>CM053588.1:26095234-26127894 GCA_028646515.1 Pseudochirops corinnae
CCCAGCCCTGACATTCCCTGTTCTAAGGTCCCCCAGCCCTGACATTCCCTGTTCTAAGGCCTCCCAGCCCTGACATTCCCTGTTCTAAGGTCCCCCAGCCCTGACATTCCCTGTTCTAAGGTCCCCCAGCCCTGACATTCCCTGTTCTAGGGCCCCTCCCAGCCCTGACATTCTTTACTTCTGAGAGACAGAAGACTAGAGCATAGAAGTACCAGTCCTTTGGGCCAGGAGCCTTCTCTACCTGCTATGGACCCTTCTCTGGGCCTGCACAGTTACTGGTGGTGGCCAATGGGTCCCTGAGGTTGTGTGACCATGGACAGCCCAGACAGCCTCTCTCCTTGGCTGTCATTCTTCCCCAAACCCTTCCCTGAGCTCCTGAGGGAGCTCCCCCTCTCACCCTGCCTTCCATTTGCTGCTTGGACCTGGCTCCATATTTGGCTGGAGCTGACAGGGTGTCCTTCCCCCCTTCCTGCTGGCCCTCTGTTTGCCCAGGCAAGGCTGTGTTCTCCGGCTTCCTGAGCCCTTGTTTGTTTGAAGAGGGGCCAGCTATTGATTTCAAGGATTTGATTTCTGTATACCCAAATGCCCTCCCCCAACCCCCTCCCCAACACACATACACACTCACTTCATGCCCACTTATGCAGGTGGACACACTCGGAACTGAAGGGCTCTTAGAGTCCATAGAAACCAACCCCCACATTGGAAAGACAAGGGCTGGGCCGAGAGCTATTTATATGTATCCTAAGATATCACAGCTGAGAGGGCTCTTAGAGCAGAAAAGCCAGCTAGAACAGAGACTGTCGGGTTAGAAGGACCAACGTCAGCATTGAAAGAGATCTTTAAAGATAAGATGTCAATTTTTTGGAGAGGCAGTCAAGGTTAAGTGACTTGCCCAGGGTCACACAGCTAGTAAGTGTTTGAGGCCAAATTTGAACTCAGGTCCTTTTGACTATAGGGCTGGTGCTCTATCCATTCATTGTGCCACCTACCTGCCCCAATGCTCAAAGAACTTTAGCACATAAAACATAGAATGTCAGAGCTAGGAGTGATCTTAGAACATGGAATGTCAGTGTTGGGGATAGGGATCTGACTTAGTGGCCCATCCAGGCTACTCATTAACTCCCACATGCAAGATTGCCTTCCTATGGGGGCACAACTGAAGGCATCTTGTAGATCTGCACTGCTCCGAAGCCCCCACTGGTGTGCTTTCCTTTAAGTCAACCAGTAGAGACATTAGCTCAAAGCAAAGGTATTAGGTGAGACGGTGTTGCAAGGAAAAGCATAATGAATCATTTGCCCATAATCCTAAGGCACATTCTCCCACAAATAAAAACGGTGTCTGTGGGGAAAGTGGACCCATAGAGAGCAGTGATACGGAATCCCCGGCTTCCTTCAAGGCTCACCTTAAAGTCACCTTCTGAAAAGGACCTCTCCTGGTCGTCCCTCCCCACAAAAGCTAGTACCTTTCTCCTTAAGACTAGTTTCCATCCATCCTGTTTTGTCAGTTGCATGCACCGTTTTTTGTACTTATTATGTACCCGTTAGAAGCTTCTCAAGAACAAGGACCATTTTTTCATTTTCTTTGTATCCCTAGCCCTTAGTTTAATCCCTTATACTCGTTGTCATTGCTGTTCAGTAATTTCAGTCCTGTTTGAACTGAGGCCAACAGGGTTAAGTAACTTGCCCAAGGTCACACAGGTAGTGTCTGAGGCCAGATTGGAACCCAGGATAATGATTCTTTGCTCACTCCAGGCCACCTAGCAGTCTACCTTTATGCACAATAAGTGCTTAATAAATTGATTAACAGAGTCACACTTATAACAAATATATGTGGTCAAGAGGAATTCTGCCTCTGGTACTGCCAGACCCTGGTAGCTTTTCTCTTCATTTGGCGCCCTTGGGTGCAGGAACTTGCCTGGGCAGACCACTCAACTGCTACTCTCCAATTGCCAAGGTTAATTCTTTTCCTTTTGGGTGAGGTATTGTCTCTTGGGCTACAAATCATTTTGTACCATGGCAGATCGAGGGGAAGGTCAGTTGATCAGTCAATCGATAAACATGTATTAAGTGCCTACTATTTTCCAGGCACTGTGCTAAGCATTTGGGATACCAATAAGAAAAAAGAAAGATAGTCCTTGCCCTCAAGGAGCTTACAGTCTGACAGGAGGTGACATATCAAGGAAAGGAAAGAAAAGGGAAGGAATAATATTCCCTCTCAATGACTGGATTCTTCTTCCATAGCTGGCTCTCTTCTCTACTGCCAAAGGTCACCTCTTCAAAACTGCTTGCTTCCCTGACGCCAGAGTTGGCAAGCCCGCTTTTTGTTCACACAAGCTTGCTTTTTAATTCCACCGTGAGGAAGCTGTTCTCTAATTCCATCAAAGAGAATTTTTTTTATACCTGGTAAAGGGATAACAAAGTGGAAACCCTTTTTACCCTTTAGTTGGAGGCAATTCTAGTCCATCATTCTCTTAGTGTGCCACTGATCTTTTGGAATTTCTTCATATGGCCAGGAAGCACTCCAAGTTTAGAGCCAGAAGGCATCTTAGACACCGTACTATCCAAGCCCCTCATTTTACAGATGAAGTTTAAAGAGTTTCAATGACAAATCCAAAGTCACACAAGCAGTCAGTGTCAGAGGTGGGATCTGAACCCATGTCTGCTTACCTCAGAACCAATGCTCTTCCCACCATACCAAGAAAAACCGATTGATGTGGGTGTCTTGATCAGCACACACATACACACACACACACACACACACACACACACAGAACTTTCTGAAAAGTCAAGCTGTCCCAAAGAACAGGCTTCCATGTTCTAAGAGGAGGCTTAAACTCAAGGGGGTCATGGTAGCTGTCCAAGGACTTGCTAGTAAGAGTCTGAGGCCAGAGCTGATCTCAGGCTTCCCTGACTCCAGACCCAGCACTCTCTACCCATTGTATCACCCAGTTGCCTCAAGTATAGGATGAAATGAGAGAGGTGAGCCCACCAGTGCAGGAGCCAGAGGAGAGAAGAGAAAGGAGAGCTGGAGCGGGTAAGGCCAACCCAGGACTTTGGCTCAGAATATCAGAGAGGGAAAGGCCTTTACAAACTATTAAGTTTTTGTTTGCTTTTTGGAGGGGGAAGGCAGGGCAGTTTGGGTTAAGTGACTTGCCCAAGGTCACATGGCTAGTACATGTTAAGTGTCTGAGGCCAGATTTGAACTCAGGTCCTCCTGACTCCAGCATGGGTGCTCTACTCACTGCCACCTAGCTGCCCCGCCCATGCCCTCATTTTGATAGATGAAGACTGAAGCTCCAAGAAGTCATTTGCTTATAGCTGCATAGCCCATGAGTAGCATTTGACCCCTAGCCCAAGGCCCTTTCCTGGACCCACAAAGGGTCCCACACTTGCAAAAGGAGAAAGAGCCACTCAGAGCTTTGAAGCTGAGAGGCAAGTGCCCTAGAATTAGGTCCTACCTTTGCTCCCGATTTCCTATGCCCCATTGAGCAAGTCAGGGACAGCTGGGGGCACCACAGTGCATAGAGCACAAGGCCTGGCATCAAGAAGACACATCTTCCTGAGCTCAGATCCAGCCTCAGACACTAGCTGTATGACCCTGGGCAAGTCACTTAACTTTGCCCCCATTTCCTCATCTGCAAAGATAAGCTGGAGAAGGAAAGGGCAAATCACTCTAGTATCTCTGCCAGGAAAACCCCAAATGGGGCCACAGAGTCAGACATGACTGAAAAAATGACCGAGCAACAAACTGGACAAGTCATTGCTTGTGACTTGGATCTTTGGATCTTTGATTTCCTCATCTGGCAGATGAAGGAGTTAGAGAAAGAGCCAGGAGGGTTCTGACTGATAGTCACTGGTTCTGCCCTTTGGTTCTTCCCAGACCCCAGGCTCCTCTTCATCTTTCTTGCACCTGCCAAGACTCCGGCCCCCACTTCCCCTTCCTCACATTGGTTCCTCTGTCTGTTCCCTGGGACTCAGCTCAAACTAGGGCAGCTGGGTGAGTGAGGGGCACTGGGTTCAATTCTGAAAGGGAGCCAGAGTGTTGGGGGAAGGGAGGTCCCTAAGGACGTCAAGGTGGGTCCTCAATGTCTGGGTCCCAAGAGGAGAGAAGCTCACACCTGGAAAGGGGTTCATTGGATAAGTAGACCAAACAGAAGGGTTGGGGACCACCAGAGAATGAAAGAACTAATGTCATCTGTCTAACAAAGCAGCCTGAATTGATCAGCAGCCAGTCTTGAGGGATCCACGAGGCCAGGTGAGCCATGTCTGCTCAGACTGCCCCTTTGGGCAGCCTTCTCTGACCAACCTCATCCTTCTCTACAGGTCCCAGCCAGAGCCCACTACCCAGAAAACGCAGAGCCCAGGGGGTCTCATCCAGGAAATGAGAGGCTTGGACCAGAATGATCTCTGAGGTCCCTACTCCCTCTAAAAATCGATGAGTCTGTAAGGAACTCATGGCAGAACCAGGCAGAAACCCGAGACCAGGCAGGATTTGGAGCTCAGAACCCAGCATTAGAGAGGAACAAAATCTCCCAGGCCAGTCAGTACACAATGACTAAAGAAATTCCAAAGCCCCAAACCTAGCCAGAGTCTTGACCTAAGTCAGAGGCCAGAACTTAGGGCCCAGTCAGAAACAAGAACCATGCTAAAATCCACAGCCCAGGCAGCACACAGGGACTGGAGCCCAGGCCCAGAAACCAGGCAGAACTGAAAGCCTGTGAGACCCAGAACATGGAGCCCAGGCAGAGAGAGTCCAGAGCCCAAAGAGAACTCTAAACCTGGATGACCTAGAACAGAGTCCAGAATCCAGAACTTGAACTCCAGAGAGCCAACTCACTAAATGTCCTTGATACAAAAGTGGGAGAGGCTATGGTGAGAGATTAAACGTACAAGAAAGAAGTTGGTATGTGTGGTGTGTACTTTCTAAATCTTTAAAAAGCCATATAAATGTCTGCTATTATTATTGTTGGAAATGAGGGGGAGGGAAGGAGAGAGGAGAGGTCCCATCCACCCCAAGAGCCGGGTGTCCAGTGGAAGAGGTCCTCTAAGTAACCACCAGGGGTCAGCTGGACACTTGGAAGGAGGACTCCAGGGCCCCACCCCTGCTCAGCGACCCAGACTTCTCAGCGATCAAAAGGCAGGTGGCCTTCCCATTCTGACCCATTTGGTCAGGGATCTGGAATTAGAATCACAGACGGTCAGAGACTTTAGACATTTATTCTAGGAGGGAAAGAAGGTTGGGTGAGTGGAAGGGACTTACCCTCAAAGGTCACAGTGACAGGTGGGATTTGAAGCCAGTTCAATTCTTTTTCCATGAGGCCACAAGAATTAGCACCCCTCTCTCACCCCATCAAAGATCTAGGCATGCAGGCTAGGAAGTGCAAGCTGGCCCCTCAGTTCTCCCACCTGCTTCAGGCCCAGATCCAGTTATCCAGGCTAGGAAGGGCCAGTGGGCCCTTCAGCTCTCCCACCTACCTGCTTTAGGCCCAGCATGGCAGATTTTGCACCCCCTGCCTTCCCCTTTCTTAGCTTTCCCTCCCCCTGGGGAGGGCTGGGCCACCACAAGGAATGAGGGGGAGGGGCAAATTCCTCAGATTCCTAGAAAGGGGAAGGGAGGCAATCTGGAGCTACCCCCTTAGAGCAGCCTCGCCTAATGGGAACTACTGGTCAGACTGGGAGAACCCATTGCAGGTCCCTGGGGGTCAGACTGGTGGCAACCAATCAGATTGGGAGAACTCAGCTCAGGTCATTGGTTAGAATGGGAGAACTTCAGCCTAGGTCACCGATGGGACTGGGAGAGCCCATCTCAGGTCCCCAGTCAGAATGGGAGAGCCCAACCTAGGTCATTGGTCAGACTGGAGAATCCTAGCTCAGATCACGGGTTAGACTGGGAGAACCCAGCCTAGGTCCCTGGTCAGACTGGGAGAGCCCAGCCTAGGACCTTGGTCAAATCAGGAAAGCACAGCCCAGTCAGGCCAAGTCACTGGCCAGGCTGAAAGTGACCAGTCGATCTAGGTGCTCCTGATCCGCCTGGGAGATGGTCCCCCCAGGCCACGGTGGGAGCAGGGACCAGATTGGACAGTGGCTGGCCAGGAGGAGGTCGAGGCTGCCTGCGGGCGGGAGGCGGTGGGAGGTCCTGGCTGGGAGCCCGGGCTGGTGGGGGGGGGTACTTTGGGGGCCCCGGAGGAAAGCGGGGGGGGGGGGGGGAGGCTAGGGGCGGGGCCTGGGGGCGGAGCCTCCCTCTCCGGCTCTCGAAGCTACGTCCCTAGTGAGAGAGAGAGACTCCGAGGAGCCAGCGGTGCCTTTGCCCGAGACGCCGCCTCCCCTGCAGCCCGCGGCATCATGGAGCCCCCGGGCCCGGGCCGGGCCTCCAGTCCCCTTACCCTCCTCGGCCCCGGCCGGGCTCCGCGACTCCTGCTCCTGGCGCTGCTGTTCGGGGGAGCTCCAGGTAGGGGACCGGAGCAGCAACTGGGGGATGTATTGGAGGGGGGCGTGTGGCTTGCATGGAGCGCGATCGGAGGAAGGGGTCCCTTGGGGAGCGCTTTGGCAGGGCTTAGGGAGAACTCTGGGGATCCCGAGAGAGAGGGGCCTCTGCAGGACGCAAGGGTGTCCACTCCCCAGAACGGAGCTGGGCAGAGCTGGGGGATCTCGTAGGAAAGGCGGCGATCTCGGGGTGTGGGGGTAGCGCCGGAGCGTACTGGAGAGAAGTCGTGGGCTAGCCCCCCCCCAACCCAGCCCTGGGAGCGATCAAGGAGGCGGGTTGGGGGGGAGAGCCCCAAGGGGGATCGTAGGCTACGGAGCGGGGCTGGGAAGTGGTCAAGGAGCCCCTCCGGCAGGTGCCTCCGGGACACTAGGCAGCTAGGGTGGAGACTGGGCAGGTTCTGAGGTTGTCTGGGGAGGAGAGGGGGGTTCTCTGCCACCTGGAGAGGGACCGGGAAAAGTTGGAGCTCTCTCCGCCTCAGTCTCATACCCCCTCCCCTCCTCTCCGCACTTCCTGGTCCCACCCCACCCCACCCCCACACATACACACCTGGAGGGCGGAAGGGGGGAGAGACCCAGAGCCCCTGGGACTAGAGGTAGATGGTAAGATGGATACAGCGGAAGGGAAATCCGAGAGAGAGACAAACAGAGAGACAGACATTACAAAGAGGAAACAGAAGAGAGAAGCGTAGTGGGCATGGTCGAGACAGAAAGAATACCATTTGGGAAGAGGTAGAAACAGAGGCATGCAGGAAGGGGGGACAGAGAGAGCCATGGCAGAGGCAAAGAGAGACAAGGGGGGGGGGGCAGAGAGAGACAAGAGGGGTACAGAGAGAGACAAGAGAGAGCCAGCCATGGGGGGAGGCAGAAAGAGACAAGGGGGGGGCAGAGAAAGACAAGAGAGAGCCATGGGGGAACAGAGAGAGACAGGGGGGGCAGAGACAAGGGAGGTACAGGGAGAGACAAGAGAGACTGACCCATGGGGGGTGCAGAGAAAGACAAGAGAGAAAGAGCCATGGGGAGGCAGAGAGAGACAAGGGGAGACAGAGACAAGGGGGAGCAGAGAGAGACAAGGGGGGAACAGAGAGAGACAAGAGAGAGAGAGAGCCATGGGGGGGGAGGGGGGGTAGACACAGGAATGAGGAGCCCAGAGACAGAGGGAGATAGAGGGCCTCAGAAAAACCCAGAAAGGCAGACAACTCTGGAAAGTCCAGGGGCCGCGAAGCCCCCAGGGTTCTTTCCTCCAGTCCCAAAGCTGTTGCTGAGACCCTGGCCCCAGAGTCTCCCACGCCTAGTGCTCAGCCTCCCTGGAGCTCACAGGCCCTCTGCTCCTTCCCCTGCCAGTCATCACTCAGCAAATCCTAAACCCCTGGGGCTGGGTGGGGCCTGACAAGGAGCTAGAAGATGTGGACTGTGTGGGATGCCCTCCCTGAGGGCCCATGTTTCTCTTCATGTACCTGGCCCTGGCCCTTCCTCCCAACCAATATTCTCAGGGACCCTTAGCTCAGGCTCTCAGCCCCCATCCCCTCAAGCACCCAAGCTTCTGGCTCCTCAGCCACCTCCCTTAGGGCAAGGACCCAGGCATTCTCAGTCCCTGTAAGTCTGGGCACCTGAGCCCCACAGTTCCCCCATCTCTTCTGGGCCCCTGTCCCTGTTCCCCTCAGTGTCCCCCCAACCTCAGGGCCTCCTTTTCCCTTCTTATGACTCATCTCTCCCCACTCCTCCTCTCCCAGAGGGGTGAAAACAGAGGACTTGATGGTGTGGGAGGGGGCCAGAGGAAGGGGCTGTGCCTTGCTGAGGCAGGCCTGGGCTGGCCCCACCCCTCCTACATTCCTGAAACCTGCCCAGCCCTGTCCCCCCCTCATCTACCTCCTCCTCCCTTCTCCAACTCCCCCCTGCTCCCAGGAGGCCACAAGTAGGGTGCTGCTTCCTATCTCCCTAGGCACATAGAGACTCCTGAGAGACTGAGAAACTGGAGAGATCTGGGAGCCACAGAGATCTCTGTCTAAGAGGTCCATCAGATCCCAAGGCTTGAGCAAAGACCGAGAGACTAAGAAACCTAGTCTGAGACACACCCAGAGACTGAGAGACACAAAGACAGAGACCCCAATAGGAAGAGATTCAGAGATCCAAAGAGAGAGACCAATAAGTGGGAGAGGAGAGACAGTTACAGCCCCCACCCACCCACTCCTTTTCCCATCTCTCCTCCCTTTAGCTTGAGTAGGGTGGATACTTGATGGATCCCTCACTCTCCTTAACCACCAGGGGCAGCAGGCCTGGGGGCCTGGGATCTTGAGCAGATGGAGGGTGTGGGAGAGCAGGATACCTGGGTTCTTGAGAGGGCGGGAGCTGAGGGCTCAGGTGACTTGGGCCCCTGACTGATGCTGAGAAGCCAGACATGGGATCGGCAAATTATTCTGTCTTCCTCCCCCTCTCCCCCAGGTGCCCAGGCTGAGATCCGAGTATCAGCACCCCACTTGGTGGAAGTCATGAAAGGGGAGCCGGTGACCCTGAACTGCTCTCTCTCTGGTGCTGCAAGCAAAGAACACTTAAGGCTGGAGTGGCTTGTTGTGAGTGACCCCCATGGAGGGAAGGAAGGAGAGCCACAAGCTAGCTAGATGATGGGGGGCCAGAGACAGAGAAGCCAGGAACGAGCTGTGGACAGTGAGGAAGGGAATTGACTGAGAGACAGAATGGGACAGAGAGGACCCAGGAGGAGGGAGGAGCTGAGAGGGACCAACACAGAAACACCCAGAGGCTGGAGAGAGAGAGACAGATGGAGCGAGGCTGAGAGAAGAGAGGAGAGGGAAGGCTTGGGGGCTCACCAGCAGGCCCCTCAAGCCCTTCTCTCCTGGTGGTTTCGCCACAGACAGACCGCTCAGGAAACACCTCTCCACTGGTCATTGCCGTGGGAAGAATGGGAGCTCTGAAGAGAAGCGGGGACCCCGATGTAAAGCCAAGCACCCCCTTTCACCTGTATCCCAATGGGTCCCTGCAACTGCTCTCTGCCGAGATGGGGGATGATCGGGACTACACGTGCCAAGTTACCGGGATGGCGGAGAAGGTGAAGGCTACCAGCCACCTACGAGTCTTAGGTGAGCCCCACTCCCCAGCCTTCCCAGAAGAGGAGGGAAGCCGACCGGGGGCCGAGCAAAATGCCAGGAGAGATGGGCAGAGAAGGAGACAGAGGGAAAGAGAGATGGCCAGAGAGGGAGAGAAACCAAAGACAAGAAGAGGCAGTGAAGAGAAAAAACGGGGCGGGGAGGGCAGGCAGGGAGGGACAAAGACTGATGGGGAGAGATATGGGCCACCTTCTAGTGCAGATGAGGGAGGGGTGCTGCTGAGGAAGGGGGCACTTCCCACTGAGGAGAACCCCTCCTCCCCATCCATTGCAGTGATCCCTGAGCCCCCTGAGGTCATACCCAACAAGGGAACGATTTCAGTGGTTGACGACAAAGCTCATGAGGTAGGAGAGCCTGGCAAACAGAAACAGGCTTTGCTTGAGGGGGAGGGGCACCTGGGACTCCGGTGGGGCAGAAGCAGGGGGGCCCAGACGCTCATGTCCCAGAAATCTGATGGCCAGCCTCCTCCCCCAGATAGCCACCTGTACCAGCCGAAATGCCAACCCTGCCCCCAACATCACTTGGTACCGGGATGGGGAGGCCCTAGAGATTCCCACGGAGCTGAACGGGGGTGAGCTTCAGAGACGCCAGCCGGTGGGGTGGGCGGTGGACAGAACGGGAGGGAGGGACTTTGTCCAGCCCATGGGATGCCTATCCTAATAGAATTTAGAACTAGAACCCAGAGCCCATCTAGTACAACCCAGTTATTTGACAAGGAAAACTGAGGGTCAGAGATTTCCTGCAGGAGGGAAGCTTGGGAAGGATCAGAAGCAGCGTGAAGGTTTGATGCTTCCCCCTCCCCACTCACTGGGCCAGTCTTGGGGAAGGTCAGACGGGCTCTGACGGAACCCCCACCACTGTCTTGTCCCCCAGAGCTATATGCCGTGAGCCGCACCGTCCGAGAGGCCTCCGGCCTCCACTCCCTCACCAGCATCCTCTACCTTCGGCCCAAGAAGGCTGATCGAGATGCCGCCTTCCACTGCAGGGCCACCTACCACATGCCCAATGGCCAGCAGGGCCAGCAAGATGCCACACCCTTCTATCTCACGCTGCACTGTGAGCACTTTGACCCCCGACCTCTGCCCCCCCAACCACCGACACGCAGGACAGTGGCCAGCTTCTGACCCCTGACCTGATGGTGCATCACATAGTATGTCAACCTCTGACCCCCTTGCCACAAACTTGATCCCTGACCTCTGATCCCACCTACTAAGGCCTATTCTATGACCCCTGACCATAGCCAAACGGGCAAGACTCAGGCCCCTGACACTGGGGAGTGACCTCAATCACTGACCTGACCCTGACCTCTGGACCCCTTCTGCATCCCTAGCCCAGTCCTTGACCTCACAACCTCATGCCTACCTTTTGACCCCTAATGCATCCTTACCCTACTTGTGCAACCTGCAGACCCTACAGAGAATGTGCAGTTCTGGGTGGCCAGCCCAGCAGCCCCCGGAGGCTGGGTCCATGAGGGAGACACTGTCAACCTGTTTTGTCGGGGAGATGGCAACCCGACCCCCGAGTACATCTTCACCCTGAAGCAGGTATTCCCCCCCCACACACCTCTTTGGGAGAATAAATGACCCTGGAGCCCAACCCAGATCTCCTACCCTAAAACACTCTTCAGTTCTCCCTCTTGGAATAACCTCAACGCCCTCTCCTGGGATCTCCCCGAGTCCTGGCCCTGGGACGTGTCATTTCTCTGCCTTTAGCCCTCTTTTTCCCTTGCCCTCCCCTCTGTCCTGGAGAGAGCCCCAGTGCCCTGGCATAGCCCCCGATACAGAAAGCCTGGCCACCTTCGCACCAGGTCCCTCACCCACTGAGGGAGGGAAGGGCATGAGGACACATTTCCTTTCCTCTCTTTACCAGGGAAAGAAGGAAGAAAAGTCACTAGAGACCAACACGAATGGCAACCTGACCCTCCAGAGAATCTCCCGGAGCCAGAGCGGCCTCTACCAGTGTGAGGTGGCCGACTTTGATGCAGAGCCAGAGGTGGAGTTGACCCGAAACTTGGAGATCCATGTGGGATGTGAGCAGGAGCAAAGGAGAAGGGCCCAGGAGTGGCTAGGGGCTCTTCAAGGCCCATTCTCTTCCCCCTTACCAAATGTTTCGGTCACGTCTGACTCCTCATGACCCCATTTAGGGTTTTCTCAGCAGAGATCCTGGGGTGGCTTTCCATGTCCTTCTCCAGCTCATTTTACAGATGAGGAAACTGAGGCAAACAGGGTGAAGAGACTTGCCCAGGGTCACGCAGCTGGGAAGCGTCTGAGGCCAGATTTGAACTCCAGGGCTGGTGCTCTATTCTCTGCACCACCTACATAAAAGTGATCAAATCTGATTATTGACAAAGCCCTTCTCCCTCTGAGATTCAGTGATCTTAAAAACCCTATCAGCTCTGGGGAGTGACGTAGTAGCTTGTGTGGATAGCACCGTTTGAAAAGCTTTTTGCATACACACTTGATTCTCACAACTCCTCTAGGATTAATGTTATACTGCTATTACTTGGGGCTACCACTATCTCCATTTTACAGATGAGGAAACTGAGGCAGGGAATTTTTAATGATTTGCCTAGGGAGGGTCGTATAGCTAGTAAGTATCGGCGGCTGGATTCAAACTCGGGTCTTACTGACACCCAATTACGTGCTCTCTCTACTAAACCACACTACCCACTCTTTAGGTCGGTTTTAGAGGGTCTGAGGGTCTTATTCACTGGATGTATTTGTTTCTGTTTTTGTTTTGTTTTTGGATGGGGGAAGGCAAAGCAATTGGGGTTAAGTGACTTGCCCAGGGTCACACAGCTAGTAAGTGTGTCAAGTGTCTGAGGTCAGATTACAACTCAGGTCCTCCTGACTTCAGAGCTGGTGTTCTACTCACTGTGCCACCGAGCTGTCCCCATTGGATATATTTGGAGTGCTGCTACTTGTCTCTCCATCCGTAACCCCCAAGAATAAGGGCACCCTTCTATCCCGTGCCCCCACCCCAAAAGTCCAGCACGTTGAGGAAGAACCAGCAAAGATACTGATGATGAGGAAGCAAAGAGGAGGGGGAGGGGAGGGGACGATGGTGCCTTTTCCCACCCATCTGCTTTTCTGTCTCTCTCCTCTCTCTCTCCCCCCCCATCTCTCTGTCTCTGTCTCTGTCTCTCTCTTCTCTCTGTCTCTGTCTCTCTCCCCCTCTGTCTCTGTCTCTGTCTCTCCCCACTAACCTCTCCCCTTACTCTTCTCCTCTTGATTTTGTCTCACCTTCCAGACCTAGACCCCCTGGAGCTGAGCCCTGGGGAGAATGTGACAGTATCCTTTGGGGACAGCATGGAGCTGGGCTGCTTGACTTCTGGAGACCCAACCCCCAAAGTCCTCTGGACTAAGGTGAGGCAGGAGGCCCCATCCTCTCCCATTGGCTTCTCAGTCCCGGGTCTATGCCCTATGAATGCTCCCTACCCCCATACCTCACACACTCTCCTCATGATTTCATCTCTCTGCCCCCCAGGATTCCATCCCCCTGGACCAGGGACCCCACCTCACTCTCACCAACGTCTCCTTCACCTCAGCTGGTATCTATACCTGTGAGGCCTCAGTGCCCAAGCTTCCTGGGCTCACCAGGACCCGGAACCTGCAGCTGCTTGTGCGGGGTAACCCCAGGGCCTGAGAGAGGGCAGGAGTGGGCAGGAAGTGGATCCTGGAACCTGAAGAAAGAGGAGCAGTGAGGGCTGCAGGCCCTGCATTCACTGCTAACCCTCTTGGTTTCTCTTTGTGGTTCTTTTGTTCCTCCCTCCCTTGGTCTCTCTCTGTCTCTGTCACCTTGTCTTCCTCCCCTGTCCATGTCTCTTTTCCTGCATTCTCTCTCTCTGGCCCCTTGTCTCTGTGTATCTCTCTGTCTCTTTCTTTCTCTATCGGTCCCTTTCTACCATTTTCTTTATTCACTTCTGCCTCTATGTCTGTGTTTCCCCTTTCTCTGTCTCTCTTCTTGGTCTGTGTCTTTGTTTCTGTCTTTCCACATCTACCCAGGTAAACCAGAGCTGAAGCCAGAGGAGATGCTGCCTCAGGGCAGCAGTGGCTGGACCGAAGGGGACGACGTGACCTTAACTTGCTCTGCCCGGGGACACCCAATGCCAGAGCTGAGCTGGAATCACGAAGGGGAACCAGTAAGAGATCCTTCCCCCCACCCCTCATTGTCCTCTGTCTAGGGACTCCAGCATCTGGGGGTTGCCCCTGAGGAGACTGCAGCTATCCAGGTCTCCTCCCTCCCAACCAGAAGAGATACCTATGTTTGGTCCTCTGACTTCTCAGGGACCCAGATGTCCTGACTGTCCTCCACCCCACTGGAGCCCCAGCCTCCTGACCTCTGCCCCTCACAGGATGTAGAGCCCCCAGCCTCCCGACCTCTGCCCCTCACAGGTAAACAGAATTGTCAGTGGCTGGGTCCGGAGCTCACTGAAACTGAAGGTGACAGGGACTGCGGCCAGAGAGGGGGTTGCCTGCACGGCCTCCAACCACCTGGGTGATACCCACCATACCTTCTACTTTGAGGCGGGTGAGTCCACCTCCCCAAGGGCAGGGGATAGAGCCTCCCTTGAGGAAGGGGCTGCCTACTGACTGACCCCTTGCCCTCTCCTGCAGTGGCCTCACAGGCCCCCCAGGCAGGCGTGGCCGTGATGGCAGCTGCCATCAGCGTGGGGCTGCTACTCCTAGTAGTAGCTGTCTTCTACTGCATGCGTAGGAAAGGCCGGTGCTGTCGTAGCCGGGAGAAGGTGCCCCCGTGAGTGTGCCCCCCCGACTTCTGTCCCTTGCTCTAATCATCCATCCACCTCACAGAGGCCAGGCCAGGGGTCTGGGCTGGGGGTAGGGGGGACCACATGAACACCCATAAATAAATGTAAACTCTGTAACAAAATAAAGAGAAGGTTGTACTTGGGCTGAACTTGGGAGGAAATTAGGGGTACCAAGAGCCAGAGATGGGGAGGGAGGACATGCCAGGTGAGGAGGGAGGGCATCCCAGGTGGGGAGGGAGGACATCCCAGGTGAGGGTGGGGAGGGAGGACATCCCAGGTGGGGGTGGGGAGGGAGGACCTCCCAGGTGGGGGTGGAGAGGGAGGACCTCCCAGGTGGGGGTGGGGAGGGAGGACATCCCAGGTATGGAGGACAGTGGGGTAGGCAAGCTTTGTGATCCTAACGGCCTCTGGCACCTACTTTATTCCTGACCTTCACCTTGCTTTTGTTTGAACTGGACCTGACCCTGTCACTATGATTGATCCCTGCCTACTGAGGGCTTCCAGATACAGATCTGGTCCCTGGACCTTTCCTGATGCCTGTTCTTGCCCATCATCCCATTTCTCTCTCACCTCCCAGGCTTCCCCCTGAGCCGGAGCCGAGCCACCCTGGCATGGATCGCCCAGAGCAAACAGGCCTGCTGTCAGGAGGTGGAGGTGTAGGAGGGGGCAGCAGCCGAGGAGGCCATAGCTTTGGGGATGAGGTTAGCCACCAGAGGCCTGGCTCCGGGAGGGGGCAAGGGAGAGGGGGGCAAAATCTCCTAACGCAGGCCTTCTGTTTGCCCTTCCACAGTGCTGAGCCTCAGGACTCTGGCATGCCTTCAGCCCCACCTTCAGTCTTTCACCAGACTCAGAGAGAGCTGTTTGCAGGTGGTGGGAGCTGGGGAGTACCCTCCATCTGGTCCCAGCCACCCCTTCCCCCACCGCTTCCTTCCCCTGCCTGAGACTTGGGATATGGGATAGGGCCTAGGCTGGCCCGCCCTTCAGAGATGAGAATCTCCTTCCCCCAGCCCCTGAAATATCCCTTGGCTTCTGGCCTGAGGCCTGGCCCTGGGAGGAGGGGGTCAGTGGAGGGAGCTATTTTTACCAGCCTCTGAGGTCTGTTCTCCCTCCCTTCTACTGTATAGTCTGACACTGGATCCCTGCCCACCCCCTCACCCTTCCTTCACCTTGGTCAAAAACACTGGAGACTAAATAAAGGCCATCCAACAGCCCACCCAGACCCCCGGACTAGTTTCTGAACTCACTGCTTGGGGGCCCTTGGGAAAGAGTGGGAGACAGCCTGCCCCACCTATTCCGGACCCTACTACCCCACCTCCATCCCCAATCCCCGGAAACAGCTGACCAGCATTTGGAAGGAAATGAAACAGGGAAAGTTAATGAGGTCCGGTTGGAAAGGTTGGAAAGGGGGGGTGCGGAGGATGGGATGGGCACCTAGGCTGGCCTGAGGCAGAGGAGGTGTGTCCTTGTAAGGACTGCTGACCCCTTTAAGTAGGTTTACAGGGCTGAGCTGGAAAGGCCAGAAAACTGATGGTGTGAATCGTTCTGCAGCTGCTGGTTAGAGGGCCCTGGGGAGGAAGCTGGAGACCAAGCTGGGAGTGGAGGGAGAAGAAGGGACAAGCATAGTGAGAGGGGTGGGGTAGCCTAATGCCATGGGAAAACTCAGGGCATGGGACAGGACACTGGCTTCAAGTGCCTGCCTCCTCTGTCCAGTGAGGAGTGCCCAGGAACAAATCTAGGTTCTAAGCTCCCTTCTAACTCTCTCATAATTCTCCGTTCCAAGGTTCCCTCCCAGCTGTGACATTCTCTGCTCTAAGGTTCCTCCCAGCTCTGACATTCTAGGTTCTAAGCTCCCTTCCAACTCTCTGACATTCTCTGCTCTAAGGTTCCCTCCCAATTATGACATCCCATGTTCCAAAGTTAAATTCCAGCTCTGCCAATTCTCTATTTCAAGACCCTCCCAACTCTGACATTCTCTGTTCTAAGATTCCTCTCACCTCTGACGTTCCCTGGTCTTAGATTCCTCCCAGCTCTGACATCCTGTGTTTCTTTTTGAGGGACTTTCCAATTCTGAGACTGGTTTTACCAGATAAACAAACCAAAACAATTAGATACTGAGAAAAAATATATGGGAAAGAAACACAGAAACATAAAGAGACAAAGGGAACGAGATTCCCGTTCCCTCACTCTGAGACTTTCTTGCTTTTCCCATTCAGGAGTTTCTGTTTCCCTTCTAATCAGGCCTCCTCTGGAGGAGGGGGTCAGTTCTGGGGAGCACGTAAGCTGGCCAGTATCAGGATAAGGCCTGTGGAGCTCGATTGAAAGGATCAGGGCTGTTTAGCCTGGGGAAGAGAAGAATCGGACATATTAGGACTGTCTTCAAGGATCTGAAAGGCTGTCCCATGGAAAAGAGCTCAGCTTTGCTGTTTGGCCCCAGAGAGCAGAGGAGGAACAATGGGAGGAAATTACCATGAGGCCAATTTGGGAAAAGCTGTCCCAGCTCTTGGAAGGGGGAGGCTACTGCTCCCGGTGGGGTGGATCGAAGATTCCTCTTCCATTGTGGGCAGCCTTGATGCCCACCAAGGTGCCTACCAGCTCCTGAATCCTGGAATTTCGAGTAGATAGGCTCTTTGCCGGGAGACAGAGATAGGAAATCTCAGACCAAGGGAGAGAGGTTGATGAGAAGATGCAAAGAAGCTGAGGGAGAGCCCCCCCCCCCCAAGGGGAGAGAGTCAGAAACTCAGCTGGACAGAGGAGACAGTCTGGGGGCAGATGGGCAGACTGGGATCTGAGGGAAGACAGATGGCAGGAGGTGGAGGAGAGTCACATGAGCCCCCACATATACCACACACACCCCAATGGACAGTCAGAGGGGATCCCGCCCAGCACCTGCTCCCAGCTAAGAAAGCAAAGCCCCCAGGCTCCCTTCCCAGCAGGGGAATGGCATATATTTGCATATGGCCTGGTTTTTTTGCATAATGCCCGGCACAGTTTTTATTTAGACACAGAATTCCTTTCCCCTGCATGCCCTTCCAAAAAAAGAAATCCTAGATTCTGGGAGCCAAAAGGGTCCATTTTATAAGTGATGGGAAAGTAAGGTCCCAAGAAGGGTAGGGATTTGTCCCAGGTCTGAGCTCGGATTGACGTGTCCTAGATCCCAGGCCAGGGCTCTTCCCACTCTTCCTCACTGTGGCCCTTCTGGGGGCCATTCCCTGGAGAAATTCTTGGGCCTCAATTAGAGTTAGGCTGTTTGGCTGGAGGGGAAGATGAGAATCTGTCCCCTGGTTCAGAGTCACCTCCCACAGACATTCCCAGCCTGCTTCCTCATCTGTACAAAGAGGAAGACCCTCCTTGTGAGGCTAACTTCCCTAACTTCCCAGAGGCTCTGGTGGGGCAGGTATCTTGGACTTCAAAATGGTCACAAAACTGAGGCACTGGCAGGTGGTCTTTGGGTGCAGGTGTGGCCAGCAGCACCTCACACCACACCGATGGCCCAGTCACCTCTTTCTCTTCTCAGTGACCACAGGAATGTTAAGAGGAACGTGGGGGAGAAGAGCAGAGCTTTTCAATGCTAGAGAGAGAAGCCAGGGTGGGGAGTCCAGAGACTCTGCCCCTTCTTTAATGTATAACCTTGTACAAATCCCTTTCCTCTCTGGACTTCAGGGTGCCCATTTGTAAAGTGAGGAGATTAGAACAAGTCTCTAAAACCTCTTCTTTTTCCAACATTCTGGGTTCTTTGTATTAAGGTTTCTCCCAGCTCTGACTTTCCCTGTTCTAAGGGCCCTCCCAGCCCTGACATCCCCTGTTCTGAGGGCCCTCCCAGCCCTGACATCCCCTGTTCTGAGGGCCCTCCCAGCCCTGACATCCCTGCTTCTAAGGGCCCTCCCAGCTCTGACACACTGTTCTACTGGCAGAGAGATTGAAACAAATTGTGACAATAACACAGTCTGAGACAGTAACACAAACACACACTGAGTCTGAAGAAAGTTCTGAGAGTCCCATTTGGTTCTCTGAACCACCCTCCCACCCCACCCCCCACTCTCAAAATAAATCTCTCTGAGCCTGTTGATAAGAAAGTTGAAATAGATATAAAGTGGTTTTGCTACACAAACTATCATTCCTGAAATAAAGAGGCTCAGGCTTGAGTTAGCTGACCTGGGCCTGGGTTCTCTCCCTTGTTAGCTGGGTGACTCAGAGCAAGCTCTTTCCCCTCTCTGGGCCTCAATCCCCCCCCCTCCCCAAGATGAGAGGGTTGGATTTCAGGGGTCTGTGCCAGCCCTGTTCTGTGTCTTAGAGAGAAATCCCATGTCAGGGTTCGGGACTGGAGAGGCAAAATGGGGGTGTTGGTTAGAGGACTTAAGTTGGCCAAGCCAGTATTTGAACCCGGGTCCGTTGACCCGTCATCCAGAGTGCTCAACGTTGCAGCACAAAGCCTGATGGGTCAGAGACAAAGAATAACTAACAGAGATAGTGGTGCTGGAGAGTGCCGAAGACACCGCGAGAGACAGACAGCACAGAGGTGTGGAGGCAGTATCAGAGAGATGGACCCTGAGAGGAAGAGGGGCGTGATTCAGAATGGGAGGACGTCACCATGGGGGATGACCATCTCCCAAACCTCCAGCACACACACAACAGGCCCTCTGGCTTCCCCACAACCCTTGGCTTTCTCCATAGGCTGATGGGAGAACCTAGACCAATTTCGGGGTAAGACTGTGCTGCTCCCTTGTGGTGATGGGAGCAACTGCAGATTCTTAACAGTTCACGAAGGAGAACCAAGTCCTCTTGGTGAAACACATAGAAAGACACACAGATGGAAAGAGGCAGGCAGAGCATTCAGTTTAACAAATATTTATACAGCAGGCGTCCGGAGCACAAAGCCAGAAAGGAGGGGACAGTCCCAGAGGCTCAATGAACTAACCAGCTTATTGTCTGTTGGGTGGGGACGGTTTTAACTTGGAGCTCTAAGCTTTTTAAAGCCTTTAGGGAAATTATCTGAAATCTGAAGCTGTAGGACACGTGCTATTAATATCATCCCCATTTTATGGGTTTGGAAATGACTGAGGCTTAGGAAGGTCAAATTACTTAGCTAGGGTCACACATTGAGTAAACAATATTTATCAGAGGCCAGATCCCAAGGCTGTCCTTTTGGACTCAGACAGCTTTCTAGTGATATACAAAATGGGACCGAGGGGGTGTAGTTATTGGGGTGGGGCCGGTCCAGGACTCTAGGGATACTTAAGAATCGAGAGCAGGGGTGGCTAGGCAGCACAGTGAACAGAGGACCCACCCTGGAGTCAGGAGGACCTGAGTTCAAATCCAGCCTCAGACACCTAACACAAAACTAGCTGTGTGACCTTGGGCAAGTCACTTAATACCAACTATCCTACCTTCCCCCCTCCCAAAAGCAAAAAAAAAAAAGAAGAAGAAGCAAAAGCAGATTCCCAGCTGGGGAGGATGCACCTCCCACCCTGGCTCCAAAAGAATGAAGAAACTCAGCATAGACACAGAGACATTCACAAAGATAGGAGACATATTCAGAGAGACAGGGAACTCATTGACCAATTTATTTTTTAAGAGGTATAAACCTTTTAGCAGGAAAACCTTGGTTCAAATCACACTCTGCTGTTTTCTACCTTTGGGACTTTGGATAAGTTTCTCTGGGGCGCAGTTTCCCCAACATAAGATAAGGGAGTCAAACCAGTCGATTGTTAGGGACCCTTCCAGCTCAAAATCCTATGGCACTGATAAGTTAGGAGCAAATGAGAGCTGAGGTTGGAAACAAAAGAGGGCCATGGTACTGGAAGAATCTGGCCAGGGGTGGGTTACCTTCGGCCTCCAGGCCACAGATTCCCCACCCCTGTCTTAGACTAAGCTGAGGATGGTGGGGAGTTTTCTGGACCAAAAGGAAGGCATTTTTTTTTTTAAACCTATGCTGGAAATGAGGAAGATGAAAGAAGAGACAGGAAAGCTGAAATACCAGTGTTGATCAACATAGAGTGGGCTTCGTTCCTACTTTGTCTGACAAGTAGAATCATTTTTGGATTAGGTAGAAAAAGGAAATGCTTCCCTGAGATTTGAAAGCTAAGGGCAGGGAGAAGTTAGTGAGATGTCTTTAACGGGTGATAGTCACTGGTCCGAATGAGCTGCATCCTACTGCATCCCCATACTGAAATAACTGGCAGGCGTCTGTAGGGTTCAAGACTGCAAGAAGAAGAGGTAAATGGGGGTGTCTCCGCAGCAGAGGAGATCCCGCATCCATGGAAGCATTGAAGTGTAAGTGAAAAAACAGTCACACAAGCAGAGAAACGTACATTGAGACACCCATTCCACAGAGAGACAGACTTAGACCAGCCCAGAAAGATACATAGAGACAAAGCCGTAGACTGAGACTAGGGACACAAATAAAACCAGAGAGATGCTGAGACCTGGATCGAGATGAAAGGAAGGAGGAGGTCGAGGACGACTCTGGCCAGAAGAAGGCGTCGCTTCCCCCGAGGGGGCTGGGAGAAGGAGGAACAAACCCTGGGGATAGGGTGTGGAAAGGAGACCCGGGGGGAGGGGAGGGGCTGGTGCCCGGAAGGGCAGAGCCGAGAGCCAGCCGAGAGCCAGCCGAGTAGGGAAACCTGGCCGCGTGGGCGGGGCCCCTGAGGGGTGTGGTCCAGGAGGGAAAGGCCCTGGAGGGGGCGTGCCTAGAGTCCAGAGAGCTGCAGGGATGAGCCGCTCCGAGGGCCCGGCTTGGCTGGGGGTGGGGAAAGGACAGAACGCCGGGAGGGGACGGAGGGAAGGGGAGGGGAAGGGTACCCTCCTCCGGTGACGTCAGAGAGGCGGCTAGGTGTCCGCGGCCGGAGCTGCCCCAGCGGGAGCCGAGGCTCCGGAGCGGAGCGAGAAAGGGCCCCGGAGCTGAAAGGGAATAGCCCGGGGAGCCGGACCCACGGACTCGCGGACACAGACACGCAGCTTTCCCTGGCCCGGGCCCAGAGCCCCGGGCCGCCCATGGCCCGGCCCACCGCCCTCCCGCTGCTACTGCTGTTGTTCCTGGGGACCGGTAAGGACCCGGGGAACAGCGATCGCTCCCGAGATCTCGGCCCCTCGCTCCGTCCATCCTCCCCCTCCGCACCCTTGGGGCCCCGGCCAATCCTCTCCCCTCCCCCAGCCCCGCCCGTCTGCCTTCGCCTCTGTTCAAGACTGTTCAAGACTCTGCAAGACCGAGATAGCCCCCCAAGCCCTGACCCGAGGAGAACCCTGGCTGGCGTCCTTTCTTCCTGCCCTGCCGTGGGTTTTCTCATCCCTCTGTTCTCGCCCCTCGTTTACTCGCCTCCGGGGGATCCAGGCCACTTGGGTCGTTCTCTCACTCGCCCCCCCCCCCCGCAGCATCTTAAGCCTTGAGGACCCCTACTCCTCACATCGGCTCCCCCCTCTCCTCCATTGCGGGCGTCTGACCCCCTCCTCCCTTCGCGTTTCTCCTTCCCTTTCGTCTGAACTCGGGCTTCCCTGTCCCCAAGCTATGTCTGAGGGCCGAAACCTCCCTTGTCCTTACTCCTCCGTCCGGTCTCCCCATCCCCCACCTGAGCCCCCAGCTACACCCCCTCTTCCTAGCCCACCCCAGTCTGCTCTTCCCCATCCTGGCAAGGAGGGGGTTAACTCGAGCGGGGTCTGCTTCAGCCGCGCTCCCGCCCCCCGCGCGTTCCCCTGGAATGTAGGGAATGTGTTCCTGGGGGGAAGGGAAAAACGGAGACCCCGCCCGGGCGCCCCCTCCCCAATCCCACCCCCGCCGCCAGCGCCGGCTAGATTCCCGGGTTCCTAGAAGGCTGGGTTGGGGGTTGGGGCAGATTCCTGAAGTACGCGACCGGGAGGACTGGGCACCTGGGCCTCCTAAGGGGGGGAGACACCTGGCTTCCGTCGGGGGAAGAGAAGAGAATGCGATGCCCTGAGGTTTGGAAGCTGTCTGGGAACCGCTGGGGGAAAATTGAGGACTTCTCGGCGGGGCCGGGGAAAGGCCGGACGCTGGGCCATTCATTCCCACCGCAACTTTCCTGGGTTTCACTTTCATCGAGTGTAGTCCAGACGTCGCCCCCCCCCCCCCAGCCCCTCCCTTTGGGCTCTGCCTCTCTCGGCCATTCTGGTTTCCTAGGCTCGGGCATTATCTCACACCCACCCCCCACCCCCCCTTCTCAGCAGTCTTTGTCCTAGAGAGCCGGGGGGGGGGGAGAAGAGAGAAGAGTCTGGGGCGGGCTTTCTCCTCTGCCCCTCCCCCCTCCTAGCTCTGGAGACCGGGGGGGGGGGGGGGGAAGAGGGAGGGACTGGGGTGGCTATGCAGGTAGTGCCAGCGAGCTCCAGTCCCTCCTTCCCCCTCAGGTGACTGACCCAGCTATTTATCTTCAGCCTGGGCGGAGGAGGACTGGGCTCTCGGTACCCACCCAACTCAGCTACCTGTCAAGTCATTTATTGGGGCCTACTATGTGCCGGACTGTGCTAGGGATACAAAGGCAAAACACGGCCTCTGTTGTCCAGAAGCTCTGTCTAAGAAGGGGAGAAAACATGCAAGCAGGCCATGGACAGGACAAATTGGAGATAAACTGAATGGGGGGTGGGGATGGAGACTAGCATTAAAATGAACAGGAAAGGCTTCTCTCCGGAGGAGGGAGAGAGATCCAGGCGTGGTAGATGGCCAGTGAAAATGCCCTGAGTCTAGGGAGATGTAGCTTTAAAAGAACAGCAAAGGAAGCCAGCATCATGGGGGGTAGGGAGAGAGGGGGCGGTGTTAAGTTCCCCAGACAACTAAGAAGCTAAGAAGGGGCCAGCTTACACAGGCTTTCGAGTGCCAAAGCCGGTGGTTTTATTTTTGATTGGGAGGTAGTAGGGAGCCATTGACGTTTCTTGAAGGAGAGGTGTGATGTGGTCAGATCTGCACGAAAGACAGCTGATATAAGATGGACTGGAGTGGGGAGAGACTTGAGACAGCAAGCAGACACTAGCACCCCCCACCTCCACCCCCCCAAACCTGCTATTGCAACAGTCCGGGAGTGAATAATGAGGGCCAGCTCGAGGTGGTGGGTATATAGGAGAGATCTTATTTAGCAAGATACTTCTTTCTTGCCTCTAGGCTCAACTAAGGTTCTGTCTCTTCAATTATATCGTGCCTTCTATGTTCCGAAGACTCGGCTCTGACATTTTCTGTTCTAAGGTCTCTCCCAGCTCTGACATTCTCAGTTCTCAGTCCCCTCCCAGCCCTGACATTCACTGTTCTAAGGGACCCCCGCCCCAACTTTCTCTATTCTAAAAATCATAGAACGAGAGATTTAGAGTCAGAAAGTAACATCTCTCTCAGCATATTTTTCTGTTATCTGTTTGATCTCTGTCACCAGCTTGCTGCTCTTTCTCTTTCTCTTCCTCTTAGGTAGGTCAGGGAGCAGCCCCAGGTTCTTCCCAGCCTCTGTTCCCTTATGTCTTCACTTAACCAAGAAAATAAGGGCCTCACCTTGGCATTTCTCTCTCAGTGAGTGGAGAAAATGGGGCAAGTGTGGGGCGAGGTGAGTTATAAAGAAACATTCTGAGATGGCAGGGACCTTGGATGCGGTCAGATACCGTTTTACAGATGGGGAAAGTGAGGCACAGGTAGGAAGTCACCTGCTCCTGGGGTCCCACAGCTAGTCTGAGAAGGGATTTAAACCCAAGCCTTTGTGATTGCATGGCCAGTGCCTGCCCCACACTGTCCCTCGAGATCCCACGGCCCCTTCCTCTGTGCCAGGTACTTTGCTAAGCACCAGGGGTACAAGTGTTCTCATGTTCTAAGGTTCCTCCCGGGCTTTGACACCTTCTCTTCTCCAGTTTCCTCCTGGCTCTTCTACAATCCCTCCAGGCTTCTGGTGCTCTCTGGCCTGCTCAGCTGCTGTCTCTCTTTGCTCTCCCTTTTCTCCATCCCTCTCTCGTGGCCTTTCCCTTCCTCAGCACACTTACACAGCACCCCTTCTGGGTAGCTGTTGACTGACTCCACAGTGAGCAATGCCCTTGTGTGTGGCTGCTGTCCGCAGGCACTGAGCTGGACATGCAGCACTGAGTCAGGAGGACATCCTCAGCACATTGCTGCGGAACCGTGGAGAAGGCCCCGGATTCAAATCCCAGCTGTTGTCACTTATCAGTTTCATTATCTGTAAAATGATAATGGTCTCTAGGCCCCTTCGCTCTCAAAGTTTATCAGACTCATTCCCCTAAGCAAGTCCAACCTTGTTATCTTCTGCTCAATAAAGTAGGAGTCCAGTCATGTAGAATCTGTCGTTCAAAGCCCTTCCAAACCTCCCCCACCCTTCACAAATGCGCGCGCGCGCGCACACACACACACACACACACACACACACACACACACACACACACACACACACACACACACACACACACACACACCCCTTTCTAGTCTTACACCTTATTTCCTTATTTCCTATTAATTCCTCCATCCAGTGTCTCGGAGCTCCTGGCTATTCCATGAACAAGACCCTCCATCTCTCGCCTTCAGACATTCTCTGTCTATTCTCTGGTGCCTGGAATGCTCCCAATCTCTGCCATGCCTTCCCTTGCTTTAAGTCTCAACTAAAAATTTCACCTTCCGCAGGAAACCTTTCCCAACCCCTATTAATTCTCGTGCCTTCCCTCTTAGCTATTCCCTGTTTATAGCTTGTTTGTGCACACTTTTTTGCTCCCCCTTTAGCCTGTAAACTCCTTGAAGGCAGGGGAGCTGCCTTTTGCCCTTTGGGGCATGCCTGGAGCGTAGCACAGTGGCCGCCCTGCCCTACGGAGGCACTTAGTAACCGTTGACTGACTTGGCCCACTCCCCCCTTCTCCCCACACATGGTTGGCTGTTGTTGTCCTTCATTCTTGAGGAGGACCGTGAGGTCAGAGAGGCGACGCCAAGACATGCAAGTGAATTGGACTGAAGTGAGGCAGGGCCGTGCAGAGTCACCAGCCTCACTCTCTCCTCCGGAGTCATGTGGGTCCAGTGGCCAGATGTGGATCAGGACGACTGGAGACGGCCCCGATGCAGTGAGAGACCTCGGCCTTTTCAAACTAAAGTTAAAGCCTCTCAGCTTGGCCGAGGCAACACCCATTCAGTGATTCGGGCAGAGAACGGCCTCAAAACCAAAACTCAGTCTGGAGGGGGAGACTCTCAGGGTTTTGGTTGATTGAGGGACAAAAGGGTGTCTCCCCCGAATGTGAGAGTAGAAGAGAGGCAAGGGGGCCGCTAGGTGGGGCAGGTCTGGAACTAGGAAGAGCTGAGTTCGAATGCAGCCTCAGACATTTGCTGGCTGTGCGACCCCGACAAGTCGCTTAGTCCCACTTCCCTCAGTTTCCTCATCTGTTGAATGGGTCAGAGAAGGAAATGTCAAACCTCTCCAGTATCTTTGCCAAGAAAACCCCAAGTGGGGTCGGAGAGAGTTAGATGCGACTGGACAACAACAGCCTAAAGGAGAGAGGCCGGGGGTACCTGGGTGAGCTCCTCGGTGCGCTGGGGGGAGTCCGGGACAGAGAAGAGAGACTCAGCCGGCCAGCCAGGGACTCCAGGAAGTGGGTCGGGGAAGGGCCGTGGGGGAGGAAACCACCCAGCCCTGGCCCCTGCCCCTGAGAGCCTGGCCCCGGGGAAACAGAGCCAGAAGGGAGGGAGAGGCAGGGCGGGGCAGTGGAAGGAGAGGTAGCCACACTCTCAGGCCCGGGGCCCAACCCCGGCTCTGCTCCTTGCTACCTTCCCAACCACCACAGCCAATGGGGCTTTATCCCTGGGCATCATCTGGAAAAAGATGGCGGTCAGAATAGCCGGCCCAAAGACCCTCCTTTCCCTAAATCCGTGATTCTCTGAGAGAGGCAGACATGTTGAAGGATGGAAACAGAGAACAGAATCCCTGGTGGCGGGCTGAAATGAGAAGAGGAGCAGAGCGAGTTAAGCCCCTGAGAGACCCCTGAGAGACGGTGACAGAGAAGGGTTGGGCCTGAGCAGCTGGAGGCGGCAGGGTGGGTGCGTGGACAGAGTGCTGGGCTGGAGTCAGGGAGACCTGAGTTGGCATCTGGCCTCCAACCCCTGCCCACCAGCTGTGTGACCCTGGGCAAGTTACTGCCTCCATTTCTTCATCTTTAAAGTGAGGATAAGAATATCTACCTAAAGGGGTTGCTGTAACAATCAGACCAGATGATCTGCATCCAATTCTTAGTAAACCCAAGTATAACATGAATGCTGGCTGCTGGGATTGTGTCATGCACACCATTAGGGCCTGGCCTGTGCGGGGGCTGCACAGATGCACAGAGACAAATGGTTTGGACAGACCGGGCCCCCGCCCCCATCCCGGATTTCCGCTGCGGGGGCAGGAGTGTGCTTATTATTGGCAATTAATTAACAAGGTGGCTAAGCCAGCAGCAGCTAAGGGATCTCAAAGCACTTTTGCTACATGAGCTTAGCCTACATCCTGCCCCACCCGGGGGAGGGGGGGGGGGTAACCCCATTTTACTAGGAGGCAGGGAGGGACACTCTGGGCACCTGGGGCCCTGGAGCCAGTCTGGGGGGAACCCAAGAGTCTTGCCTCCCCAGAGCTCCTTCCTGGGCCCAGAATTCTGGGCTAAAGTCCCCACCTCCCTAGGGACCCAGAGGTCTAGGCCTCCATGTGTGACCTTTCTTCTTAATGAGTTAGCCAGATATCCAGACCTGAATCCCCCAACTCCTTTATTGGAGACCAAAGGGGTTTGGGGCCCCAGTTTCTCACCCCTTTGAGGCCCAGACTTCCCTATCCCCCAGGCCTCCAGCCTCCACCCCCACACCTGCACCAGGGCGTTCTCTCCCTGGGCTGGTTGCCAGTTCTGACCTTGACAAACCATGCCTTTTTCCCTGGCCTGGCGACACAGTCCAGATGGGGGTGGCGGGGGAGACTAGGGACATTGGCTTCCCTTGCCTTGAGGCCCTGGCCCAACTGGTGACAGGTTTATGGGTGTCAGCTGGGTCCTCCTACACCCTTCCTGGCCCATGGAAGCCCTCTCTCCCAGCCTGTAGGCTTCCTGCCAGATGGGCAGGGCTGGGTATTGGGATACCTGGGTCCTAGAGGGACACAAAAGGAAAGGAAGCTGAGCTATCTTCTCTCATTCCCCCCAGGTCCAGAGCCCTGCATCTCACTATTTTCCCCATAGCTCCCAACTCTTAAAGGAATCCTTTTCTGACCGCCCAGTTTCCCAGAGCTCTCTTTCCCTGACCTCACTGCCTGTGTGAGCCCCTCAAGCACACCTTGCCTGGGTTCAGCCATGTCTTCCCCGAGGGGGAGGGGAGCTGCTTGTCTCCCCAGTTGGGCCGAGTTTCCTGTCCCACAGTATGACACAAAGGGACAACGTCAGGGGCAGCTCTGGATGGCCACCCTACTGGGTGACCCCCAGCAAAGCCCTTTCCCCCTGGGTCTAGTTTTCTCCCTCTTGTAGGACAAGGAAGTGAAAGGAGAAAATCTGAGAGCTCACCCAGTTCCAAAGTTCTTCACCTCCACTTGCCCTGCTCAGAACCTCCCTAGGTTCTTGGTACCCAGAGAATCTTCCCCATGATCCAGATGCCTTCCCTCACTGCCCCATCTCCCACGGCCTGCTCCCCAAGTTCTGAATATTGGCCCCTGCCCCCTCCTCAGCGCCACCACATATGGTCTGCCATGTTTTCTTGGTGGAGCCTTGAAGGCCCACTAAAATCCCATCTTTGCAGTGGAAGCCTTCCATAGCCCCTCTTAATTCCAGTGCCTTCCCTCTGTTAATTATTTCCTGTTTTTCCTAGGTGTGACTTGTCTGCTTGCTGTCTCCCCATTAGACTGCAAGCACCTTGAGGGCAGGGGCTGTCCTTTGCCTGTTTGCATATCCCCAGCACTTAGGTCCAGAGTAGACTTCCTTGAGTGTCTATTGATTGGTAGTCCCTGAAATCTGAAGACCGGCTGTCTTCCTTCTGTCTCATAGTCAGTACCTAGCACAAGGCTGGACACAGAAATGCTGTTAACAGCCTGAATGAGTGAATGCGGCTTTTCCAATGCTGACTCACTTGAGACCTTGCCTCCCCTCAACGCTTCCATCTTTCTCCTCTCCAGGAGCCCAGAATGTCCAAGTTCAGGTGCCAGCTGAGGTTCGGGGCCTTCTGGGAAGTGATGTGAAGCTCCCCTGCCACCTTCAGTCTGGGGAAGAAAAAATTCGAGTGTCCCAGGTAATGTGGCTCCGCTGGGACAGGTATGGGGGCAGCCAGAGCATGGCCGTCTTCCATCCCACACATGGTGCCAGCTTCCCAAATTCAGAGCCCTATGACCAGCGGATGTCGTTCGTCATTGGAAACTCCCGGGAGACTGAGGCAGAGCTACGGGACGGCACTCTGCTGTTGAAAGGACTGAGGGCTGAGGATGAGGCCAACTACACCTGCGAGTTTGCTACCTTTCCCTGGGGGAGCAGCAAAGGAGCCACTTGGCTCAGAGTGCTGGGTGAGAGGGCATGGTGGTAGAAGGGATTGTGGGAGGGGGCACACCCATGCTTTAGGGCCTCAAACAGCCTTGACTTTCTGCATCCTAAGTGCGCTTTCTGCCCCAGTGGTCAGTGTTCTGTGTCCGAAGGGGTCTCTCGTCTGTGTTTCCAGATCCTGATGTTTGGAGTTTTAAAGATTATTCCTGGCCAGTGGTTTTCAAAAGAGGCCACAAATTTCACCAGCTGTACCAGAAAATACTGAATGTTGTGTTGTGATAGATCAGAGTCATTTTATGGTTTTGCTTAGTCTAAAATGTACTTACCTGGCCGAATTTTTATGGTAAATATAATTTTTGCAAAACAGAATAAACTTGGCCTATATCACTTAAGGTCAAACTTCAGAAATGTCAGACCTTGAATTTGCAAAGATGTCCAAAAACACAGCTGTTCTCATGGAAGGAAAGTGAGTACATGGGTCTGCTGGCCCTCCCCTAAGGCCCCCTCATGTGTTCTAGGAGCCAAGGGTCCTTCTAGCCCAGACGTTTGTGTTCTGAGAGCCCTTCTGGCCTGGTCACAACTATGTTCTGTGTTCCCTGTGTTGAGGACACTTCAAGTACTACTGGGCATGCCAGCATTAGGAACTGGGCCACTGTGCCTGGTACATAATAAGGGCTTAAAAAGGTTTTTTCAGTCATTCATCCAACAGCTTCTGGAACAGAGGGAGGCAGGAAAAGGCAAGATCAAAGCCTAAATACCACCTTCTCCCTTTTCCTCCAGCTGAGCCCCAGAACCATGCGGAGTCCCAAGAGGTGACGCTGGGCCCAGACCCAATGCCCGTGGCCCGATGTGTCTCCACGGGGGGCCGTCCACCCGCCCGCATCTCCTGGTTCTCTCCACTGCTGGGTGATGGCACGGAGACAAGAACAACAGGTCCTGTGCCTGGCACGTTCACCGTCACCAGCCGCTTCACTCTGGTGCCCACCCCTCAAGCGGATGGGGCAAAGGTCACCTGTAAGGTGGAGCACGAGACCCTCTCAGAGCCTGTCCTGATTCCCCTCACCCTTTCTGTGAAATGTGAGTGGCCTGCTCTTCCCCTGGTCCCTCTGCTTACCATCGTTTCCAGGCTGGGGAGTCGGCAGATATTCTCTGCTTGTCCTCCAGTCTCTTCCTGCTCTGAGCCCTGGGCACTGTCCATTTCAGTGGGTCCCTAAGAGATCGAGTGAGACGCCCTTCCTGACCCTTCTGAGCCCCTCTCTCCTTGCTTCTTCCTGACCCTGAGCCCAGACCCCTCTTCTCTATCTACCATCTCCCCTAGACCCCCCTGAGGTCTCCATCTCTGGCTACGATGACAACTGGTTTGTTGGTCGAGTTGAGGCCACCCTCAGCTGTGATGCCCAGAGCAACCCTGAGCCCATGATCTATGAGTGGAGCACGTAAGTCCTGGCCCGTGGGGGTGGACTGGGAGGGGGCGCCTGCTTCCCAATTTCAACCCCAGTGTCTCCACAATATCCCCATCTTTGGTTCTTCAGCAGAAGAGCCACCCATCTCACTTCAGGATACCTCTGACTGCTGGGAAATCTTTTTCCCTCTACCAAACTGCAATGTGCTTCTCTGTAACCTCCCCCCATTGTCTCTAGCTGGGCCCCCTGGGGCCATCATGGGTCAGCTCACTCTTTAAATGCTAGAGCTCAGCTATCATTTCCCCCCTCCCCCACCTCTCTACTCCAGACCCTTCATCCCAGGGAGGCCCTCTCCTATCACCTCTCCATCTTATCAATGTTCTTTCTAAAACTGGTACCTAGCACTGACCCTTGTCCTCCAGGTGGAGTCTGGCCACAGCTACTTCTCTGGAAGCCCCACATGCCATTAGCCATTGGCTTCCATGTTGCTATTGACTCATAGGAAGCTTGGAGTCCGCTGAAACCCCCAGATCTTTTTCAGAGTAATGACTGCTGCTTGATGAGGCCTCCCTTAGACTTGTGAAGCTGATTTCTCTGGAATCTGAGGGGGAGGATGTGTATTTATCTGCTCCAGCCTTTTAAGGCATCTTTGAGTGACTCTTCATTCTACATATTACACAATGCCACCCGCACACCTCCTCTTCCTCTCTGCCAATAACAGGCAGCAAAGACCCCTAGGGTACTGTACTGCAAACCTCCTGCCACGGGGACTGACTGCAGCCACTCAATGAGTTTGCCACCCCACACTCCTCTGCTTTTATCCAGCCCCATCTTTTCCATGAAAGCAGCATGAGATACTCAGTCCAATGCCTGGTTTCTGTGTCTGGTTACCCTTTAAAAAAGGCCATGAGGCTTACTCTGAGACCGACAGTTCTGGCTGAAGCTTGACTGGTTCTTCCTGGTGGCCAAAGTTTTCTTCTCTAGATGTTAATATCCCTTGTGTAGTATCAGAGACCCCCACCCCCACCCCCCAGAAGATCTGAGGCTTTGGCAGTGACAGCCAAGTCCTTGCAGAGGAGAGGAGAATGTCCTGAGAAGCCAGATGCCTGGGTCTCCAGTGTGGGAGCCTGAGCCTGGGGGGCTGCATTTTAGAGTCCCAGAGGAAGAGGGGCAGGGGCTGACACTCACAAGTCCCCCTCTTCTCCCCAACTCTAGGACCACGGGCTTGCTCCCCCCGACAGCTGTAGCCCAAGGACCACAGCTCATCGTTCGCTCCGTAGACGAGTCAGCCAACACCACCTTCATCTGTAGCGTAGCCAACGCTGTGGGTACCGGTCGTGCCGAGCAGACCATCCAAGTCAGAGGTGAGGGGCCCCAGGGAGGGGGGAGCCTTCACCCTGCAGTCTGAAGCCTGGGGGGAGGGGGATGTAGGGATGAAAGGTGGGATGAGGGGGAAGAAAGGTGCTCAGAGATGCCATCCAAAATGCCAACACAGACACACCGTCACGATATGCTCACCATGATCACAAAGGCACCAAAGCCAGAGCTAGTATTGGAACCCAGGCCCCAGGATTCCCCAGCTAACCCTCCTTCCACTGCCCCACCCTGCTCCCTTTCCTCTGGTTGAGGGATTCATATGTATCTTTCTTGGCCTGACTTTCAGGGGGCTGGGTCTGTGCTGAGCCAGGCTGACATTCCTCCCCCACAGCCCTGCCCCAGCCCACTTCCTAGAGCCTTGACGACAAGGGCATTAAACACATAACAAGCCCTGAGCTGGTGTCTGTCCTTCACTGGTCCTCAGAGGCTCCCTCTCCCTCTGTCTCAGCAGATTCTTCTGTCTGCTTCCCTCAGCGCCAGAAGGCACCTTAGGGGCATCTAGCCCAGCCCCCTCCTCATCCGGGAGGAAACCGAGGCCTCTTGTCCAAGGCCACACTGGTAGTAAGTGACAAGAGGTGGGATTTCAGCCCAGGCCTAGGATTCCCTCACCAGGGTTCTTCATCCAGCACCATGCTGCCCAAGGGGCCCAGGCCCACAGCGTGGGGGGCAAGTGGGCCACACAGAGGACGTGCCAAGTAAAAATGATTCATTATAGGAGACAGAAGCTAGAGAGAGACAGAAACCCCATTACAGACACACCACAAGGAAACAGTTTCACAGACATAAGCAAAACTGTAAACATGCCCAGAGACTCACTTGAGAAAACTCTCTCCCTCTCTCCCCCCCCTCTCCCTCTCTCTCTCCCTCTCTCTCTCTCTCTCTCTCTCTCCCTCTCTCTCCCTCTCTCTCCCTTTCCTCTCTCTCTCCCTCTCTCTCTCTCCTCCCTCTCTCTCTCTCCTCCCTCTCTCTCTCCCTCTCTCTCTCTCCCTTTCCTCTCTCTCTCCCTCCCTCCCTCTCTCTCCTCTCTCTCTCCTCCTCCCTCCCTCCCTCCCTCTCTCTCTCCTCTCTCTCTCC
>CM053588.1:26128394-26173643 GCA_028646515.1 Pseudochirops corinnae
CTCTCTCTCTCTCTCTCTCTCTCTCTCTCACACACACACACACACACACACACACACACACACATTTATTCACAGATATAACATGGAGAAACTATCACAGTCCCCCAGCCAAACCCACTCTGGTAAAAGCAGTAATGTTCCAAGTCTCTCCCAGATGCAGACTAGGCTAGTTTTTCCTTAAAATAAAGGCTTTGTTGGCTCTGAAGGCTAAAGATTGAGGATATCAGTCGATGAACATTAAGCTCCTAGTGTGTCATCTAGCACTATGCTGGGGACACAAAAGACAGTTCCTATTCTCAAGGAGCTTACAATCTAATTGCTGTAGCTTCTCGCTGACCTAGGTAAAAAAGCCTTACAGGGATCCTCTCTCGGGCATCTGCCAAACAGACCATCCTGGGCAGCACTGAGGCAGTGAAGCTACAACCAACAGAATGGCCTTGGTTAGCCCTGGCCCCTTGTGCCCCCTATAAAAGGAATACTTAGAAACATCAGTAGGGATCTACAGTCACACAGAGACACCACCTACAACCCAGAGATACACTGGGAAGAGAAGATGGAAGAGGCGTGTCCTAAAGACATCCAGGTACCCAGCCACACATCCCCCTGTAGAAATCTGGCTTTGGAGTGACCTGTCCACAGACACTTCCCCAGGGATACAGCAACCCCCTCCTCATACACAGCCCCTACTGGCCTATGAGACCTCCACCTTAGGAACTGGCAAATGCTACAGCATGCTTTGATTTATTACTTGAGGAAGAAAACGTTAACAGTGCAGGTTAAATTTAAGTGTGTAGTCTTCTGCATTTTCAGAGATCTGATTGTGAAAACTTTACCCAAATAGCCCTGCTTGTAGAAGAGATTCACTTAGAAATATTATAGGACATGCAGGTGTCACTGGACGCTTTCCTCTTGGCCAGAGCGAGACAAGCCCAAAGAGAGAGATTGGATCAACTGATGCATCTACCCAGGGGAGACAACCCAGGCCAGTGACCCAAAGACCTGGGTTCAAATGCTGTGCTCTGCCACTGACCACCTGCAAGAAGAAAATTACTGGGCCTCAGTTTCCCCCTATAAAAATAAAAGGACCTGAACTAAATAACCTCTGAAGTTCTCCCACCTTTTGATCCTATTGTTCTGTAGACTGACCTTCCAAAGGAGGCTATCTGGTCCAGAATACTGGGCCTGGAGTCTAGGCTACCTGAGATCAAATTCATCCTCAAACACTTACTAGCTGTGTGTCCCTGGGCAAGGCACTTAACCTGTTTGCCTCAGTTTCCTCACCTGTAAAATGGAGGTTTAAAACACCCCCCCACTTCCCAAGGTTGTTGTGAGGATGGAACGAGAGATAAGGTTCATGAAGTGCTTACCACAGTGCCTAGCACATCCCTGGCAAACACTACATACATGTTCATTCCCTTTCTCCTTCCCTTTCCCTTAATCTGGAGATGGAGGCCTAGGTCAGGCTTGCCAAGTGCATGCCCCTGCCCCAATGCATCTGAGGGCTTTCCTTAGTGTCCTTTGGGCACAGCAGATTGGGTGGCATCTCTGTGGGCCCCTCTGAATTGGGGGACGGGCCGAGGAGGGATATGCTTCAGGTTGCATGTTGTGGGAGGGGGGAGAGTTCCGATCGCCAGCTTCCCAAGGTTGGGATCCATGATGCCCATTCCTTCACCTCCCATTCTTTTTGCTTCATCCCTGCTGTTCCCCTTCCTCTTTCCCCGTGGTGATCTCTTCCCCTTTCATTCCATAAGCATTTGCATATATTTCCCATTCCCCAAAAGTCCAGTGCATTGGAAAGAGACTTGGGTTGGCCATGGGAAGCCTGGGTTCTAATCCCACCTCTCATCATTTACTGTAACTTCAGGAAAACCCCTTCCCCTCTAAGGCACTGTGGTTCCTATAGCCTCGGCTGCCACTAGGGGGGCTGTGGTGTTATGTTGACTCCCTTGCAGAGGCTCCCAAGGCTCTCTGGGAGAAAGCGATGGCCAAGGGTTCTCCCTCCTCTTCCTTTCCTCTTCCCCACATTGTACCATCCCATCGTGTCCCCCCACCTGGTCTCTCTTTCTCCTCTTCCTCCTTCCCAACCCATCTCCCCTCTCCAGTATCAGCCCTTCCTTCGTGCCCCCAGTGCCATCTTCCTTCTCTCCTCTCCACCACCACCCCTGTGTTGTTAGCCCTTCCTTTCTGCCATCCCCCTTTTCCTTTCTTCCACTTCTTTTATATCTGTTTTCTACTACCCACCCAACCTTTCTTTCCTTCAAACCTGCCTTCTCTTCCTCCAATATTTCTTCTGTTTCTCCACTCTTTCACATCACATTCTCTGCTCCCAACACAAGCTTTCTGCTCCCTGCCTTCTCTACTACTCTTCATCCTCTTCCTCTTTTTTCCCAGTCCCAGTCACCTCCTTTCTCCACTCTCCCCAGGGCCCCATGTCCTCTCCCTCATGTGTTCCCATGTCCCGTTGTGTCCCCCTCCTGACCCTGTCTCCTTTTTTTCTCTTTCTCTCCCCCTGTCCACCCCTTCTCTCTCCCCAGACTCCCCCCGGGCCTCAACAGGAGATGTAGGTCCAGTGGTGTGGGGGGCCATGGGGGGGACCCTGCTGCTGCTGCTCTTGGCCGGGGGGGCCATGGCCTTCATTCTGCTGAGGAGACGGAGAAGGAAGAGCCCTGGAGGAGGAGGAGGAGGAGGAGGAGCTGGTGGCTCCTATGACCCCAAGACCCAGGTCTTCGGCAATGGGGGGCCAGTCCTCTGGGCCCCCCCAGCCCCTGGTCCAACCAAGAAGGATGAGGAGGAAGAGGAGGAGGAGGAGGAGGAGGAGGAGGGTGGGCTCATGCTGCCCCAGCCAGGGGCAGAGGATGACATGGAGTCCCAGCTGGATGGCTCCCTCATCTCCCGGAGGGCAGTCTATGTGTGACACCAGGACATAGCCACCTCTCACCCCCTGGAGAGACCTGAGTTTGGCTCAAGCCATCATGCACACCCTCTTGGACTGGGGCCAAGCAATCTCACACATACACCTCTCCTCCTCCTACCTCCCTCAGGGATCCAAAACCCGAGGGAAACACTGGATGGGCTGGTCAGACTGGAAAGACATGGGAGCTCCTCTGCCACCCCTTGGTTCCTGGAATTTGAGGCGGAGCCTGGCTGGGACCTGGGAAAGTTGGGGAGAGGGTGGAGGGGTCATGTTGAATACACTGGACTTGGCTTCTCTACCTCCTATGCTCTCAAAACAAAATAGGATATGAAAGGGGAGCTTCAGGTCTCCCTTTCTGTTTGTTCCCCCAGGGGAGACTGGGGAGGAGACTCAAAGAGACTATATTTTCATATAGGGTTCCCCTCCCAACACATCCATCCCGCTCCCAAGGGTTCAATAAAGGACCTTTGAGGAAGGAGGGGGAGTTCTGTGCTTTGTCCCATTTCTAAGGTGGTGGGTAGGGGTTGGAAGTGGGGCAGATCTCTAGGTCCCTAAATGAGGGTTGGTGGGGCTAGATTCTGGGAGTGGGGGGAAGCAGCCCTGACTTAGGGAGGTTGGGGACTTGGATATCTGGAGGGAGGTGTGGTGGGGCCAGACATTTTGGGTCAATGCTGATTCTTTGAACAGGCCTTGGAGTCCTAAGAGGGGACAGGATGCCTGGGACTGAAGCTGCTGGGAAGAGGAGGGTGGCTAGAAGCCTGAGTCGCTGGAGGAGTGATGACTGGGGGGTGGGGGCTTAGACTCCTGGGTCCATAAAGGGGGTGAGGGCAGAAGGCTGAATCCCTGAGAAGGGTGGTGGTTTCCTGTCCTTCCTCCCTTTTATAAACATGCATCAGAGACTGCTCAGCCTCTCCCTCCCTTTGTCTTTCTGTTCTCTCCCAAGTCATGCTGGGGTGGTGGCAATGAGGGGACTTTCAGTGACTCACCTCGGGACAAGAAGGTTTTATTAGCTCAAGCTTGTGGGATGGGGGGAAGGGAGATTTTCCTTTTAGGACCCTGGCTTTATAAGTAGAAGGAAAAGAGGAAGGGAAGGGGGATTGGGGAGAGCCCAGAAGATGTCAATTGCCCAAGGCCACAAACGGTGAGTCACCCAGGCAGTTCTGGCATGGACAGCTAGGTCCCCTGATTCTATATTAAAGTGAAATTCAGATGTAAGAGCATAAACTGGCCAAGCTGGCATATTAGAGATGGTCGAGTCCACTTTACAAATGGGGCAGATGAGGAGCAAAGAGGGTAAGTTAAATCTCCAGTCACCCAGTGAGCCAGGGCAGAGCTAGGAGGGGGAGAGAAGGGACTGAGCCTTCCTCGGTGCTCCCTAGCCCACCATGGCCCCCTCACCCTTCCTCTCCTTCTGGCAGAGTCCCCCAACACAGCGGGTGCTGGCACCACTGGTGGCATTATTGGTGGCATCATTGCAGCGATCATTGCTCTGGCTGTGGCTGCCACTGCTATCCTGATCTGCCGGCAACAGCGCAAGGAGCAGGAGCTACATGGAAGGCCTGAGGAAGAAGAGGAAGAGTGAGTAACTTAGGGAAAGTGAAGGGGGTGGCAGGGAGTGGAATATGATGGGAAGCACCCTGATTTGGCTTCTAGTCCTGGTTCTAGGAATGACACCCTTTGTGACCTCAGGCAACTCTTCCCTTCTCTGTCTTTGCTTTCCCCCAGGATGATATGGAAGCTAAGTGATACAGTGGCCTGAGTTCAAATCCAATCTCAGACACTAGCTATGTGACTCTGGGCAAGTCACTTAACCCCTATTTATCTCAATTGCTCATCTGAATAATGGGGTCACTGGAGCAGGAAATAGCAAAGCACTCCAGTACCTTTGCCAAGAAAGCCCCGTTGTGTATGGGGCTTTGAACAGAACTGTAACAATGTAAAATGAATCGGACTAGGCTTGGTTTCTAAGAACCTTCCCAGCTCTGCCAGTCCAGGTCTAATTCCACAAATAGGTAGCTGTTAAAAAGATGGAGCTGGGTGTATAAAGTTCCTGCCTGCAAGGAACTTACATTCTCCTGAGAGGATACAGCACCTGTAGGGATGAGGAAATGCAGAATAATTTGGAAGAGGAAGAAGGCACTGACTAGGTGGGGACGGAGGAGGAGAGGAAATGGTGACCTAGGAAATGGTGCAATGTTAAGTTTAGGGCTTGGCCACTAGGTTCAGCTTGGCTATGACGGAGATTGTGGGAGAGGAAATGTGTTCAATGAGGTTTAAAAGGAGAGACGCTGGAGGACAGGACCAGGGGGCTTATATTTTGTGCTAGAAGCAGCTGAGTTGCTGAAGGTTTTTTGAATCTTGCCTCAGGCATTTAGTGGCTGCAGGGAAATCACTTGATCTCTCTGAAACCTAATTTCCTAAGCAGCAAAATGGAGAGAATGAATGCCGGGGCTGTCCTGATAATGTATGGAAAATATTTCGCAGACTTTTAAGCGCTCTATAAATAACACCAGCTAATATAATATTATTCTACATTATTACATTAGCAAGGTGGCTGTTCCCAGCAGCCGGCCATGTGCTTCCTTTTGGATTCTAAACCTTCTTTTAATATCCTGTTTTTCATTCTTCTCTTTGGGCCTTTACATGGCCTGTTATCTTCCTTTCCATCCTAAGCTTCTACACAACCCTCAGGATAGCGTCCCTTTTAAAACATTCTTTGGATACTATATAACAAGGGCACTGAACTCATATAGAAATGGGCCACTACACTGGACATACGGATCCCTGCAAGTTCTGGTTCTAAAATGTAATGTTATATATGTTTGATCGTATTTATTAATCGTAGGCCCGAACCACTGTTGGTTTTCTGTGTCTTTCCAAGATCTTCCAGCACACTTCTTAGGTCATCCATTCAGGTGCCTCTCGCAGTCTCAAAAATGAGCCTTTTTCACCAACCTATCTCCCTGTGAAGACAGTGAGACCAGATTCTTTTGAGGTATTATCGATCCCATCCAGGGGGTTTCCTGCAATAATTTATTTTCTGTTCAAATGCTTCCTTTTGTGGTCCATTTTCATAAGTTTTTATTGATGCCTTGTTTTTTTACATAGGCAGAACTTCTCTCAGTATCCCTTTCTCCCTATTCCAGAGAGCCACAGATATTATTTTTAAATATACATAGAAAGATAATTATGTTTAAAGACACAAAGTACTTCTTTACATTTATGTTATTGCAATCATGTCATATGTTTTCATGGCTCAGCTTACATCACTTTTTTTTTTGCTTTTTTTGGGGAGGAGGGAAGGCAGGGCAATTGGGGTCACATAGCTAGTTTTGTGTTAAGTGTCTAAGGCTGGATTTGAACTCAGGTCCTCCTGACTCCAGGGCCAGTGCTCTATTCACTGCGCCACCTAGCCATCCCTACATCACTTTTCATGAGTTTATGTACTCATACCCTGTATCCTCCATGGTCATCTTTTCTTTTAGCCCAGTAATATTCCATTACATTCATATACCACAATTTATTTAGCCATTTCCCAATTGATGGGTATCTAGTTTCCAGTTCTTTACTATCACAACAAATATTGGTATAACCACTTTGCTATGTGAGGACTTTCTTATCAATGACTTCCTGAGAGTAGAAACTGAATTGTAGAGTCTCCCGGCCAAAGAAGACGAACATTTTCATCGCTTCGTTTTATTAACTGATTATTTGATATATTGGACCAATTCCAAAATTAATTCCAAAATGCTTGTACTAATTCATAGTTCCACCATCACTGTACCCACGTGCCCATCTTCTCACAATCTCTCCCATGTTGACTCTTCCCATCTTCTGTATCTGTCTGTCTGTAAGCTGGGAGGTGAAACCTGAGGGTTGTTTTAACTTGCATTTCCCTCACTAGTGATTCGAAGTATCCATTCCTATAGTTATTAATAGTTTGCGATTTTTCTTTGGAGGACTCTTCATTCACATCCCTTGATTTTACTACTGGGGAATGGCTTTTGTTCTATTGGTTGTTTATCTTAGATATCTAACCCTTATTTAAAAACTTAAATACAGAGAGTTTCCCCCCCATTTGACCAATTCCCTTATCCTTGGTATGTTAATTTTGTTTGGGCAAGAACTTTTAAGTTTCATGTAATCACAATCATCTAACTTATCTTCCCTTATCCTTTGGTTATGAATGTGTCTCCTGCCCATAGCTATGAAAGGTAATCTAATCTGTTTCTCTTCTAATTTTTTCTTAATGTTATGATCTTGAATATTAAGATCCCCATATCCATATAGAATGTATTATGGAATATAGGTGGTGTTGTAAGCATAATTTCTGTTAGACTCCTTTGTAGTTTTCCCAGCAGTTTTTATCAAATAGAGTTCTTTCCTATGTACTTTATTGCACACAGGACTTCTAAGTTCCATTTTTTCCCTATCACTTGTCTATTCTATTCTATCTACCTCTGAATTTTTAAAGTGTTACCTGATTATTTTGATGAGAGTGAAGTCTAGTAGCTCATCTCTACCTTTTTTCATTATTTCCCTTGATTTCCAAATCTTTAATTTTCCCACACAAAACTTTGTTATGTTACTGGGTTCTGTAAAGTATCCTTTTGATAATTTGACTAGTATTGGTAGTATTGTCATTTTTATTATATTGGCACAGTCCATCCATGAGCAGTATATATTCCTCCAGTTATTCGAGTTCTTTATATCTTTGAGAGGCACTTTGTAATTGAATCTATACTGATTCTTCTTATGCTTTGGTAGAGTGATTCCCAGTTATTTTATGTATTTTGTAGTTTGAAATAGTATTTCTTTTAATATTAATTAGTCTCTTGACTTTTATCATCATTATTACATAGAAATGTTGAGGGGCAGTTAGGTGGTGCAGTGAATAGAGCACCAGCTTTGGAGTCAGGAGGACCTGAGTTCAAATTCGGCCTCAGACAGCTGTGTGTGTGACCTTGGGCAAATCACTTTAACCCCAATTGCCTCGCCTTCCCCTTTGCAAAAAAAAAAAAAAAATTTAAAAGAAATGTTGAGTTTTGAGGGTTTATTTTTTATCCTACAACTTTGACAAAGAGAATTGTTTCGATAAGAATTTTTTCAGATTCCCTATGCTCTAATACTTCTTGGCTTAGTATAAGGGTGGGGTACCTGCAGTCAAGGCCACATGTGGCCCTCTAGGTCCTCAAGTGTAGTCCTTTGAATCCAAGCTTCCCAGACTTGGACTCAGTCAAAAGACTACACCCAAGGACCTAAAAGGCCACATGTGGCCTTGAGGCCACAAGTTTCCTGCTTCTGTTTAGTACAAGCAATACAATGTTATCTGGAATCAGAGAAATGCTCCTCACCTTGGTCTCTGTGATCAGATCTCCCAGAAAGCCTCCCCATGACATGTTTCACCTGGTGATAATGGTCGGACGTTCAAATTCATCTCTTTTGCAATAAATATCTTTCAAGGAATCTGACATAATGTTTATATTTGCTTGGGAGATGGAGTCCTTAAGGTGGCATTTGGTTCCACAAATACAACACAATCCAAATACAGCAACTTCCCCAGAACAGCACAGTAGATCAGCAAGAAATCCCAGGGCAACTGGAAAGGTGGCCCCCTAAGTGCCAACATACGTCAGGCTCCCATTGCTCCCCCAGAGACTGCCAGAGACACATATCCCTGGAAGGGAGGAGGAAAAAGCAAAAACAGGAGAAGTCCTCTAAGACAGGCCAGGGTGGGAACGTTGGAGGTGCCAAGAAGGGGCAGCACCCCCAGTCAAGACCAAGCAACTCAGTGAAGAGTGCAGCACAGCACTGAGCCTGAGCCTGGCACGAAGCCCCAGTTCAGGATCTGTATCTCTCGATCAAACTGGATGACAGTAAAGATGTGGTCTGCTATTATTAGTGCCTGAATTTCTTTCCCGATCTTCCTCTCCTTCAGAAACCTGGTGAATTAAACCCCAAACTTCCTGACAGTTGTGTCTCCTCCAGCATGGACTGTTTTTTGTCTGTTACACATCCTTTCCCCAGCTTTGCATTAGTTTTCATTTTGGCCTTTTCTACCTTCACATCCAAGACCCTTCGTGGTCACCTTTTACTCTCCTGATTGAAATGCTTTTTTAATAGTCATATGGTTGACAATCCCCCCTCCTTCAAGTATCTTAAAAGCACCATCCATCAACACCCTGAAAACTCCATCTCCAAAATGCATTTTTTTTTCTCTGTATTCTTGGTCTGGATCAATTATTCTGGTTTTGGGGTTTGTTTTTTTTAATATGACTTTTCCATTTCTTCATGTAGCACATGAGGGACTGTGATGCTGAGTTCTAATGTAATTCCACTGGGAAAGAAAGAGTCTGTTGGAAAAATCTTTATTAGATCTTTTCATCTGTTGGCTTTTCAGTTTCATCCTTCAATTTCCTTACTGTGATGTAGCTTACTTAGGTTTGCTTCCCCACCTTTATTAATTCTCACATTTTAATTTTTAAAGTCCCCCACTCCCCTCGATAAGATTTTGCTAATGAGTTTATACTAAACCAGTGTTTCCTTTGTCATACTTCCCTATTTGGCCAGAAGACCCTTTGCTGGCTGATCATTTCTAGGCTCTTTTGGTCTCCTCGTTGTAAATTTACTGTCACATAAGTTTTTAAAAAAATTTTTTTAAAGGAGATAGCAATCGTTTAGTCAATTATTTTATTTTCTCAACTCTGGAATCAATTTCAATGCAGCCTATTTAAACAGGCCCACAACTCATTTCAGTTTTATACCATATCTTCTCACCCGCTGGTGATTTTTATCTTTGCTTTAAAATTTTAATGGTCTGACTGTACACAGATAGATGAGTCAGAAATGACTACTAGACTGGGAACCAGCTAACTAACGGTATGCCCAGCTTCAGAAGGTTGTGAAAACATTTAGCATGAATAAGAAGAGAATTTTGAAGGTGATTAAAGGGCTTTGGAATCTTGAAAATCATGGGTGCACGGTCGTGTGTGTGTGTGTGTGTGTAGCGTCTGAACACACGCACACACGCACCACTGAATCCATTCCAGTGGCTCCTACCACTTTCAGTATCAAAATATGCACAAAATTCTTTGTTTGGTATTCAAAGCCCTTCAGATCTAGTACCCCATCTCTAATCTTCTTACATCACACATTCTGCAGTCCAGAAATACTGACCTCCTTGCATCACCTACCTGATTGCAGGCATTTTCACTCTCTGTCCCTCCATGGCTGGAATCCTTCCTTGTCTCTGCCTTCCATCTTCCCTGGATTCCTTTTTTTTTCTTTTTTCCTGAATTCCTTTAAGACTCAGCTAAAATTCCACCTTCTGCAGGAATCCTCTCCTGATCCCCTTTCATTCTAGTACTTTCCACTACTGATTAACTCCAATTTATCTTTCAGATAGCTTGTTCATACATCATTATTTGCACGTTGTCTTCATGGGCCCCCACCCCTGTTCCTATATTTCTGCCTTTCTTTGTAACCCTAGAATAGGTGCTGTGTCTACTGACTGACTGGAAGGGGGGAAGGGAAAGGGGCACAAGTAAAGAAAACTTGGGAGACTTTGAGAAGTTTAAGGCTTCAAGTTTAAGTAGGTCAAAAGCTTGAAGTGAAGGACCAGAGGAAAAGAGAGAGCAAAGGAAAGGGCAGGATCCAAGCAGACCAAGCAGGACTTGGGATGAAGAAGGAAATGAGATAATAGATTCCTGAGAAAGGGGGGACGGAGGGGATGGAATGTGCTTACCTAGGTTTTATCGGGTACTAAAAAGATAAAAGGAGAGTGATAACTCTGGAGTGTGCCCAGATCTATTCTGTGGGAATCTAGTACTAAGGAAAACCATCTCTGAAGGTCTCACTTGAAGAGCAAAGTAAGCCTGCTCAGATTTTTTTTAACACCTAAAAAGAGCATTTCCATAGACAAAGCTAAACACAAAAGCAGAATTCTATATGAAACTGTGAACCTCCATTTAATCAATTTTATCTGTTACATTCAAAACTGTCCTTGTCTGCGCTCCCTTCTAAACATCCTGTTCTCTTCTGTGCGCTTTTTAAAGTATCACGTTGTCCCCCCCCTTTTTCTTCCTTATCACTACTTCCCCCCCAATCTTCCTTAGTTAACTGAAAGGAGGAAAATGAAACCATAATTATCCATAATTACTAAGTCCGGTCAGGCAAAGAGAATCCCCAAAATGGGCTATGTCTCCGTAAGTCAGTCTCTGCCTCTGTGTGTCCAGAGGTAGGTGTCAGGTCGTGGGGGGCTGAGCTGGGCCTGGCTTTGATTGATCAGCACTTAAGTCTGCTTCTTCACATTGTCTTTGGGTAACTTGTTTACTCTGGATCAGTCTATATTACTCAGCATTGCCTGGAATCATTTCTAGGACACAACAAGGCTCCCTCACATTCCTAGTTAAATAAGGGTATTTATTCAGCCATTTTGATTCCAGTTTTAATCAGGGACAATTTTGCAATGACTCTATCTGCAGGCAAAGGGCAAGCCTTTCTCCTTCCTGGAAAAGTAGAAAGAATCTTGGGTAATGCCCCTTCACATTCCAGGGAAGCAGACACAAGAAAGGGGTTCCTAAAAAACAGGAAGAAATTAAATTCATATGTGCTTAGCACTGGGGAGACAAAGACTGAATCAAGACAATTCCCACCCCTGAGGAGTTTTGCACCTATGGTGTAAACAGTGTGTACACAGATGAATGTTTTGTGAGTACCAAAGTAATTCAGGGCAGTGGTGGAGAGGGCTGCCAGTTCCTGTGCAAAGTGGCCCTCAACCTTGCCACTGGAGAGGAGAGCCCTCGACGGACTTCCTAGACTTCACTCTGCCCCGCTCCCCAGCACTCTCCAATCCAGGCTTTCCTGCAGATTCTTGAACCCCATATACACACAGTGGGCTGTCCCCCATGCCTGGCTTCCTTCAGACTCTGCTCTGTCCTTGCCTGATCTCTCTCCCAGCCCCATGTCCTCAAGCCTTCCCTCCTAAAACGCAGCCCGTGTCTCACGTGTGTCTGGTGTGCAAGTACGCAACATTCTATCCCCAGCTCTTAGCACATCGCCTGGAGCGTGAAAGGCATCTTACAAATGTGGGAGAGATGGGACCGTGTGCGGCTGGTTTGGCATGCGTGTTGTTCAGTTATGTCCGACCCTCTGACCCCATTTGGGGTTTTCTTGACAGAGATACTGAGTGGTTTGCCATTTCCTTCTCCAGATCATTTCACAGATGAGGTAACTGAGGCAGACAGGGTTAAGTGACTTGCCCAGGGTCACTGAGGTCAGATTTGAACTCAAGAAGATGAGTTTTCCAGACTTCAGGTGCCCCCCCCATACACTACCTCGCTGCCTAGAGCGCATAAGGGAGACATAATGTGAGTTGTGGGGAAAGGAAACTGAAGGCAAGTTATGATGGGCTTTAAGTGTTAAACAGAAGTGGTTGTTTTACCCTAGCGGCAATAGGGAGCCACCAAAGCTTCTTGAGCAGGGGAGTGCTAAGGTCAGAGCTGCATGTTAGAACATCGATTTGTATGTGGGAGAGAGGTGGGAGCAGGGAGACCTGCCAGATCTGCAGTCATCTCCAGAGGGGAGAGGCGACAGGCTGGGCAATTGTGTTGTGCAAGGGGGTGTAGATGCAGCCATGAATCCTGGCCCCCGTGGTCAAGTGTGGTGAGCCACTGCTCCTGCCCATGCCTTGGCGACCTCACGGGTCCAGCTGGCTTCTCTCACTCCTGCCCACTGAAGGCAGAAGACTCAGAAGAGTATTTCTGGGAAGTGTGTGGAGGAAGTTAAGTTAGGGATGACACTGGTAACAAGATGGGGTCCCAGATTAAAGGAGGAATGAGAATCCTGGCTCACAGAAAGGCAGCTTGAGGTAGGGGATATAGTCTTCCAGGGAGACCCATGCTCAAGGCACACGTTCACTTGACACACATACTGGCTGTGTGATCCTGGACAAGTCACTTACATTCCCCACGCTCCAGACCACTGCATAAAACTACTGAGTTGTAGAGAAGATGCCAACCTCAACGGTCCACACACAGATGCACACACTAGGGCAACAAGTGAAGTAAACTAGATAATTCCTCCCGTAGGGAGGCAACGTCAACCAAGAGGACATAATCGGAGAGCAAAATTCCGGTTTGGACATATCCACTTGATTCAGAAGGAAGGAGGACATTTGGGTGAAGGTTAAAGGGAGCAGAAAGTGGTACTAGAGTGTCACTGGCTACAGATGCCCTGGGCAGAACCAGCCACCAGGCCCGGCTCACACAGTGGACGCTTGACAGGCTGGGTGCCCTTGCCACTGAAAGCAGAACTCATTTCGTGACTTCCCGTTATGGTCCAGTTAAAGGTGGAACAACCAACCAGGAGAAATCCAACTCTGGGTCTGATTTCTCGCCAACAAGAAAGAACAGGTTTCTGGGCTAGAAATTTCAAGAACCTTTGGAGGGAGTGACCACTCTCTCCTGAAGTTTGTGACAAGAAAGCTGGGCATAGTCTGACACACACCAAAGAGGAGGGACACTCCAAAGGTTCTGGGGGAGCATCAAGAAGGTGCTAATTTAGGCACAAAGAGAAACAATTGTGATGAAGTGGATCCAGAGAGGGCCAACCAGCCAATGCAGAACATAGTAGTAAAGACAGGGACCCAGCAGGTTAGATGGGAAAGGGTGTGGGAATGCTGTAAGAACAGTGATGGGAGAGCTAGAGCTTAGGCTGGCTGGGGATGTCAAGGGAAGCCAAAGACAACACAGGGTTGGTTTGCTTTTTAAGCCTTGTTGGGGCAAATGGCATTAAGAACCAGAGAGGGCGGCTGCCATGGGAGCATGGGGGACAGTGGGTTAGGCAGGACTCCTTGTTCTGTTTCTAGTTTATCTGCCAAAGAAAACAATCTTTGAAGTAGAAACAGGACAAATATAGCTATTGGGGGGAGACATCCAAGATAAATGAGGCTATAGAGAGGGCTTTGTTGCTGCCATAGATAATTTCAAGTCAGCTGTCTCAGAAGAACTACATCCTGAAAGAAGTGATAAAGTTGACCACTAAGGCACTCGGTGCTATGGCTGAAAGATTGTGGAGCAAAGGAGACCTGACCACAAGACTAGAGAAGGACCGCCTGCTTTTCAGAAGAAAGAAATGGAGTCTCCAATGGACCAGGGAGAAAGGAAGAGAACAATTATTTACTGGGGACCAACTATGTGTGAAGTACTATGCCAAGTGCTTTGCAAATCCCATCTTAAATGATCCTCACAACCAACCACCCTGGGAAGTAGGTGCTACTGTGATTCCTATTTTATGGTTAAAGAAATGAGGCAGAGGTTACATGATTTGCCCAGGGTCACACAGCTAGGGTTTTGAGGCTAGATTTGAACTCGGGTCTTCCTGACCCCAGGCCTGTCATTCTATCCACTAAGCCACCTGGATACCAGTGAGCTTGACTTGGATTCCTGGCAAAATTCTAAAAGGTATTATTAAAGGGATGTTTCAATAAACATAGAAAAGGAAGCACTAATCATAAAAAAAAAAACCTAGCCAGCATGATTTAATTAAGGAGTTATCAGACAAACCTTTCTTGCTTTGTTAACAAGATTACTTAGCTTGTGGGCCAGGAGATTGCCTTAGATACAGTTTGACTGGATTTTGATAAAGCTTACCTAAGATAATCTCATTCTAATCTTATGGAAAAGACAAAGAGAGTGGGTTGGACATGAGGACACATGAAAATCGAACTGAGTTGATGGCTCAATCCCAAGAGTAGACATTAATGTTGGATGTCTGCTTGGGAGGATGGCTCTGGCATGGGGGCCCACAGATCTGTGCTGCTGAATATTTTTATCAGTCATTTGGACGGAGGCATGCCTGTATTTATAGATTTCCTTAAGCAGTGGGGGATAGGTAATAAATAACTCTGGCTGGCCAAGTCAGAATGCAAAACAATCTTTGCAAGAGGGGGTCCCAAAAGGCTTGGTAGAGTTTAAGGTTTTATGTATGTATGTATTTATTTTGTTTTAACTTTTGGGACACCTGTATATACTCTCACATTTGGTTCCAAAAAATTAACTTCAAAAGTACAAGAGAAATGAATGGCTAGATAGTAGCTCATCAGAAAATTCTCTGGGAGTCTTAGTAGAATTTGACCAGAGTCAGCTGTGTACACAGTGGCTAAAAAAAACCAATGGGACCATCCATCATGTTTTGAGAGGTGTTGTTGGGGTGGCTGGGTGGTGCAGTGAATAGAGCACTGGCACTGGAGTCAGTTCAAATCCAACCTCAGATACTTGACACACTTAATGGCTATGTGACCTTGGCCAAGTCACTTAACCCCAATTGCCTTGCCTTCACCCCTCCAAAAAAGAGAGAGAGAGAGGTGTTGTATCCAAGACAAGGCAGTGGAAGTCCTGGGCAGACCATACCTGCAGGACTGGGCTAAGTTCTGGGCACCACATATCAACGACAACACTGATAAAGCTGGACAGCATTCAGGGAACATTGATCAGGACAGCGAAGGGCCTCCTCAAGGTGGTGGCATGTGAGGAGCAGGTGAAGAAAGTGGGCATGTTTAGCCTGGAGGAGAGAAGAGAGACTAAGGGAGGTACTAGTAGCTTTTGGTCCCAAAAAGAGAATGATGGAAGCTGGAAATAGGTCAACTGAGGTTTAATGGCAGGAAAAACTCCCTAAAAATGACTGCTTTTCCACCAGGCAAACGAACCCCCTCCGAAGCTGGTCGGTTTTCCCCTCATTAGAGGTCATCCAGCAAAGGCTTGATGGCCCAGGCATTTGTGGTCAGTGGCACATTGGCCTCTGAGATCCTCTGATTCTCAGATATAACCATTGCCTCGGGATACGCAGCATTTGTCATGTCACATACATCTTGACCCTACTTTAGGGGAAGCATTTCTGACCCAAAGGCAGGGAGTCTCTGTAAAGTCTACAGCTCTTTGGTAGCTCCTCTGAGGACATCAGAGCTATGACTGTGTGACCAGAGTCAGACCCAGTTTCATACATGGTTGTAGTCATTATATGGATGGTTTTCCTGGTTCTGCTGATTTCTGTCTGCATGTTTATATGTCTTCCATGCTTCTGAATTCTTCGAGTACCTTTTCTTATGGCATCCTATTACATTCACATTCCACAATTTATTCTGCCATTTCCAACCGATGGGTATTAAACTTGTTTTCCAGCAAACACAAAAAGTGCTGCTATGGGCATTATGGTATGGAACCTTTATTTCTGTTTGACCTCATTGGGGTATGAGAGATTGCTAAGTCAAAGGATGTGCATATTTTAATTACCTTTTTCTAACCTCATCATAATTCCACATCACTGCTCCACTAACAGCCTTTCCCTGACCTCTCCAACACTATTCCCCACCTTTTGATATTTTTCCAATTAAGTTTGTGTTGATTTAATTAGGAAGGTCTTACTGAGATCTTGAGGGGCAGCTAGCTAGGACTGAGTGTTGGACCTGGAGTCAGGAAGACTCATCTTCATGAGTACATGTGACCTCAGATACTAGTTATATGACCCTGGCCAAGTCACTTAGCCCTGTTGGCCTCAGTTTCCTCATCTGTAAAATGAGCTGGAGAAGGACACGGCAAACCACTCCAGTGTCTTTGCCAAGAAAACCCCAAATGGGGTCACAAAGAGTCAGACATGACTGAAATGACTGAACAGCAACAAAACTGAGGTCTTGGCAGAATTTCACTGCCTTGTCATCTTCCACATCAGATAATGGCACATATGGCACAATTATCTTCCCAGTGTTCTTTGCTGCCAATGAAATTCCAAGTAGTGAACAACACAGCATGAAATGATCGGGTATCTGGCTCATGAAATCATGTTCCTTAATCCTGCCAACTCCATCTCCCTCTCTAAGAATCGAAGGACTCAGAACCAGTCGATTGTCAGACTCAGAGAGCAGACACTAAGGCTTCGATGTCAGCACAGTGCAGTGTCCTAGAGATTTGTGCTTGGCCTCTGCTAACTTTTTTTTTATTAGTGACTTAGACAGACAGATGGGTTGCTCATAAAATCTGCAGATGACAACTTGGGAGAGGTTACTAACCCAGTGGAAGACAAGCAGTATCCAAAAGGATGCTGATAAGGTGAAATTCCCTAGGAGCAAATTATTAAGTGTCAAAAACCCACTTCATACCTCTTAGAGTTAGTGATGAGAGAGCAGTTTTGAAAAGGACACCAGGATTTAGTGGACTTCAAATTCAGCATGCGTCAGCGGTGTGACGTGGCACCCCAAAAGGCTAATTCAATCAACATTGGGCTGCACTAAGACGGGAACAGCTTCCAGAAGCAGGGAAGTGGTAGTCCCAATGTCCTAGCAGAGCTCCCATGGAGTACCGTAGGTCGTTCTGGCAATCACCATTTACAAACATGAATAAACTGGAGAGAGTCCAGAGGAGAGCAGTCAGGATGTTCGTGAAGGGCCTCGAAACCATGACTCAGACAATGTCAGGAAAAACTCTCATTTTGAAATGGCCTGCCTTGAAAGGGAGGCGGTAGGTTCCCACTCCTTGGAGGTCTTCAAACAGAATTCACAGATCTGAGTGGGAACTTTTCTTATAAACAGGTTGCACGAGATGGACACTGAGCCCACCCCACCCCACCCCCATCCCATCCTATGGCTGAAAGCCTTCCAGCCTGTTAGAGCTTGTCACAGACTGACTGCTGTTAACCTTCAATCACTCAGGGTCACACAAGCCACATCAGAGCAAGAGCTGGAGGAGAGAGACGAACAAACATATGCAATCTGCATAAAGATTAAATCAAATTATAAACACACAGAGACAGGGCTTCAAGAAATGCTCACACCCAGATGGCAAGAGATGGACGATGGCCATCTGAAAAAGGACTGTTTTTTGTCATGGGAAGAGATGGTCAAACACTTTTGTTATCGTTCAGTGGTTTCAATTGTGTCTGACTCTCTGTGACTCCATTTGGGATTTTCTTGACAAAGATACTAGAGTGGTTGGCCTTTTCCTTTTCCAGCTCATTTTAGAGATAGGGAGACAGGCTAACAAGGCTAAGTGACTTGTCTAGGGTCATATGGCTACTGAGCTTTATCTTCGCACCTGATGGGTTGGGCTTTAGTTCTTCGGCTCCCCAAATCTCCAGTTGTCTGGTAGAGACAAGGGGGAGGACGAATGAAGGACCTCATGAGAGCACGAGGGAGCCTAAGGAAAGGCAGTTCTTCTTGAGGGTGGGAAGAAGGTGCAGGTTCCACAGCAGCGCCCACCTCACTCCTCAATCTGCTGTTTGACTTAAAAGGAAATCTACTTTCCCCATAAGCATCTGCTCAAATTTCTCTATACAGCAAAACCCCCAATCCCCTAAGATTAGATCAATATTGTTATCGATTGACTGCTGGTGATGGTAGTTTATTAGCAAAAACACAAGCATAAACAATTCTTTACAGTAGATGAGCTGCTGGACCCATGAGAGTAGGAGGCACCTTAAAGCAGCCTTTTATAAGAGCAGTGTCGGGGGATCTCCGGAGAGGAAAGGGCTGGTGAACAGCCTCAGAGATGGGGAGCTCAGGGGGGAAGTGGACTGAGAGCATCTGGCATCACGTGAACCCAAAGTCTCTTCCAGCTGCACGGGTGAACTGGCCTTCCACCCCCTCCCCCCACCCCAGAGAAGGCAGGGACGGTCTTGCTTGGTCCCCAAGGCTCCGGACTTAAAGATTCGGGCTGAATTCCCCTTCTGCTCCTTCCCCACAGGCTCGAAGGGCCGCCTGCCTACAAGCCTCCACCTCCCAAGATGAAGCTGGAAGAGCCAGAGATGGTAAGGTCTCCCCCCCAGCCCCGGGCCCTCCTGGGAGCCCCTCCCGGGGGGCCCCTCCACCACCCTGACCGGTCCCACTCCCTCTTCTCCGCCCCCAGCCCTCTCAGCTCTTCACCCTAGGGAGCTCGGAGCACATGCCTCTGAAGGCGCCCTACTTTGAGCCCAGCCTCTCAGCTCCGGAACAGGTGAGGCCGCAGCGGGGGCCGCGGGGGTGGGGGCACCCTGGGGCGCGGGGGGCGGAAGCGGCTCTCACGGCACCTTCTCCCCTACCAGGACATGCCGCGGTACCACGAGCTGCCCACCCTGGAGGAGCGGGCGGCCGCCCTGCCCCTACACCTGGAGGAGCGGGGGGAGGCGGGAGGAGAGCGGCTGCCCCTGGAGGCGGACGAGGACTACCTGGACAAGGTCAACCCCATCTACGACGCCCTGGCCTACAGCCCGACCGAAGCCTACCGCGGCCGGGGCTTTATCATGTCCCGGGCCATGTACGTGTGAGCGGTCGGGCCACGGGGCCACGCCACGCCCCCCTCCCCCGCTCCGGGCCAAAGCCGAGACTGTGAGCCCGGGTGGCAACCCCGCCCCCTCCCCGCGGGTGGGGGGAGTCCCGCCCCTTCTGAGCCGCCGTGACTGTGACCCCACGCCCTCCCCATCATCCCCCCCATCATCCCCCTCGTCCCCTCCATCCCTGCGCTGTGGGCGGGGGGGGGGGGGGGGGCCTGCGCCCAGATTTGAGCCCTGGGTAGCAGCCCTCCTTGCACTCTGTCCAGTCTTCCTGCGGGCGGGAGAGGCCGGGCCTGCTGGGAACTCCCCGGGGACTCGGGGGGGGGGGGGGGGGGCACGTCCAGTGCTGGGGGAGGGGGGAGGTGAAGGGCTGGCCGAGCTGGCCCTGCCCCCCGTCTGCGGCGATGTGGGGGGGAGGGGAACTGGCTTTTGTAAACAAATGTTTACTAATAAACACGACTTTGTATGTCTAGCTACTGGACATACTTTTTATGTCTGTGTGCTCTGCTTGGCCCTGGAGGGCAGGGAGTTGGGCGACCCACCTCACGCGTACCCACGACTCTCCACCCATTCAACGCTGCGCTTTCCATTTCCCACCTCCAGGCGTTTGCCCAAGCAGCCCCCCACCCCCCCACCGCCTCTAAATGAATGCCTTGCTTCCCCCTCCCCCAACTCAGCCTTTTCTGCCCTGATCAGCCGGCAGGTGACCCTCGGCACCCGCCCCTCGAATGTCCGGTATTCACTTATCTGCGTCCAGCTTTGCCCTCTGGAATGAAAGCTCCAAGAGGGCGGGCCGACATCACATAGTAGGCTGCTTAGTATATATACTTATCTAAGCATATGTTTATATGCTTAGTTTATATGCCTGTTGAACTAAACCGGACTTAATTAGGGACGATTAACCCTGCTAGTCCGCTACCCGTCATGCCTCGGGGTTGCCCCCACGTGCAGAAGGTAAGAGGTAGGGGAGAAGGGTAGCCCCGGGGCAAGGTGGGAAAGTAATGGCGTCCTAAGGAACTGGTCAGGGTCACAGGTCCCATCAGAGCATTCTGGGTCATGACTGACTGGAGGGAAGGGGGAGGGAGCACGGATCTACGAATAGTCGGCGAGTCCGGGCCTGCGGTGCCTTCTGGGAATGCCTCTCTGACCTTGCAGCCTGCCGGACCGAGCCCCGCAGCACAGCCAATCTCGACAAGGGCCCGCCGGGACACCGCTCCGCCCGCCAATCACCAGCGACCTTATCTCACCCTCGGCCAATCAGATATCCACGGCAGAGAGGTGGGAGGGGGAGCAAGAGTGAGGCCCGAGGGAGAGGGTGGGGAGATCTGTAGCCAATGTAAAGAGACATTCTGAGGCTCTCCCAATGGGAAAGCAGAGAGGGTGGGACTTGTGAAACTGCAGGCCTATGACAAGGCCGGGAATGAAAGGGGCGAACGTCTAACCTCATGATATTTGGGGGGGGGGGGGGGGGTAAAAGAAATGGAATCATAAACCAATGAAAAGGGACGCTCTAAGGGAAGGTCAATGGGTGCTGCACGAAGGTGGGTTCTTCGCGGAAAATGACCAATGAAAATACAAGAAGATAGCAGGCCGGTGAAGCAAATACCGCATGGGGTACTAGAGTCGGAGAAACCCTAGACCAATCAGAGGAGGCAGTTCCTTGGACGAACCAATGGGAGTAGGAGTAGGGCGGGATCTGTCAACGACCTACCAATAACAACCGAGTGGGAGTGGGGCGAGCGAGTTCAACCTATGACGCAAAGATCTTTCGGGCCAATGATGGACGCCGTTTCCTGAGGGGCTTGGGCCTGCGCCTGCGCGTTGAGCACCGCCTCCCGCACCGGGCATCTGGGTGCTGAGCGGAAGCCGGGAGGAGCCGGAGCCGCCCGGAGCGAGCAGCGCCAGGGGTAAGGATCACGTGGTCTGCGCCGGGGGGGAGGGGGCGAGTGGTCACGTGGTCCGCTGCGGCTGTGACCTCTGACCTCTCGTCCCGGTTTCCTGCAGGTGATCATGGGCAACGTGTTGGCCGCCAGCTCGCCGCCCGCGGGGCCGCCCCCCCCCTCCGGCCCGGGCCTCGTGGCCGCGCCGCCGCCGCTCCCTGCGCCGCCTCCGGGCTTCACGCTGCCCCCGATGGGCGGCCTGAGCGCGGGGCCCGGCACCCGTGGAGGGGTCCCGAGTGGCCCCGCGGGGGGGTCCCCGACGCCGGAGGACGAGGCCTGCTGCTGCCTGCCCAACCCGGGCACATTCGAGGAGTGCCACCGCAAGTGCAAGGGTGAGCGCGGCCGCCAGGGGCCGCCTCTGCCGGGGTCGTGGTGGGGGGAACCGGGGTTGGGGGAGGAGAAGTGAGCACCCGCTGTGTGCCCATCGCGGTGCAAAAGGGAGCTGGCGGAGGAGTGCCTGAGGACGGCCATTTGGGGAAACCGAGGCAGGTCGCAGGGTATGACTTGTCCAGAGGCTCCTTGGGACCGGGAAGTGTCAGAGGAGGGAGGAAACTGGATTGGAGCTCGGACTCGAGGCCTGCCCCTCTGTGCCTGGAGGCTCCCCCTCGAGGCCTCCTTGAAGCAGCCTCCCCCTAGAGCTCCTTGGAACCCCGGGGCAGGGGTAGGGGGGCTTCGTCCCCTTTAGAGTCTGGTGACCTTGGGCAAGGCCTCAGTTTCCTCTCCTGTAAAGTCTTCCCTTCCCTGCTGAGAGACCCTGGGTTGTGAGAGCGCCCCCGCGTGGCAGAGACCGGGTCCTAGCCTCGGGGGCTCAGGGTGAGGGGGCGGGGCAGAGTAGGGGTCCCGCCCTGGGGGTGGCAGGAGAGGGACCCCCGCACTGGGCCCAGACGTGACCCGTGCGCTTCCCGCTCCCCTCAGAGCTCTTCCCCGTGCAGATGGAGGGCGTGAAGCTCACGGTAAACAAGGGGCTCAGCAACCACTTCCAGGTGAGCCGCTGGGGCGGGGATCGCAGGAGGTGGGGGGCAGCTGGGGGCCGGGCCCAGCTGACCAGTGTCCCTCATCCCAGGTCAACCACACCGTGGCCCTCAGCACTGTCGGGGACTCCAACTACCACTTCGGGGTCACCTACGTCGGGACCAAGCAGCTGAGCCCCACTGAGGTGAGAGGCCCCGCCCCTGGGCCGAAGGCCCCTCCTTCCTCCTGCAGGCCCCACCCCTTCTGACACCTGCCCCTCCCCCGCAGGCCTTCCCGGTGCTGGTGGGAGACATGGACAACTGTGGGAGCCTCAATGCCCAGGTGATCCACCAAGTGGGGCCAGGGCTGCGCTCCAAGATGGCCGTGCAGGTGAGGGGGCGTGGCAGGGGGGGTGCTGCAGGTGAAGGGGGCGTGGCGGGGAAGGGCAGCGCAGCAGCCCCTGAGCGAGAAGACCAGCTAACAAGGGCCCCTCTCCTGGTCCCCAGACCCAGCAGTCCAAGTTTGTGAACTGGCAGGTGGACGGGGAGTACCGGGGCTCGGACTTCACGGCAGCCGTGACCCTGGGGAACCCTGATGTACTGGTGGGCTCAGGTGAGGACCCCCACCGGCTCTGCTCAGGTCCCAGCTGACCCTCTGGTGGGGGAGAGGGACAAGTGCCCCTGCCCTGGCTGTCTCTGTCCCATCCCCCTTCCTTTGTCGTGGGGCACAGTGCCTTTCTCTTGGCTTGTGTTCTCTGTCACCGTCCTCCCTGGTGCCTGGGTCTCTGAGAATGTCTCCCTCTGTGCATCTCTGCTTTGTCTCTCACAGTGCCGCTGGCTCAGGGAGGTGGGCACAGGTAGTGTCTATCTCCCCAGAGGGCAGCAGTGTCTAGGTCTGTCTGTGTCACTGTGGGAAGGAGAAGACCCGAAGAGGGATGACGCTGTCTCTGGGTCCTGGTTCAGGAAGGGAGGGAGGGAGGCCAGTGCCATGAGGTGACTCCATCCTAACTGTCTCCAGGGATCCTAGTGGCTCACTACCTTCAGAGCATCACTCCGTGCCTGGCCTTGGGCGGGGAGCTGGTTTATCACAGAAGGCCGGGAGAGGAAGGCACTGTCATGTCTCTGGCAGGGAAGTACACAGGTAGGAGGCCAGGCTCCGTGTTTGAGGGTTGGGGAGGTGCAAAGTCTCAAAATGCTTAATGACTCTTGTCTCTCCTCCCCCAAGCTCCTAACTGGTTGGCAACCTTGACCGTGGGCCAGGCGGGGGCCCATGCTACATATTACCACAAAGCCAGTGACCAGGTATGGATGTGGTGGGAGCAGGGAAAGGGGCTGGAAGTGACAGGCCCTCGGGAGGGCAGGGTAGGGGCTCCCAGACTGACCTCATGGCTTTCTCCAGCTTCAGGTAGGGGTGGAGTTTGAAGCCAGCACTCGAATGCAGGACACTAGTGTCTCCTTTGGCTACCAGCTGGACCTCCCCAAGGCCAACCTCCTCTTCAAAGGTAGCCCTTCTGGAGCCCCCTCAGGACCCTTCCTACTCTTGACTCCCCTAAGACAGTTCTTCACCTGGAGTCTATGCATAAAAAGGGAGGGATAAGGCTTCTCCAGGGGCCCTTTGGCCCCTTACATGCCCAGTGTCTCTTCTTCATCTTCCCCCAGGCTCCATGGACAGCAACTGGATTGTGGGGGCCACCCTGGAGAAAAAGCTGCCCCCCCTGCCCCTGACACTGGCCCTGGGTGCTTTCCTCAATCATCGAAAGAACAAGTTCCAGTGTGGTTTTGGCCTCACTATCGGCTGAGCCCACCACACCACCCATCCTGCCTGTCCCTCCACTCCCGGGCTGAGGAGGAAGGGCACTTAAGGCTCCCGAGGGCTAAGAGAGGGGCAGACCCCAGGATCTGGGGAGACTTTGGGTGTGGCCAGGGAGACTTCAGGTTTTCAGAGAGGAACTTCAGAATACTGGAAGACTGACTGATCCCCCTGTTCCCTCTCCCCATTCCTGGAAAGGCCTCTGTGATCTGGGAGACATAGGTGGAAAGGACAACAGGGGAGGGTCCTTGGTGGAGCCTCTCTCCTTCCCCACGTGGTGGAGCCAGGCTGCTGAGGGGGCAGCGTGGACTGGGTGTCCCTGCCCTGCCTCCCTGCTGGCCGCAGAACGGGGCCCCATCAGCCCAGCCCCCAGTTCCGTCCATTCCCCTTGGCCTCTCCTTCCCACTAGCCCCTCTGCCATCCCCCTCGATGTAAATCATGTTTATAAGTTATGGAAAAAAAAGAACATTTTACAGAAAAAACCCACAAAAATACATGGCTAAAAAAGTGAGTAATGGGGAAGAGGTGCCATCTGTAAACATGGGGGGCGGGTCTCCATGCTCTCCTCACTGTGTCTTCCCTCCTTACACAGCACAGGTGGCCTTCCTCTCTGCCCACCCTCCTCCCTTGTACTCTAGGCTTTCTTGTGTGCCTGGTCAGCTCTTCCCCCTGGTTTTCTGCATGGCTGGGATAAATAAAGCTGCTGGCTCTGGCTGGAGCCTGAGAACCCGTGTTCAAATCCCAGCCCTTCCACTTCTACCTCTAATGGCCACAGAGATCCCTTCCAGCTTTCGGTGTCTGCCTCCCCTTGCCTCTGTTCTGTCCTGGGCATTCTTACTCTCTGGTCTCCCTGCCTCCCACCCCAGTTCAACCAGTGGGAGAAGATCCTAACTTCAGTCTGTGACCCCTTGCCCTGTGGTGCCATACTGGTGTAGAGTGATGAACTTTGTTCTGGCTGTAGAGTCAGGCCAACAGGATATCTGGGAGGGTGGGCCTCAGAAAGCTGGTTTTCAGTACTGGGAGGCAGGATTGTGGGTCTTGGTTATTTGAGAAGAGACAGAAGCAAGGCCTAGATTTCTGGGTAGAGAGTTGGGTCAAGGTGCCCCAACAAGCACAGATGGGGCACCTGGGGACCTGGCCCTTGAAGAGCCAACATAGACCAAATCCCTCTGCCAACAAGTCCCAGGACCACTGAGTTCTAACTGCACACACACACTGGTTCTCCTCTCCAGGGACTGACATCCATGTCCATGCCCACCCTCTGGGATCATTCTGGGTCACAACCCTTCACCTCCTTCTGAGCAGCAGGAAGTGGGAACAGACAGCAATTTCCTAGCCCTTCTCTAAGCAGGCAGTTTTCTGTTCCTCTGTCTGAGTCTGTGTCTGGTAGTGGGGAGGAGTGAGGCTTTGGAGTCTGCAAGACATCCTGGGGGCGAGGGGAGAGGTCATTTAGTAGGTAACTAGGGCAAAAAATGACCATGGCATCTGAGGTCCCCACCCCTTCCAAAAACCTAAAATGCCCAGAAGTACCACCATGCTTTACTTACCATTTCTCCATTGTCATTCAACCCTCAGTCTTGAGATAACCAGATTTGGGGACCCTGGGATCTAATTAGACCATCACAATTCCATCCTCTTAGATTGGGGAGGGGGCTGGTCAGTTCCACCTAACTGCTAGTCTTGGGTTCCCAAGTTCTGTTCCTCTAGGGTTCATGGAATGGCCCCCCACTGATACAAGCATCTGAGTCATCACCCTGCCCCCACCCCTTTTCCAAAAACAGACGGGCCTCTGGGCCTGAAGCCAGTGTTCCCCTGGTGTGTCAGTGACCCCTCATATCCAGCAATCTGCCTCCACACAAAACAACCTTTCAAAGAACTAGGTCCCCACCCTTCCTGTAGCCCCATTTTCTGGGCTGAGAACAAAGACTACAGCTGGCCCTGAGTATCTTGTCCTGGTCTGCAGTATGTGTGCCCCACTCAGGCCCAGAAGGCCATTCTTCCCCCACTTCCAACTCAACTGGGTGCCATCGCCCTCCCCCAGACAAGTAATCATTATCCAAGTGTCTAGCTTTCCTTTACTAACAACCCCGAGGGAGAGAGGCTGCCAGGGCTTCACCCCCTACCCTAGAATAATATTCAACCCTCCCATGAGGGGCTTAGGGATGGAGATTGTCTGTCCAGCACTTTGAACTGGGGGGTAGGGATCAGGTCAGGTTAGGCGGTGAGAGGTCATCTTCCCACCCCCAAGAGAGGCTGGAAGTTGTAAGGGGGAGCAGCCCTGCTGTACCGCCCCCAAGGCTTGGGAGGGGGGCATGGAGGAGGGCCATGCTCTCCTCGTGACAGTTCCGCCCTGGCGCTGGACTAGGGGGCGGGCATTGAAGCCCTATAACTGGAAGAGGGCCCTGAGCCTGGGTCCTACTCAGCCCAGGAGAGGATTTCAGACAGACCCAGAGGAAGCCCCAGCTGAGCAGCCGGGGCCAAGGTAAAGAAACCCCAAGGGAAGGAGACTATAGGGATGGGTGAATAGGCATGGAGACATGAGAGCTTTGGACTAACCTCAAACCAGCCACAAATTGGCTGCTCGCCTCCGGGCAGGTCCCATTTGTGGGCCGTGGATAAAGGCTGCTCCAGCTCTGACATTCCATGTCAATGCACAGAGTATGGTGGAAAATGCTGAGTTTGCAGAGGGGTCCTGGGTTCAAATATTAACCTTATGGCTCAATACCTGTCTGGCTTGGGGTTAGTCACTTAACTCATCTGTAGAATGAGGAGGTCGGCTGGACCAGACGGCTTCCTTAATTGTGCCAGTCCTAGAGCCCAAGTGCAGCAGCCCCTGTAATACTTAGGGGAGAGACAGACTTCTGGATGGGACAATGACTGAGCGAGAGGTGCACAAACAGGTTGTCCCCAATCTGGGTGGCAGAAAGGAATGTATGGGTCCTGAGAGTGAGAATCGGGGGGTGTGAAGGGTGGCAGCATCTCAGAACTCAAGGGATCTGGCTTTGGAATGGCAGCTTCCCCACATCTGACAGCGGGGCAGCGAGCCAGTCAGGCTCAGACTTCAAAGCCTGCCTCTGAGGATGACTGCTCCAACAGGTAATGTCTTTGGCAAGGCGCTGGGCCTCCCTTTTTCGCTCCTCTGGAAAACAAGGGACTTAGATGAATTAAGTTGTCCTCTGCTCTTCCCAGGTCTAGGATTCTTTTCAAGGTTGGGTGACATTGGGCAATTTCCTCTGCCCCTCTGATTAGGAGATGTGGTAATATTTATCTATGGTACCCCTTAGGTCTTCTTGAGACAATGGAGGAGATTACGGTTTTGAATGGAAGAAATGGAATTCAGGAAGTGGGAGGGCTTGAACTTTGGAATCCAAATTTGAGGAAAAGACCCACAATGGGAAGAGATTAAGATTTGGAATGCCCCAGGTCTAAAACCTTGGCTCCCTAACAGATAATCAGAGGGGGTTAGGAATACTGAATTTAGGGGACAGCTGCTTTCCCATTATCTATTGGTGGGAGTTGATGGGATTAGTGTGGGAGGATAGAAAAGGAAGGTGGTCCCTACCTTCAACTAGACTTGTCTCTCTACCCTAGCCAGACCAGCTGTGCTGTGAAGATGAAATTCCTGTGGGCCTTGTGGGCACTGGCGGCCCTCTTGACTGGTATGCCCCTCCCTGGACCTTTCCGTTCCTGCTCTCCTCTGTCCCGAATCAGTCTTTCCTCTCCCCCTCAATATCTTCCCCAGTGGCTCCTCTAATCTATCCCTCTTAGTCTTTCAATCTGTTCTCACTCCCACTATCTGTCTTGTCCCATTTCCTAGATCTCTCTGTCCCTTCTTCCCCAGATGTGCTAAACCCTCCCCACCGTCCTCTCCCACTAAGCCCCTGTGAGTGGGTTCCCTGGAGCCCCAACACCCATGTCCATCTGTCTGCCCCCTCAGGCTGCCAGGGGGAAGATGCCAAGACTTCTTCGGAGGAACAAGTTATAGACCCAGAACTCTGGAACTCTGAGCCGGCCCGGGCCTGGGAAACAGCCATGAGCCGCTTCCAGGGCTACCTGGACCAGCTGCAAGCCCGGGTGGAGGACCTGCAGAGTGAGGTGCACAGTTCCCAAATAGCTAAGGACCTGAGGTGAGGGCTGGACCCACCATGACCTCTGTCACTCAGGCATCCCCCCCCCCCCCCTTGCTGGCCTCACTGACTCCTGTCCACCCCATGTATCTGCTCCTCCCTTTCCCATTCTCCTTCTCTCTCCTTCCAGCCCTGTGACTGCCCTTGGTTCCCTGTTCTGTCTCCTGCTCTCTCTGCCCCTCTCTGCCCCCATCTTTCTGGTTGCCCACCATTCCTGCCACCCTGTATGTCTGTCTGCTTCCCAGTTTAGTACAGTGCACAGAGGTGGATTTGGAATCAGAGCCCTGGGCTGGATTCCTGCCTCTGCCCCTTCTTAGCTATGACTGTGGGTGGGTCCCCTTACCTCTCTGAGGGAACTCAATTCCTTCATCTGGAGATAGGATCACTTCCCGGTGACCCCAGCTTTCTATCTGCTCCCTGCAGGGGTCTTATGACAGACACTTTGACGGAGCTGAATGCTTACAAGGCTGAATTGGACCAGCAGCTGACCCCCATGACTGATGAGACTCGAGCTCGGCTGACCAAGGAGCTCACAGCAGCTCAGGCCCGCCTTGGGGCTGACATGGAGGATGTGGGGTCCCGCCTTGCCCAGTACCACCGAGAGTTCCATGCTGTAGTCAACCATAACATAGATGAGGTCAGAAACCGGGTCTCTGCCTACCTGAGAAAGATGAGGAAGCGCATTGGGCGAGACTATGAAGAGCTCCAGACCCGCATGGCCACGTACCAGACAGGCACCAAGGAGGGTGTGGAGAGAGGGCTCAGCTCCCTGAAGGGCCTGGTCCCCCTGCTGGAGCAGGTCCAAGAGCAGAACAAGAAGAGAATGGCCAACATTGGCACCCTGGCAGGGGAGCGCCTGCAGAACCACCTGGACCAGGTGCGCAGCCGGATGGAAGAGGTCAAGGCCAAGATGGACGAGCAGTCGGCCCAGCTACAGGCCCAACTACAGGGCTTTCATGACCGCCTGAAGGCCTGGTTCCAGCCCCTGGCCACCGACCTGCAGCGCCAGTGGACATCACTGGTGGACAAGGTCCAGGAGGCCGTCAACCCCAACGGGAAGCTGGTAGAGACACCCGATTCTTCCTTCAGTGACAACTAAAAGTTCCCCAGAGCCCTCCCTGTAGTTCACCCTCTCTCTCACCTGGGAGCCCTCCCATCATCATCAACCAGTGGACACCCCCCCCCCTCCTCAACCCCCAGCAGAGGAGGATGCTCCAGTCCCACCCTCACTCACACCAAGGCACCTTCCAACCCCTCACATCTTCAGGACAGGCCAGTGCACCCCATGGCTCTGGTCCTCAGCCCCTTTGCTACCCTCAGGAGATGGGGGCAGGTGGGGGGGTTACATGTAGTCTAAGCTCAGGCCAACAATAAAGTGAAAGCTTGCTTGTGTACCAACAGCTGGTTGCATGTGAGTCTGGGTTTATCTCTCCCTCTCGGGAGGGGTGATGGGGGAGGTGAGTATGGGCTGGATCTCTCTGTCCTTCTGTCTCAAGCTTCCTTGTTCTCTCTGCATAGATTTCTCTCACTCCTCACTTGGTCTCTTGTCTCCTGGGTCCCACAGACACAGTCCCCTCTGCTCCTCTCCCTCTTCCTTCCAAGGTCTCCCTTTCTGTTGCTCCCTCGGGAGCCCTCTTGTCTCGGTCTTGACTATGATTTGCTCACCCGTCTGGGTCTCTCATTTCTCCAGCCAGTCTGGTCTGAGAGCTCCTGCTTGAGCTAAGTGGGGGTGGGGGAAGAGCAAGGCAGAAGTTTCCCTGGGGTATCTGGAGCCCCAGATTTGAAAGCAGGGGAGAGGTCGCCAGAGACAAAGATGTGGGAATCCTGGGAGAAGAGCCAAGGTGAGAGGGGAAGCCAGGGGAAAGAGGCCTCTCTCAGCTGCTTACTCAGCTTTTTCTTCCCTCCCCCCCCCAAGCAAATTCCAGGGACACAAGCCCCCTACCTTCTCCTCACCCTCCCCTCCCAAATCCTACACCCCTTCCCCTGGGGAGTGGCAGTGTTGGGGTGAGGGCAGGAGAGTTTGGGGTTTCTCTTTCCACCAGAACCCCTGGAGACTCTCACTCAACCCCAGCATTGTTCAGAGCCCAAGAAAACTTGTGTGGGAACTCTGGAGTACCTTAGATTATTGACCATCAAACCCAGAAGGGAGTCATGGGCCTTAGAGGTCATCTAGCCCACCCCTCTCATTTTTCAGATGAGGAAACTGAGGCTTAAGTCATTTTGCCTCATCATACATGGATTGGAATTCAGGTCTTTTCTCCCTCTCCCACCCCCTTCCGGTGGGCCCCAATTCCTCTGAAGAGCCGCTGGTCTCACCCCCCTCATTTTACCAGAACGAAGGAGGCCCAGAGAGGGGCAGAGATTCGGCCAAGGTCAGCCTGGGGCTGGAATTCAGATCCCTTTGATTCCTAAAGCCCCGTCAACTCTTTGAGGCTGCCAAGTGCCCGGAAGGTTTTGCAGGGCAGAGGGCTATTTGTTAGACACAAAAACAGGGCCTCCGCCGCCGCCGCCCCATCCAACCCCAAGAAAAGATGGTCACACTCCTTGGCTGTAGGTACTTAATGCCTGGCGTCGGGGCTCGGAGGGGGCAGAAACAAGGCTTTCGGGAAGTTGGGGAGGTAAAAAGCCCTGAAATGGGGTGGGGGGGGGGAGTTGAGGAGGAAAGGACTTTATTTGGATGGCCTCATCTGGGCAAGAAGGGGGAACTGAGGTTGGCCCTGGGGGTGGGAGATCGGCGACTAGGTGGAGGTTCCTTGCTGAACCCCTTTGGTCCGGACGGGTTACCCAAAAGCTGGGAGGGCTGGGGGGTGCTCTGGGGGGTGGGCACACCGAGATGCCCAGTCTGCCCAGAAGCCTGGGGCAGTCCTGCAACGTTAAGGGTGCGCGTCCTTCACTTGGGAGCTTCCCACCCCCTCCCCTCCGTGGTCCAGAGGAGGGTGGGAGGGTGAGGAGGGCTCAGCCAACCCGGAGCCTCGGCTCGCGGCCGCCCCCTCCATGGGCCGCCAGGGGTCAGTGGCGGTCAGCGCGGGGGGCGCCCGAAGCCTGAGATGCCCGCGAGTAACCCCGCCCGCCTTGGTTCCCGAAAGAGCCGCGGAGCTCCCGGAGCAGGCTGAGGGGGCGGGGACTGGGTGGGGGGCCAGGGAGCCCGAGGGATGGGGGATGAATAGCGGCTGTAGAGGGGGAAGGGCTGGGGGGGGGGGGGAGGAGGATGCTTCAGCCCCTTGAAGGGATTAGAATTTGGGAGGGGGCTGGAGAAGAGGGGCGAGCATCCCGGAACCCCAGAGGGAAAGGGAGGGATTGATCTGTTCACAGGTGTGGCCACGGGAGAATTTGACGGAGGAGAAGGTCGTGAGGGATGGGAGATGGTATCCCGAAAGAGGGAGGGTGTCAGGAAAGGACTAAGCGCCCAATCCTCATCTTCCCCTGAGCTATAAGCCCCCTTTCCCGTTTTAATGTCACCCCTTTCCCCTGAAGAGATGGGGAGGTGAAAAAGACAGAAGAAAACTTTGGAGAAAGAATGAGGTCTTTCAGAGGTGGAGCGGGACGGAGATGCAGAGGAAGGGGAGGGAGCAGGAGCCTGGGGAGGTAGAGCTGGGGGAGGGGAGTCTCAGGTCTGTGGGAAGGAGAGGAGGAGGGGTGTCTGAGGACCACTCCCCCTAGGGCCGGTTATAAAAGTGGTCCACAGTGAATTCCAATTGCCCCCTAAAGGTGAACGTCAAGGAAAGGAAGGAGGGCACTGAGGGTGGGAGCCTAGGAGGAGGGAGAGAGAGGAAAGGGGGAGGGTGGAACCCCAGTGGAGGAGAGTGAGGGTCCAGAAGGACCGGAGGAAAGGAAGGAAAGGGTATTTGGGCCGTGGCCTCTGCTGAGATGAGGGGTGCCTCAGGAAAGAGATGGGAGGGAAGGAGCCAATAGCCAGGAGAGTCTCCCTCATTTTTCAAGTCCCTGGCCTGGGACGCTAAGGTCGATCCTCTCCCCAGGCCTCCTTTTCTCTAGACATCCAGCTGTTGTTCACTCGATCAGGTCATGTCTGACTCTCCACGACCCCATTTGGGGTTTTCTTGGCACAGACTTTGGAGTGGGCCCCCAATTCCTTCTCCAGCTCATTTTACAGATGAGGAAACTGAGGCAAACAGGGTGAAGGGACTTGTCTGGCATTACCCAGCTAGGGAGTCTCTGAGATCGGATTTGCATTCAGGTCCTCCTGACTCCAGGCCTGGTGCTCTAAAGTGCCAGGCACTTCGTGGGCCACTAGAGGTCTAACCTGGGCACTTTTATGGGTGTGGGGTGAGGAAAGCCGAGGGAGGGCTGTGAGAGGTCCTAGTGCAGTGCAGCCCTGAAGGGGCTAGAGAGGGAGAGGGGGTCTGGGTATTGGGTTAGGAAAGCTGAAGGTGTGGGATGGGGAGGGAGGGAAGGAGGGGACCTGGAGTTGGGTCTTTGGGGCTCTCAGATGAATGTGGATAGGTTCCACCTCCTGCCTCAGGGGAGGGAGGAAAGAATCCAGGAGCCAACCAGGAAGTGGGGGCTGAGAGGGAGGAGGGAAGGAGGGGAGTGAAAGAGGGTGGGGGGAGAAGAGAAAGGTGAGGCTTCACATGCTCTGTGCCCATCCCCCAGCTCTCTTATAACTGCAGGCCCCGGACCCTCCCACCCACACCCAACCCAGCCTGCCAGGTCCCAGTTCTGTTTTGTAAGTGTTGATCAAGGTGCGGAGGAATTAGAGGAGGGAGGAGGGTCTCTGGGGAAATAGGGGGCCCCTGAAGAAGCCATATGGGGGGCAGGTATCCCAGGAAAAGAAAGGGGGGGGTCCCTGAGAAAGGATACTGTGTGGGAGGGGAAGGATCCTGAGGGGGGACAGGGAGAGGAGAAGGAAGGAGACCACAGAAGATCTATAGACAGAGGGGCCCTGCTTGTAAGGGGTGGGGTCCTATCTAGGGCCAACTCTCATTTATATCAGAAATATTAAGGGGTCTAGACCTTACTGATATATCAGGGTGACTGGGAGTGGGTGGGAGGATAAAAGGCTTCTAGGAAACAGTGCAAATGTAAAGAAGGAAGAGGGATCCCAGGGGCAAAGGAGGAGCCCTGGGGGCAGGGAAAGGTGGGGGGGGGAGGGAGGAGGGGCAACAGGGGAAGGGGTTCAGGGCTCCCTGGGGAGATGTGAGGGGTCCAATGGGACAGTGATGGTGAGGCTGATCCCTGGTCCCCAGGACTAGGGAGTTCTGTTGTCCTCCCCCCGCATACCCCTTGGCAGAGCCCCCTCCAGCCCCATCATGAAGCCGTTTCTGTCCTTCACTGTGCTGGCTGTACTTCTGTACTTTTTGGCAGGTATTTAGAGGGAGGGGTGATGGTTGGGTTCCAATCTCCACCCTCTCCCTGGGTTCTATGTTCCTTCTGTCCCTTGTCCACTACGATTCTCTGACCCAAAGCCTTGAGTTCTAATAGCTTTCTCCTCAGCCAAGTTCTGATCCTCCCCCCAAGCCTTCCCCTCGGTATGAAGGTCCCACATTGCCCTGAGTTTGAGGCTCCCTTCCCCCCCATGGTTCTGACCATCACCCACTATGTTCAAATTCCCCTTTTTCCTGGGTTCTCTCCAATCCCTCCTCCTACCCCCAGTTCTAGGGCTCAGCCTCCTTGCTTCTACATTCCTCCTTCCCCATGCCTAGGTTCTGATAACACAATCCCTAGCCTATTCCTGGCTGCAAGGCCCCCCCCTTAACTCTGGGCACTCTGAGCGGTTCTAAGTGCTCAGGGTCCTCTGGGTCCTTTTCCTTTCCAGAAGGCCCCAACCCAGCCCAGGCTTCCTCGAGTATGGCCGAGGGCTTTGAACAATTCCAGCAGAAGGTGAGGGAATTCGCAGACACTGTGGCTACCAAGACCAAGGATGCCTTCGCCAAGATCCAGCATAGTGATTTCTCTACCAAAACTAGGTGTGGCACCCCCCTCCTCCTCCACCTCTTCTTCTTCCTCCTCCTCCTTCCCCTCCTCCTCCCCTCTCCCTCCTCTTCATCTTCCTCCTCCTTCTCTTCCTGCACCTTCCCCTCCCCCCAGCATCTGGGATGGAGAAGTGGGTCAGCCTTCCTGGGCCCCATTCTATAGGAGGGGAGAGAAGAGGGGCAGCACTGGGTTCTAGTGAGGCCTGAAAGAAGGAGGGGGTTTTGATAGGGAGAAAGTGCCCAGGGGAAGGGGAGGGTGTTTCTGGCTGAGCTTGGTTTGGTGGCCAGGGGCAACCAGTGGGGAGAGGAAGAGACCAGGTCAGGTGGAGATTGTGTTTAAACTTGAAGAGTCTTGAGTTTGAGGGTCAAAACTGGGAGGCACCTTCCAGATCTCTACCCCAGGGGTTCCTGACCTTTGTGGTGGACTGTTCAGGCAGTCTGGGAAGACCTTCAGATGCTTTCTCAGAACAAGGCTTTTAAATGCATGAAACAAAGTGCCTAGTTTACCAAGGAAACCAATTATATGTAATTCACTATATTTTTGTTAAAAAAAAAAGTTCACAGACCTCAGATTAAGAACTTCTGATCTGGTCCCAGCTTCATTTTATGGATGAGGAAACTAAGTCCCAGAGGGATAAGTTCCATACCCTCAGGCATACAGTAAGCATACATTGGGAGTATGTATGGTCATTCTAGAAGAGGTAGAGAAGGTCTGTTCTCTAGATCCCACCAAAGTCACCACACCCCTTTTCTCTATAGGAACTGGTTCAAGCAGAATTTCCAGAAAATAAAAGAAAAAATGGATTCCACTTTCTCCAAGTAACACTAGGAGGTGGCGTTCTTCCAGCTCACCCTCTGTTGGGATGTGCTCTCCCAGAAGCCAGTATCCTTCCCACTTGAAGAAAGGGCCTGTGAATGTTACCCCTTCCTTCTGTCTGCTCCCTCCGGTCCATGACCCTCTGCTTAATGACTCTAATATAATAAAGGTTTAACAGCCCGTGTGTGTGTGTGTGTGTGTGTGTGTGTGTGTGTGTGTGTGTGTGTGTGTGTGTGTGTGTGTGAGAGAGAGAGAGAGAGAGAGAGAGAGAGACACTAGGTTGGGGGTGCTGGACACCATATTAATACTCACAAAGCATGAGCCTTCAGGTTGGCAAAGCTGCTTAGAGACTTGTCATCTGATTCTCACAATAATCTCTTGAGGTAGGTCCTGTTACTGTCATGGCTTCATAGATGAAGAGTCTGAGGGTCAGACAGGTTAAGAGAGTTGTCCCAGGGCCACATGGTTAGTTAATGACTAAAACCATATTCCAACCCAGGTATCCTTGATTCCTTATCTAGTGCCCTCAGGTTTGGTTTGTAAGTTCCAAGAGGAGAATTTGGAATGTTGACAATCAGAATCCAAAAAAAGATCCCACAGGCTAGAACCCTGGGCTAAACGGAAAACAGTGAAAATCAGAACAAATGTCAAGTTTGACTTGGGTTCAAAAGATCAACATCCCCAGTAGGAGATGGAGGAAGCTTGGTTAGACCACCGTTCCCAGGGAAAAGATGTAAAGGCTTGAGAGGGCCAGACTTCAATGGGAGTGAATGAATAGATGCTGGGGTAGTTGCTCGAGGAGGAAGACAACATCCACACTTGGAAATCCATAGAAGCACATACAAAATGAACACAAGGTCATTTGGAGAGGGAGGAAGCACCAGCAGCAGAAGAAATTTAAAAAGATCCCTGTGATCTTTCAGCTGAGATGAGCCTTGAAGGAGTCCTCCCAAAATGGGGCCTATACTCTGTCCAACACCATGCTTGGGGATGAGAAATGACTAGGAGTCTGGCTAGACTGAGGAGTGTTTGAAGGGGAATAATGAATATGTGACAGTGTTAGCAAGATAGGTTAGAACTAGGTTGTGAAGGGGTTTGGGTGTCAAATAGGCATTTATTTTGGGACCTAAAGTTGGAGAGCCACTAGAATTTGGAGAGGAGGAGAGTGACATGGTCAGAGCTGAGGCATTGGCACCTTTTGGGGTGGGGATGGCTTTGAGTGTTAGCTAGGCTGGAGGCACATAGACCAAGGAAGGGGTTACTGCAATAGTCCAGGCCACCAATGGGTAAGGACAGCCTGAACTAGGGTGGTGGCTGCTCTAGGGAACAGATCTGATGCAAGAGATATTGTACAGGTATAATGGACAAGAATTGGTCATGGGTTGGATGTGGGGGATGAGAAAGAGAGTAAAGAGGCAAGGATTACTCCAAGACTGCAAACCTGCATGACTGGAAAGATGGTGGGGGTGCCCAAGAAATCTGACTCAAGATGAGTCAACGATATGATAAAGCAGCCAAGAAATCTAGGATATATTTAGGCTGTAGTAAGGAAGGACCCAAATTCAGGATCATTGTCCATGAGATCTCATGGTCAATTGTGGGCGCCATGTTTAGAAAAGATGTTGATGAACTGGAGAGTCTCCCTAGGAGGGCAACCAGGATGGGGAAGGGACTTGGGATCATGGGAGGAGGTGTTCGCCCTCATTGGAGGTCTGCAAATTGAGTGGAACTAGATGGCTTCTGAGATCCTGTCAGATACAGTTATAGGAACCCTAAGGCTCTAGAGACCTAGGGAGGATCATGGAACAGGGAATATCAGAGCTAGGAGAGGCCTTAGTACTGGGAATCTCAGAGCTCAAGGATACCCTAGAATAGAGAATGTCAGAGCTGGGAGGGGCCTTCAGATCCTTTAGATTTATTCAATTTTGCAATTATTCAATGTTGCAGAGAAGGAAATGGAGGCCCATCAAGAAAGGATTTATCCATGACCAATGAAGTTAATGTCTCTAACCCACTGGTGCATGGGAGCAGGCACACACACACACACACACACACACACACACCCCTGGGTGAGAAGTATCGCAGAGAAAGACAAAGAGGAAATCTTACACATAATACTTACACCACAGTTTCCTCACCCAACAAAGCCTCGGATTCAGGACACTCCCAGTACTGTGACACGCTGATCTGCCTTTTTCTCTTCCCTGTATATCTCTGGGTCAGAGAAGGGTTTAGGGAACAGGGGGTTTGTGGGCAGAGGATGACCTTCACCCATTCCAAAGCTGGACAAACATTGCAAACTCTGTTATCCATACTCTGGCCTTGGGTGCAGAGCAAACGGTCAGTGGCCTGCCTGGTCACTCCTCCTCCTCCCTTCCTCCTCTGTCCTTGGGATGAAACCAAAAGCTAGGGGCCACATTAGAGAAAGAGTCCAAAAATGTCAGAACTAAGAGAGCCCTTAGAACATGGAATGTCACAGCTGGAAGGTATCTTAGAAGTGAGAACGTCCCAGCTGGGAGAGACCTTGGGGAACTTTAGATGCCACACCATCCAATCTCCTCCTTCCACCAAGGAGAAAGTTGAAGCCCATCAAAGGCGAGGTCTGCACAGTAAGGAAAACTGCAACACAGTTCTGTCCAATCCCTTTTCTGCTTCTGCTGTGGTTCATTAGATTGTGAGCTCCCTGTGGGCAGGTACTGTCTTTGCCTCTCTTTGTGCCCCACTACTTAGCACAATGCCCAGTACACACTAGGTGTTTAATAAATTCTTACTGGCTGCCTGACTGTGATGGTAGCGGAGTAGCAGAAAACGGGAGGGGCCAGAGAGGGTTAGAATAGCACAGTGCCTGCAAGTTAGTACACACTTAATAAATGCTTATTGGCTGGCTGGCCAAGAATCACATTCTTGTTAGACTTTAATCCTGCCATTTGTCCCTAAATATGGAATCCTTGACCAGTGACCAAAGAGCATGCCACCGGAGGAAATTAATATCAGTCTTGACACCCTCGCCACAAACGTGTCCCGACTGCAACACCTTGTGATACTTATAGCCCTGCAACACTGTAGCACTCTACAGCTGAAGCGGCTTCCTTAAGCCTCCAGCCTACAGAAAGTTAGCAGTTATTATCCATCTCAAAGGGAGTTGCGATGGCGGAGTTGGCCACCAGGTGGCGCTCTCCTTAAACTGCCAATTCAGTCGCTATCTCAGATTAAGGCTTCTTAACCGTGAGTAATCGAAGGAAATGTTAAATTTCGACTAGAAGTTATTGAGTGGAAAGTGTAATTTTCCCATATAAGGCCACAGACTCCCCATAGACCACTGGAGGACCCTAAATTAAGAATCCCTGGCTCAGATCTTCCTGGAGCATGGATATGGCTAACCTTCCAAAAGATTGCAGTACACCTATGGTCACAAGAGGAAGCTCAATCTGCAGATGCCTGAACCACCACTACCAATCCTCTCCACGGACGTCATCAAGGCCACAGTTTCAAGCAGCTGTGCTGACCTGGGTCAGAGTTTAATCAAAGGGATGAAATGGAAAGCTGAATGTTACAAAATCTGCAGCTCTAGAGCCCATATCTAGGCTCTCCAATCTCTGGTCATGAGCTCCCACATTCACAAAAGTCATGCTTTTCATTCACTCAGCATGCAATGATTACATAATTCATAGAACACAATGTATCTCAGTGTATCTCAAAATATTTCAATCCTAACATATTCAAACGTTTTAGTGATAAAAAAAATAGGGTATTGACAGAAGAAATGACATAGACACAGTCTATAATAATTTCATACAGAATTTTAACTGATGCAAATAAATTTCTATTAAAAAAAGAGAGACTGGGGCGGCAGGGTGGTACAGTAAATACAGCACCAGCCCTGGAGGCAGGAGGACCTGAGTTTAAATTCGGCCTCAAATATTTAACATTTACTAGCAGTGTCACTTAACCCCAATTGCTCTGCCTTCCCCCCCTCCACCGAGAGAGAGAGAGAGAGAGAGAGAGAGAGAGAGAGAGAGAGAGAGAGAGACTACAAGAGACTGAAAAGTATACACTAGCAGCAAACACTGTACTTGCTTGCTTATGGAGAGAGATGGCAACCAAAGGCAACACCAGTTTAAAATATATGAGCAATATATTTTTAAATATTTATATATATTTCATTTTTTAAAAAGCAGTAGAGAAGTAAAAAGTTTGAGGAAAGACCCAAATTCAGGATCATTGTTGATGAGATCTCATGGTGAATTGTGGGTGACATGTTTAGGAAAGACATTGATGACCTGGAGAGTCTCCCTAGGAGGGCAGCCAGGATGGGGAAGGGACTCGGAATCATGGTTTGGGAGGAGGTGTTCCCCCTCATTGGAGGTCTGAAAACCAGTGGGACTAGATGGCTTCTGAGGTACCTTCCAACTCTGAGATCTTGTCAAATACAGTTTTAGGAACCCTAAGGCTCTAGAGACCTGGGAAGGATCATGGAAGAAGGACATGAAAGCCAGTTTAAAGAAAGCTTGGTGAGCAACTAAGTACGTTAAGCAATCATCCTGAAGGTATTTATTTGCTAAAATGAAGGACAACCAATAGAAGAAAAAATTGAAAAGATCTGCAAAATTTATTATTATTATTTTTTTACAATAAACCTTGGTTTTCTATCAAGAATCATAAAGACTCAACACTTGGACTTTAATGATGGATAGACCTATAGAGAAGGTAAAAATGGCATTAAAGGGCACAAAGATGGAAAAAATCTCTGGACTGGACCAAGAATACATGGAGGAGATGATACAATGGCAAGGGGCAATGAAGGATTCAAAAAGTGTTTGAAAGAGCAAAAGATACCAAAAAAATGGGGGAGGAGGAATGTCAGCACTTCCTTCTCCCCAAGAAAGGCAACTGGGAGAATATCAGCAACTACTAATCTAATGACCATATAACATTTTCGTGAGAATCAACTACACACACACGTTGAAAGTATCCTTAATGAGGGCATTAGTAGGAACAGTTAGACTTTCAAAAGCAACATTCTACAGTGGACCAAATCTTTATGATTACACAATTGACTGAAAAACTTGATAAATATAAGATCCTTGTGTTTAATGGTTGGTTTGTTTTTTAAATAAAAGCATTTGTTTTGGTAGAAAAAAAAATGTCTCCTTAAAGGCTCTCTTCCAACAAAGCATCTTCCATCTATACATCAAAATTATTCAAAATCTCTTCACAAAAATAACCTTGTTCAACAACCCTCCAATCATACATATCAGACGTTACTTGTTTACTCTCCAATGAGTTCCAATGTTGTCATAGAAGAGGTACGGCACAGATTCCAGTACAGGACGCTGAAGAGGGAGTCCTGAGAGATGATGAGTCCCCACCCATGTTCCTCTTTACAGATGGCATCGTGCTGGGTGCATCAGTATCAGAACACGGGTGCAAAACCTCCTGGAAGAGATCTGTAACCACTGAAAAGAATTTGACTTAACTATAATGACAAGAAAAACCAAGTGGATGAAAAATGTCTATTGTTCAGATTAAAACACACAAGCGTATGTCAGTTTAGACTTGCCTATGAATATAGCTAACTGAGACAGACATTACCAATGAATAGTTGTCTGGGAAAATAGAAATCTGCCTTAATGATTCCAAAATTCTCCCTGCAAAAAAGGCTCATTTTCCCACACCCATACCCTACTGGGGGTGCTGTTTTTTACTGTTAGTCAACAATACAATCTACAATTCAAAATTGTGTGAGTCACCTGCAACACAATAAAACACAGAACTCTGAAGGAGAATGCACGTGGAGACGTCACCAGGGAAATGTAAGATCAAAAGAGAACATGGCTAGTTAGGTGCAAAGGGAGAGGGGTAGCAGGTGGACAGCCCTGTGATTCCCCTGTGTCTCCTAGATGTCAGGAGGAATAAGAAAGGCGTTTTGGTTTTGTCCCTATAAGTTACATATATTCACATGGGTCTGCCCAGATATGGTTTATAGGGAAGGTAAGAGTAAATATTTCTATTATCTCTTCCTCCCACACTTCTCCAGGGAAGACTTTGATTCCTTCTAGGAAGGAAATCAGGCCCCTCTGCTCTCCTCAGACAGAGGAGGTACCAGACTACAATTATATTTATCTGTTCCCTTAAATATTGTTAGTTGAGAAGTAATTTTAAGTTCAAGCTATGCTCCTGATTGATTACTATTTGTTAATGGGAGCTCCAAGGAAGGCTCCAAGTTACATATATCCAAGGCTTAATTCCCTTCCCACCAAATGCCAGATGTACGATGAACACACGTAGCAAATAAACCCACTTATCCAAACGGAGAGCAAACAGAAATCAGAGAAAGCACACAAATGGAAACATGTACCAGACAACTCGCAGAGTGAGTGAGGTCTCCCATCGTGAGTGAAATAACTCAGCTCAACCAAGAGACAGAGTCTGTGAACCCACCCAAGGGGAAATTCCCCGACATCTCCAGAGCAGCAAGTAAGGGATAGGGACACGATAGATGTTTCCAGCTTCCCCACAAATCCACTTCTCAATATCTTTCTCTCTCTCAGGCAACCTAAATAGAGGTTGGAATGGCACATCTCTATATGATAGAAGTCAGAAGAATGGAAGGAAGAGAAGATCTTTGCTCTCTAAGTCTCCCAAATGCATCACACAGGCCAGGCTTTGGGTAGTCAATCTCCACCAATGAAGAGAAAGTCCCATATAAATGGGGCTTTAAATGGCCCTTTAAATAAATGGCCCTTTAAATCAAGGGTAGACCATGAGCAGTGACCTTATGGAAGGATGAGAAGAAGGATGAGTGGGGGAGGCTAGGTGGCGCAGTGAATAGAGCACCGGCCCTGGAGTCAGGAGGACCTGAGTTCAAATCCATCCTCAGACACTTAACACTTACTAGCTGTGTGATCTTAGGCAAGTCACTTAACCCCAATTGCCCAGCCTTCCCCCTTCCAAAAAGCAAAAAAAAAAAAAAAAAACCAAGAAGAAGAAGGATGGGTGGGGATGGCAGAGTGGAGATGACTTGTTGGAGGAAAGATCCAAGCCCATGAAATCACAGAGCCCTGGAACGTTTGAGTACACAGTGTTCTTCTACTCTCCACTTTGTCCTTCTGTTCAGTTGTTTTTCTGACTCTCCATGACCCCCTTTGGGATTTTCTTGGCAAAAATACTGCAGTGGCTGCCATTTCTTTCTCTAGCTCATTTTACAGAAGAGGAAACTGAGGAAAACAGGGTGAAGTGACTTGACCAGGGTTGGTAAGTGTCCGAGGCTAGATTTGAACTCAGGAAGATGAGTCTTCCAGATTCCAGGCCCAGTGCTCTATGTGCTATGGCTCCACCTAGCGGTCAGAGATTGCTTCTGCTGTTGTTAATAATTCTAAGATGTCTCCTTCAAGGGATCATCCAGTCTCCTGCCTTGAGGACCTCCAGGAAAGGGGAGCTCTGTACCTGTGGAGAAAGGATTTTCCAACTCTAATTGCTAGGAATGAACAGCAAGCTGTGGTGATAGATTGAGCGCTAGAAGAGACTTTCAAGGCTATGTAGTCCAGTTCTCATCTTGCAGCTAAGGAAACTGAGGCCCAAAGAGCACCAAGATTTGAACTGGGTGCTTTTCCCTCTCTCCCATGGTGTAGAGATGGCATTGAATTTGTAGTCAGAAAACTTCAATTCAAATTTACCTCCACAAAACCCTTTTTAACTATGTGACCCTGGTCAAATCACTTAGCCTCTGAACCTCCATTTCCTCACCTATAAAATGGAAACAACAAGGCTTACATTGTGGGGCTTACAGAGTAGTTAGGAAGAAAATGCTTTGCAGACCTTAAAACGCTATCGAAACATGACTTGGGATTATCTGTGTCCTCCTAAGTGAATCACTTAACCTCTCTGGGCCTCGGTTTCCCCATCTGTAAAAAAAAAGAAAAATAATACCTGCCTTGCAGGTTGTTGGAGAGAGCATTTTGCAAAGCTATGGAAGTATGAGCGGTTATTATTTATTTATGTTAATATTGATTATTAAGAAGTTTTTTCTTATATAGATATATCTGCCTCCTAGCATCTCCCCCACACTGTTCTTCATTCTATTGCTTGGGACTCCAGTGAAGAAGTCCTGGCTCCAAATAAATTTAGAATATTTTCCCCTTTCTGCTTCTCTTTCCCCCAACCCCTGGTTCACTGAGGTCCATTGTCATATGATGTTTTAGTCAAGACTGACCTGGAGTAGATTGGGTCAGGAGATCCAGCCTGGGACAGTGACTGATCAATCAGTGGACTGGCAGGAGTCAGAAAAGTCCCTGAGGGCCCCACCCAGGCTAGCTCCTGAGCCTCCTCCTCCTGCTCCTCCTCCTCCTTCTTCTTTTTGCAAGGCAGTTGGTGTTAAGTGACTTACCTAGGGTCACACAGCTAGTAAGTGTTAAGTGTCTGAAGCTAGATTTGAACTCAGGTCCTTCTGACTCCAGTGCTCTATCCACTGCACTGCTCCCCCCTCTCTCTCTACTTCTGCTGCTGTTTCTACTTCCATGCCTGGGAGCTAGCAAGTCAGAAAATCCCAAGGATCTCAGAGATCATCCACCCCATCTGGACTTTTCCCAACATCCTAGAAAAGTAGAGCTTGGCAGAAGGATCTGCATACAGTCAGTGTTTAGTGAATACCTAGGACATAAGAACCACTTAATGTTTGTTGACTGACTGACTCACTGAGTTGCTTTGAAAAGTAGCCCTTCAAGCCATTATCTTATTGACATATGATCAAAAGATATGAGTAGGCAGTTTTGAGAGGAAGAAATCCGAGTTTTAAAATGCTTTAAAGCCCTGATAATTAGACAAAATACAAATTAAAGCAACTCCGAGCTACCACTTAAAACCTATCTAATTGACTAAGAAGAAGAAAAAAGAAAATGACAAATACTGGAGGGGCTGTGGGAAAAATGGTATACTAATACATTGTTGGTGGAGTTGTGAACCAGTCTGATCACTCTGGAAAGTATTGGGAACTGCCTCCCAAAGCTATTCAACTTTGCATTCACTTTGACCCAGAGATACTGCTATTTCTATATACCTAATAGATCAAAGAAAGAGGAAAGGACTCCTATGTACAGAAATATTTAAAGCAACTGTATTGGTGGTGGCAAAGAATTGGAAACTAAGGGGATGCCCATCAATATGGGAATGACTAGACAAGTTGTGGTATATGAAAGTGATGGAATACTATTTTTCTGTAAGAAATGAAGGGGATGGTTACAGAAAAACCTCAGAAGACTCGTATGAACTGATGCAAAGTGAGGTGTGCTGAACCAGGAGAACAGGACACATTGTTAACAGCAATAATGTAAAGACGATCAGCTGTGAAAGACTTAGTAACTCTGGTCCACTCAGTGACCCTCACAGTTCCAAAGGACTCATGATGGAACATGCTAGAAAGATGATGGACCCAAAGTGCCGACTGAAGCAGATTTTCTTCTGTTTTTTTAATGTGGATACGGCCAACATGGGGATTTGTTTTCTGTAATTGTCCGTATGTGTTACGAGTTTTGTTTTTCTTGCCTTTCCAGTGGGTGGGGGAGGGGACAGGGAGAAGCTTTGGAACTTAAAATAAAATTAAAATAATTTTTGAAAAAAGGAGTGTCTCTTCAGCTTGAAGACTCCCAAAGATAGGGATCTCCCTCCCTCCTACATTCTCATCTCAGTGCTCTTAAAAAATATTCCTAGCTCATGAATACCAAATCTCATTTGTCTTTAACAGGAAATCCTTCAGGTACTGAAAGACAGCTGTCCTCTCCAAATCCCCTCCCTCCAACCCCACATTCCTCAGTTGGCCTTCTCTCACTGGCTTACCCCTCCAAGTACACCTGATTTAGGGAACTTCCCCTTTCCCTGCCCCTATCCCACCCACTGGGGGCTGAAAGTCTGCTCCCTCCACCTCAGCATACCCTTAAAGGAACAGGAGGAGAGAGTGGCCAGATCCCCTCCCACACCCTGCCCCACCCCAGTCCTCCAGGATGCTTCCCAGGTGAGATGAGACACCCTCCCTCCCCTTCCCCAGGCCCCCGTCCTACCCCAGGAAAGCAAGGAGTCCGGGGCTCCTAGGTCTGGGAAAGAGGGAGAATTCCCAGCAAGGTGGAGCTTCAGAATCATTTTCATTTTCCGAGAATAACCTGGTGACAAAATGTGCGGCCTGAGAAGGGACCTGTCTTAGCTCACGCCTGACTCATCCCCTTTGCTGAGACAGTCCCTCCCCCGATCCTTCCCTTCCACAAGGGAGTCCTAAGTATCCTGACTGCACGAACACATGTCTCCTCGTGTCCCTGCCCCCACCCCTCACCCCAGGGATGCTCACGTGGTCTTCCTCTCTCAGGACCTGCATTCTTAAGATCACAGACCCAGGAGGAGAAGGGTCCCCAGTGGCCTCTTCATTTAATACTCGGTTCTTTCCGAGGTGTGGGGGGTCAGAGGAGCTTCTCTCTCATCT
>CM053588.1:26174143-26212461 GCA_028646515.1 Pseudochirops corinnae
TCCCTCCCCCTCTCCTTCCCTCCTCTCTCTCTCTCTCTCTGTTTCTTCTTTCTTGTGGTTCCTCCCTTTGGTTCTAATTCTTCTTTACAAGATGACTAATATGGAAATGTGTTTAATGTGATTGTACATGTATAGCCTATAGCAGATTGCATGCCCTCTTGGGGAGGGGGGAGCAGAGGAAGGGGGAGGAAATTTAGAACTCCAAATCTTATAGAAATGAATGTTGAAAACTAAAAACAAACAAATAAATTAAATTTAAAAAAAGAAAAAAGGTAGCAGATAGGGCTATCAAACTGAGTCTGTCAGCTCTGTAGAGGTTTCTATTTTTTCTACCAAGAAGAATGATCTTTGGATTGGGAAGGATGAAATGAAAATGGCTAATAGGGTTTTGATGCCCAAGACAAGTAGGGAAATGGTAAAACAGGCCCTTGATACTACACCTTTGGGTAATAAAACAACCAGTGAATACATGGTTGCCAAGACACCGTCACTGAAAGATCCAGAGAACGGGAAAGGTATCATAGAAACTAAAGAAAGAGAAATATTGCCCAGAGGGCGGCTAGGGGACGCCATAGTGCATAGAGTGTGAGGCCTGGAGTCAGGAAGAATCACCTTCCCAAGTTCAAATCCAACCTCAAATGCTTACTAGTTGTGTGACCCTGGACAAGTCATGTGACCCTGTTTGCCTCAGTTTCCTCCTCTGTAAAATGAGCTGGAGAAGGAAACAGCAAACCACTCTAGTATCTCTGCCAAGAAAACCCCAGATGGGATCATGAAGAGTCAGATATGACTGACAATCAAACAACAAAATGTTGCCCGGATCTGCAAAAAATAAAAATAAAACAAGAACAGAGCCAGCGAACCATAGACCAGTGAGCTGGACTTCAATTCTAGTAAAAAACCTGAGGACATTAGTAAAGGGACGGTGTGTGAAAATTTAGAAAAGGGAGCAGTGACTGCAAAGAACAAGCATGGCTTTAAGGGGAACAGGTGGTACCATTGCAGGAACTGAGGCAAGGGAAAGATGGAAAACTGCAACAATGTAACTGGAGAGCAGCTAGGCGCCAATGACTGTAACAATGTAACTGGAGAGCAGCTAGGCGCCAATGACTGTAACAATGTAACTGAAGAGCAGCTAGGCAGCCCAATGAATAGAGCCACGAGTCAGAGAAACCTGAGTTCGAATCCAGTCTCAAACACTTGCTGGCTGTGTGACTGAGGCCAGTCACTTGACTTCTGTCTGCCTCAGTTTCCTTAATTGTAAAATGGAGATAATTACGCCACCCAGAGGACCATGGTGCACTTCAGTTTTCATTTCTGTCTCTCTGTAACCTTGAGTGTCAGAGTGTCAGAGGGCTCTCTGGGGCACTGAGGGGATCAGTGACTTGCCTGGGGTCACATAACCTTTAAGTATCACAGGCAGAACCTGAAACCATGACTGATGGAGCCAAGAACCAGAAGGATCAGACACAAAGCCCACTGCCTGCGTTCTGGCAACTCTCATTACTATTTGAGATTGATGGCCTCAGACCCTTAACTTCTCATGGGTCCTACAAAGCCTTCAAAACTCTAAATTTCCTAACAGTGACTATTCCCCAATGGGGTGGAGGATTCTTCCATACTGGGAGTTCCCAACCTTGATGAAGGACCAAAGGAGATGTCCATACATATAAATACATATACACATTCATCCTTCATACATACTGGAAAGAAAGAAGGAGAGGGAAAATAAGGAATTCGGAGGTCTTTGATATTCTTGATATGAAACCTTTAGATTGAGTCTAGTTCTTTCGTTCCTCCAAATGAATCCTGTTATGATTTTGTCTAGCTGTGTTAGGTACCCCCTTGCTAGTCTGATTAGTATAGCACTAAACTTGTAAATTAATTTATGTAGTATCAACATTTTTATCATGTTGACATGCCTCAACCATACGCACTCAACACTCCACCAGTTATTTAAGTTGTTCTCTATTTCCTTAAATAGCTTTGTAAATATTTGTAAATATTTACATTGTAAATATTCCTCTACAGGGGTTGAATGTCCTTTGGTAGATTAACTCCTAGATATATATGTTGCATTGTGTCTTTTTGTGTGCATTTTCCTTTGGTAGAGCTGCCTTCTCCTCTGAGATACCCTTCTATCTACTCTATATATCTTGTATGTACCCAGTTTTGTACTCCTTCCATTAGAATGTGAGCTTCTTGAGGGGCAGGGATAGTGTTTTCACCTTTGCCTTGTCTCTTCAGCTGCTGGCATGGGGCCCTGTACACAGTAAGCACTTAATAAATGCTTGCTACCTTGATGCATTTGCCTCCTGGGCTTTGTCACTGTTACCTGGAAATGCTGTCAAAGTTGGTGGGTTTTAGGACGGCTAGGTGGCGCAGTGAATAGAGTACTGGGCCTGAAGTCAGGAAGACCTGAGTTCAAATCCAACCTTAGACACTTAACACTTAATGGCTGTGTGACCTTGGGCAAGTCACTTAACCCCAAATTGCCCTACTTTCCCCCCTCCAAAAAAGAAAAAAAAAGTCAGTGGGCTTCTTTTGTATTCTGCTACTGTCCTGAAGCTAGCCATTGACTGAGTTAGTCTGGGATTGGCATTACTGGGCTATAAATGAGTACAAGCTAGAACAGGAGGCTAGTCTCTTCTCCCTCCCTCTGCCTCAGTTTCTTCCTCCATCAAATGGAACTGATAGGCCTGAGACAGGTGAGGTGTAGAACACGTTTTGCAAAACCCAAGGGAGGTCATCATGACTGGCAGGGGGAGCGGAGGGTGTCTGTCTGGCCTTAGCCTCACCCTGGAGGGGCCAAGGACTCTAGCTGTCCAGTGTTCCCCTCCCCTGCATCCCTCAGACTCACCGGCACTAGATGTGGGGCTGAAATGGTCCAAATAGCCCAGCTTCTTTTTTCGACGTTTGCTCTCGATGCCATGGGGGTCTGCGGGAGTAATCAGCACCACCATCACCAACCATGATAATAAAAGCAGCAGTAGCTCCCATTCCCTCAGCACTTTACCACTTGGAAAGCTCTTTCCTCCCAGAACCCCACAAATAAGGCCATGGGAATACTATTAATTAATTCCATTTGACAGAGAAAGAAACTGAGGCTTGGAATCCTGAAGTCCCCTACCAACAGTTTTGCTACTAAACACCAAGCTTTCCAGTTCTCTGGCCCTTTAAGGCTGAGAAGGCAACTATCCTTCCAAGCATCCCAGGAGGTAGGCAGAAAAAGTACGACCAGTCCCAGGAGACCTGGGTTCAATTGCCGTTCCACTGCTTAATAGCTGGGGACCGTGGGCAAGCCTTCCTTCTCTGGGCTCCAACATCCCTTGTGTGGAAAATGCAGCAGTTGGATCAGCTCTTGTCTAAGAGTCCTTCTGTTCTGTATTACCTCATGCTCCTGCTCTACTTTACAGGTAAGTCTCAGAGAAGCATCAAGCACTATGCTCTGCCCACAAGTGGTTTTTAGTGCCTGTTGAGGGGAAATATACTTCCTAGCAACCAGAACTACTTCCAGGTAGAATGTGCTGACTCAGGTGGCAGTGAGCTCCCCGTCACTGGAAGGTTCCAAGCCAAAGGCTGCCCAAGGTCACCCATCAATCTCAGCAGCAGAGTTAGGATTAGGATGGGGTTTCCTGACTCTATATCCAGAGGGCTTTCTCTAGGGTCCCAGTCCTGGTGTGGGAGTCCCAGATGAGGGTTGGAGGGCCCAGGTCAGAATGTGTGTGTCTGTCTGGGCAACTACCCCCTCTCAGGTTGCAAGGGATGGCTATTTTGTGGCAGGAAAATGGAGGGAGGGAAGGGGCCACATTAGAGGCGGTGAAGAGGTGGGTTCCCCACCTGAACTGCTTAGTTCTCCCAGGACATCTGGCATCCCGCGCTTTCTCTTCTTGTCCACACCATAGCTGTCTGTGGGAGGAAGAGACAAAGCTAGGAACTGAAGGGGTTGGAGCAGGATTCTGGGCTAGGGGTGGGTTTAATCTAGCAGCCCCAAAAAATCCAAGAACAATGTTCAGAAACAGGGAGGGGAGGGTACTAGGGTCATCTCTCCTGATTAAGTCCCACATGGAAGCTGGGAGTTCTGGGCAGTAAAGGACAATGCCAGGATGGGACCTGTCATATGAATCAGAAAATCACAGAATCTGAGAATTGGGAGGGATCCCTCAAAGAAAGGGATCTCTCTGAGAATCAGGGGAAGGAAGTAGGACTGCTTAGCCTGGAGGAGGCTGGGGAAATGGGCTCATAACAGCTCCTTCAATTAAAGGAGCTGAAGAGGCTGCTAGGAAAGGCTAGAGGAACTTGGGATGGGGAGGTTGGTGGGGAGGGCTGGTCTGGGGGTATGAGCTGTGTTGCTGTCCACTCTAACATTCTGTGGTTCTGCTACAGGCCATAGCTTGTCAGGCTGATGGGGAGAAGACCAAAGATCATGGGAGATGAGGACGGGCTGAGGAACTGGGGGTGATTAGCCCAGAGAAGGGAAGGGGAGGAGGGGCAGACAGCCTGTGCCCTCCTCTGTCTGAAGGGTCATCGTGGCATGCGGAAGGAAAATTAGTTTTGTTCTCCTTGGCCCCAGAAGGGAGAATCTAAGAGCCAGTGTGGGGGAAGTTATAAGAAAGCAGATTTCAAAAAGAACAAAAAAAATTTTTTATATAAATAAATTAATTAATTTTTAAAAAATAAAAATAAAAACAAATCAATTAATAAAATAAAATAAATTTTTAAAAAGAAGGCAGATTTCAACTCATTGTATAGACCAGTCAGAGGACGTGTGACCTGGGTGATGGGGAGCTGACCTTGGGGCTAGGAAGATGGTCAGGGCCGGTCTTTCAATACATCCCGGTTGTATGATCATAACAATTACCTATCACTCCCATCTTCAAGGCAACACCCTAAGACTAGACCTTACAGACACCCAGTGCCAAGCACTGTGCCCTGGGCACAAGCTGGTCCTCAGCGTCTGCTGAGAAGAAATGAGCTTCCAAAGATGGGCTGTCTTAGGAAGGAGTGAGCTCCCCATCACTCAAAGGTGCCAAAAAGAATGATGAGCGCTGTTCAGGATTCAATAGGGGAGATTTTTACTGGGCAGGGGGTGGGGGGTGAGAATTGGTAACCACCTCTGAGACTGCAGAGGCCTCACCTGGCCTTGGGGATAGGGGACAAGGGAGGAAGGTGGGAGGCAGATGGAAGGCTGGAGGGGACAAAGCCAAATTGAGGATGGGGATGGAGTTACCGTGGTCAAGGGGCAGATACGTGAAGGGCAGGGGCTCGCTGCACACGCCATCTGTAAGTCTCTGTAAGAATACATTGACGGTGACTGGCTCAGGGATAGACAAATCCTCATACGGCGGAGTCTTGAACACTATGGCAATCTGCCTGTGCACATCGGCCTGGGAGAAGTCGGCCCGGCCTTCCCAGGAGGCAGTGCTGAACACCACAGAGATGTCCTCTGGTGAGAAGGGAGGGAAAGTGATGGAGAGGAAGGGGGGGCCAGGGGTAGTCCTTCCTCTCCCCCCAGAACCTCCCCCTAGGCCTCTGGCTAGGTGGGCCACCCCCCCACCCCCTGATCACATTCATCAAACTCACAATCCTCCCTTCTGCTCCTCCCTCTGGCTTGGCCACTGACTCAGTGAGGCGGCTTTGACCACTTTGCCCTTGCTCAGTCTGTTTCAACTCAAAAAAGGACTAGATACTCTGCAGGGTTCCTTCCCACACTAGGATTCTGGGGGCCTAAAGACCCTTCCAGCTCTAGAATGCCATGAGCCTGAGTCCCCTTCCACTCCAGAATTCTGTATCCAACATTCTGAATTCTAAGTTTCCTTCCCACCATGCCCTTCTCTAGCGGCTCCTCAGTCACCTTCAGGCCTCTCCCATTTTGGGGAACCCGCCCCCTCACCTTTCTGCACCTTGTCACACAGAAGGTACAATTCCTCTCCTCCTGTGCAGGGACCACTCTCCTTGTTGATTCGGCAGATTCTCAGCTCTGATGTGTTTGTTGACTCTGGAGGGGGGAAAAACGGGAGAGGCAGCCAATTCATCAGTGACTAAGCCTCTGTCCAAGAAGAGGAAAAGAAACCTGGGTCCTTTCCTCTGAAAAATCAGAGGCTGGATCCCTCCAGGGCCCTAAGATCCACACTGCCAATTCCATGTCATTAATGAGAGCCAGCATTTACAGAGCACTTTAAGGTTAAGAAGACACTTTCCAAATATGTTCTCATTTGATTCTCACAGCAACCTTGGGAGGTGGTATCATATTACGCTCATTTTACAGGTGAGGAGACTGAGGCACAGAGCAGTTACATGATTTGCCCAGGATCACACAGCTCCTAAGTATCTGAGGCCACATTCGAACTCGGGTCTTCCTGACTCCAGGCCCAGTGTGCCATTCTCTACATCACTTAGCTGCTTTTTGGTTCACTAATAATTCATTCTGCATCGACTAAGCACCTTGCACAATGTGATCAAGCATGTCCTGGACCCTGTAATGGGGTTCAGAGGGTCGGGACCCAGGGAGCCCAGCAATGAAAGAGAGATTAAGAGGCTTGATCAGGGAGGAGGATTTATTGAGCAATCTGGGAACACCAACAGCACCCCCAAAACGAGACAGGAGCTTGGAGAGAGAGGAGCCTCCTCCGGGAAGCATGAGGGAGGTCTGGAGAGCCTCCAAAAGGAGGACAGCATTTGCACCTTCTGGGAGAAAGGAAGAGAGGAAAGAGGGAGGGTTGCCCAGGCGTGGGGCTGCCTGAGATGGGAAGGGAAGACCCCGATGTCTGTGGAGATAGGAAGAACGGAGGACCAGGAGGGAGAGGAAGGAACACGTGTGGGGAGATAGAAAGGCAAGGTCTGGAATGCTGCTCCTACAGACTCCATGGGTGGGCCAGCAAAGATCCCTAGGAATGGTGGGGGGGGCGTCTGTGCAAATGCCTAGGCAGGGGACAGTGGTCTGGGCAGGGGGAGCCAAAGGCAAAGAGAATGAAGGCAGGGCCCAGAGTCTAGGCAAGAAGAAAGGAAACTGAGGCAGAAAAGAGCCATGGGCTTGGAGAGAGCCACACAGCTGTGACCTAGCAGAGAAAGCTTTAGATTCAGAGTCAGAAAAGCTGGGTTAAAATCCTGACACTGACTGGGGGGACAGGAGGGAAAAAGCCACTATAGAGAACTTACTGTGTGCAAGGTATAGTGCTCAGTACTTTGCAGCTCCTCTGATCCTCACAACCCTGGGAGGATGCATTATTGTTCTCCCATTTTAAAGTTGAGGAAACTGAGGAAAAGAGATCAAGTGACTTGCCCAGGGTCACACAGGTAGTAAGTATCTGAAGCTGGATTTGAACTCAGGTCTTCCTAATTTCAAGCCTTATAAAAATGCACATCACCTAGAGGCCTCAGAACTAGGTGTCTTACACTAGGCAAGACAAAGAATCTCTCTGGACCTATTAATCCCCCCTCTTCTATAAAATCAGTCACTGAGATTGCTCCTAGCTGTGACATTCCCTGTCCTCAGGCTCCTCCTAACCCTGACATTCCCTGTTCTCAGGCCCCTCCCAGCCCTGACATTCCCTGTCCTCAGGCTTCTCCTAGCTCTAACATTCCCTGTTCTAAGAGCCATCCCAGTCCTGACATTCCCTGTTCTCAGACCTCTCCTAGTTCTGACATTCCCTGTCCTCAGGCTCCTCCTAGCTCTGACATTCCCTGTTCTAAGAGCCCTCCTAGCCCTGACATTCCCTGTCCTCAGGCTCCTCCTAGCTCTGACATTCCCTGTTCTAACAGCCATCCCAGCCCTGACATTCCCTGTTCTCAGACCTCTCCTAGTTCTGACATTCCCTGTCCTCAGGCTCCTCCTAGCTCTGACATTCCCTGTTCTAAGAGCCCTCCTAGCTCTGACATTCCCTGTCCTAAGGCTCCTCCTAGCTCTGACATTCTGTGTTCTAAGGCCTTTCCAGGTCCAACATTCTGGATCAAGCTCTTCCATGCACACCCCCCACCCCCAACCCTTAGAGGTTTTCACTCACTCTTGTCATAAACAGGGTCGGAGAGCACCGGCTCCAGCCTTCTGAGCTGGCCTTGGGCATCCCGATAAGAGGCCAAGAAGCAGATCCTCACAACATTCATGTCCACTTCCTGATGGTTCTTTAGGGAACCAGCTAGGAAATGGGGAGCCAAGGGAAGAAAGTCATGAGGGGGGATCTCTGTACTGCCAGCCCACTTCCCTGACAGGGGAGGATCTGATGAGAGGGAGGGAAGAAGGAAAGACATCTGGAGGCCAAGGGGCAGCAGGGAGAAGCTGGGCTGGGGGCTGGGACACAGGGCCCCTCACCATTGTACGGGTCAATTCCGAGCTGAATCTTCCTTTCAATGGCAGCTTCAATCTCCCGCTTGCGAACACACTGAATCCCTAAATTGTTGAAGCTCCATTTTGAGGGGGTGGGGTTGGGAAGTTACAGAAGAGAGAGAGAAGTCACTATCTATACCCTTTCCCATATTTCCCCTCCCTCTTTCTCCATATTTCCTAGGGGGAGGGGGCCCCTGACTTTCCCTCATCTATTTGGAAAGGAAGGTGGGCACCTTCTGTTCTCCTCTCTTGCCTTCAAAGGGAGCCAAGTACCAGTACCTATAGTGGGGTCAGAATTAGGTATGGGACCACAGCCAACAGTGGGGTTTCAGATTCCACGTGGCCTTGTATGGAGAGACACTGTGTCTGTGAGGGAGTCCCTTCCCTCTGTGGCTTTCAAATGAAACGGGGAGGGGTTAAATGCAATGATCTGCCCTGAATCTGACACCCTCAGATCCTCCCGGCCCTGGCCTGAGAAGCAGCCTCACTCGCTACAGTGTTCTAGAGTTGGAGGGCCTGGGGTCTCAAGCTCTAAATGATTTTAACTTTGAATCAGTGAATGAAAAAGTGAAAAGACCTATTGTGTGCCTACTCTGTGCCCAGCATCCAGTTTTGCTAAATTATTTGGGATGGAGCGACTAAGCTCTGGACAAACTGAGAAAAGCGAGAGCCCTGCCTTCAGAAGCCTACATTCTAGCGGGGGAGTCAAGCTGTAGAGAGGAAGGCTGACTGGTCAGGGAGGCCGGAGCCTCAGTGGAATTGATGGATGCTGCCTCTGCAGGAATGGGAATGGTGATCATAATACTGAAGCCCACAGCAACATCAGTAAGACAAATTTCTCTTTGTTTCTAAGTGTCAAAGGTGGTCGCCTCAGGGAGAAAGCACAGACTCTTGTCTGATGCTCTAGTCTCCTTTGTAAAACGGGGGGCTGGATGTCTAAGGCCACTGCCAGCTCGCTATCTGATCCTGTGAAGCACATTCTCTGCCCTGCCCCTCTCCCCCCACATCTGCACCCAGGGCCAAAGCCTCATCTGCCCTGGGCTAGGTCCAGCTCTGTTAAGTGCCTTGCACTCTACAGTGATCTTAGCCGGAAGCACAGCGGCTACCTGTGTCTGGGGCTGATGTGAGGCCGCAGCCGGACCCGGCAGACACCATCGGCACAGTCCTTGCCCACGAGGCCATGGGGGTGAACACGGTGGGGCCAGTCCTTCCACACCAAGCAGGCTGTGACCTCTACCTCCCGGATGCTCCCGCAGTCCCGGAGCTGTGGGGCAGGAGTAGATGTGAAGAGCTCTGCCACCTGCTGTGCCCACCGGCTCCCAACACCCTGGCCCCCCCAGCACTCACCTCGATGGCCGGCAGGGTCTTGCTGGCCTCTGTGCTGCTTTCTCCAAGGATGCTGCCAGCGGAGCGCCCCTCACACTCATAGCGGAAGCGCATGCCCCGCTGCTTGGGCTGCTCTGTGATGACCAGGTGGGGCCGGGGGCCGGGCCAGGCTGGTGGGAGCGGGGGCGGAGGGGGTGGGCACCCCAGAGTCACAGTGCTCAAGGAGGCGGGGCCCCGAGGGACCAGCCGGAGGCCTCCCTCCCCAGAAGAGGCCCGCTCCAGACGGAAGCCGTTTTCTTTGATGTACTCATCAATGATATCTGGGGTCAGGTAACAGTGGTGAGTCAGATATCTATCTGTGAAGCCCTAGGGCACCTTCTCCCCCCAACCCCCAAGGATCCTCTCCATGCCCTTTCCCTAAGAGGCCCTCTTTTCCTGTGTCTCTCCTGAGGTCACTGCCTACTCCTCCCAAAGGCCCCCACCAATCCTCCCCTGGGGTCCCTCACACTTACCCAACTCATCTGTAGAGGAAAGAGAGAGAGAGAGAGAGAGAGAGAAAGAGAAAGAGAGAGAGAGAGAGAGAGAGAGAGAGAGAGAGAGAGAGAGAGAGAGAGAGAGAGAGAGATCAGAGTCCTGGATCACTAGGAAGTGCTCGCCAGCTCTACCCCAGGACCTCCCAGCAGAGGATGTCATGATAAAGCTAGAGGGACCCTCTATCATTCTATTGAGGTCCATAAAAAAACTGGTATTAAATGGTCTGAATTTGGCAAAGTCCCTCAGGAACTTTGTGGTCTTCTTAATGGCCCTGGAAAGGAGCTCTTTTAGAGATAGGGCAGCAGATGCTCAGGGCACAGGGCTGGTACGTGGTAGAGGCAAGATCTCTCCTGACTGTCCCAAGTGTTTACTCCATGACACTGGCCCTCACTGGCCTTCCTCACCCCCCTCCCCCAATTAAATTCCATCATCTTCACCCCAGACCCTCCCTCCTCCCATTCTCCACTCCCCCACCCCCGTGTACACCTTGGGTGCCTTCCAGTCCATTTAACACATGAGGAGACTGAGGCTCAAAGTAGTAACTTGCCCAAAGTAACAGGTAGTAGTAAGTGATCGGGGTAGGATTTGAACCCAGGTCCTCAGCCTCAGAGAGGGAAACCGGAGCCCAACTAGGCAAAAGGACTCATTGGGTGAAGGTATCAAGGTCACACAACTACTTTAGAGGCCAATTTATAAAATCCCCTCATTTGACAATTGAGGAAACTGAGGCCTAAGCTGGGGAAAAGGACTCGTCTAAGTTGACAAGTTGAGATAGCAGTAGTCACATCTCCTAACACTCCAGGTTTGGGCCACATCCCCATTTAGGAAATTTAGAAAATTCCATTTTCCCCACCCCCAGCTGCCAAGGCCCTGGACCTCAGAGAGCCTTTAGAGATCCTCAAGGATCTCTTGCTCCTCTTAGCCCTCTTTCTTCTGGCCTTTTTCCTTTCCACAGGTATCTCTGCCCTTTGCAGCCCCACCTATGCATGAACACTACCCTTCCCCTGCTATGGGAACTCTCCTAGCCCCCCTACGATTCTTGGACCATGCAAGGGAATGAGCCAGATCTCGAAGGGAGAGATAGAAGGGTAGAAAAAGAAAGCAGAGTGGAGGGATACAGGAGGAGGGGAGGCATTGAGCCTGAGCAGGGGAGATCAGAATTCTTATCCTACTCGAGAGGGGATAGGAGTAAAAATAATATAGCGAATGTTAAGGGTTGGAAGGGACTCCGGATTCCAAACAGCCCAGGCCCCTCGATTTGCAGATGGAGAAACTGAGATAATCTTTAGTCCTAGACTGGGTCACCCAGAAGGAGGCTGGATGGTAACCCAATTCTCCAAACCAGGCCAGGCTGCTCCCTCCCCACAGAAGGGACTTTGGGCAGGGCAGGAGCACTGAAGGGGAATCCCAGTCCTTTCTCCTCCACCTCCCAGCTGGCCCAGTGGCTACCTACAGGTACCTGCCCAGGGCCACAGCACTTCCTGGTTCTTCAGTGACATTTCCCCTCCCCCCAGTCAGTTTAAGGCCAGGGAACTGTGTTTCCCTTCAATCAGAAAGACAGAGAAGGCAAATTCACTGCAGTGCAACAAAAAAATGAAACCTCAGAAGGTCAGGGCTGGGAGGGAATTTAGAACGTGAAATGTCAGAGCTGGGACAGACCTTGGAATTACAGGGCAGCAAAGCGGGTAGGATGTCAGAGCTGAGAAGGAACAGGTTATGTTACGGGGGAAAAGACTTGGCTCTGAGTCAGTGGCTTTGAGTTCAAATCCCAGGTCAGTCACTGACTGCTTGTGTGGCCTTGGGTAAGTCACTTGCTTGCTTCAGCCCCCAGCTTCCTTCTGTTAAAATCAGCCTCTAAAGACCCTTCCAGCACTAAGCCTGTGAGGCTCTGAAGCACAATGTCAGAAAAGTGAGAGATCATTTCACAAATAAGGAAACTGAGGGGCAGAGGAGGGCTCCAGGAGTCTGACAGTCAATGAGCATTTATTGGGCACCTATGGTGTGCCAGAGAAGGCCCAAGACAGAGCAGGGAGAAGAAGCCGGTTTGACCCACCTGTGGTCCGGGAGGTGGGCAGAGTCAAGGCTGGGAGGTCAGTGGGTCCTAGGAAGGAGCAGATTCATGGGAGATTCTGGGCTCTGTCTAGTCCCTCCTCCCCACTATTCCCCAGGCCTTTTTCTTCTTGGGGCCTGGAGGAATCCCCTTTCCCTTTCCTTCTCCCTCATAGCCTTGGTGCCCCCCCCATCTTTGCTGGACTGGGGGGAGGGTATCCCTTTTCCTTCTCTCTCACCCCGTCGCCCTGCTCTGTGGCTCCCTTCCCCTGCACCTCCCCTTGCTTTTCTTTCCCTCTGCTCCCCCTGCCTCCATCCTTGTCCATCTCCCCCTTCTCTCAGCTCTCCTCCCCCCCTCCTCTACCTTCACCTTCTCCATCTCTGCCTCACCTGGGCCGAACTTCTAAGGGTCTCTCCTTTCCTCCACTGCTTTTCCACTTTTCTTCTCGACTGCCCTGCTCGCTCTCCTCCATCTCTGCCTCCTTGGGGGTCTCCCCTTTCCCTTCCTGCCCCCTCCTCTGCCCAGCCCAATCTCTGTCTCTCTTAGCCTCTCTGACCCTCCCCTGATGCTCAGGATCTGCCCCCCACTTCTGCCCCCTCCCCTGACGCTCAGGATCTGCTCCCCACTTCTGCCCCCTCCCCCGACGCTCCCGGGCTGCCCCCTTTTTCCTCCCTGCCCCCTCTTGTGACCCTCCCGATCTTCGTCCCGCTGGGGGGGGCATCGGGGGCGGGGGGCTCTCACCCATGGCGGCCAGCACGGAGGCGGCGGCCGCGGCAGGGGCGGCGGGAGCCGGGCGGGGCGCACGGCCGCTCCTTCGCATGGCAGGGGCCCGGGGCCCGGCGCTCTCTGAACCGGGCAGGCTCCCCGCGGGCCGCAGGAGAGCCGAGCCGGAGTCAGAGCCGGGCCGGGCCAGGCCGTGGGGGGCGGGGGAGGCAGCGGGAGGCTGGGGGCGGGGCCGCGGAATTCCCCGGCGCCGCGGAGCCCACCGCCCCCATTGGTCGGGCCTGGCCCGTGACGTCACGGCGGGTGGAGCGGGGAAACCCCCGCGCGCCACGTGACCTTGGGCCGGCAGCTAGAGCCCAGGGGCGGGGCCGGCCGGGAAGAGGGGGCGGAGCCTGATCCAGGGGATCCCGGCACTGGCGCGACCAACTCCCTCATCCCACCGGGGGATTCAAATCCAGTTCCTGACTCCAGAGCTGGAGCTGTTCCTCCTCTAGCCTTGTTTGAGGAAGGGAATTCGGTGGGGGGGGGGGGCCAGCAGGGATGAGCGGTCCCGAAGGGGATGGGAGCAGGCAAGGCTCTCCAAAAGACGGGACAGGAAGACGCCTAGGGCTTTGGGGAGCACGGTCTGGAAGGGCCACGCTGGCCCAGGAGCCTGGACCTCTCTGGGGGAGCAGGGACAGGGGCGGCTACAGCCCTTCCAGGAGAGGGGAAAGGCAGGACAATCGTGGAGCCCGGCCCCCCCCCACTAGAGGCATCCCCATGGCCCAGGATGAGCCTGAGTTCGCAAGAAGCGACCTGACAGTAAGGGGCCGGCAGGGCCCCAGGACGCAGCGTGGGCATCGGCAACGGCAGAAGGAGGATGGGCCCTGGCATAAGTTAAACACCCATATGAATTTATTAAATCCAGTCTGTGTTGGGGAGGAGGGGCGTGGGAAGGGATGAGAGATGGGTCTGGGGGTCGGGAGGGAGAACTGTGGGGCCTGGGCCCCCTCCCACCCCACCTCCCCGCCATGATGCAATGGCTTACAATGATTACAGATGGCGCTGGAATCGACACAGGGACAGACAGGCAGGGGACGCCCTGCTCCCCGCTCCCAACACCAGCCTTCCCCCCACATCACAACAGGGGGGCGATCCCCTGACCCCTGCCAGCTCCCTCCCTCCCCGTCTGTCCAGGGCAGGGGGGATGGGGTCACAGTGAGCTGGGGGGGGAGGGGCACAGGAAGAATGGTGGTGGCCAGGGAAACTGGGGGAAGAGACTAATCCTTCTTCTTGTCCTCTGCCGGCTTGGGGGCAGGCCCCTGGTCCTGTCCAGGGAGGGGGCCATCCCCATTGGGGGCTGCTGGCGGTGTCAGGACTGCCACAGCTGTTTGTGCCTCCCCGCTCATCCCAAACTCGTTCACCCGCGTAGGGTCCACCCGGTATATCCACCGCTGATAAAGGTAGATGAAGAAGACCACATCTGGAAAAGGAGGGGAGAGCAGTGAGGGACTGAGCCAGGTCAGGCAGCCCACCCTCCACCCATGATGGCTTCCTTGGGGCAAGGCGACACTTCTTCATAAGGATCAGATTTAGAGGTGGAAGGACCTTTGGAGGCCACCGAGTCCAACTTCCTTGCTTTACAGAGATGGAAACAGGCCCAGAAAAGTGACCTGAATGAGCTCACACCACTACAAAGTGACCAAGGCAGGATTTGAACCCAGATCCTTGGCCATCACTTTTGAGGTGGACCACCTGGAGTTGTGGTTCCCAAGTGTCCCAGAAGAGCAGGCTCCCCTAGCTCAGTGCCTAGGCCACGCCAGGAATTTAGGAAATGTTTATTGAACATTATCTTCCAGGAAAGAGGAGTACGTGACATCTGTTTCTTCAGAGGTCTGTGCTCCTCCTGGCTATTCACTCCCCTTCCATCCACAGCCCACCTCTCTCCCTCCACCAGGACTCCAGAGGCCCTCAGGTGCTCACCATCCCGAAGACAGCCAATCCGGTACATCACGGGCATTTTGATGACGAAGGCAAACAAGTCATCAATGAAAGTGTTGAGGGCTTTGTAAGTCAGCATGCGCCAGGGCAGGTGGGCCACCGACTTGAGCTTATAATTGATGAAGAGCTGGGGCGTCATCGTGATGAAGCCTGGGGAGGGATGCAAAGTGGTCAGGTGAAAGCACTGCTGGAGGGGGGGGCCGGTGTTCCTCATCTGTAGGACTCCTGGGTTGGACCAGACAGCCTCTGAGAGCCTTTCCAGATCTAAACAGGGCCAACAAGGTCTACAATTCACAGATGGAGAAAATTAGGCTTAAAGACAGTGAAGGGCTCATGCTGGGAACGCCTCGTCAGCCTCTCCCCAAACAGACACTGTCAGTCAGCATTTAGTGTCCTAGGCCACAGCAGGGAGCTCACAGGCCACACAACGTCAGCCCTGAGACCTCAGAGGCTACGCAGTTCATATCCCTCCATTTTACAGATGGAGAAATTAAGTCTGGGGGACAGTGTCTTTCCCAGTGGGCCGTATCAAGTGAGGGGTGAAACAGATTGTGGCCAAGGCTTCTGACTCCCACCCAGCGCCCTGGCTATCACACTGGGGAAGAGAGAGGGCTGGCTCAGTTGAGTGGATGTAACCAGAGGGTCCACACAAGGTCAGGAGGGACCCATGCTCTCCCCCATTCTCCGCCCTTAGCTCCCCTGGCTTTCCTGTGTGCACGTGTACAGTCATAAGCAGGGGAGAAGTCAGGCCTTCTTAGAGCTCTGGCCATTCTGCCTTGTGGACAGGATGACAGGAAGAGGCCAGATGGTCCGCAGAGGCCATCGGGGCTAAGCCTTCAAAAGGCCTGCCCAGAGCCCCCAATATGGTCAGCATAGCCCCAGTGTCTCTTCTAGGATGCCAAAGCCAGCCTCCTTCCTTCCTCCTCTTTGAGAAGGGGTGTGAGGGAGGCGGGATGGGGCTGCCCCCCACTCACCGAAGGTCAGCAGGAAACCATAGAGCATGCTCAGCACCCACGAGTACCAGCCCTTGTGTTCCATGTACAGGAGACTGTACACAGCATAGCAGCCCAGGAGGGGAAACAGGATCCAAGACAGGTACCTGAACGCCATCTGCATGGGGCAGGGGAGCAGTCACACCTGGGGACACACACACACACACACACACACACACACCCCATACTGGGCTCTCTGGCCCTGCCCAAGGGACTTCCCAGGGAACACACAAAGTCTGTGAGCTTCCTAGCACACACAGGCTACAGAGGTGTGCGTGTATGCAAGCGTGTATGCGTATGTGTGCACACAGACACTCCAATATGCCCTCGGGGGCACCCCCTCCCTCCTCCAGGGGAGCCCTCCATGCCAGTCTCCTCCCCAATGTCCTTATGTTCTTCAGGGTCCAAGGCCTGCTTCTTTCCACCCTCCTCCCTGGTCCCAACCCTGTCTTCACCCAGGACCCTGCCCCCCACACTCACATCATCATAAATTTTGGTGGAGGACTCTATATATGTAGACTTATCCTTGAAAGTCAGGCGGGGAAATACTCCAGCCACCTTGTTCTCTCGGTCCAGCTAGAGGTGGTGGAAAGAGGAGTGAGCAGAAGGAAGAAGGCCTATGAGGACCAGCCTCAATGCCCTTCCATCTCCCATACCCTGAAGGGCTCCTCTGGTACCAGAAAATCCCCAATACAAATTCCCCAGTCCTTAGGGGGGTGTGGTTCTGGAAACTCCCTGGTCCTCCACTGGGGGCTGGGAGTGGGGCCTGAGCTTCTCCCAGTGGGGCTGGGAGTCAGGGGAGAGAGGTGTTCTGCACTGCCCTCAGGAGGCTGGGAGTGGGGGGGGGGGGGGGCTGGGAAGCAGTGGGGGGCCGAGCTCCCCCCAGGGGGCTAGGAGGCAGCTGGGCCAGCACTCTGCCCAGCATAGTGGAGGTCCTTACCCTGACATCCATGACCTTGGTTATCTTCCACAGGTCAATCAGGACACCGATGAAGACGCTGACCTGCACCACAAAGTTGGTCTCATTGTCCAGAATGTAGAGAAGGACCACAAGGGACTGGAACACGCCAAAGAAGACGGAGCGGACGGAGAGGCCCTCGAGGGACTGCCGGCTGTTCCAGAACTGGATGTCTGTGAGTGTGGGTGGAGGAGGGGTTGGGAAAATGAAGCCACAGAGGCCAGGGGGTGCCTCTGCTCAGGCCACCAGAGGGCCAAGGCAGGCCTGCCTCTCTGCATGGATGTGGAGTGCCTAAAAGCAGGACCCTGTTTCCCCACACACACACACCAGGGGCTCCTCCACATGGAAGTCCAGGGGCTCTCCCTGGCACTGGCCCTCTCTCCTGTCAGGCCAGGTTCCTGGAACTCCCTTTGACTCAGGCAGCCTAATTCCCTGATTCCCTGAGGCCTGGGTGGGGGTGGGGCCTTGCCTGCTCTTGCCTGGAAAGGTCCACCTGTCACTAGCCCCTCTTCAGGGAGTGCCCTGACCAAGTTTCCCTGAAGCCAAAAATTTGTGGCATCAAACCTCTAATCAGTCTTAAAGTTGCCCTACTCTTTTTGGAGGTGAGATAGGGCAGGAGGAAGGGGCTACATCTCTTTGCTCAAAGCGGGACAGAGGGTTGTACTTCTCTGGGCTGGGCCCTTCCCCACCCTAGAGGGCTCCTACCATTCTTGAAGGCCAGGAACTCAAAGACGCTGTGGACGATGGAGACGATGATGGTGAGAGCCAGCAGGTAGGGATTGGTCTCGAGGAGGGCCACCTAGGAGGGCAGTGACACATAGAGGCCAATGAATGAGGACTCTTGCCACTCCTTCGTCCAGGGGGCCCAGACCTATCTCACAGACCCTTCCCCCAGCTCGGCCCCTAGGCCATCTGGGGCACCTGCCCCAGGAATCTGAGGAGGCCCCCCTGGCCGCAGGCCCAGGAGACACAGCAAGAAGGGCATTCAGACACAAGAGAGAATAAACAGGGAGAAGTCAAAGAGAGGGGGAGAGGAGGGGAGCCAGACAGGAGCCCAGCTGGCACACGCCTCCCCCTGCCCTTGGCCTGGCTGGAGCAGGTCCTGACCAAGCACCTCAGGCTGGGGCCCCCAGACCCAGTCCTGTAGTCACAAGGACTCCAAGCTCAGGGATCAGGTCACCCTAAGCCCTGTCATTTGGTAGAGGATGGGAGGGAGGGAAGGAAACAAGCATTTCTCTAGCACCCATGTGCCAGGCACTCTACTAAGCACTTTATGAGTATCTCATTTGATCTTCATAACAACCCTTGGAGATGGGTGCTGTTGTTATCTCCATTTCACAGCTGAGGAAACTGAGGCAAACACAGGAGAGGTGACATGCCCTGGGTCATACAGCTAGACTGGAACTCAGGCCCTCTTGATTGCCTGCCATGCCAGCAGCGGCCATCAGGGAGGGCCTGGCCCCAGGCGGGAAGGAGGTGAGGGGAGGCCCTGTTGGGGTGGAGGCAGGAAGGGCTGGCCCTGGCCCCAGGGGGCGGGGGGGGGAAGGGGAGGCCGCCCCCTGACCTTGACTGAGTCCTGCTCCTCGTCAGACTGCTCATACAGGTCCTCTCCCAGGAAGTTCCAGGGTGAGCGGGTGCTCTGGGCTGCGTAAAGCTGCCAGCGCCACAGGGACAGGGGGCAGAAGGAGAGGCGGAGGGGCAGGCTGGCCAGCGTCTCATTGATGGGGTAGTAGTCTCGCTGCAGGTTCCAGTAGTCATTGAAGTAAATGATGGGGTAGTAATCCCCGCTCACCGCATCGAACTGCACGTCTAGGGGAGCAGGACAGGGGATGGTCAGGGAAGGCCCTGAAGGGCGAGCCACAGGGAGGGGCACAGATCCAGCAGGGCTGGGCCTGCGGCAGGACGTGGAGCCAGAGGCAGCCCTAGCGGCCACGGGGGCAGGCAAGTGCTGGCTGCCTCAAGTGGGCCAGAAAGTAGGAACTCCGGAAACCAGGGGTGGCCTGAGGATAAAATGCAACCCAGAAGGGAGAGGCCCAGGACCTGTGATTTCACTGGCAGCTACAGCCAAGCCGCAGATGAGCAAAGGCCCGCTACCATCTGGCATGGGCCTTCTCCAGTGAGCTGCTGGGAGCACTGAGGAGTGCAGTGACTTGTTCAGGGGCACACAGGTAGTATGGGTTGATGGCAGCACCCGAACCCAGATCTCATGGGCTCCAGGGCAAGCACTCTACTGAAGAGCCCACTCTGCAAACAAATATCAATCTTGTGCTAATTGATGCTAATTAAGTTTCAAGATTCTGATGTTGAGGATGGGGCTCTCTGGGGCAGAAAGAGGGGAGCAGAGACTCAGTGGGCCTCCGAAGCAGCTGGAAACCTGGCTCCTGAGCCCCTGGGCACAGCTCCCCCGCTCTGCCAGCAGTGAGGAAATGGCAGGGGTGGCAGAAGAGACCCAGCCGACACGGAAGGGGGACCCACAAGAGGGGAAGAAGGGAATGTGGGCATGGTGGCTGGCCTCCTCCCTGCCTTTGAGAAGATGGGCAGAGAGAGGCCTTCAGCCTCCAGGGGAGGAGAGGTGCTTACATTGGTCCAGGGGTGGAGGCACGCTGCCCTTCACCCAAGGCGTGTGGTCATCCACAATGTTGATGGTGAGGTTGGGGTGCCAATGGGAGATGACCTCCACGGGGCCAAAGTCTTCCGCTCGCTGTGGAGGTGAGAGCATGGAACAGTGAGCTGGAGGGAGGCCCAGGCTGCACAGCGGCCCTTCCTCCACATTCCTGAGCCACTCAGACCTCTCTGGGCCCTTCCAAGTGAACCTCATAATCCACAAAGCCCTCCTGAGAGAAGGGGCTCCTTCTACCTCATTCACCTCTTGACAAACTCCCATCCAAGCCCTATCCAGAGATTGCTCCAAACCTCTCTATTTGAGCCTCCAATCACCATCTGGGCAGGTGACTGACTCCTCTCTCCTGCCCCTTTCTCCATCCCTGACCCCCACTTAAGCCTCTGAGGAGGCAGTGGCCTTTTTTCTGGTCACAATTAACTGAATGGAGAATGGGCTGGAGAGACTCAGGAAGGGAGAAAAGAGAGCAGGGCCTGAAATGAGCCAAGCCTGGTGTGAGAAGGCAGAGACAACAGGGGCCTGGCCAGCAGCCATAGCAGCAGGAGGAATGGTCAGAGGGGTGGGGGAAGAGCCACGAGAGAGGGAGGGGGACAGGAAAGAGCCACCAGCTGGAAAAATAAGAGCTCACTGGTTGGTTTGGAGAGAGCACCTCCTGTGGGATGATGGGTCAGGAGACAACGGCAGAGGAGAAGAGGAGAGGGGGAAGCAGGTGGAGGCTCTGACTGGAGGCACCTGGTGAAGGGGGTGATGGACAATGGGGATGGAAGGGGCTGGCCCTGAGGAGGTGTGAGATGGGGGGAGGCTGCTGAGTGATGGCAGGGAGAACGCCTCCATTTATCAGTGAAACTGGAAGGAGGCAGCTTCTCAGCTGAGGAGGGTGCCAGGAGCTGTGGGGGCGTGAGGAGGGAAGAGAAAGTACAGGAGACGTGCCGTGGGGAGGGGTACAAGGCCTGCCCAGCTGAGGCCTTGGTTCCCAGGCTGACCCTAGCTGTGGGTGTTAAGAGCGACTTGGGGCTGCAGCTCAACAGGCCATGAGCCAACAGTCTTTTCTCTCCAAAGCTCTCTGTGCCCAACAGCTCCAGCCACGCCCTTACCTGCCCCCTGGTCAGTCTTCCTCAGCATCTAACTGTTCCTTCTCTGGGACCCCCTGTCCCGAGTAGGTCAGTGTCACTAGGGCTCTGAGCTGAGCCCCTGTCTCTACACTGTGTCTCCTGTGCCATAATCAACCTGACAGGTTTTCTTCCTCCGGTCCCATCTTAGCTTCCCCTTGGCTCTCCCCTACAGCTGCCCGTCACAGCCTCCCCGGTCATCCACATTCCTACGTCAAACCTGTCTCTGACCCTTCACCCTCCCCAGGGACTCCCAAGTTCCTGTGATGCTACCTCAAGGGCAGACCTGTTTCACCTGGGAGAGGATGACGTCTTACTGAGAGATCTCAGTGGGCCACAAACTCAGAGGGGGAAAAAAACCTGCCTTTTCTTGTACTAACCTCCATGTGAAATTCAGAGTTTTCTTCTGTTGTTAACGTAAGGCACACTACCAATGCCCACCGTGACATATGTTACACTCAATCTAACTTGGCAGCTGCTGCAGCCGTCACATCTGCCCCCTGGACGTGCTAGCACACCACAGCCTGGGCTGGGTCACCTTTGAATGCCTGAATCCCAGTATACTTGCTGCCTTCTACTTCCCTGCATCTGACTGTTTTTAGAGTCTTTAGTTGGAACAGGCCCTCCTGCTATGGCCTAGGACGCACATCTGAGGACCATGGCCCACCTAGAACCTCCTTGTCCCTCCCTTCTCCACATGCCCAAGATCATGCCTTCATCACCTCTTACCTCAAACAGCCCCCTCAGCCCCTTCCTTGACTGCACCCTCTGCTCACTCCAAAGCAAAGAGCTCTGAACCTGTCACTGCCCAGCTCCAAAGCCTCTAATGGCTCCCTGGGTGCTGAGAGACCTGAGGCATCACTGTCCTCTGGGTAAAGGGGAGCCAGAAGGGCCTCCCCGGTGGCTTGGGGGAAGGGCTGAGAGCAGGGGCTGGACCCCTGCATGCAGAAGAAGGGCCCAAGTGACTGGCACACCTGCCACCCCTGAGTACCTTAATCATCTCCGGGTCTGCTTCCGTCTCGCCTGTCAGCAGGTTCTTGGTCTTCTGAAATCGCCTTCGTTTATACTTGTTGATCACTAAGAGGGAAAGGGAGAGAGGGAAGAAGAGAGAGAGAGTGAAAGGGAAGGAATAGGGAGAGGAGGAGGGAGGGGGAGAGAGTGAAGGGAAGAGGAGAGGAGGGGGAGGGGGAGGGAGGAAAGGGAAGGAGGGAGAGGAGGGAGGGAGGAGGGAAGGAGAGGGGAGAAGGGGAAGAAGGGAAAGGGAAGAGGAAGGAAGAGAGAGGGAGGAGGGAGAGAGGGGGAAGAGGGCAAGATAAGGAGGGGGAGGGAGATGGAGGAGGGAGGAGGAGACCGTGAGGGCAGTGGGATGTCCAGGTGTGGAGCACAGCCTGCAGGGGCCCAGTGAAGCCCACAGCAGCCTTTCCCTCCCCCTGGCCAGCTCTGGTCCCAATCCTTCAGGTTTTGAGAAGGGCTACCACCCTCCCCAGCATGCCACCTAGATGACACCCGTGGCAGATCCCCGTGGTTCTCTCAGGCCCAGTTCTAAGCCCCAGCTCCAGCCTCCCTATTAACACCAGGATTCCCAAGGTCCACAGATTCACCACCAGCCTCCTCCATACTGTCCTCACTGTGAGAGGAAGAGCCTCCAGAGGCTGGTGGCCTCTTTCTGTCCTGTGACCCTCCTCCAGGGCCCCAAGTTGACAGAGCCCTCCCCCCATGGCTTGGCTCCTCATCATACATGGGGCACTGTCCTCAGTATGACTGACATTCAAGGCCTCCAGTGCCTGGGATCAATGTCCTCCCCAACCAACTGCTGGAGAAACATTTGTTAAATCAAACTGTCTTCTGGTTGAAGTATCCACCTGATTCCCTCAAGTAGCATGCCTCCTCTCTCTCATGGCCAAACCAATTCTCACCAAAGCTGCCCTCTGGCAGGGCCCCCGCCCCTCCTGCCCCCAGCACAAAGCACAGCTGCGCTAGAGGTCTCTGGGGCCCTCCCCTCCCAGGGCTCTCCATTCAGATAGAGGAGGAAGGTCCTGTTTGTCTTGTCAGCCCAGGGGCTCAGCCCCGACCCAGGTTGATAGCAATGGGTGCTGGGGTCCAGAATGGCTCCCCCCAGCCCCTGCATTCCCTCAGCTCAGCCCGTGGAGTGCAGGAGCCGGGGCAGATGGCGCCTTACTTCGTGACGTATGCACAGTGGCCAGCCGCCTGTACAAAGCCTTCTGTTTGGGGTCTGGGTGGAAGCCGCTCTTGGTAAAGTACACGTGGATGTACATGGAGCCATTCTGCTGCACGCTCTGGAAGACAGGTGGACAGAGGGCAGGCATTGAGGACTCCAGAACCCCCTCCAGCCACTTGCACTCACCCACTCAGACGTGCCGGCCAATTCTCTGAGGGCCTACTGGACTGAAGTCGGCAGGCCTGGGTGAGGGTCCCAACCTTGCAGAGTGACACCCTCTCTGAACCTGTTTCTTCTATAAAACAGAAAATAAGCCATGGTCTGACTCCAGCTCACTCCAGAGGTGTGAGATGGTCAGCACAGTGCCAGGCACAGCATGAGGCTCCGTGGCCACAGCTTCCCCACCTGACAAACGGGGACGCTCTAGACCCCTAAGGCTCAGGGCGCTGGCAGCCAAGGTGGGCCAAGCCACCTCGACTAGTGTTAGGCAAAGCTGGAGAACGTGGGGATCCCCCTGAGCACAGCCAAGCAAAGAGGCCCTGTTCCCCAGAGCTGGGCCTCTGGTATGGCATGACCAGCAGGCCCACGGGCGTGGGGGGGAGTGCGGGCATGGAGCCATCCCCATGTCCACACAGCTTTCTCTCATCTCCCTGTAAACCCTCCCCTCTCTCTAAAGGGCCCAACAGGACATCCTTCACGTGCTCCCTCTCTCACCTCCCACAGCTGCCCATGCTGCCAGTCGGCTTTAGGCCCCCCTCCTGCCCTTAGGCCCCCATGCAGTCCAGAAGCACAGACTGAGCTGGAAAGGACTCCGAGGGCACTCAGTCCACATGAGCCCTTTCCCAGGAGACAGAGAGAAGAAGTTTGCCCAAGGTCAGAGGCATGATCCCCGCTCAGGACCCCAGCTTCCAGAGCCAGGGATCTGATGCTGCTCCTGGCTCACACACTCCCTCCGTTCCTACAGACGCACATGCTATGGCCCCTGCCGGTCAGGCTGGCTCTGAATTGCAGCCCCACTGGGGTCTCCATACCCAGGGCACCCACCTGGCCTAGAGTCTGCTCCCCAGCCCATCACCTCCTCTTCCTTTAAGGCCCAATGCTGGGCCGCACTCTGTGACGCCCCCAAGGCAAAGAACCATCTCCCCTGCACATTGCCCTCTCCCTTAAGCACCAGCACCACTTTGGGCTCCACTTTGCTCGAAGGACCCAGGACCTACTGATTATAAACTTCGGGAAGGCAAGAATGGCGCTGCATCAGAGCAGGTGCCTCTCAAAGCCCGGCCGGGACCCTGTCATCCGACCACTCCCTCACACCCTCAAAACTGAACCTGGCCTCAGTTGCCTAGTCTGTAAAATGAAGATCACAATTAGCACCTACTACCTTGCAGGGCTGTCTCGAGGACCAAACGAGGCCAACATTTGCACATAATATTTCCCCTCCCCTCAGCTTGAACTCTCAGCAAACCAGCTCCACTGTGAACCCCTGCCAGCCAAGGCCCCGCCTGGGGTCACGCCCACCATCTGGCTCCTTCCCTTCTACTCACACTCGCAGTCCTGACGGGGCCACATCTACTCTGTGGTGCTGGGCAGGCCTTGTACCCCTCAGGGCCAGCCCCCTCCATCCCCACTGTCCATCACCCCCTTTACCAGGTGCCTCCAGTCAGAGCCTCCACCTGCTTCCCCCTCTCCTCTTCTCCTCTGCCGTTGTCTCCTGACCCATCATCCCACAGGAGGTGCTCTCTCCAAACCAGCTAGTGAGCTCTTGGTTCTCCAGTTGGTGGCTCTTTCCTCTTCCCCTCCCTCTCTCCAGGCTCTGCCCCCACCCCTCTGACAGCTCCTCCTGTTGCCATGGCTGCCGGCCAGATCGCTGCTGTCTCCTCCCCCTTGCTTCCTGTGGTGGTCACTGGACTCCCAGGGACTCGAAGCTCCTCTTAGGCAGATGAGTCTCAGCTCTGCTCGTCCAGCCTCTCCTGACCTCCTGTCTCCAGCTGCCTGGCAGACAGCTCAAAGTGAACAGCCAGCAGACACCTTAAATCCAGCATGTCCAGACAGCTGTCTCCACCCCCTCTTCCTCACTTCCCTCTTACTGCATGGGGCACCACCATCTGCCCGGACATCCAGGCCTGCACTCTCAGGGTAACCCTCCGCTCCTCCCCCTCGCTCCCCCACTTCCAGTCTGTTGCCCAGGCCTGACGTCTGGACCTTCCCAATGTCTCCCACACAGGCCTCCCCCTCCCCTGAGCCGGCCTCACCCTGGCACGGGCCTTCTTCACACCATGCCTGGGCCACCTCTGCAGCCTGCTCTCTGTTCTTCCTGCCTCAGTCTCCTTGAGTCCCAGTCCAGCCCCCACTCAGTTGTCATACTAACCTTCCCAAAGTGGAGGCCTGACCCGTTACCATTCTATCAGCTGCTGTGGCTCCCTATCACCTCCAGGATCAATGACAAAATCTGCTCTTTGACTCTGAGGGAGCCCCTCCTCCCACTTTTCCAACCTTCTTATACATTACTCCCCCCAACATGCTCTGGGATCCCAGTGACTAAGCCTCCTGCTGGCTCTTCCATCCACCATCTACCCCCTCCCTGTCTTTGCCCCAGCTGGCCCCCCTTCCTGGACCTCTCTCCGTCTTCTGTCCTCCCTGGTGCCCTTCAGTCCTAGCCAAGCTCCCACTTTCTACCAGAGATCTTTCCCCTTCCCCCTTAATTCTGGGGTCCTCCTTCTGTTATGATCCCGCCTGCAGCCTGCTGGTGCACAGCTGTCTACATACTGGCCCTCCATTAGAGTGGGAGCTCCTTGAGGGCAGGCATGAGCTTTTGTGCAGTGGTGTCTGATTCTCTATGACCTCAGTTGGGGTTTTCTTGGTAGAGACACTGGAGGTGTTTGCCATTTCCTTCTCCAGCTCATCTGATAGATGAGGAAACTGAGGCAAAGTGACTTGCCCAGGTCACACAGCTGGTAAGTGTCTGAGGCTGGATCTGAACTCAGCGAGACAAGGCTTCCTGACAGCAGGCCCAGCTCCATCCACAGCACCACCTAGCACCCCCGGCACTGGTTTTGCCTATTCGTGTATCCCCAGGGCTTAGTACAATGCTTGGCATATAGCAAGAGGTTCTCCTCACCAATGCTCCTAACTCGGCCAGAACCAACTGTGTACACATACACACAGGGCTGGGCCACCTCTGAACACGTCTCCAATGTGACTAGTGTAGGGTCCCAAGTTTTCTTCCAAAGCGGGCCGGCCCCTTCTCTGCACCTGCTAGTCAGGTGTGCACCGAGCGAAGGGCCGTGGCCAGACGCCCCTCACCGGTGGAATGTCCAGCTCGGCATAGTGCTCATAGCAGCCGTCTGCATTCTCCCCGCTGGTCCAGTCCCCGTAGACGAGGTCTTGCTGCTCCCAGAACAGCGCGGAGGTGGTGTTGAAGTCTGTAAAGTGCTCGTGCTCAGAGATGTACACGTGCAGGTTCTGTGGGGAGAAGGGCCTTGTTCCAGCTTCTCTGAAGTCAACCAAGGACTCTGCCCAGGCTGGCTGTGGACAAAGGCCTCCCCTTCCCCCACTGCTGTCCACAGCCCCCCTGTGTTCATGGGCCTCCTTGCCTGTCAGGGAGCGACCTCAGCCTGGGCCTCTCTGCTCCAAGGCTCTCACCATGCTCAGGCCAAGCTCTCCTCACCTCTCCCTGCACCACTGCTAGGGAAAGTGTGGCGTTTATGGGGGGCCTGTGCCACTACATCCATGTGGCCTCCCTTCCCTAACACCCAGTCTGGGTGGATGCACTTTGGTATCTGGGCCCACCTGCTGGGAGCCTTCTCTGCTCCCCAGGCTCAGCTCAGGCCTAACCCCCCTGAAGCTTCCCACTCTTACTACCATTCTCTCCTCCCCATACTGCCCTATATTTGCCAATCCACAGGCATGGTGCTGCCCACCCATGAGACAAGAGCAGCAGCCCAAAGACAAGCACTGTTTGTACTTCTGACCCCAAGGTCCAGCACAATGATGAGCACAAGGGTTTGCTGAACTGAACTAAATCTCCAGGCTCCTCCACAACCTTTGAGGAACACAGAGAGGGAAGAGCCTTGCCCCAAACCATGGGAATACAGTCTGATCCCCACCCCAATCCACCCTAGCAGGGAGGCCCGGGCAAGTCCTTCCCACTAAGGCAACTGAGCTTAGCAGGCATTAGGACCCCAAAATCCTGAAGCCTGTCCATGTCTACTGCAGGTGAATGTTCCCAGGCTGGCCCTCCACTGCCCTCCCACTTCCCACATTCTTACCATTAAAGTGTCTTTTGGGAAGAGGTTGCGGCTGGGCACCCGGGGGGCTCCCCCAGGGCTGGTTGGGTCCTGTGGCGCTGGCCCACGACGAAACCAACAGCTAATGGCCCAGATGATGAAGATCCTGTAGGGGTGGGAGAGAAGGATGAGCGGAGGTGGACGCCAGAAGGGTCTGTCATGCCAGGCAGAGTATAGGGAGCTAGCTCTGGAGAGTGAGCAAGGACCCTGCTAGTCACATCCGGGGACAGCAAGGATTAAAGGGCCTTTAGGGGCCCAAGAGCCTGCCGTGGGGAGGTCGCTAGCAGAGAGAACTCCCAGAGAAAGGCACGCAGAGGGGCAGAGGGCAGCAAGTGGGCAAGACAGCTACCTGGAGGCGTGGCCACTGAGCACGATCCTGAGCCACCTGGCAAAGTGCCAGCATCAATCACCACCTCTGTGCTGAGTGACCATGGGCAAATGATTCAGTGTCTCTGGGCCATAGAGGGCCAGAAGAGAGAATCTCTTCCAGCTCTCACCCTCTGAATCTGAGAATGTAGACATCATGTCACCAAAATCCTAGGGAGCTGTGGCTTTGTGGGCCCATCTCAGCTGAAAGACCAAGGCAGCACAGTGCTCCCTGGGGCTCCTCCCAGCAGCCCACCTCCGTTTACCCTGCACCCACTGGAGGGCCACTACACTCTCCCTGCTATTCATATTCCCCGGCCTCAGAAGGCCAGCTCTTTCCAATCTCAGTTGAAGCACCAAGTCTGCCTGAGGCCTTACCATGGCCTCACGGCCCTCCCTGGCAAGGTTATTTTGGATCTGCTGGGTCTGTGTTCCAGATCAATACTTACATCAGTCCACCAGTCTGTCTCCCTCTCTCCCTAGCTAGACATGACGTGTCCCCCATCAGAACATATGCTCTTAACATGACTAAAAGCAATTGGTTTTGCACAACTATACATGTCAGTGATAGGTTTTGTTTTCTTGTCTTCTCAAGGGGAAGGGAAAGAATTTGGAACTGAAGAATGAAAGTCTCTGTGCTTTAAAAAAACAGAAATTGGGGATTTTTTGCTTTTTGGAAGGGGAAGGCAGGGCAACTGGGGTTAAGTGACTTGCCCAAGGTCACACAGCTAGTTAAATGTTAAATTGTCTGAGGCACAAATTGAACTCAGGTCCTCCTGACTCCAGGGCTGGTGCTCTATTCTCACTGCACCACCTAGCCGCCCTGAGGGTAGGGAAGAAGTCAAGTGTGGGGGGCTGGAGAGGAACACTGGGTTTGGATCCCACCTCAGCTTGGCCAGCCCCTCCCTGGGCCCTTGGGTGCAATGCCACGACTTTCCCTTGATCCTCGGCTCCCCAGGGCCCGGCACCAAACAGGAGAGAAAGCCAACGGCTAGCTGGCTGACTGCAGGGGCCACAGGCAGCACCCCAGGACCAGAGTGACAAGATGCCTGGCCTCAAACCCTGGCTCTGCTGGCAACTGCTGGGGGTTGGGAGGCCTCAAGAGAACTACAGATGGTCTCCACACTGCACCTCACGCCCCATCTACGCAGACCTTATGAGAAGCTCTACTGCTCAGAGGGAGGACAATGATGGGCAGGGGGTGGCCTTTGTTAAAGAAATCCCTGAGGCTTTGCGGTGACCACGGCCTAGGGAACCTGGCAGCCAGAAGATCCCAGGGGAGGCCCTCACTGCCTCGATCTGCACAGCAACTTCAGCTCATCCTCTGGGGCAGGAACTCCAAGGGCAGCACCCCAACAACCCCACCCATCTGAGGAGGGGTATGGGGGCCTGCATGCAAATCCTGCTGCTGACCCTGACCGGGGAGGTAATCTCAGGCAAAGCATTTCACCTTCCTTCTCTATAAAACGAGAGGTTGGATGAGTCATTTCCACTGAGGTTGGCTGACCCTGAAAGAGGAGACAGCAGGCAAGGAGGAGGAGAGCAAAAGCAGACAGCGATTGCTGTGAGGGCCATGCCCAGAGCCCTCTGAGGGGTGGTGGGACCCTGGAGACGGTGCAGGCCGAGCCTGGTCAGGACAGCCCTCGGAGGAGCCTGTCTGAGACAACCAGCCTTCCCTGGGGCTTTCTGTGCTACGAGGCTGGGAGCGTGCAAGGCTCTCACGATTTTACAGCAGAGGATGCCAAAGTGGGCAGAGAGGAAAGGCCCAACCCAGGGCCCTCCATTGGACCAGGCTCCCCCCCTCCCAGCCCCCAGACTTCAAGGCTCCTCCCTCTTCCACTTGCTGCCTTCCCAAGCTCTCCCCACACCATACACATAGCTTACGTCTCAGGACCTCGGCCTCCCCCGTGACCCTTCCCTTGGACCCTGCAGCCCTTCCTAGCAAGGTCTCTGACCAGCTTGAGACCTCCCCTCTTCACAGAATCACAGAAGATCAGAGATGGCCAAAGCTGTTAGACAAATGGGAAGCTGAGGCTCACATCACACTTTTCAGCCTTGGCACCCACCCCTTCTTGTCAGGTGCCAGACTCTTCACCTCCCTGGCCCTAGTCCCTCCCCTCTGTGCCTTTGTTCACCCTCTTCTCCCCAGGCTTCAGATGCCCCACCCCCCTTCCTTCACAGCCTGGCTCTGATGCCTTCTCATTTGGCCAGCCTTCCTTAACCCCCACTCCAAGCAAGAGGGATCTCTTGCCCCTCAAATTCCTCCCAGCATTTGCTTTTCAATTTGTCTCTGCCCATACCGTATCACAGGTGCCTATTACTGGGCCCAGCTGAATTTCCCCTCCGCCCCCTCTGTCCTACTGTTGCTCTCAAGGCTTCCCAGCTGCCCCACTGACCACAGGGCACCACTCCTATGCCTAGCTGTCTGGAGTGTCTCTGATGGCATCTCTCACATCATCCAATGTGACACGGCATGGGCTGCCAGCTTGGACAGTTATTCCTCTCTGTCTTCTCCCCCCACTAAATGTAAGCTCCCAGAGGACAGGAACCATGAGTCTCCACACTGGGGGCTCCCCATACACTGGAGGCTCTGCACACTGAGGACCCTGCACACTGGAGGCTCTGCACACTTGGGGCCCCCATACACTGGGGGCCCACAGTAAGTCCTGACTGAATCTGACAACTGCAAACCTCACCAGAAATCTGGAAGGACTTGTCCAAGATTTTACAAACAGAAGAGAGGGGACCTGCTCACTCTTCAGCAGTCCCCATTTCAAGGCAGGAACAACTGCGGTTCAAGAGAAGAAAAGTCACTGAGGGGCTGCTGAAGGAGGCCAGCCAGAGCTGCCCCTGTCCATCACAGGCTACTGCCCTCTCTGTTCAAGAGGAGGAAAGAGGGGCTGAGATGGGCCTGCCCACCATCTGTCAGACAGGGCATGACTGCTGCTGGGGCCAAGCAGAAAGGTGACGAGCTACACGCACCTCCAAATCCAGCTAACTCAGGGGAAACTGAGGGCCACAGGGGCAGGGCTTGCCCCACAGTGGCCACGTGCAGGCGGGGCAGCAGCTCTGGAAGCCCCTCGGCCACGGCATCACAGAAAGCAACGCAGCGAGCGGAGAGAGACGAGCATGCCCCGTGAGCCAGCCCTTTCTCCGAGTCTTCATGTCCTGGTCAGAGCCCCAGGCTTGGGGGTGAGAAGACCCAAGTCCAAAGCCAGCCTCAGACAGCCACAAGCTGGGTGACTGGGAAGTCACTTCACAGCTGCCTACCTCAATTTCCTCATCTGTTAGATGGGAATCATTTCAGTCCCTACCTCCCAGGGTTAAGGATCAAACAGGAGAACATCTCTAAAGGGTTTAGCTCATTGCCCGGCACACATTAGGTGCTCTAATCCTCTCGTAAAATGTGAGAACCATCCCAGGTGGTCCTTCAGAAACACGCTGTCAACCCCAAAGAAGGGGGCTGGAGGAAGGCACTGGGGACCTTGGCGCTCACCGCACACTCCATGTCCCCCTCCCGGCCTGGCAGCACGTAGCTGGTAGTGCCCAGACCAAGACTGCCAAAGCCCTTGCATGTGACAGGTGGGGGCGGCCTGACCAGGAGGCCATGCCTCCTCTGCACCTCAATCACACTGGACTGAAGCTCTCCCCTGGCCTGTCTGAGGGGATCAAGCCTTCCCTTCCCTAAACCACAGGCAACCCCAAAGCGTCTGGGGACGGTGCCAGACACTACCATGCTACATCAGGGCCTTGATCTCACCCAAAGAAACCCCATGTCCTGTTTCCCCAAGGGCTCCAGGGGCCCCGCCCAGGCTCATTGGCCTCTCTTTGCAGATAAGGCCCAGGTTCCAGATCCCAGATCCCCAGGACGTTGGCCTCACCAGGTCTGCTGCCCATCTGCTCCTCCCACCACAGAGCCACACCCTCACATGGGTCCTCATCAGTTTCTGGGTGTATCCTTGTCTCTAGGTCAGGGATTCTGGGGTAGCCTCTGCCTGGGAAACCAGACACAGCCAGACCAGCCCAGCCTCTCCCTGAAATGAGTATTTCCTTCAGGTCTTTTGTTTTCTTTTGCTTTTTTGGAGACAAGAAGGCAGGGCAATTGGGATTAAGTGACTTGCCCAAGGTCACAGAGCTAGTTTTTGTGTGAAGTGTCTGAGGCAGGATTTGAACCCAGGTCCTCCAGACTCTAAGGCCAGTGCTCTGTTCACTATGCCACCTAGCTGCCCCGCTTCAGTTCTTCCAGAGGCTCACAGCACAGTACCTCCAAGAGCCTCTACTCTGCCCCCCCTCCCCCTCGGACCATCAGACTGCAGGGGCTCCTTATCGCCTCTAAGACCACAGCAAGGCTCCTTCTTTCCGGCCAGAGGCCCTCCCCTGTTCCCTCTGCCCGGCACGCATTCTCACACCTCTCCCTTAGGCCTGGGCCCTGGCGCCCTGGCCTGCTCCCTATGGATCACAGTGCCTGACACAGAGCAGGCACATGGACACACGTGCAGACCAGTGGGACCAGACAAGGTGGGTGACTACCTAGACAAGGACACAGGCTGCAAACAGTCCCAGTCAGGATGGGGACAAGGGCATAAAAATATCAATGGCCCAATCCCAGCCAAGCCCCCCAAGCAATGCAGGCAGAGATACCCACTGCCACAGGAAGCCCCATTTGGGCAGGCCGCCGAGGGGCTGGAGCACCTCTAGCAGTGTGATGAAGGCCAGGACGGTGATGTATGGAGGGTCAACATGGACACTGGGGGCAGCCATGGGCCGGCAGCCTGGGGGTGGTCCTGAGGAGGCCCAGCCCTGACCAGACCTGCTGGGCACGAGAGAGAGACTTCTTACCTGAACAACACGCCTTTGATGACCTGCCAGGCATTGGGTGCAGCCTGTGGGGCTCGGTTTTGTTGCTGGGTCTCTGTGGGTGCGTCTCCTCCCACACTGCCATTGCTGGTCACCTGTGGGGAGCCAGGACAGAGGCCCGAGGGCTCAGGATGGAAAGGGAGCTTGGGCTGGGGCGCCCCACCCAGCCTCTCGCCTCCCCGTGGGCCCTGGACAAGGGCTGTGCTCCCCAGTATGGCCTTCAAGGCCCTCCACCCGGGTCTCCAAGAGGGCCCAGAGCACTGAGAGGTAGAGCAGCCTGTGGGGGCTGAGGGTGCTCCCGGCTCCAAGGCCAGCTCCTCAGCCGCTCTGCCCCAGGTTAGCAGAGCAGTTGAACAGAACCAGAAGGCCAACAAGAGTTAGCCACAGCAGCCACATCTGGGCTGAAAGGATTTCTCACAATTACTGTCTGCATCTTGCAGCTAGGAAGCCAAGGCACGGAAGAGAGGAGGCCCACCTGAGGGCCCATAGTGCCAGGCCAGGCCCTCCCCCACAAAGGGGCCCCAGGAGTGTCCCAAGGCCCGCCTATGTGCATTCTGTCTGCAGCCCTGCACAATCAATCACCATCTCAGGACATGATGGACCAAAGGCCAGGAGAAAAAGATGTTTCCCACCCTTTGGCTCATTTCATTCACATGGTTCACAGGAAGAGCCCACAGAGATCTACAGAGCAGGCCCCATGTTACCTCAAATGAGACCCTGCCCCCTCCACCCCAGCCCCCACAGACGTTCTGGGAGCCCGGCAGGGTGACCTTGACCACATCCTTTCTCTGGGTCTCAGTCTCACGGATTTAGAAAGCATCTAGGCCAACTCTCATTTTACAGATGTGGAAACTGAGGCCCAGGGAGAAGGGCCTCAAAATCCAAGCCCAGACCACTGTCACTGTGCTATGATGCTGCCTGTTTCTTCTGTAAAAGGGAAGGGCCGACCTTTGAGCCCTGACACCCAGTGACCTTGAACAAATCCCAGAGGCTCAGAGTCTCACTCCCTCCCATCCCGCTCCCCAGCTGAACCAAGGCTCCTCCAGGTGGGCACCCCCCAAAGAGCAGGCCCAAGGCAGGGCTGACCCCCTTCCACGCAGGCTCCCCTGCGCCAGGAGCCCTGCGGTGGGGTGAATGGCCCTCGGAGCCAAAGCATGAGAACTCTGGGACATGCCTGGGCTCCTGAGAGATCTGGGAGCCTGCCTCTCCCTTGACCCAGGAAAGTGTGAAGGGAAATGACTTTCTCAAGGTCACTCAGCCAGGATGTGAATTCGAGGTTCCTTCCCAGGATGTGCTCAGGCCTCCCCAGGCTAGCCTGGTGTCCAGGCTGCACAAGCTGGGTGGTCATGATCTCCACACTTAAAATAGGTCAGAGCTGTCCTTTGACAGACAGACCCACTGAGGCTAGCAGGAAGGTGGAGATTTGTGCAAGGTCACCCAACCAGTTATTGGCAGAGTGTCCTCACCTGCCTTTGCTCTTTCTCTTATTCTGTGACATCTGAAAAACTGTTTCCAACTTGAAATTTTCAAAAAAAAATTCTAGAAGAAAATCCTTTTCCACTATCCAGAGCAATCTGAGGGAGGGCTTTCGCCTACAGACCAGCCTAGGCTGGGCAGGGGAGATGTTCCCATCCTCATCCCCTCCCCCTTCCCAGGCCTGACACACCCACAGCTGTCACCATCCAGCGCTCTGCTCCCCTGCTACTCTGTTATTTCTGGACTGGAAGGAAGGCTGTGCTCTTAAGCAGGCCTGACTGGCCCCAGGATTCTCTCCCAGCCCATTCCAGAAAGCCATGTCTACCTGCCCCAGCCTCCAGTGCTCTTAGCGCTGGCCCTGGGCACCTCACTGTCTGTCTGTCACTGAGTCTACCAGCCCAAGAAAATGAGAGTCCCCAGCCCCCTGGTCCGCAGGACAGGGACTTTCCTCACAGGTCCTTGTGGCTTCCTGATTCCTCCTCCTGTACATGAGAACAGAGAAAGGACAATTGACCCACCACAAGAGGCAGATTGTTCACACTCTCCAGGGCACTGCTTTAAGCACCACAGGTATGGAAGGGACAATCCTGGACCTGGCCTGGAGGCAGAGGCAGCACAAAATGTATGACCTCGGTCAAGTCCCTCCAGCTACTGGGGCCTGTTTCCTCATCCCTCAAATGGGAAGGCTGGACTGCAGGCTGCTCTGGGGGATGGGGGGGTAGGTCCCTTGCCCCCTTTGGAGCGCAAGCAGCGGAGGCCGCAGCATGCCAACGACTCATTCATCCATGACTGCCTAGCCAAGTCCAGAGCCGTGTCCACTTGGCCACTTCTGGTCTGGGCACCCCTTACAGAGGCATCTCAGGGCAGCTTCCAAGGCACAAAGTGTCTGTGCATGACTGGTGGTTTCTGGGACTGGGTTGGCAGATGCCTTGGCCGCCAAGGAGAAAGTCCTGTCCAAGCTTAGCAATGGTGGCCAGGCCATGGCAGCCCCAAACCAGCATGGATCCTGATGCCCCATGTTAGTTCCCCCCCCCCCCCACTTCCCAAGGCCTCCAATGATAACCCAACTTTTACCCTGCCTCCGGAAACTGCGGCTGGTCTGAGCCCACAAGATCCTGGTGACATTCATCAACCTGGCCTTCGAGGCTACCAAAGCCCCACTCCTCCCCTTGACAAGGCTTAACCCCATGGTCCCTCTACCCAAGCTTAGGAGGCTTGCATTCTCTCCCCTACCTGCCCGTCTCCCTCCTCATCTACTTCCCTTCCCCTGTCTGTCTGCTCTAGGCTCCTTCCCTCTCTTTCTTCTGCCACTCTCTCCATTCCTCCCTCCCCCCTCCAGAAGAACTGTCACCTTGCCCTAAGGGGGGGCCGTCTCCTGGGTCCCCAGGCAAGGGCTAAGAGGCATGGGGGGCTGTCGCAGGGCAGAGCAGAACAAACACACAAGACAAAGCCCCTGACGCTGGAGATGCCCAGGGCTGGACCTCAGTTTCCCCATCTGTAAGCTGAGGGGTCTCAGGCTGGGGATCCTGGCCCGTGGCTGGGAGCCACCCTGGAGAAGCTGGCAGCCTCACCAGGGAGAGAGGGCATGGGGGTCCCCAGCCCTTAAAACAGGGGAGAGACTTGGAGAAGGGGGAGGAGGCCTGAGTGCAGGGGAGGGGGGGTAGGGGCGGGGTCCCCGGGAGGAGGCGCCCCACCCCCCCACCTCCGCAGCCAGGCTGTGCTGGGGGCTGCCCTCGAGGCTCAGGCCTCTGAGCCTCAGTTTCCCTATCTGTAGGCTAGAGCTGCCGAGGCCTACCGCACACAGCAGGCAGGTTGGGGGGGGGCGCTCTATCCGTCAGTCCCTCTGCCCACCAGCGCCCTCCCGGTGTGTCGGGTCACCACACGCGGTGCGGGGAAGGCGCAGACACCAGACTGTAGCTTGCGGGGACAAATGAGAAGATGGGGGGGCGACGGAGGGAGATCGAGTAGGGCTCGGGGCTGCTCAAGCCTGGGAAAACGGGGAGACGGGGATTTTTCGAGAAACAACGCCCCCTCCCCCCGCGGGCCGCCCACCGGGGAGAGGGAGGGGATCGCGAGGCAGGTGGGGGGTGGCGGGGGCAGAAAGAGGCGGAAGCCCTCGGGCCAGGACGACTTGGGACGCCCGGGCACCGGCCTACGGCGGGGAGCAGGTGGAGAGTCACAGCAGGATGGGAGGGATGGGCCCCGCGGCTCAACAGGGGAGCACCCCAGGAAGGGGATCGGGAAGGGGCCCGGGGGCCGCCCGGAGGCGCCGCGGGGGCCCCGCGTGGGAATGGCCCTGCCGGGGAAGCCAAACCGCACCGCACCGGGCCGAGCCGCACCGAGTCGCCGCCGGGGCCGTCTGCTCTTCTCTCGCCCCCGGCCCGGCCGCCTACCTGCCCGGAGCCGCCTCCGGTGACCGTCGCCGCGGCAGCCACTTCGCTCGGGCTCCCGTCTGCCTCCTGCGCAGCCGCCATCTTCCTGCTCCGTATCCCCGCCCCCCCACAGGCCCCGCCCCGCCGCGCCCGGTCTCGCGAGAACTGCCCGGGAAGCCGGCACCCTCAGCGATGTCAAACGAGCCACCGTACCCCGCTCCGAGTTCCGCCGCCCGGCGGGAGCGCGTGGTCTTCGGAAGCCGCTCCCCAGTACCCTGGGGCTAACGACACCGCCCGCGTCTACCGTCGTCAGGCGCTCTTGCGCCGACCCCTCATGTCCGAGGCCCGATTTTCTTCCGGCCGGCGACCCCCTAACCTACCCAGCTACCATCCGCGGTCCCCCCTTTGGCCACGCCCCCGACCATTGTCAGTCGCGCTTCCCGCCTCCTTCCCCGCCCCCAGGGAAGGGGGCAGAGCTTTTCCCGGGCTCCAGTCTCTAACCTGCCCATCAGCCACACTCCCGCTCCCTTCCTGCGAGAACTGCGGCCCACCCTCCCGACGGCGGGGTCCCTCCTCAGCCACCGTCCGACGCTCCCTGGGCCACGCCCCCGCTGTTGGTCAAGACCAATTTCACTCGTCGAGGTTCCTCTTCCCTTCCCCAGACGTTTAGTCCCTTCATGGCCACCGTCGAATCCCACCTTTGGCCACGCCCCCGGCTGACGAGACTTGCGAACTGTGAGTTCTGGCCCTTCCCGGCCACCGTAGCAACCTCTGTTCGCCGCAGCGATCGCCAAATTTCTTTCCCTTGTTCTGCTTCCCTATCCCTCTTCCCCGCCCCTCTTCGCCACGGTTCCAGCCTCCGTCCGCCAGTTCTCCCGATGGTCCTCAGGGAGGCGCACGCGCGTAAGGGCCCCTTCCCTAGCCTGGCCGCGGTCTAGTGCCGGCTGTCTGTATATTTCTCTTCTCTGCTTCTCTGAGAGAGGGCGGTCGGCGGCCCGTGGTTACGGGCGATCCGGGCCAGCTCCTTATAAGAAGTGACCTCACTTCCCTTCGCCAGTGTCGGCTCAGCTCCCCGTGTGTGCACCGCTTCTGAGTGGGAGCTGCGCAGAAGGAGGAGGAAAGAGCAGCGGACTGCTCGGTTCTCCTTGTGCCTCTCCTCCCGCTTCCCCAAGTCACCTTCCCTTCCTCCCTCCCTGGGGGCCGCATGGAGGGCAGAAGGGGGACAGCCCCCTCCGGTCTCTGAAGCTACAACTTTCCTTTGCCGGGGTGTGCCAGACCCTTCTACTGGGTGGCCCCTGCCCCGGGACCGCGGAAGAGGTTGCTTCTGTTCTCGAGTACTAAGCACCCCATTACTCTACAGGGGAGTAATTTGGGGGAGGGTGCTCAGGGGAGGATGGCCCAAGAGATTAGGATCTGGGGAATACCCCAAAAAGCCAAGAAATACGAACGAGGTTTGCTGTATACCCGGGTAAGGGGTCGGGGGTCACTGTGGGGAAAACTCGGGTGATGCCAGGACACCTCTGGGGAAAGGGGACCCAGCGAGCTTGGACTGCCCCCTGGTGGTAAAAAAAAGGCCCTGCGCCTGGTGGAGGCGGGGCAGGGGTCCCCCAGACCTCCTCACTGCTCTGTGATTTGTTATGGTTGAATCGGTCCAGCCTTAGCAGACCCTCCTTGACCCTATTTGGGGTTTTCTTGGTCGAGATACTGGAGTGATCTGCTGTTTCCTTTTCTAGATGAGGAAACTGAGGCAATAGGGTTAATTCATTTGCCCAGGGTCACACAGCTAAGAAATGTCTGAGGCCGGACTTAGCCGAGATTCCCCACTAGGTGTTGTGTCCGCTGCCACGGAGCTGCCCTTACTTTGAAAATAGTGCCCTACCTGGAAAGAGCTGTAACAAGTGGAAATGATCCTTTAGAAACCTAGTTTTGTTGTTTTATGAATTTGAGGAGTTTAAACTGTTTCCTTCTAAGTGAATTTAAATTTTTTTTTTTTACCTTTTTCACAATTCTTTACAAGAATTCCCATCCCCTGCCCATCAATTGGGGAATGGCTGAACAAGCTATGGTATATGAATGTAATGGAATACTATTGTGCTATAAGAAATGGGAAAGAGATGGACTTCATAATTACCTGGAGAGGCTTATACGGACTGATGCTAAGTGAGAA
>CM053588.1:26212961-26294316 GCA_028646515.1 Pseudochirops corinnae
GATATATATTATATCATATTATATGTTATTATATATTACATAATGATATGATATATAACATGATATAATCATACTCATCTGTAATATTGTCAATATGATTATTATTTGATATTGATATCACATACTATTATAATCACAATAATCAATCATCATCTATAATAGGATATAATCCACATGATTGAAATATATCACATTGTATATTATGTATTATATAATGACATAATATATTATATAATGACACATAGGATCAATACTCATTTCCAACATGGTCACTATGATTACTGTTTGACATAGTAATGTGCCACATACTATTACAGTCACAATATCATGATCAATCTTCATCAGGTTGTGTGATTGTGATTTAATGTAGCATATATTGTGATGTGATCAGCATGATTATGCTGCATGATATACAGGTATAGAATATATTATGACACGATCACGATCTAATCAATAATCCTCTGCTCTAATATGTGATATGATCAATGTGATTATGGTATAATAACATATCGAGTCTTGTAATCACGATAAATCAATCCTCTCCATCGGTTTAATCAATATGATTACAATACGGGACACAATGGCATATCACCTTAGGCTGTAATCCCGATCCAATCCCCGGTGCTTATTTACCTGCCCCTCAGTCAAGTCAGCAAGTGCCCAATGGGAGCCTACTCAGTGCCTGGCCCAGCGCCAAGCCCTGGGAATTCCTAGAAAGGCCCAGCCCATGCTGCTCTCCGGAAGCTTAGAGTCTTCTAGGAGAATGGCAGAGGTGGGGATGGCCTGCTTTGGGAGAGGGGATTTCCAGGCTAAGAGGAGAAGGTCACCAGTCACAGGTCACCAATAGGGGACTAAAACCAAACCAAACTTTACAATCCCATCAGCTGCTTCTTATATTCTTCCTTTTGTGGGGAAGGATTTGGTGCTTTTTCAGTGATCTGCTTTTGATCTCAGTCGATGTGCCAGGAGGGTTAATTTTAGGATGATCTGTTGTTGGCTCATCTCCACTGAAAGCTTTGCTGATTTTAAAAAGATAATTGGTTTCTGTTACTCCTGGGTGGCTTAAGGGGTTGTCTGGCTGGCTTTCCTTGCTTGCTGGCCTCCCCTCAGCTAACTCTCCTTCCTTCTCTCCCCGCCCCCAGCAGCGCTCCCTTTCCTCCCACCACCCCCTCTGATGCCTGAACCGGATTTCTTGCCACCTGTGACGCTGCCTGGCCTGGAGCCCCCGGGTGGGCCTGATCCCCTCGATGAATACGGCTTTCCCTATGAGCAGTCTTCACACCTCTTCACCGTGTTGGACCTGTTCTCTGGGCCTGGTGTGGGGGGCAGCACTGATGGGGGTGCCCCCCCAGAACCCCACAGCCCAGAGCTGCTAACCCTGGACTCGTACCCTGCCTCAGGCTACGAGGGCACCGCAAGTCTGGTGGGCAGCAATATGTTTCCCAACCAGTACCGGGAAGGGGCTTTTGGGGGTGGTGGCCTCCTCCCCCAAGGCCCTGAGGCCACATAGCACTCAGGACTCCGGTGATGGAGGAGCTCCCACCTCTCCCCTGGGAGTGATAGCTCCTTCTCTTCTCCCAGACTCTGCAGATGGTGGGGCTCACATGCCCCAGTTCACTTGGTGGAGCCCCCACGGGAGTCTAAAGCTCTGGATATGAGGCTGCCCTGAAACAGCTGTTGTCCCCAGCAACAGCCCTAACCAATCTTATTCCAGCTACCACCTGGACTGAACTGTGGTTCCTCATCTCTTCTAAGCCACTCTGGGGAAAAAGCAGCCAAGCGGGTGCGTCCTCTCTGGAAGGTCTAACCTGTACAGGAATCTGATTGGGTGGCACTCTTTGCTAGCACAGGCTACCAAGCTCTCTCCCCTTGGCCTAGAGTAATAGCCCATCCTTAGCACCTGACAGGGGGCCACCCCTGCCCCACCATCTGTAAAATGGGGGGAGCTCCCAAATCCGGGAATCCAGGATTATCCCCACTTTCAGGACAGGCATTTGAGCCTTCTCCCATTGCCCTGTCAAGTCAACTCAACATTTTTTAAGTGCCTACTCTGTGTAAGGCATTGTGTGGTCTCCTGAGAAAGCCTACCCCACACCTGGGCTACCCAGCTTTATCCCATTATGGACAACACAGGTCCTTTGTCCTTTGGCCCAGGCCCATCGATTTTGTCTAAGGAAATGTCTGACTGTGCCTAGGCTGCTAGGCCTTCTTTCCTGGGCCCTTTCTGAGGGGGTACAGCCCTGCCTTCAACCCACTGGCATAGATGGACAAAAAGCCAAGCACCTCTTCCCCCGTCCTCACTCATACACCTAGGGAAAGGTACAGGAGGGCTGGAGAGAGGGAGAGGACTGGGCCTGAACCCCTTGTCTTCTCAATAAAGATGTGTGAATTTGTCTCTGGGCCTTGGGTTCTCTCTGGGATAGCAAGCTGTGGGTTCTGTAGAACATGAGTAGCAGCTCACCTTTATATAGTTATAGAATTTATGTAGTTAGATCTATACCCTGCCTTCCTTCTCTCCCTTTCCTTCTCCTTCCCTCCCTCCCCCTTAATTCCTTCTTTCCATCCATCCATCCTTCCTTCCTTTCTTCCTTCCTTCATCTCTCCCTTCTCCCTTCCTCTCTCCCCCTCCTTCCCTTCTTTCTTCCCTCCCTCCTTCCCTCCATTCCTTCCTCCTTCCTTCTCTTCTTTCTTCTATATAGTGTTTTACATACATTATCTAGTTTGAGTCTGGAAACAGTCCTGAGAATTAGGTACTATGGAAATAACTGTCCCCATTTTACAGATAAGCAAACTTGAAGCAGCTTGTCCAGGGCCAACAACATCCTGCCTCCAAGTCTAGAGGCACCTCCACTCCACCATCCAGCTGCCTTTCCTTCCTTTGCAGCCCTTCCCCTCCCCTCTCAAACTACCCTGGACCCCTCTAGCCCTTCCACTTGTTCCAACCCTCCTTTCTCTCCTTTTCCTCCCAGAGGGACCTAATCATTCACTCAATGAGCATTTATTAAGGACTTCAGGATATGCCACTGTGATATGCCAGGCACAAAGTAAAAAATGAAATCACTCCTCCTTGAGATTATATTCTATCCAAGAGAAAGGAAACATATGGATAAGGTCAAGTACATACAAAGTTTCCCAGGAAGGGTCCCAGCAGCTGTGATCAGGAAGGACAGTGGAAGGAGCTGGCTGGCACAAGAACTGGAAAAAACCCTAGATTCTAAGAGGACTTGAGGAGAGAGGCCATTCAAGTCATGGGGAACAAACAGCCTTTGCAAAGGCACAGAGGTGGGAGATAGCATATTGTTTGAAGAACGGCAAACAGGCCAGTTTGGTCAGACTATGGATATTAAATAAGTCTAGAAAGGTAGGCTGAAACCAGGCTGGGAAGGGCTTGAAATGCCAAGCAGAGGACTCTGTATAGCTGTCATTGAGATCAATGGAGATTCTTGAGCAAGGGCGTGTCATGGTCAGGTGTGTTTTAGGAATATCAATATAGCAGCTGTGCTGGGGATGGGAGTTCATTGAATCTTATGAAGAAGGCTGCTACGTGACTGAGCTTTATCTCGTAAAGAAGGGAGAAACTGGAGAATAAAATCAGCCTCAAGAAAACTTGGTGAGATTCCCAACTAAGCAAAGTTATCCTAAGGGTATATAAGGATGTAAATGGAAAGAGAAGACCAAAGCAGACGAAAAATGGAAAAGATTTTTAAAATATCATTAAAGAAAACGGAGGGGAACTAACCCATGTGGACCTTAGCGGCACAGTACTTAGAGAGGAGACAAGATTAGCATCAGTGAGAACAAAGATGGGAAAGGGCAGCCACCCAGGGACACGAATAGGGAGGGAAGTGATCAGTGCTAGAAGTGATGCCTGTGAGGGTGCAGAGGGTCAAATGTACAGTGTATCCGAAGGGCAAACTGGGAATATTGAGGAAACACTAGTTACTACCGACCTAATGCCTGCTCTTCTTCCCTCTCTCCACAATGTTCTCGAAGGGTATTTATGCATGAATTGAGGGCATTAGCAGGGTAGAAGGAGGCTTTCATGAGCAATGTTCGAGGACCACAGCTTTATCACTTCATAATTAACGGAAAGGGGAGATTATAGGATCTCATTATGTTTGGTGTTTGTTCTTTTAAAAAAAATTTTTTTTTCGATGTTGCCAAGCAAAATGAAACAAACCTTCTAGGCTCACTTACAACAAAGCGTCTCTCATTCTTACATCAAAATCATGCTTTCCTTTTATAACAACAGAAGGGAGAACAGCCTGTGCCAGGCGCCGCCCAAACGAAACACTTTATAACTATTATCTCATTTAATCCTCACAAACTGAGGCAAAGAGGGACGTGACTTGCCCAGGGACACACAGTGCGTGTTCGAGGCAAGGTCCGATCTGAACTCAGGTCTCCCTGACTCTACGTGCCTCCTGGGCAGACGAGTGATCCTCGAAACAGCCCTGCTGGGCGCAAGGTTAATATCGTGTCCATTCTATGGTGGGGGAAAGCTGAGGTTAAGTAACTTGTCAGAGCTAATCAGCGGCCCGAGGTTGGCTTTGAATTCAGGTCTATCCTGACTCCAGGTCCCGCTTTTCATCCACCGCCCCGCCAGCAGCCTCACGCAGACGGACAAGCACATGACTACCAGGTCCTCCCCTCCCCCCTCTCCCCTCCCCTCCCCTCCCCCCATTTCCGGTCCTCAGGCCGCAGCTTTCTCAGCCACAGGAACAGCAGGAGGAGGAGGGCGGGGGCGTTAGTCACGAGGCGAGCTCCGGCGTCTGCGCATTCCTCGTCTCGGCGTCCGCCCCGGGAACGCTCCCCGGTAGTGCGCCTGCGCGCTCCCAGGGCCTCGGGCGCGATCTGGCCAGAGGCCCCGCCCGGGCGGCATCGCGGTTCTAGGACCGGCCAGCGGCCTCGGCGCCCCCCCTTCCGGCGCGGCGCGCAGGCGTACACCCCGCTTCCGGTTCCGGCACCGGCGGCTGCAGCGGAGAAGCGGTGAGTGAAGGAGAGAGGACAGCCGGGCCAGGGTGGTTGTGTCCCCGCCCCCGAGCGGCCCGAGGGCCCGAGACCCCGCCCGAGGGGGACGCGGGGCGGCCGGGGAGGAGGAAGCGTCGTCGCCGCGCCCCGGAGGGCCCCTTCTTCACCTGCCCCCAGGGAGGATGTGGCCGTACCCCTCCCCCACCAGCCCCCGGACGCCGGGGCCGTGGTCCCATCTCTAATCATGCCACCCTTCCCAACCGGGCCACGTCCGCGTCCCCGTCCCGGTCCCGCAGCTTTCTTCATCTGTATCGAGACTCGCCGTGTCCTGCAGCCTCCTCCATCCTCCCCTCTCCCGTCTATGCCCCCCCCCCCCCAGCTTCCCCATTTGTTCTCCCATTTCCCCCGACCCTCCTGGATCTGGACCTTCTTTCCGATGTCTCCTTGAGACCAATACCTTGTTTCCTTCTCTTACCCTTCCCCGATGCCCGAATTCAGGAGACCCGCACCCCAGTCCTCATTCCTCGACTTATAAACACTTTCTAGCCAAAGTTACTCCCCCTCAGACTCTGCAGGAAGCTAAAATCCCTTCTTGGAGCCCCTCCCCACTTTTCCAGGAAAGCCTAGGTCTTTATCTCCCTTTCTTTCCCCAGCCCTGTCCCTTCTGAGTTTCTAATTCCTGCTCTGAGCCCCTCCCCAGGAATCCTGGCCCCTACACAGCTTTCCTTGGTCACATTAAGGCTTCCTAAACCCAGCAACTCCCTTCTCCTACCAGGATTCTTTAAGTCCCCATCTTGTCTCTCTTGGTCCTCAAGTATGCTTTCCCTACTTGATAGGCTTTCAAGGGCCTTCCTTCATTAAATTGGTCCACCCCTCCATTGCATAATTTGTCCAGTGTGCCCCATCTCTTACACTGCCCCCCCCCCCATTCCAAACTTTACCCCATAAAGCCTAGGCCTTAGGCTCTGCTTTGCCTCTTTGTTATTGCTTTTGGCAGGGGTGGGCTTGAGACCAGTAGTGTCAGACTCAGATAGAAAGGGGGCCACTAATCCAGATGTAAGGACCCCTTTGGTAGCACTGTGTTGTTATGTTTATGTTGATTTTGCTAAGTATTTCCCAGTTACATTTTAATCTCTGTCAAGGGCCGTGTTTGACAGCTATTGACCATTCTCTTTTCTGCATCCCTTCTCCCCATAGATTAAGCTGCATCCTCTTTTCCAAAATCCATTCTCTCTGGGGCCTCGTGTGCAGGTACCTCTTCTCCTTATTCCCTTTGTTGAGTTCTGAAATCATCTTTGTCAGTTCCTTTGTCCTGAATCCCTCAACTTCTATTTCCTTTAACTAGATCCTCCCTCCTAATCTGAGAGGGCTTCTCATTGAGTCCCCCCCCCCCTCCTGGTGCCTTAAACCTTCTCTTATCTGTTCTTTTGCAGCACCCTTCCCTTCTCTTCCCTTCCCTAATATCTTCATTGGTTCCTGAGCCACCAAATGTCCTCTTCCCAAAACCTCACCTAGTACTGTTCATCCCTTGGGGCTCCAAGTACTCCATTCCTTGTTTTAAAAACCAGATGTGTCCTTCTCTACTTGTTCCCACCCAAACCCCTACTTGACTTTCATGCCTGTGTCCCTGATTTGGACCTCAAACACCCTGCTTTGGCCCCTTTATCTCTCTCTTAACTCTCAACAATGCATTTTCAATTGACAGATACTTATTAACTACTTACTTTGTGCTCAGGATACCAGGGTAAATAAAATGACCCCCGAATTGAAGAGGTTCATTCAGGCTAACAGTAGGAAAATGAAGAAATATATTTAGACAAAGAGATTACTGATTGGAATGTGATTAGATAATTAGTGTATATGTGGAGACAAAGAAGTACCTGAAAAATTAGAGTGAGGGCATGGCCAGGGAAGGCTTTGTGGAGGGAGGTGGTCCCGGATTTGGGTTTTGAAGGACTTCAGCAGATGGAGATGGGTGAGGGGTGTCAGCAGGTCTTTGGGAATGCAGAGGCACAGAGACAAGAAAGGGGAGAGAGTTTAGTTGGGGTCTCCTTGGTTTGTGCAGTTGGGTCCCAGAGAAGGATACTTCTAGCTGGATGTTGGTCCTCAGAGCTGCATCTTTAAGTTTCTGAGGCATTTGCATAGAGGTGATCATTGAAGTCATGGGAAGAGATGAGATCACAAAGGAGAGAGGTTAGAGAAAAGCTGAATGAGGACACCTTTGGGAGATAGCCATGCCTGGGAGGCCAGAGAGAACAGAAACTGGCTGGAAGCCCGAGAGTGTCCAGAAATGGAAGAAGAGCTTGAGGGAAAGCCCCGGAGCTGGCCCTTTCTTGATCACATAGCCGACAAGAGGCCATCTCTGGGGCTGCCTTGTTCTTGAGGAACCCCCAAGGTAGCCCTTTCACTTTTGACTAAATCCCTGATGCAGGCCTTAACCCAAGCTTTCAGCCTTCGTTCTGTTTCTGTCCTCCGAGGTGAAGCACAACCCATCCAGGCCTCTTCTAAATGGCATTCCTACACATCCTTCAAGACAGTTAGCACATTCTCCCAAGCCTACTCTTCTTCAGGGCAGACATCCCCAGTTCCCATATGGCCTGCTCTGGGCTTGTCCTCAAGGTCTGTGACTGTGGGTCTCTGAGGCGCCCGTGCCTCCCAGAACTGACTGCACCATTGCAGGTGACTGTCCGCTCCCCAGGCCCTGTACTCTGACCCTCTCTGAGAGGGTCACTGAGGGAGCTGCTTTTGTTCTGTTAGCTTGTAGGCTCTCCACTGTCCAGATCTTCCGATAAACTCTGGCCACGCCTCCCCTGTCTTTTGTTTGTGAGATCAGTTGCCAGGCTATAGGAGGCCATGTTTGCTCTGGAAGCTGCTGAGCAGACCCCATTTGGTGGGGAGCACTTTGCTCAAAGGCAGCTTCCTGTGTTGATGGTACCTTAGGCCTCAGCAAAGGAAAACTGTCCGTGTTCGTTGTGACCGTGGTTAGTTGGTGTGTCCAGCCTCTCTTGACTCCTGGCTGTCACAAGCGTGGCGGTTGTCCCAGCTGTGCCACCTCAGGCCTCACCCCTGCCCTCATCTCTGGGGCGCTCCCTGGAGCCCCGGTGTCTTCCACCTTAGCATCAGAAACTTGTATTTCTTCCTGTTGTCTTCAAGCGGAGCATGAGATGTTGTCAGACTCTGCCCAAACCTAAGTAAACTGGCATCTGATTATAGCAATGACGATGATAATGCCTGCGAACCTTTACACAGTGCTTACTTTATGCCAGGCACTGTGCTAAGCACTTACTATCTCCCTGGCTCCTTACGAGGACCCTGGGGGCTTGGTGCTGTTATCCCCATCTGACAGATCAGGAAACTGAGGCAGACAGGGGAAGTAATTTGCCCAGGGTCACACAACTAGTCAGTGTCTGAGGCTGAACTTGAGTTCTCCCAACTCCAGGCTCCTGCTCCATTCTCAGCAATCTTCCAATTGACCCCTTTAGTAACTCTGTCCCAAAAAGAAATCATGTTAGCCTGGCACGGTCTGTCCCTAAAAGGATGATATTTTATCATCATCTTTGGTTTCTATATCCTCCTCTACCCACCCCACCCCATCCCCACCTTAGCCTTTTGACAGCCTGTTGTGGAGGAAACTGTTAAGTAGGCCTGCAACTTTCCTGGGATTGGCCTACAGTTGCAGCTTCTGTTGCCCTGTTCAGGAGGTGTTTGACGTTTGCCCTTCAGGAATCCCCAGTGGGACTCTGCAGTTATATCTGCCAGTCCTATCAGAGCTTGGGATCAGGTCCTTGGAGGTCAGAGAGCCAGGCTTCCACTCCCAGTTAGCGTCTCTGTTCCGTTCTGGTCAGAAGAGGCAGAAATGTTCAGCTTGGCTGTCATCTGAGGGGGGCCCCTCACTTTACAGATGCAGAAGCCAGGGGACCTGCTCTTTGAAGGGTTCAGCTGGCCTGCTGTTCCAGCATCCCTGTTGCATCTCCCCTGAGCCTCCTTTTTATCCCGGTCTAGCTAAGAATAGCCTTTCTGGTTATTGTGAGCTTTCCTCCAGAATGCCATGCCTTGAGGCTTTTTCTGTTTCCTGCCCTGACTGTTCTGTGTGTGCTTTTTTAAAATGAAGCCAGTTGAGGAGTTCCATGTGCAAAGACATTGGTTTCTTTAGGCCCCATCCCCCTCCTTTTTTTCCCTCCTCATTGGAATAGCTGTTCTTTGTGTCTGCAGAATTTCATTCTTCAGGGCTTCCACTTTCTCTTGCACTGACTTCCCATGTAGAACTTCATCTCTTGAAGGCCTTTGAAATCTGTTCCTGTGCAGTTTACGGAGCCTGTCAGACCCGGCCCTGGTTTTCTCTCCGCTGTCACATACTTCTTGTTGAGAATCAGATACCAAATAGAAAGTTTCCTTCACAGCGTCCTCTGTTTTTTGGAGAACAGGATTATTCTTTGGGCAAGGCCAGATAGTTGATTGAAACCCTCCTTGTCTCCTCTCTGATCATGCCTCCACGCCCAGCCCTCATCCTTGGTCATTCCTTCCTTCTGTCCAGGTGGGCTGTAGTGTGTTCAGGTGACAAGGGTAGTTCTGTTTTTATCTCTTGATCTTCATGGAGTGTGTCTGGTGTGCGGATCTGGAAGCTTCCATGAGCTCTGGGGAAATCTCGCAGGCTGGGAAGCAGCCTTGTCATTTGGGAAGCTTTAGGGAAGTGGGTAGAACTGGAAATAATAGCATTTTTAGAGGGTTTTAAGGTTTGTAAAGTGCTTTACAAATAATGTCTCATTTGATCTTTACAACAACCCTGGGAGGCAGGTACATTATTATCCCTATCTTACAGATGGGCAAACCAAGACTGAGGGTGGTTAGGTGACTTGCCCAGGTCACATATCTAGGAAGTGTCCGAGGTAGAATTTGAACTCAGGCCTTCCTGGTGCCAGACCCAGTGCCAGTTGATTGGTGTCTGGAAAGCAGGAGGTCGGATGGTTAAGAGGGTTACTTCTTGAGTGAGTTCGAGCCAGTCAGGTGCCAGGGCTCTGGGGTTTGCTGACTACTCTGCTGGCCCTGTGAGAGGCCAGGGAGCTGAGAGCTGCTGAAGGAGACCAGCACAGCTGCCGGGAGGGCAAAGTCAAGTTTCATTCTATGATGGGCAGGACTGTTCTAGGACAAAAGGCTTTATTTCCAGTAGAGCAGAGGCTTCTTGTGCACTTTGGAAGAAGCTTATTCTCTCTTCTTTTTTTTTTTTTAATTCAGTTTTATTTTCAGTTTCAGAATTCTCTCTCTCCCCCTCCTTTTCTCCCTCCCACTGAGAAGGTGAGAAAAACAAAACCCTAATAACTCTGTATGGTCTAGCACAACAGATTCTTCCTGCATTAGCCATGTCCAAAAAAGACCAAGAATGAAACTAAGCTTCATTCTGCACCCTGAGTCTGGGAGGGGGGTGGCATTCCCATAGGAGTCCTGGGGGACTGTGGTGGGTCACTGTGTTGAGCTGAGTTCCCAGATCTTTCAAAGTTGTCTGTCTTTGCAGTATTGATGTTACTGTGTAACACGATCACAATCTTCCTTGACTCTGCATCAGTTTGTCCAATTCTTCCCAGGTTTTTCTGGAACCACCCCCGTTAATATTTCTTACAGCTCAGTATTATTCTATCATAGCCATATGCCATCACTTGTTGGCTATTCCTCAGTTGTTGGGCATCCCCTCAGTTTCCAGTTCTTTGCCTCCATGAAAAGATTTGCTATGAATAAACATGGATCCTTTTGTTCTTTCTCTGATCTCTCTGGGGCATTGCTGGGTCAGAGTTTAATTGGCTTTTTAGAACTGCTTTCCAGAATGAATAGACCACTTCTTTCTCTGCTTCACCCCCATAGATAGTCTTTCCACAACCCTTTGCACTGGAGGTCTCTCATGTCTGCTGTGTGCACCTCTCTCACCTGTAGCTCTTCGTGGTACATCAGATAGAGCCCCAGCTCTCTCTGGAATTGGAAAACCTGAGTTCAAATCCAGCATCAGACACTTATTGGCTGTGTGACCCTGGGCTAGTCACTGAGCTGTAAAATGGGGATAACAGTAGCATTATTATCACCCTCCCAGGGTGAGGTTGTAAAGCACTTAGCCCTGTGCATGACACAGAGTAGGCGTTTAATACACACTCATTTCCTGAGCATACTGCTCCTCCATGAGGGTTTTCCTGGTCCTCTCCTCCCATGCTGGGAAGGATTTCCTGCAGAGCCTCACAGGAGGCTGGCATTTGGAGCTAGCAGGTACCATCATGACCATCAGATCTGGTCAGGGTCCCTTGGGAAATGAGTAGCAAAAGTGGGATTTGAATCTGGGTCCTCTGGTTCCAAAGCCAGTAGTTTTCCAAGTGTATTCTATTTCTGGTCCTGCTTAAGCCTTGTATCCTCTCATCTCACATGGAGTCTCCTTAAGTATAAGGAATTATACTTGCTTGTGTCTTTGGCTTTTGAGCCCATGGAACAATGCTTGTACGCAGTAGGCACTCAATGAATATTTATTGCATTGAAGCAACCTCTCCCCTGTATCATTCCAACCCAAAAGTACCCCTCCATCATCCCCCCAAACCCCTTTCATTCTCCTTTCCCACTAGGAAATCAACCTTCCTCTTCATGGTCTGAACTGCAGGCCTCCCAGCTTCTGTCATGCCTCCCTTCCACCCTGCTTCCAGGTCTCTGGGCCTGGACATCCCTCCTTTAGCCCCAGCACCAAGACCATCTGTCTTCGCAGACCTTCCCCCACCTCCCCATCTCCTAAGGGATGCCTCCTCAGGACCTTTATTCCTCCTGCGGTGCTTTCTGGGAGATGTTGCTCCTTGGATCTGTGGGCTGTCACCTTCGGTTTTCTTGTCTATAAATTAAAGGGAAAGATAAAATCATTGCAAATGTGTTGTGGAGCTCTGAGGTCCACATCTCGACTCCCTTCCCTAAGTCTCCTCTGCTGGCCTCCCTGGATTCAGCTTTGGCTGGGTATGTGCCCTTAACCCCTGCTTTTTAGAGTTGGGGGTGTTGAGATGACCAAAGGGAAAGGCACTTGCTCAAGCTCTGCTTGGCTGGCCAGTGGTAGAGTTGCACCCAGGCTCTTGTTCCATTGCTCTTTTCTGATTTCTTGTCCTAGCACTTTCTGGCCTTGGGGAAATCCCTTTTTGGATCTCAGTTCCCTTGCCTGTAAAACTAGGGGGAAGAGTTTCAATGAGTTGCTCTTGAAGTTCCCCTTTAGGGTCTGAAATCCCAGCCTGGCTCTTTGTGGGGGGTCTGTGGGCCTGGCAGCCACCCTTTCTCTGCTCACATCAAGGCTCTTGGGCCTCACACTCCCCAGGTGAGATCCTCAGGGGCTACCCTGGTTCCGAGAGGACATTGGTCCTTGGTGAGGGGGCAGCGCCATTCTCCCCAGACCCGTCCCTCATGGTTGGTTCCTGTCTGCCATAGGCTTGGCCACCACCATGTGGCATGAGGCCCGGAAGCACGAGCGGAAGCTTCGGGGCATGATGGTGGACTACAAGAAGCGTGCTGAACGCCGCCGGGAGTATTATGAGAAGATTGTGAGTAGTGGGCCAGGACCCTGGGGCATGAGAGCCCCAAACAGAGGGCAGCAGATGGGAATCCTGGCTCTGCGTCTTCATCCCTGTGGGGCCTAGAGCAAGTCCCTTTGGCCTGCTGGGCCTCAGTTTCCCCAGGTGTGAAATGAGGATGGTGTCCTCAGATGACCTCCTGGGTTATTTCCCTTCAGGCATTCTTTGAATATGGGGCAAGTGAGTTTATGAGGCATTGGTGGGAGGGACAGAAGCTGGGCAGGGAGACCCTGGGAGGAGGGAGCCCACTTGCTTTTGTTTAAGTGGGAAGCGGCAGAGGCAGTAGTGAGCGGTGCTTTGTTGTGGTCCAATCCAGACTGCCCTTGGAGTCATCCTGGCACTGGGGCAAGGCGGTTCCCCTGACCTGCTTTCTCTATCTCTGGAAGGAGGCATTTGGGTTCTGTGATCCCCAAGGACTTGTCTGGGATCAGAGGACAAGCACGGAACTGGGGGCTCAGAAGGAAGAGGGAGCGAGGTTGGATGTCAGTGCTTCTGGGAAGCAGAGCTTGGCCTGGGAAGTAGAGAAGGATTCAGAGAGCTGCTGGGATGGGCAGAGGAGTGAGCATGCCAGGATTGGGGGCAGGTAGACTGGCTTCAGATTGGGGAGGCTAGGAAGCGTGGCCTGGGCCCGTGGGCCATGAGGAGACCTCGAGGAGGGAGGAGGGCTGTGGTTGGAGCTGGGCCTGAGGGAGAGCAGTTTGGTTGCCAGTAGATCTCTTTTTGACAGTCCCTAGATTGAGGGGCAGGGAGCAGCTGGGGGCAAAGTGATAGGCCTGGAGTCAGAAAGACTCGAGTTCTAGTCTGGCCTCAGACCCTTCCTAGCCCAGTGACCCTGGGTAAGTCACTTCACCCTGTTTGCCTCTGTTTCCTCATCTGGAAAATGAGCTGGAGAAGGACGTGGCTGAAAGACCAGGCTGAGAGGGGTTGGGAGTTGGTCCACATGAAGAAGGGAGAAGGTTTTTGTCTTTTGTCAGGTGAAGGATCATGGGATCCAGAGATGGCAGGAGCAGGTCCCCTTTGGTGAGGCCCTCGGAGGTTGAGGCCTGAGGCTAAAGAAGTCTGACATACAGGAACACTAACCTGGGAGGCTCAGCAGGAGCTCACGTGGCCAACAGGCCATCAGTGAGCATTTAGTAAGCTCCTACTGTGTGCCAGAGACTGTGTTAAGTGTTGGGGATAAAACAGAACAGAAACAACCAAGGAGATAGTCCCGGTCCTCCAGGAGATTGGCCCAGTCACCCCGTGTACAGACAGACAGCTTGCTACAAGATAGACAAGAGAATGGCCCGTGCTTGGGGATAGGAAGTGGTTAACAGCTGGCCTGATGGGCCAGGGCCTCTGGTAGGGAGGGTGGGGCAGGGCACACATGGGCTCCAGGCCTGGGCTCCAGCCCCTGCCGAGGCATCGAGGGTGAGGAGCAGCAGAGTGCATTGTGGGGAGGAAGTTCAAAGGCCATAGTGCAATCCTGGCCTGAAGGAGGTGATCCCTGGGGAGGGGAGCATTCCTCCTCTCCCCAGAGACCAGCTGGTCAGCCCCTCATGCCCTTGTGGGTGAGGCCACCCTGTGAAAGGCATGCTGAGGTGTGGCTGGGGCCATTGGGCACCCTCCCCATCTGGACTCTTTCACTGTGCTCTCTGGCTGCATGGGCTCCCTCACAGGCTGCTGAAGGGGAGCTTTTGGACCCACACCTAGGCCTCTCAGTAGAGTCAGGCCAACATATCCAACCTGCCTGGAGCTCTGGTGTGTGCTGGGGATCCTGGTGAGTGGAGAAGGGCCCTGTATGCCAGGATGCTGCCCTCCCTCCCCCTTGCTGCCAAGTGGCCCTCTGGAGGCAGGCCAGCTCTGGCTGGTTTTCTTCTTGTCTTCGCAGCTTGCTCTGAGCTCTGATCTCTGGCACCCAGGAGCGTCAGTCACATCCCCATTCTGCATGAGAACTCTCCAGAGTCCCTGAAGCTGTTGGATCTGGCCCACCTCAGTTTTCCCTTCTGTCCCTCTAAGTTTTATTGTTCAGTCATTTGTTCACTCGTGTCTTTCTCTTCATGACTCCGTTTGGGGTTTTTTTGGCAAAGATACTGCAGGGGTTTGCTATTTCCTCCTCCACCTCATTTCACAGATGGGGAAACTGAGGCAAACAGGGTGAAGTGGCTCACCCAGGGTCACACAGCTAGTGGGTGATGAATCTTCCTGGCTTTTGCCCGGTGCTGTGATGCCGCCTAAATGTCTTTAAGTATAATCAGCAAATCCAGGAAGCATTTTTAAAACATTTGCGATGTGCAGGCTCTGTTGGTAGGTGCTGGGGGTCCCCGGACAGTAGGGAGAATAGAAGCAGGTAGTTTTAAGCATTGCCAGTCTCCCCTTGAGCCATCCTCCTTGGGGTCCCAGAACCTGACATGTGGACCAGGCGGAGTGGGGCAGACCTGGTCCCTCCCCAGGCCTGGGTGCAGGGCTCTGGATCTCTCTCGGGGCATCTTAAGAAGGCATTTGCCGCCTCTGTACCCTTCTCAGCTCTGTGCTTCTTTGGACAGGCTCTTTTATTCAGCTGCTCCTCTCCCATCTTGGCCTTGTGAATGTGGATTTTTTTGGACCCAAGTGTAAGGCTTGGCTTTTGTCAGCCCTCAGTTTCATTTTTGCTAGATTTGACCCAGGATTTTAGCCTGCTAGGAACTTTCTGGATCCTGCTTTTGCCTTTGAGTGTGTTAGCCAGCCCCCTCAGCTCTGGGTCTTTATCAGAGACATTGGTGAAAATGTTCACATCTGAATTGACATAAGCTGCCAGTGTGGCTTGACTGTCAGAGGAGCTGATGTGATCCAAGGCTGCTTTCCCAGAAAGCAGAGGCAGGAGTGGGCTGGGGCTGGGGTGTCTGTGTCCATCTGTCTAGGCATGATATTTCATGAAGAGAATTGACAAACTGGACCCCACCCAGAGAAAGGCCAGCAAGACGGTCAGGGGCTGGACCACATCCCTTATGTGAGGATTTCTTGTAAGAATTGGGAATTTGTTCTGAATAAAAGATAACTGTACTCAGATGTCTGAAGGACTGTCCTCCAAGAGGGATTGGTCCTGCCCTTCTTGCCCACAGTGGGCAGAACCAGGTGCAGTGAGTGGCGGTCACAGGCAGGTTTTGGCTGGATAAAACACAGCTAACAGCTTCCTAAGCACCAGTGGCATGGGAGACCTGGTGAGTGAGTGAGTTCCTCATCCCTGGAGGGGACTGTGGTTAGGCATTCATTGGGCTGGGCGCATAAGGTGCTTTGGGAGCTCCCTTCAGGTCTGAGAGGCTGGTGTCCCTGCCTGGGGGCGCTGTCCTTGGAGTCAGGAGACCTGGCTTCCATCTCTGCCTCCACCTCTCCCGGTGGACCTCACTTTCTTCAGTCCTTGAATGAGGGGCATGGGCTATGCTATCTGGAGTTCCTCTCTAGCTCGGTGCCATCTCTGTCCCTGCAGAAAAAGGACCCCGCCCAGTTCCTGCAGGTGCATGGCCGCGCGTGCAAGGTGCATCTTGACTCAGCTGTGGCCCTGGCTGCTGAGAGCCCTGTTAACATGTGAGGCTTGGGTGGGGCTGAGGTGGATAGCTCAGGGTTGTAGTGGATGGACTGGGACCCTGAGGCAAGACTTGAGGTGAAAGTTGGTGGATTTAATTGTGAGGAGTTTGGGGTACCAGGAGGGAGTGTTGAGAAAGTGGAGGAGGGACAGGATGAGACCCAAGCAAGGTTGGGTCAAGAGCTTTGAGGAGCGGGGCTGGGGCCCTGGGGCAAGGAGAGAGAACAATGCTGTTAGGGTTGGAGGAAGCAGACTTTGGAGCTAAAGGCACTTGGAGACCAGGAGACTCCACTGGCCTCTGGATTCTTGCTAGAGGGGAGGCTAGGCCCTGGGAGGGGTCACCTTCAGTTTGGCACTGCCTGGCCAGGGGCTTTGGAGGTCTGTGTTCTTGGGGCTGGGAGGTGGGAGAGGGGCCCAGCCACAGCTCCATTCTCTGTCTGGGAGCCTGAGAGAGGGATTGGTGGGCCTGGGCGGTATCTCTGGAGAGTGCTGAACTCTCGGTGTCTCGCAGGATGCCTTGGCAGGGAGACACCAACACCATGATTGACCGATTTGATGTCCGCGCCCACTTGGATTACATCCCCGAATACACCCCACCACTGCTGACGACTATGTGAGTCTGCCTGCCTGCCCCACCAGGAGCTGGGGCTCCCTCCACCTCCAACCTTGGGGCCCTGGGCTGGTCCTGGCCAGTGCGCTTCAGTGATGCTGGCTGTTCTCCGGGAGGTTGGCAAGGGTTATCCCTGTTGGGCAGATCTGGGAAACGGAGGCCTGGAGAGGGTAAGCCCTTTGCCATGGTCATGTCCAAGGCCTTGGGGTTTCTTCCCCAGCTCTCCAGAGCAGGAGTCTGATGAGCGCAAGTGCAACTATGAGCGGTACCGAGGCTTGGTGCAGAACGACTTTGCTGGCAGTGAGTGATGGGGAGGAGTTGGGAGAGGGGCCCCACGCAGGGCCGAGGGCCCCCCTTTCCCACCGGCCCCACTTACCCCCAGTGTTTTCCCTCTGACCGGCTCGGCCTCAGTCTCTGAGGAGCAGTGTCTATACCAGATCTACATCGATGAGCTCTATGGGGGCCTTCAGAAGCCCAATGAAGAAGAGAAGAAAAAGTGAGTGCACGCAGGCAGGCAGGGGCTTGGGGGGGCTGGGAGGCAGGGGGCTGACAGTCCTTGCCTCCGCTTCGTGTCCCAGGCTGGCAGAGAAGAAGGCGTCCATTGGCTACACCTACGAGGATAGCACTGTGGCTGAGGTGGAGAAGGCACTGGAGAAGCCCGAGGACGAGGAGTCGCCCGGGGAGGAGGAGAGCAATTCCGATGAGGACGAGGTCATCCCTGACATCGGTGGGTGCCCCTGCCTGCCCCTTCTTCCCACCAGGGGCCTTCTCTCTGCACCAGGCTCCTGACTGAGGGCTGGCGGTACCATAAACAAGCCTTCATGTGCTCCCCCCCCAGAGCGTGCATGTGCTGTGCATGTAGTGCACTGCCCACCGCCAGAGCATGCACACACAGATAGACATACGTGTGGTGCCCACCCCCAGAGCGTGCATGCGCAGATAGACGTACGTGTGGTGCCCACCCCCAGAGCGTGCACGCGCAGATAGACGTACCTGTGGTGCCCACCCCCAGAGCGTGCACATGCAGATAGACGTACCTGTGGTGCCCACCCCCAGAGCGTGCACGTGCAGATAGACATACGTGTGGTACCGACACCCAGAGTGTGCATGTGCAGATAGACATACGTGTAGTGCCCACAGATAGAATGTTCATGAGCAAACACATACCTAGAATGTCCATGGACAGAGAGACATTTGTGCATTACTGGCACCTGGAATGCATGTACACAGATACATACTAGAATGTGAACATGCACACACATGCCATGTACATGTAGAATGTGCATGCATAGACACGTGTCTATACCCAGTGTACACGTGTGGACACCTATACACACAGCACACACTCAAGATGCAAACACAAGTACACGTAGTATGCCCAGTGAACCTCTATGGCTGAGAGCAGGCTATTCAGGGGCCTAGGCAGGGTCTCCTGTACAGGCTTGGTTGTGACCTAAGTCTTGCAGCCGGAACTGCTTGGAGGCCCAGGTAAGGACAGGGCACTTGCTCTCTAGACACCAGGTCCCCTGGGTGTCTCCCAGCCTGCCCTACCCTTGCTTGTTCCTGCCTCTCCCTGGGGTGGCCTTGCCCACCTTGCTTCCCCATCACCTCTGGCCATTCTGGCAATCCCCTCAGCCTAGGCTTCCTGCCCTTTCCTGCTTTTCTTTCCCCCTTCACCCCTGACGGGTGCTCTCTGGGCACAGATGTGGAAGTGGACGTGGATGAGCTGAACCAAGAGCAGGTAGCCGACCTGAATAAGCAGGCCACGACCTACGGCATGGCAGACGGGGACTTTGTGAGGTGAGGCCTGGGGTGGGAGGATAGGAAGGAGCCCCGAAGGCCTTCCCCTCCCTTCTCCCACTCCCACTCCCTCTCCTCTCTGCTCTTCCCCTCTTTCTATAGGAGCCTGGGATGACCTTTGTTAGGTAGCCAGCCCATCCTTCAGGCACGCAACCCTGTAGTGATGACCCGGCAGCTCTTCATGGGGCATAAAGAGCTAAGGAAAGGAGCCTGGCTTTGGAGCCAGTGGAAGGACCTGGGTCCAGATGACCACTTTTGTGGCCTTGGACAAGTTGCTTCCTTCTAGGTCTGAGCCTCCTTATCTATAAAATGAGGGTCAGGGTGAGGTGAATTTCTAGCCTTACTGCATCTGCTTAGCTGAATCACCTTGGCATGTGACCCAGACCTCTGCCCGTGGCTGTCCAGATGCCTGGGAGGATCTCAGCATTCGAGCCCTGCCTCCCTCCTCTAGAAATGAGAGTCATGTGGTCCCTTCTGGCTCCACATCTGTGGCCTTCTGATACCGTGTCCCCACGCTGACCTATTGGCCTTGGGACAGTCTTTTCCCTTTCTTACCCCAACCCTCTCTCTAGGCCTGACTTGTCTGGGGTACATGAAGTGATCTTGGGAAAGTCCCTTCCCTTCTCCATGAGAACCCCTCCATGGTGTCCAGAGGGGAGTCACTGTTGTCTAGCTGACCAAGGCTCTTCAGGAGTGACCCAGGCTTATCTGGATGAGCTCCAGCTGGGTCCTGCAGCCATGAGGATCGACTCCCATCCTGCCTTCTATGGAGGCCCCCTGGGATGCTGAGCACAGAGGACCCCTTGGAGGAGGCTTGAGGACAGGGCAGGAAGGGCAGGGAGAGGACACATGGAATGAAGGCCAACAGTGTAGGCGTGTGGCAGCTGGGAGAGTGTGGGGCTACTGCTGCCAACTTGCATGACCTTGGGCCAGTCTCTCGCCTCTCTTTCTGGGCCTCCGTCAGTTCCCGTCTAAAGAATGAATATCGCTGGACCTGTACAGCCTCTCTTCTGGCTGTGGCCAGACCTCCTCTGCATCAGTGGGTGGGTGCCCCTGCCTATAACCCTTGTACCCTCCTCTTCTCCTAGGATGCTGCGGAAGGACAAAGAGGAGGCCGAGGCTATCAAACACGCTAAGGCCCTGGAAGAGGAAAAGGCCATGTATTCGGTGAGGGAGGGTTGCCAGGTGTAGTGGGAATGGGGCTCATGGAGAAAGTCCAAGGCTCTTCTCCCCCTCAAACCTGCCTTCCTCCCAGGGTCGCCGATCCCGGCGACAAAGGAGGGAATTCCGGGAGAAGAGGCTGAAGGGCCGTAAGATCAGCCCCCCAAGGTAGGCCCCTACTCTCTGTTCTCCAGTGCCCTCCTAGGCTGGGTGTGTGTAGGACCTGATGAGGGACAGGATCTCTGATGGGACTGGGGCCAGACCCTGGAGAAGGGCAAGGTGATGTCCAGAGAACACAAATCTGAGGACCCTGGTTCGAAGGACAGAAGGACAGTGTCTGCTCTTTCAGGACCTTTTGTTCTGAGCAGGGCAGGGGCTTCAGGAGAGGGCCCGGCGATTTTGGAGCCCCCGAGGTCTAGGGGAGGTGGGAGGAGGGAGGGAGACAACACTGGGGACTGAGCTGTCCTAGGGTGCCTTAAGTTGGGCGGTGGGTCTGACCAGAGGACTCCCCACAGGCTGGCCCTGCATGTCCAGCTCACCAGCCCCTTCCTGTTTTCTCTCTGCAGCTATGCACGTAGAGACAGCCCCACCTATGACCCTTACAAACGGTGAGTCCCTCCACGTTTGGCATGGTGGGGGTTTCCCCACATTAATTAGGCTGCACCGCGGTCTGGAGGAAATGCAGTTACTATCAGCTTCAGGCTCAGCAAGGGGTCGCACTCGTTCTCGGAAGGCCTCCGAAACTCTGCCGTCAGTGCTTGAGGAGCTCTTCTCACCCAGCTGCCCACCCCCGTTCCCCAGGTCGCCCTCGGAATCCAGCTCTGAGTCCCGCTCCCGCTCCCGGTCGCCGACGCCAGGCCGCGAGGAGAAGATCACGTTCATCACCAGCTTTGGGGGCAGTGATGAGGAGGCGGCGGCGGCAGCGGCAGCGGCCGCTGGTGCGGGGGCCGCACCGGGGAAGCCTCGGGCCAGCCAGCCCCTGGCAGCCCCACAGCCAGGCAGTGGCCCCACGCCAGGTCGTAACGCCAGCTCCCGGTCGGTAACGTTCACTCTCACCCGACCTTTGCCATGCCCCGCTGTCTGTGCCTGTGCCCCTTCCCCTGCCACGGCCGCGGTGGGTGGGGACAGGGCTGCTCTTCCCCAGCTCCCCCCGCCTCCCTGGCTTCTGCTCTGTTGGTGACCGAGCCCGTGCCTTCCCTCTGCTCCGTCCCCCACAGCCGCCGCTCCAGTTCCTCTTCCTGCAGCACCTCCACCACCTCCACCTCCAGCTCACAGTCAAGCTCCCGCTCTCGCCGGGGGGGCCACTACCGACCAGGCCGACATGCACGTTCACGCTCCCGTTCACGTTCCCGCCGCTACTCACGCTCCCGGAGTCGTGGCCGGAGGCACTCTGGAGGTGGCTCGCGAGATGGACGCCGCTACTCCCGCTCCCCTGCCCGCCGTGGCTATGGGGCCCGGCGGCGATCCAGGTATGGTGTTCACTGGATGGGGATGGGGGGGTGTGGTTAAGTGGGCTGGCTCATTTTCAGGCAGCCAGCTCTAAGTTTGGAATAAGGACCACAGTATCGGTCACTCATTTGGGTTGTGCTGTGGCTAGATTCTTTTGCCAGGCCCTGTTAACAGAGACCCAAAGAGGCCTGGGTTGCAGATCCAGTCTAGGCACTGGTGAGAGAGGAGAGAGACTAAGTCCCTAACTGTGTAGCCTTATGTGACATTATGGCTGGGGGAGCTCCATACTCTGACTGTGCCTCTGCTGGGAGCCAGAGGACAACATGGAGGGGGCTGAGGCCATTGGAAAAGGCAGGGCTGGAGCTTTGCTCTGGGGATATTAGCCTGAGCCAGAAGGGTTTGTAGGTAGGTCTCTGGGATTGCTGAAAACCTTGGCCCACGGTAAGCATGACAGCTTGGAGGAGGAGGGTGGCTGCTAGCCTGCTGGGGCTTGAGGGAAGACAGTAGTAGGGGCTGCAAAGACCAGAGAAGACCACTAGCTGGGGCTCTTAGGGGCTCTGAGAGAGCTGACTTCTAGGAGACTCAGAGAACAAAGACCAACCTTTGGGAAAGAGCGACCCAGAATAGTTCGGAGGAGAGCTGGGAGCCACAGAGGAGGAAGGAGAAAACCACTGGCTTCTGTAGGGTTTGGAGCCTCTGGATCTGGAGCAGGGACACGACTGGCACTTGGGTCCCAGAGAAACTGTTGGGAGGGAGGGGGAATAGAGCAGGGCCTAAGAAGGAAAGGAGACTAGAGAGGACCCATCTGGAGGTAGAGCCTTATGAGGCCCGAGAGGGGAAGCAGGGCTGCTCCTGGAGGGAGAGGGCACCTGAGGTAGGAAGCCATGCAGGGCAGGCTCTGGCACCTGAGGAGGGCCTGCCTGGGGCAGTGGTACTTGAGTAGGGCAGCACAAGAGGCTGTTGTCTAGAATGTCAGGCAGGGAAGGTGACACCCTGTGTTCAAATCCTGGCTTTGACACCTTGGAAAGTCTGTTTATCCCTCTGGGCTTGTTTTCTCATCTACAAAATGGGACCATGCACTAATGGATGCCTGAAGGCCCCTCCAGCTCTGAATGATGTCATTGTTGCCTTTGAAGGGCCAGTTGAGCAAGGGATGGATGATCAGGGTCTGAGTTCGGATGAAAGAAGGCAGGGTTTGGACTGTAGTAGGGAGAATGAACCTTAGTTACTGCCCTGGGCTTGCTCCTGGGTGACCAGGGCATGTCCCTTCCCCTTTTAGCCTTTTGTGAGATAAAATGTGGTGGAGCAGGCTTATGCTGCATTATTCTGATCCACCGTGGGATGTCCAGGGGGGTGGTGTGGGAAGATCACAGGGGAGCCGTTGCAGGGGCTTAGCCAAAAGGAATAGATGGCAGGGGATGAGAGCAGCTGGCTGCCAGGAATTCGTGAATGGTCCCATTTCCAGAGAATGTAGGGGAGCCTTCTGGCTATGGGCTGGAGAATTTTCCACAGGTTCTTGGCAACTTTCTAGAATGTATTATTAAAGGGTTGGTTAATGAACACATAGACACATTAGAGAAGCTTATGCCACACTAACCTGGTTTTCTTTTTTTTTTTTTTGCTTTTTTTTTTGGAGGGGTAGGGCAGGGCAGTTGGGGTTAAGTGACTTGCCCAAGGTCACACAACTAGTAAGTGTTAAGTTTCTGAGGCTGGATTTGAACTCAGGTCCTCCAGACTCCAGGGCCAGTGCTTTATTCACTGGGCCACCTAGCCACCCCAGCCTGGTTTTCTTTTTGATGTGATCACTAGACTGGTCTCTAGCACAGCATGATAGATGGAGGACTGAGTGTGGAGTCAGGGGGACCTGCATTCAAATCCTGCTGGTGACATTTAGTAACTCTGTGACCCTACACAAGCTCTTCCAGCTCCAGGTGCCTTCAGGCAGCTACCTCATTCCGGAAGGGCTGTGCTGTACAGGGATGACTCCCCCACATCTCATAATAGTCTCACCAAGTCTCCCCTGCTGCAGCAGGGTACCCCAGCTCTGAGGCTCAGGATCCTGGCACAGAAAGTCATGTTAGGTGTTCAGTCTGGGCAGCTGTGTTGGGCCTTTGCTGGAGGGCATTTGGATCACTGACCTTGACTGAAGGTGTAGCCTGGCTGGTGTGTGCATGTTTGCATGTGGGTGTGTGAGCAGGCATGGCGGCGTGTGCATATACAGTGTGTGTGATTGCACACGTGTACATGTGATGTGTGTTCTCTATGGCTGTGTGCATGGCCACACATGTGTGAGTTGTCTGTATTAAGTGTGTATGTATGTATATGTAACATGTGTGATTGCATTGCAGATTGTGTGTGTGTGTGTGTGTGTGTGTGTGTGTGCCTGTGTCTACACGGGTACGTGTGTGTGTTTGCAGGTGCACAAAGCCTTTAGTCTGTGTCCCCTCAGGGCCCCAGGAGCTCTGGGCAGGCAGGGTCTCTGTCGGGAGATGAGCTGCCCAGCCAGACAGTTCTGAACAGCTCGGAGTTGTGTGCCTCCGCTGCCCCCCACCACCCCCTGCTGCCCCCACTCTCCTCCGCTCAGGTCAGACCTTTGGAAGGATGGAGGTGAAGCAGAGGAGCCTCCTGAGAGGAGCTAGGCTGGAGGGTGGGGGTTCACTGGTGCTTGGTGGTGCCTCAAGGTCTGCAGAAGGCTTGATCTCTTATGGGAAGGAGGGGCTCTTAGGGTCTCTGGTTTAGAAATGGGGAATCTGAGGCAGCCAACTGGTCCCACACAAAGCTAGGCAGTGTCTGAGACAGGATTCCTAAGGATGAGAGTCATCCCAAATGGGGAGGTCTGAGAGGGGGCAGGTGCGCCCTCTCTGGAGGCCTTCTGGCCAAGGCGGGTGGTCGTGGGTCAGGTGTGTGATGCAGGTTTTGTGTTCCTGTCTGAGCTGGCCGGGCTGGCCACGGAGGCTTGTGTGTACGGAGCTGGGCGACAGGGCATCAGGGAATGGGAGGGGGACTTTGTGGCCTAGGGCACAGATAGACGGGGTTTGGCATTTGCCCTTGAGTGACACCTTTTCTGGGCTTTGGCAGGGCTGCACCAGGGGTTTTTCTCAGATCTCTTGCAGCTCTCAAGCCTGTGATTTGATGGGTTCTCAAGTCACAGGACGAGGAATAATGTCCTTGTTCCCTGGTGTACAGTGAGAGCGTTGTCCTCAATCAGGGGGATCTTCACATTGTGTGTGGTGGGCCCCTTGGGCAGTGAGTCTGGAAAAGCCCTTGGCCCTTCTCATAGTCATGGTGAGATGTGTAGGATTGCAGAGGAAATCTGTTATATTGAGATAGTTATCAAGAACGAAGTCAGAGACTTCTGACCTGCATGAGACAGACCCCAAGGGAGCAAGTCCATCACCTGGAGGCGAGAATGGCACTGGGCCTTAAGGGAAAGGGCTTTGGCTGGACAGACCTTGTGGTCAGAAACGATTTCTTCTGGATACTTTTGGGTGGTGGGCAGCTGGGCCTGAAGTGCCCGTCTCCCCACAGCCCAGGTCCCCATGGCATCCTGGGCATTTGTTTCTCCCAGGAGTCGCTCCCGGTCAGGGGAGCGCTACCACCGAGGGGGCCGGGCCCCGCGGCATCGGAGCAGCAGCCGCAGTAGCTGGTCACCCAGCTTGTCCCGCAGCCGCAGCCACAGCCACAGCCGCAGCCGAAGCCGTACGCACTCCCCGTCACCCCTGAGGGAGAAGCTGACAAGGCCGGCGGCGTCCCCAGCTGTGGGGGAGAAGTTGAAAAAGTGAGCCAGGGGGCAGGTGGGGGTGCGTTTAGGAGTTCCTGCAGCCCCTGGCCCAGGAGGACACACGGCTTGTGGTGGGGAGGGGCACAGAGCCACAAGTACATATAGGGTGCTCACCTAGAGGGGCCTCCTGGACCAGACCAACCCCCCTTTTCCTTGCCTTTTCATCCAGGGCCGACACAGCTTCGGGTAAAGAGACAGGAGCTGCCAAAGTCAGTAAGAATTTGGAACTCGCCCGTCTAACTCCCAGCGGTGGCACCGCCCAGAGCCAAGCGCCTACAGGGGGGATGGGGTGGGGGTGGGGTGTTTGGGGGGTGGGGCTAAGAGGGGATCCCCCCCAGGGCAGGAACCCAGGGGTTGTTGCGGGTAGTCCCAGGAAGCGTGGAGCCCCTGGACTCCTCTAGGACTCAGGGTGGTGCAGATACTTGGGCCCTGGCCCCACTTGGGGTGATCACCTCTCCTGAGGGCCTCCCCCTCCCATTCTCTTCCTACCTCCTTCAAAAGCCAGGAGCTCTGTGATGAGGTTGGAGGAGAAGGGCTGAGCACCCACCATTCCTCTGCTCTCTCGTTTCCCCACAGCCCAAGCTGACCCCCCAAGAGAAGCTGAAGCTGAGGATGCAGAAGGCGCTCAACAGACAGTGTGAGTGAGGGTTCTAGCCGGGAGGGGGGGCTGGAGGCTGGCCCCTGGTGGCTGGCCACTGACCCCAGCCTTCTCTGTGTGCCTGCGTTCCTCTAGTCAAGGCGGATAAGAAGGCGGCGCAGGAGAAGATGATCCAGCAGGAGCACGAGCGGCAGGTGAGGACCCCTGGGTGTGAGACCCTCTGTGGTGGGAGAAGACAGGTGCACTTACTGTTTGCTGAGCACTGGGACTACCCAGTGATGGAGCAGGGAGGGCTGGGACACAGTGTGTGTGCGTCCAAGGCCATGCTAAAGATGTCCCATGGGGAGGCACTGACAGCGGGGGCAATTGGTGAGGGCCTCCTTTGGGAGAGGGGCCTTTGAATGGTGCTTGGATGGGACCCCCAAGGGTGGACTGAGGCTGGAGAGAGATGACAGGAGGCCACGTAGACAGAGCAGGCAGGATGGAGAGAAAGGGAACCAGCCAGAAGAAAGGGGGGCTGTGGTCAGTGGTTGGTCATGGAGGCTGAGAGATGGGGAGAGTTGAGGTTGCCTCCAGAGCAGCAACCTAGGATAGTGGGTAGAGGGCTCTCCTGAATCTGGCAGAGGTCTGGGAGGCTTGTGATGGGCAGGTGAGTAGGTGCCACCCTCTGAGAGGGATCTGTGTTTCAGGAGCGAGAAGATGAACTCCGTGCCATGGCTCGCAAGATCCGCATGAAGTAAGACCTCCCCTTCTTAGAAGCTCCTCTCTCTTCTGCCTTGCTTCTCTTACTGGCCAGCCTGCCCCTTCCCCACACATCACCCCTGCTTCACCCCCATGCTTCACCCTCCAGCCTCATGCTGTTCCTGTTCCCCTCACTTTTGTCTCCTTTCTTCCTTAGGGAACGAGAACGGAGAGAGAAGGAGCGGGAGGAGTGGGAGCGTCAGTACAGCCGCCAGAGCCGGTCCCCATCCCCCCGATACAGTGAGTCCCTTGACTGGGCCTAGTCGGGTGAGGGGAGCAGCTTCTCAGTGGGTACCCCACCCAAACTATCCTGTATGCCTTCTCTTTCAGGTCGTGAATACAGCTCGTCACGGAGGTAAGGCGCAGGGCTGCCATCCAGCTCTCCCCAGGTGGCCCGGGGCTGTATCTGCTCTGAGTGTAGCCTCATCCCTGTCCCTGTCCCTGGTGGGTCCCCCTCCCCACCATGGTACTCAATTGCTGTTTCTTTTCCTGTCTTAGGCGCTCACGGTCCCGTTCTCGAAGCCCTCATTATCGTCACTAGTGGGATTGGGGGGTGGGAATTGGGGAGGGGCTGGAGGCCCTGTCCAGGGTCAGTGCTGCTGGGTTTACCACTCGTTTGTGGAATAAATTAGAAGAGTATTTAATATTCCTCCCATGGCTTGTTGTGCGTGTGTTGGAGGGCGGGGGAACAAGGTGGGGACCACCAAGGAGACATGAAGATGAGGCTGGGCACAACTTGCCAGGGCTTGAATGGGACAGGAAGATGCTGGCATCCGGTGGAAACTGAGGCAGAGAGTGGCCTTTCTGTGCTGGGGCTGGTCAGCACCTACCTGTTGGGGAGCCATGGCCCAGCACATTTGGCAGGGCTTAGCCCCAGAGGGGTGCCGTGTAGAGTCAGAGCTTGTGCCAGGGAGAGCCTGCCTGTTTACCCTTTACTGGGCTTGGTTGGGGCTGCTCCAGGGCTGGGCAGAGGCCTCTGGTTAATGGTATCCTCCCAAAACAGGGACATTTGTGCACGCCCAGGAGTCTGGGCCATATTCCCATGGTGGTGCTCATCCCAGAATGGCCTGAGGTGGTAATGAGGACCCCCATGCTGTCTCCACTTCTGCCAGTGCAGCATTGGGATGACAGGCTGGGGCTAGCCTTGCCCTAGGGAGGAGATGTCTCCCCAAGTCACCCTTGCCACTGCTGAATTAGACTGGAACAAGCCTGGTCACCTGGACCCCCAGTCTTTGTGTGGAGGAGAGGCAGAGACCAGGCCTGCTTAACTGTGGCCCGGTAACATTTAGTGGAGTGTGAGGGGGACCTCTGCCCTGGGGGCCCTTGCAGGCCCAGGCCCCTTCCCTCTTGCCCAAGCCTCGCCCACGCCGGAACCGGGCCCACCGCTTTCCGTGCCAGCCTGGCCCTGCCGCGGGCAGTGGTGGTGGTGTTGGTGGGAGCTCTTTTTGGCCCTCCCCCCCCCAAACCGGTCTGGCCAGCCACTGTTTCTTGGGGGGGGAAGGGGGGGAGGAGTGGAAACTGTCCCTACCCTACCTTTCTTCACTAAGTTGCTGTAAGAAAGCAAAGAGCCTCGCTATTTCAAAAAGTAGAAATGTTTATTACCAAAAATAAAAATAAATTGAGTCATGGATGGGGTGGGGGCTGGTGGTCAGCCTCATGCCCAGATCTGTTCCCCAGCTCCCCATGTTGTCGCTTGAGGTGTTTGTCCAGGGTTGCTCGGAGGCCAAAAGGCACAAAACAGTGGGGGCATTGGAAAGGAGGTGGGCCAGGCGCTGGGCCGTGGGTACGCAGGTGGCGGGTCAGCTTGCTGCTCTGGGCACAGGCATAGGGGCAGAGGGGACAGGCATAGGGCCTCTCCCCTGTGTGGGAGCGCCGATGGACTGTCAGGTTGCTGCTGTTTCTAAAGACTTTGCCACAGAACTCACACGTGTCTCCCCTGCGCTTGCCCACACCCCCTCGGCCCCCCCCACTTGCATCCTCCCCGGGGCCAGCTGGTGGAGCCCCAGGAGAGCCAGGCTCACGGCTGCCCCCTTCCTCACTGCTGCCACTGCTGGGCCCTGGGGGTGGGAGCAGGTCTGAGGGGGCAGCAGCATAGTCGGCTGGCTCTGGAGGGGCTGGGGCAGAGCTTGCCCGCTGATGAGTACGCAGGTGGCGGGTCAGCTTGCTGCTCTGGGCACAGGCATAGGGACAGCGGGGACAGTGGTAGGGCCGTTCCCCTGTGTGGGTGCGCCGATGCACCGTGAGGTTGCTGTGGGAGCGAAATCCTTTGCCACAGAAGTCACAGGTGTGACTTCGGGTCCGAACAGGGGCTGGTGGGGCGTCTCTGTCTTCTGCAGGGCTTGGCCGACTCTGGTAGATGGCCAGGCCATGGCTCTCCTGGGCATGGCGGAGCAGGGCCCAGGCTCCCATGAACCAGCTGCCACAGCTGCTGCAGGAGAAGGCAGAGGGCTCTGGGGACCCTGGATGGTGAGGCAGGAGCAGAGTGTTAATGCACAGTTCACTGTAAGCCGTGGCAGGCCCTCTAAGCACTGGGTGCCACCAAGCTCTTGGGAGGGCCTATGCCAGAGGACAGGGTAGGCCTTGCCTCACTGACGTCCCTGCCCAGGTGGGGGTGAGGGGACGGTGCCCAGCTCTGGCTCAGCCTGGGCCCAGCCAGGGGCTTCCCAAGCTGCTGAGAAGGGAGTTTCCAAGAGGGGCTCCCCTTCCCTTGCGTGCATCCCTCCCTTCCTCTCCTCGAGCCTCAAGCGTCCCTAGGTCACCTCTTCCAGCCCACCAGGCCAAGAGGAGAGGGCAGGGTGGGGTGGGCGGGGGCCGTCCAGGAAGCCGGTCCCTCCCCCCTCCAGGGCAGGCCAGCACCTGGCGGACCCAGGGGCCCACAGAGAAGTGAAACCCAGGCAGCTAGGGCGGGACTCGCCGCCGCCCGCCCTCTTCCCCACAAGTCCGGGCCACCCCGACACCTCCCCCCGCCTTGCGGCCAAGTGTGGGCTGAGGCCGAAAGGGGAAGTCCGGGGCGCGCCCAGCCCCCCCACTCACCCGCATCCCCGTCGGGCTCGGGGCGCCGGCCCCAGAAGGGCCTCTGGCAGCGGCCCCGCTTGTGTTCGATGAAGGCCACGATTTGGCTCAGCGGGAAGGTGAGCAGGCAGCGGCCGCACGTCAGCAGGTCGGGGCAGCTCCGGAGGGCGGCGGGGAGGAGGCGGCCGGGGCCGCTGGCGGGGGGGCGCGGAGGGGCCCGCGTGCACTGGGGGTCCGGCCGACCTGGGGGCCACTCGCCGGCGCTGCCCGCTTCGGGGAAATCCGGGACGGGCAGGGGCGGCCCGGAGGAGGACGGCGACGACGACGACGACGACGACGACGACGACGACAAAGAGGAGGAGGAGGCCGGAGAGGCCGCGGGGCCGTCCCGAACATCGGTCGCCTTGGGTCGGACGTCGTCCTCGGCTTGGTCCCCGGGCCCCCGGCGGAGCGCGCTGCTCAGCTTCCTCCGGGACGTGGCGCACGCTGGCGTCTGGCCGCCGTCGGGGCAGTCCGGCCGGGGCCGGGGCAAGGGCGGGGGCGGCGCGGACGAGGAGGACAAGGAGGATGGGGAGGAAGCAGGCGATGGCGCGGGGCCATCGGGCTCGTCGAGGGCCCGCGGCTCGGCCTCGTCGGCTCGGGGCCCCCGCCGGGGCACGCTGCCCAGCTTCCTCCGGGACATGGCGCACGCCGGAGCCGGACACGAAGCCCCAGTCGCCGCCGCCGCCGCCGCCGCCGCCGCCGCTGCGAGGCCGAGAGAGACGCAGCAGGTGAAGTGACCCGGCCTGGCCACCTGGCGGGGCGGGACGGCCGCACGTGGGGGCCGGCGGCGGGCGCGGGCCCCGCCCTCGCAGGCGGGGTCAGGGCGGGGCCGAGCCGGCGCCCCCGCCCCCGAGGGACTAGGCAGAGGTTTCTGAGCGGCCGGAGCCATGGGGGAGGGGGAGGCCGTCAGGGGTGGGGTGGGGGCTGGAGGCGCTTAGGTCCCGCCCCCGGCATCGGGGCCGCGACTTCTAGCGAGACCCTAGGCCGGCCCCGCGTCCCCTCTGTGCCTCAGTTTCCCTTTCCGTAACACGGGGCTCCCAGGGACGCCGCCCGCCCAGGGTGGCTGGTAGGGTCAGGTTACGTCTAGGAGTGCCGGTGAAGCGCCCGCCGGTGCCAGGCCCCGGGCTGAGGGACCCTCGCCAGCCAGGAGCTTGGAGTGGGAAGGGGAGCCCGCGTCCAGACCACGGGGTGCACACACGGCTCGGGCACACGGCCGGGGCCGATGCCGCTGGGAGCCGGGCCGAACTGGCACCGGGCGGGATGAGCACAGTGGGCTCCATAAGGCCGCCGGGCCCGGCCGTCGGCTGGACCCAGGCTGCCGTGCTCGGCCCCGGGGCGAGCTGAGCCCGGGCGCGCGCACGCTATGTCGGCTGCGCGCGTGACGTGCGCGCGCGTCCCGGCGAGTTTCCCCGGATGGCGCAGGCACGCGCGGGCCGGCGGGCTAACCCGGACGGCGCAGGCGCACGCGTTTTGGAACGCCGGGGGTGCTAACCTTCTGTTCACGGCGGGCTCTGAGGCTTGGGCGCTCGCCCGCCCCGTGGCAGGGGACTATGCCGGAGAAGGAGCTGCCCGGCCCGGAGCTCGCTCCCAAGAGTCGCATCGCCAGCTACCGAAGAGAAGCGCCGCTGCCCGCTGGTGAGCCCCGCGAGCGGGAGAGAAGGAGGGTGGGGATGAGGGCTGGCCAGAGGTCCTCTCCGACCCCGGGATTGCCTTCTCCCGCTGGAGGGACCCTGGGAGAGTGTAGACACGCCCCGCCCTAGACCGGGGGTTCCCAGAGGGCGGGGTGGGTTTCGTTTTGTTCTTTCCTACTTCTTTATCTGTAGCTGTGGCGCCCATCAGCCCCTTGCACACAAGCTAGCGTTTAATTAATTCATGCTTATCGATTTACTAACCAGTCTTTCCCTCAGTTTCCATATCAAGCAAAGAAAGGGGTCGAGAGATGAGCAGTCTTCGTCTGCACGCATTATGCCCAGCTTACGTTAGTTAATAAACATTTATTAAGCGCTGTTCCCTAGGCTTGGTGCTAAGATTGGAGATTACAAAGGAAGGCCCCAAAAGACACCCCCCCCCCCACCTGCGCTTCCGCCAAACCAAGCCCTGCTTTCAAAAGCAGCTCGCAGTCTAAAGGGGGGACCAACCCGAGGCAACTTAAACAGGTTCGAAGGTGAAGGGCTGCCTGGAGGCCCATAGGAGGGAAGAGATTTAAGCCTGGGAAAATGCTCCGAGGCAGGCTCCCCCTCCTGCTCTTTCAGGAGTTTTTGGGAGAGGGGGCTTTGGGCTTTTTTTTTTTTTTTTTATATAAAGGACTTTGGACACCAGAGAATTTTCTGTTTGATCCTGGAGGTGCTGTGGAGCCCTGGAATTTCTTGAGTAGGGATCTGAGACTGAAAAACATTACTGGCAGCTGAGGGGGGAAGGGAACCAGGGTTTATAGAGGGCCTCCTATGCGGTGGGCCCTGTGCTAAGCTCTTCTTTACAAATCTCATATTGTCATAACCACTCTGAGAGGTTGATGTTATTATCACCTCCGTTTTACAGATGAGGAAACTGAGGCAAAGAGGGCAATGACTTGCCCCGCTAGTAAATGTCTGAGGCTGGATTTGAACTTGTGTCTTCCCACCTCCAGGTCCACAGTGCCATCTAGCTGTCTCCTGGTAGAATGGAGTCCGGAGAGGCCTGGCCCTGGACTAGGTGTAGGGTGTCTCCAAAGTCAGAGAGTCCCAAATAGACCCTTTTCAGTAGAGACACTGCAATTTCTGCTATTTACTTTCTAAACATCCCCTTCATCCTGTTGCAAACTGAATTAAGAGAGTAGAGGGGAGCTCTGGGATTGCATTCTGAGGGCTGGACCCCAAATCCGGCCCGGTGCTTGGCACCCAAGTACCAAGAAGGAAACAATCCCCACTGAAGGGGAGTTTACTCAAGAAATAGAAGCTGTAAATCAAGCAGTCCTCAGGTTCTTATGCCTTGCAGGACTTTCGGGTACATCTTACTCAGCCTCTCTGGCCTCAGTTTCACCTCTCTGCAGCTCCTCCTGATACTCTCCTCTCTCTAGGTTTTTGGGACACCCAACTCCTCTTCCTGGTTCACCTCTTGCCTTTCTGACGGCTCTGTCTCCTTTTCTGGATCCTCTGCCAGAATGTGTTCCCTAGCTGTCCCCTCGAGGTTCTTAGAGTGCTGAGTCCTCTTCTCTCTCTCTGTTCTACTTCACTAGGTTCTGTTCTCAGCTCCCACAGATTCATTACCATCTGATATAAATCTGCCTTTCCTAAGCCAACCTCTCTGCCGACCTCCAGTCTAGCATCTCCAGATGCCTTTCAGACTTCTTGAACTGGATGTCCAGTAGATGGCTTAAATTCCTCATGCCCCAAACTGACCTGAAGGTCTTTCACCCTAACCCTCATCTTCCCTGTTACTGGAGAGGGCACAGCCATTCTGGATCCCCTACTCCTCCCCCTTCCCCCTCCCATTGGGCCTGTCAGTTTCACTCCTACCACATTTCTTGTGGATTTCATCTTTGCATCTGGGACTCTCAGGTGCCTACCCTCCCCCCCCCCCCCATCCAGGCCTGTCAAATTCACCTCTGCAACACCTTTTGTGGATTTCATCTTTGGGGAATCTCCTCCTCCATAGCCTCCTCCTCTCCTCTGATGCTTTTCCCACCTCTCCCAGGCCTTCATCACCTCCTGCCTGAATCACTGCAGGCAGCGGTCTGCCTGCCCCAAGTCTCTTCTCACTCTTGTCCATCCATTATTCTGCCACCAAAGCAATTTTCCTCAAGCGCAGGTCTGATCATGTCACCTCCCCTCCTGCATAATCTCCAGTGGCTCCTCATGGCCTCCAGGATCAAACACAAAATGCTCTGCTTGGCATTCAAAGCCCTTCATCACCTGCCTCCTCTTAACTTTCCAGTCTAATCACACCTTACTCCTCAAAACATTCTCCTCAGTACGGTGACGCTGACCTTTTGGCTGTTCCAGGAGCCAAAACTGGGCCCTGGGTATTCTCTCTGACTGCTGTCCATGCTTGTCCCTTCCCTGCTCGGCTGCCTGGTTTCCTTTAAGTCCCAACTAAAATACCACCTTTCACAGGAGATTTTTCCATGTTCCCCTTAATCTTGATTCCCCTTAATCTCCTGTTTGTACTTGACTTTTGTGTGTTCTTTCCTCTTTTAGACTGTGAGCTCCTTGAGGGCAGAGACTATCTTTACCTTCTGTTTTATCCCCAGCACTTAGTACAGTGCCTAGCACACAGTAGGGACTTAATGAATGCTTTTTAACAGACTGAATTTGTTTGGGCAAAAAAAAGAAGAAAGAGGGATGGGGGTGAGGCTGGCCCTGCCTGGGATCCCAACTCTTAAGCCCATGAAAATGGCTGGGGGAGGGGAGAGCAAGATGCAACTTGAGATAATACTTGTAATTTGCAAATCCTAAAGGAGCTGATAAATTCTAGTTTCTAGTTACAGATAAGTAGTTACTTGCTAATTTTATGAGGGAAAAGAGGGTTCAGTGAGCTCCCATCTGGGCAGTTTTCCTGCACCTGGATTCTGTTGCCTGGGCAACAGAATCCCAGGCTGGGGGGACTGGGTATAGGCTGGCTTGACCAGAACCTTGAGTGTTTGAAAGGGAGTGATCAGAGCTGGCTAATATTATAGAGCACTTTAAGATTTGTATATGTGATCTCATTGTAATAATAGTAATAATTTTATATAGCTATTACTATGAGCCAGACACAGTGCTAAGCACTTTACAGCCATTCTCTCATTTGGTCCTCACAGAAAGCCTTGGGGTGTTGGTAGGTGTTGATATGATCCACATTTCACAGATGGGGAGACTGAGGCAGGCAGGTGAAATGACTTACCCCAGGGTCACACAACTAGCCCAGTGCTATCCACTGGGAGCTCGCTCCCTCGCTAGCTTCCAGTTCAGCCAGCCCCAGATTAGTGCAAATCATGAATCCCCCTGCTGGGTTTGCATTATTTGAGTTCACACTCCTTATCTCTATTGGGCTGGAACCAATGACTGTAGTTGACATAATTATAACTTCCAGTAATGGGAATTTGAATGTATGTGACCACCTCAAAAGATTTATCATTCACACCCATGGGGAAAATTTGGTGTAATCTGAAACAAAACTGGAAACATAAGGGTCCGGTCAGTGTATGAAGGACTTAAAATAGAAACTGCCTGTTTGCCATTTAATCCCAGAGGCCATGAGGAGCCATTGCACCTTCTTGAGTGAGTGAGTTTAGTGTTGTGTGGAGGGTGAATGGGAGAAGAGGTGAGACTGATCCAGGTAGGTTATTGAAATAGGCCTGAGGTTGAATGGTGGGGATTGTGGCAATGGGTAAAAGGAGTATTTGGTGCCAGGGAAGCTTAGTTTGAATCGAATAGGATTCACAACCTCTTTTGGGGGCCAGATGAAGGGAAGCCTCTTTTCAGCTCTGGAGCTAGGATCTCATTTCACAAATTCCTGAACTAGGGCACTATCCTTGTGAAAGTGGATATGGATGTGGGGGGCAGGTGCGGGGAAGGAATGACTAGTGGATTAGAAGGATAGGAGTAGGGGCTGGCTAGGTTGTGAGTGAATAGAGCACGGGCCCTGGAGTCAGGAGGACCTGAGTTCAAATCTATCCTTAGACACTAGGCATGTGACCTTGGGCAAGTCACTTAACCCAACTGCCCTGCCCTCTCCTCTCCCTCCCCGCAAAAGAAGGATAGGAGTGCCCTCAACAAAAAATGGGAAGGTTGGAAGGAGGGGTAGGTTTGAGGGAAGGGGTTACTAATGAATTAGAAATATCTCATAGGCATCAAATGAGATTTTTTAGAGTTATATTTGTTTTATTTTTTAAAAATAAACTTATTTTTAACATTTTTAAAATTTGGGTTCTGAATTCTTTTCCTGCCCTCCCCCACCCCTTGCAAACTATTTCCATATTAACCATGTTGGAAAAAAAGGTGAGAAAAATAAAGAAAAAAATTGTATTTCAATCTGGAAAATGGGATCATATTTATTAAGCACTTATAGTGACTGGCACACAGTGGGTGCTTAATGTTTACTCCATTCGAGGTGAAGACGAGAGAGGCCAGGCCCAAACCTGGGGGGCATCTGCAGGGCTGGGGAAAGGAGTGAGCGAGGCAGGAGCGTGGTGAGGAAAGCACTTGGCCAGAGCTGATCTACTCCATTGTGGGTCCTTCCCCATGCCCAGCCCACCTGCCTCTTTCTCAGGGCCTGGTAATCCAATCAACCCTCCCTGAGGATCCTTGCTCAGCTGCCTCCTGGGGACTCCACTGACCACTGGCTCTTTCCTTTTCTCTTCTTCCTAGAATATAAGCTCTTTGAGGGCAGGGAAGGCCTTACGGTTTTTTGTATCCCTAGAATTTTGCCCGTAGTAAAAGCCTAATCAGTGTGTTCTCATGCATTTATCCTAGGACACAGTACCAGAGGGCTGAAGAGGGTTCTAGAGGTCTTCTCACCCATCCCTGTCAGTTGTCTATGACTCCAAACCCAAGTCTCTTAGTTCAGTTCAAGTCAGGAAGGCTGCCTCCTCTCAGTGGGAGCCTCATTTGTTTGGGCCACCCATTAGTCAGTTCCCCACAGGAGCCCACATGGGGCTCCATCGGGAGGGATGCACCTCACCTGGGGGCTGATGTTAAGTCACTTCTCTGATAACCTCCCTGGAGCCCTGGGAAGTAAGCACCCAACAGCCCCTTCAAGGATGGAGACACCAGGCCCAGAGAGAGGAACATCAGTTGTGTCCTATTTCTGGTTGGTGTTGTTCTGTCGTTTTCAGTCTTGTCCAACTCTCCCTGACCCCATTTGGGGTTCACTTGGAGAGGTTTGCCCTTTCCTTCTCCAACTCATTTTACAGATGAGGAAACCAGGGAAAATAGGGTGAAGTGACTTGGCCAGGGTCCCAGAGCTAGGAAGTGTCTGAGGCCAGATTTGAACTGGGTCTTTCTGAGTCCAGGCCTAGTGTTCTATCCACTGTGCCACCTACTGTGTGTCAGTCAGGAGTCCGTGATCACACACAATATCCCAGCTCCATGGCTGGGGCTCTTCCTACAAGGCGCCTGAAGCTGAACCTAGACATTGGATCAGCCTCAAGGATCTCTCCTCATTCTGAGTCTTTGGACTCATAGAGTTTGGGATTCTAAAGGTCATAGAATTTAGTAGAACCAAACCTTTGAGGTTGGCTACAGGCAAAACTATTTGTTTGTAAAGTTTTAGTGGCCAAGCTGGGATTTGAACCCAGATCCCAGTGCTTTTTTTTTTAAATAGGAGAGCCAGGAAAATGGCTAGTCTTTTATTGGAGGGAAGAAAACATTACAAAACATCTCAAGTAAACCAGTCTAGGGGCTCAGTGGGAGGGACCAGGTTGGGCTCCTTCTTAGTCCCTGGAACTGCCTTTGGAACTAATATGTTGTATGGATCCCCCTCATTCCTTGCTTTCCTTGATGATAAGGGAATCATCTCTCTCCAAGCCAGTAGCCTGCTCCTCCTCAGAAGGGATACCTCTTCTGGTGGCCATGGAACCAGTAGCCATCGGAACAGGCCCTGCCCCGAAGTAACCTTGAAGTCATCTGGTCTGAGACACCTATGACTCCCTGTGCTTTTTCTCCTTGCTAGGCTCGGGACTCCCCTTCCCCTATTTTGACCCTGAGCTCTGGTCCCCACAGGAGACACCGAACCAGATTCTGAGAATTTCCTGCCTAGTCAGTAAAACATCCTTGACCAAATACTTCAGGTTTAATTGGGTTCCCTGGTGAAGGGGAGAGATGAGACAAGACATCTGGATTTACAGTCTTGAGGTTCCATGTTGAGTCCCAACTCTGACCCTTGAACCTCTGGACCTGAATTTCTTCATCTGTAAAGAAAAAAAAAGGAGGAGGGGTGGGCAGGAATACTAGATGACCTTTTGGTTATAGGGTGGGGGAGGTGCAAGTGGAAGAGGTGAATAGTCTCAGACCTGGAAGAGAGAGGTCAAACTCCTCATTTTGGGACAAAGGCCTTTACTTGACCTACTTATCACTGGAAGGCTTCTTCCTAGTATCTAGGTCTAGAAAAAGTCTTTATCTCTTGGCCTGGAGAAGTTGATTTAATCGGGTGTGGAGCTCTCTTTCCAGGCCTGAGGCACTTGGGCCATTCTCATCCCAGCCTGCCTGACCTTTGTGGTTTTGCCTTTAATGCCCACCCAGCTGCTGCCCCATGTCGAGGACATGGGCCTGGCTTCTCAAGGGGAGCCGTTTCTGGGCCCTCCTGCCCAATTGGAGTGTTCAAGCAGGGGGAACCAGCAACATCTTCCCCCCACTCCTGGCAGCTGGCATTGCCAGTAGGGCACTGGATCTGGAGTCAGGATGGAGAAAGGTCAGAGTATTTTTATGGCACCTACTCTAGGCCAGGCACTCTGTGAAGCCCTTTTTACAAACATTTCATTTGATCCTCATGACAATTCTGGGAGGGAGGTTCTGTTTTCATCCTCAGTTGAGGAAACTGAGGCAGACCGGTCAAGTGACTTGTACAGGGTCACCCAGCTAGGAAGTATCTGAGTCTGGGTTTGACTCTTGTTTCTATCAGCTATCTTGAATGGGGGGAGGGGCTTAGCCCCTGCCAAGGGCCTGGTTTCAAATCCTACCTCACTCTCATTTCCCCATCTGGAGGCATCTCTCTCCTAGGGTTGTTATGAGGCTCAAATGAGCATAAGTTACTCTCAGAAATGCCACATCTTGTCTCTAGGTTCAGTGGTAGCCAAGATAAAAGGGAAACAGCCCTCCTTTTATATGCTGTTTGTTTTGTTTTTAGAGGCAGTTGAGGTTAAGTGACTTGCCCAGGGTCAGGCAACTTGTAAGTATCTAAGGCTAGATTTGAACTCAGATCATCCCAATTCCAGGGCTGGTGCTCTAACCACTGTGGCACCTAGCTGCCCCCCTCAATTTATATTCAGGGCCCTGGTACTCAGATACCTCAGATCCTGTGGTACCATGAGCCTCTGTAAGCCTCAGGCCATGAGCCGCAATCATCAGCCCTTTACATTCATAGAGGGATCTAAGATTTACAAATTACCTGCATCTTTCTTTTCTTGCCTTGCTTGATAATGTTTAAATTTGATACTTTTGTCTTCCTTCCTGGTGCCCAGAACTGGGACTGTCCTATTAAATTGCTGACTCTCAGCTTGCAGGCCACTAGAAAATCAGGTCTTTTTTTCTCTCTCCTACCCTCCTCTACCTTCCTGTCTCCCAGTTTCCCCTTTTCCCTCCCTCCCTGCCTCCCTTTACTTCTCCTTCCTTCTTATCTCACCCTGGAACTTCTTTGTTCACTTATGTGGCCAGACCCCCTGCTGATCCAAACAGGCTTTTCCCTGCTGTTTCTAACCCAGGCTGATTCTCCCATCCTTAGGCAGCCTAGTGGGCTACCTGACTCCCTTCCCCATCTTTGCATATTAGTACCTATATTTAGTGTAAGCCTTCTCATCCTTTCTCCAAATTGGGTGATAAAAGTCTAGACCAACTAGAGATCCATGGGGCACTCGATGAGAGTCCTTCCAGTGTCATGCTGATAGGGATGGGTACTAGAGCAGTCATTTCTTTGGTATAAGGACCTCCTGGATGATGAAACTCCTACCAGTGTAGGTTGGCAGCCTTCTCTGCTTTTTAGAGAGTTGCTTAGGGCCCTAAGTCACTAAGCTTTTAAGCACCTACTTGGTGCTAGTCTCTGCCCTCAGGGCTCTCCCAGTCTAATGAGAGAGAATACATGCAAACCCGTAGGTATGAGTAAACTATAGGTGGGATTACGTGGAGATAATGACCGGAGGGAAGGTGCTCCAATTAAGTGGGACCAGGTTAAGTGACATGTTTAGGGTCACCCCTCCAATATGTATCCTGGGTTTTCCTGGCTGGGAGGCCAGCTCTTTGTCCACTATGCCTTGCTGCCCCTTGCAGGTCCTGGAGTCCGATGGCTAGAGTAGGAAGGGACTTCAGATGCCATCAGAGGACTTGTTTTAGCCATGAGAAAAGCCTCCATCCCTATGGCCATTTGGCTAGTCCCAGAGCCTTACCATAGTATGGCCCCCACTCCTCCTTCCAGGGGAGCAGCAGGGGGCTTTGCTAACAGCTCAGTCCCTGGTCGAAAAGGGGAGTAAGGTGAATCTGGCAGGACCTGTGCCCACTGAAGCCAAGACTGCCTCAGCCATGGCCACTTCCTCTTCTGACTGACCTTTAATTACACATTCTAGGAATCATCCTCCTCCGAATTCCCCGAGGGTTGGAGTCCCTGGGCCAAACCCAGAAGCACCTGGGAGGAAGCCAGGGTGTTTTTCCCTCCCTATAATGCTGTCAAATAGAAGTTATTCTTCTGGGCCTGCTCTCTGTTGGTTCATACTGGGGCTTCCCAGTTGCCTCTGAAATTACCTGTTTCTTCCTTTTCTATGGGGAAGGGAAACAAGCATTTATTAAGAACCTACTGTATGCCTGGCATGGAGAAAGCTCTTTACAACTGTTAAATCATTTGATCTTCACAAGTTAGGCACTGTTTATTATCCATGTTTTACAGCAAAGGGAGGTGAAGTCGCTTACCCAGGATCACAAAGCTGGTAAATGTTTCAGACTGGATCTGAACTGTCTTACTGGCTCCAGGCTCACTTTGTCACAAGCTCCCAATCCTGGCATGAACTTCCTTCTCTCTGTTTAGCCATTTCCCCACAAGTGGGCAGCTGCCCCATCCCCTTAGTTTCCTGTCTTTTGCCACTATGAGAAGAGGGGCCATGTGTATTTTTGTGCCTGTGGGATGGGGTCCTTTTCCTCCTGCCTTCATGTCTTTGGGGTGTGGGCCTAGACATGTCACTGGGTATAAAGCTTATGTTTTAGTTACTAATAGGGGGACAGATTTCATATGAAGTTTCCCCTTAGACAATGTAAGTTCTAAGGAACCTTTTCATTTTTGCCTGTCTCCCTCCCACCTGAAACTTAGGAGGAATTTCCTGGAGGCTTGTTGGCTAACTACCAGATGACATCATTGAACCTCTGAGTTTGTGGTCCATGAAAACTGCCATAGCATTTTGGGGGGGGTGTAGGGATGGGGAATAAACTTTTATGAAGTGCCTCCTGGGGAGGGGGTGGGATAGGAGGGGCATTATGCTAAAGACTTTACAAATATAACTGTAACATAGAACTTCTGGGGCAGCTAGGCAGTGCATTGAATAGAGCACCAGCCCTGGAGTCCTGAGGACCTGAGCTGAAATCCGGCCTCAGACACTTGACACTAGCAGCCTGACCTTGGGCAAGTCACTTAACCCCAATTGCCCTGCCTTCCCCCTCCGAAAAGAAGGAAAAAGAATTTCAGACTTGAGACCTTAGAGATAACCTGGTCGCACCTCCCTCCTTGTGCCTAGAGTGGGAGTGAGGGCCAGAAGGACCCTGATCACAGGGAGTCAGCACAGGACTGGTCTGCCCTGCCCTGTCTGTAGTTTCCTTCCAGGCTCCTTTCACTGCAGACTGATCCAGGCTCTCTTATTTAACACATGTGGAAGCTGAGAGATTTCACCTCCCTGACATCTCTTCTTTCTCCTCCCAGGTGAGGCCAGGCAGATACCAGTTCCGGTGCCGGTGATCCGCCTCCCCCAGGGCCCAGACGGCACCAGCCGGGGTTTCAGGGCTGCCCGGGGCCGGGATCTGACAGGTTCTTCAGTGGAGGTGGCTGAGCAGCAGGCCCGTGCTGCCCTGCGGGAGCGCTACCTTCGGAGCATCCTTGCCATGGTGGGGCGCCCGGTGCACTTCACCCTGCATGAGCGCGTGCAGGTGGACGCCCACTTCGGGGCCACAGACCTGGACGTGGCCAACTTCCATGTGTCCCAGCTGCAGACGCCCCTGGGGGTTCAGGGCGAGGCCCTGCTGCGCTGTGCAGACATCATCTCCTACTCCTTCCAGCTGTGAGCCCCTCTCTGGGCAGCCCCTGCATCCAAGTCCGGGACTCTCGGCCAACCTGGCCTCTGACACGGAGCATCCTTAAGACCAGGGAGGGAGGGGCCCATCCCGTGGCTCAGGTAGTGGTGGGAGCTGCAGGGACTGAGAACTGCCGGGGGCCACTCCCAGCCCTCACCTCCACATGGTGCGGAAAGGAGGCCTTGCCTGGACTGAGGACTGGAGGAGGAGCTGGGATCCATATTCCCCACCAGCCACGAATATTCGGGATCTTGGGCTCCAGTGAGGGTCATGTGGGGAGGAGACCACCAATAAACCCCTCACTTGCCGCTCGCGGACACTGCCTAATTCCTTGTGGGCTCACCGTGGATCTACTCATTTCCCCCAAGAATGGGAAGGCAGCAGCCCTATCCATTCAATAAGCATGTATTAAGCGCCTACTGCATGCCAAGCACTGCCAAGCGCTTGAAGGGAAGAAATGGGGACGGGCTTCCTGGAGAAGCTAGGGGCGGGGGCGGGAAATATTAGCTTCTGGAGAGGGAAGTGGTTCCTGTGCAATCCCCAGCGCCCGGCGGTTGGGAACGGGGCGGGAGCGTGGAGCGGCTTTCAGGAAGCAGATCTATGGCTGTCTGTCAAGAATCGCACGTTCCTCCAAGACGCCCTTTTTCCTTTTCATAATTGCCCGAGGCTGCCACGATTCCCCGAGCTAAGAACGATGGCCCTCGGGGGCAAAGGATTTTTCCTTGTCTCAGGTCTCCGAATTGGGCTGGCCGTCCGCGGCGAAAGTGCTTCGGAGAAAGCGGTCCCACAGCAAAGCTGGGCACTGTGGGGGCGGGGCTCGTGTCTCGTCCCGGATGTGCCGGTTAGCTCCGTTGATTTCGCCAGTTTCGCAGCTGCTTTATCTGCCCTCTCTTCTATCCAATATGACGGTTCCCCAGCCTCTGCCGTCTCTGAGCGCTTCCGATCGAAGTCGGCCGCCTGCTCCGCGGAGGCGGGGCTCGCCGTGAAGAGAAAGCATGGAAGGGGGCGGGGCTTAGCGTGTCCGCTCGGAAGGCCACCTTCCCCCTTCCCCCCTCCATTCCGGCCGCTCACCTATCTATTCGCCTTCGCACATTCGACGTGGGTTTTCCTTTCCAAGTCCCCACCTTTCATTTCTCATGCATCTTAACACTCTTGAGCTAATTTCCTCTCTCTAGGCATTTTGAAATTAAGGCTTAGTGAAGGATAAGTTGTTCTCTTCAGTTGAAGGTGACGAAAATATTAATTCGGATAATGTGTATGCGGAGAAACGGGACGGGAGATGTGGGAGGAGCCTGGCAGCGGCCATCTGCCTGTCCGATACCGCACATTCGTAGTTCTTCCCCACCCCCGTCCGTTCTCACATTTAGTTTTATTCGGTTCAACAAAAATGGTGAGGTATTCTTAGCCCTTTGCGTCTTTTTTGATTTGGTTCTGAAGGTTTCTCTTTTAGTTTAGGCGCAGCAGCCAAGCTATTCACCGCAAACAGATCCGTATGGCGTGAGCCACAGGAGCATGGGTTGGATTGGCTATGTTTCGGCACAACCTTCTCCTCGGCAGTCTGTTTGTTCGCACTCGCATATTCGCCACAAGAGCCTACATTTCTCCCTTTTAAATTCATATTTTATCCCCACATCCTTGAGTTCTAACCTCTCCGACTTTTTCCTTTGCTCTGCATTTTCTTTTTTGATGCTGTTTCTTCCCGTTTAGAGGATGTCTACAGCGAAAGTGCGCAGGCTGACGTAACACTAGTGAAAGTGCGAATGAGCCGTCCTGTGGGTGGGTCTAAGACGTTATGGGGGCGTGTCTTCGCAGTGCCGGAGGCGGCATTCTCTCCGTCCGCCTTCGAGTTCGATCCGACACATTCGCCACAGGCGCCGCTTAATTTCCCCTCCAGGTTCCGGGCTGTACGCCTTTCTCTTTGGGTCTCTTCTCTGTCTGTCTCCTTCGCCGCCTTCGCGGCCCCCTCCAGGAGCCCGTGCTTTTCGGTTTAGTGGCGCGCCCGTGACGAAAGTGCGTCTCTGGACGCGCTCCGCAGGTCTGACGCCAACGTGCGTGAGGCGCGAGCCGGGGCGGGGGCGCGCGCCTGGGCTCCCGGGCGACGACGTCGACGTCAACGTCAAACGAGGAGGAGGAGGAGGCGGTGGCGGAGGAAGCTACGGCTGCGGGAGGCGGCGGGAGGCGGTGGACGGCGACGTCGGTGGGGGCCGCTCGCGCTCGCGCTCCGCGTCGGGGTCGTCGTTGGGCTCGCGGCAGCCGGGCACCGGGTCGGGGGCTCGGGACGCGGGAGGCTCTGGGGCCGGGGCCATGGGCCGGCGGGGGCCCCCCGGCCCAGGGCCCCGCTGAGCTCGAGCCGAGCCCGTGCAGGCCATGGCGGGCGTGCCCGCGGGCGCGGAGGCCGCAGGCGCCGCGCTGGGCCCGGCCCTGGAGGAGGCGCCGGCCCCGGCCCCGGAGCAGGCCCCAACCGGCGCTGGAGACGCCGCAGCCTCCGGGCTCAAGGCCGCCGCCAAGCGCGTCACCTTCCCTTCGGACGAGGACATCGTGTCCGGGGCCGTGGAGCCCAAGGACCCCTGGAGACACGGTACCCGCGGCCGGGGGGGAGGGGCAGGCGGTGTGGTCAGCCCTTGAGGACAGCCTTGGGGAGGAGGAGGAGGCAAGCAGGGGTCAGCACGGACTGCAGCCTGGAGGAGGAGGGGACAGATGGTGGTCAGTCCCGGAGGGCAGCCTGGAGGAGGGGGTGCGTGGCCAAGAAGTTAGTCCTGAGAAGTCACAGCAAGAGAAGGAGTTGGGGGGGAGGGAGCTGGTGGGGTGGCCCTGACAGGCTCCTTGGGGGATAGGTTGCTGGGGGGAGCAGCCCCCGTGGTTCTGGCGATAATGGAGGAAAAAGTAAAAGTGGTTTGGGGAAGCTTGGAGCAGGGGGTGAAAGTTTGTTTTGGGGGATGGTCTTTGGGGGGGGTGTTTGATAGAAAAAGCGGCCTGGGGGGGAGGCAGGTCTAGGGGCTGTGCCCAGGGTGGCACAGGGGTGGCACAGGGGAGATCACGCTCAGTCAGCCTGTTAGAAAAGCCCTAGGCACCTGGAGGAGGGTTTCCAACAGTGGACTGCTCCTGGGGGGACCTGTTTTGGGGAGGGTCAGAAGGGGTCCTTTTGGGAGGGAGCTGGGGAGTGCCCTGGGGCGTGTTCTCAGGAGCAGGGGGTGTGGAGAGAGGGCTCTGCCAGGTTTGGGAGTCCTCGGAGGTGGTGGTCTGCAGGTGGATGGCTGCTGGGGGACAGTAGTGCAGCCTGGTCTTCCTGCCTAAAGCTTTAGGGACTGGTCTTGGATCACACCATGGCCAGGGGATCCCCTGTATTCTCCACCCCCACCCCCGTGCCCCAGATGGAAAAGGGGGAGCTTGGCATGGCTTAAGGAGAGCACGAAAGAAAGGCTCATCTGAAGGGTGGGCAGGGGAGGAGTCCAGGGATGAGAATGCAGGTCTTTGGGGTGGGTCCTCAGGAGAAACCTAGGGGGTGTCCCTACTGACGGGAGAGGAAAAATGACTGTGGCAGAGAGCAGCGAGGGGGGCTGGGGCCGGGCAGCAGACGTGGAGGGGGCCCATCCAGCTCCAGCAACCAAAGATGGTTTGGCTGAAGATGTGCCATTTGAGCTGGGCCTACAAATATGGGAGATGGGGAGGGAGTTCAGTCAGTCAGTAAGCATTTATTAAGTGCTACTGTGCTAAGTGCTGGGGATATGGAAGAAGGTGAAAGATAGTCTCTCCCTTCAGGGAGCTTTTGCTTTAGACCACAGGCAAACACTTTTGTACCAACAAGCTATACAGAAGACAAATAGGAAATAGCAGAGAGGGCACTGGAATGAAGAGAGGCCAGGGAAGGCTCCCTGTAGGTGGCCAGCAAGGAAGGAGGGAGGGAGCATGCCAGGCATGGGGAAGGGGCAGCCAGAGAGATGAATGGAAGAGGATGAGGTGGGCAGGAAGGTGTGAGAAGACCAGAAAGGGAGGAGGGGGCCCGGCCACATGGGATGGGGTGACATGGTTGTCAAAGCGCCTCAAGTCTAGCAAACCTGGGTTGTATTCAGGAGCTAAAGGAGTCCCTGCAGTCAAAGAAGGTGGTGGAAGGAAGAGGTGGAGTTGGCCTGAATGCAGATTCCTTTCTCCTCTGTAGCCCTACTGGCCCCGATGTCTGCCCCCCAGCACCCCTTCTGGCAGGATGTTCCCCTCTGCGTCATCGGCAGAGCTTCCTAGGCGGGATTCTGCTTCCCTGGCCGGGCCCGGAGGGGGAATAAACCCCTGCAGGTCCCATGGCAATCCTACCTAGGCTGAGGTCCCGTCTTCAAGAACTTGATCCAGTGTCTATGTTTCAGGAGGACAGGTGCTTGGCGCCTAGTGGGCATTTGATAAACGCACGATGACTGCCTCACAGGACTCGCCCTTAGATCCTAAGGGCGCCAGAAGTGGGGTAGTAGAGCCTAGACTTCAGCAAACTCCCAGGAGGCGAAAGGGGGGCTTTGCTGCTTTGTCCTGGTGAGCACGAGGAGGCAAGGACCATGTAATCATGCAGAGCGCATGGTGCCACGGGGCTGTGACATGAGGATCCCACCTGCTCCCCTCCTTTGGGCCTGCCATCTGAGCAGGAAGGGGTCTGAGACGTGCTGCTGTTTCTCTCCCTGAGTTTATGGAAAACAAAACTGGGGGGGGGGGTGAATAAAAAAAGTCATCTCGTCCACAGACTAAGTTGGGGGCTAGGGGTGAGGCCTGGTGTGCTCCTTTTAGACCAGCCAGGTGAGGGGACATTTCAGAGTGGTTGTTTTGATTGAAACCAGCTCCATGGTTTGTCATAGATACACAACTCAAGAACAAACAGCTCTCTTGGAAAGGAGAATGTCTGAGCTCAGTGGAAGCTGGAGATCAGGGCTTCACCACCCACTGTGCCAGAGGCAGAAGGGAAGCTTCTAAAGGGAGAGAGGCAGGGAGCATGGGGCTGGACTGGACTCAGTCTCAAGAACCGCAAGGGCCTGAGTGCAAAGAGCTGCTGCCCCATCTCCAGCTCTTGCTCTGCTCCTCACACCCAGTACCCCATGTCCATGGCTTCTGTGTGAATCCTTTCCTGATCCCCCCCCACTGCCAGTGCCCTCCCTCCCAAATTACTTTGGATTTAATTGCTCTATTTGTGTGTGTGTATTCATCTTGTATTTGTGGCAGGTGTATCATGATTCATAAATGTGCTTGGCTCAGCCATTACAATATGGGGATCATTTCATGTTTTGTCTTTGTACCCTTGTGCTTGGCACACAGTAGGAGCTTAATAAATGCTGGTTGATTGATTGATATGACCCTTGGACAAGGAAACCAGTGGCCCAGGAAGGATGGAACCTTAGATATCTTCCTCTTTGGCACCTGGCTTTTCCAGACTCCCTTCCTTGCATGCTGCCGGTCTCGTCTGGCTCAGTGCCTAGAGAACTGAGTTTTTAAGCCCCTCATGTGACTGCTCACGTCCTTCTTTTGGACTGAAGACAACATGAGTCATGTTTGACAGTCTGTTACCTTTCAGGAACCTCCAGCCCCCTCAGCAACACGTGCTTTTCTCAGGCCTGAGGGAAAAAATAGACTGCCCTTCATGGGAACGTGCAGTGGCTTATAGCAGGAAAGACTCTAGCCTGGGCAACAGGAGTCCAGGATTTGAATTCCACTTTGGTCCCTGACCCTGAGTGACCTTGGGTTAGTTCCTGCCCTTCTCTGGGCTGTAGCTTCCTACTCTGTAAAATGAGGAGGTGAAATTACAGAGCTTTTGAGGTATGTGACCTCAAGATGAAGTGCCTGTACTCCATACAGGTGCAAGGGAGTTGGGGGACCCAGTCACACTTTCCTCTTTGGTTTCCTAAGACATAGTGCTTCTAGAGTCACTAGAAGTCATCTAGAGCTTTATAACTTGGGGTGTCAGAGCTGATGCCTAGTCTACCTTCATTTTACAGAGTAGGAAACTGAGGCTCAGACCAAGGTCTGGTGGCAGTTTAACAGTAGAGCCAGAATTGGCAGCTGGCTCTCGAGATGGAAAGGGCTGGGAGGCCAAGGGGAACTGGCATCTCTGTGTAACAGGTGTCGTCTTGAGTTGGTGGTAACCTGATTCCCTCTCTTGGCCTCCCTGGTCTAGCCTTCCAGGCCAAGATTTTTAATGGGGTGTATATTTACCTGTGGTTGAGGCCCTGAGGCTGGGTTTGCAGCCCTTAGGCCCCTTTTCTACCTAGAACATTCAGCAAGCTTTTAGGAGAGGCCTTGGCTTCTGTCTTGGACCCTTTGGGGGATTCAGGCTGAAATATGGGCTGGACTCTGCCCTCAAGGGTATTGTAGTATAGTAGGGGGAAGAAAACTCCTAAAATAAATGAAATGTAAATTAGCATGTCAGAAGTCTATAATGGAACCAAAAGGGGGCGTGGGGAAGCTTGGGAAGAATGGGGCTGTGGGAAGGATGCCAGGTTTGGAGTCACAGGAGCTTGCTTGGAACTCTGCTGTATTACCTTTGAGAGCCTGGGCTTCATTTCCTCTGGGGCACTTGGCCTATCTTAAAAAAAGAAACTGGACAAACTGTAAATGACCTCACGAAGAAAAAAACCCAGGACCACATAGATTTGCAAGCAGATTTTGCCAGATATTTAAAGAATTAACTCTAATAATACATAAACTGTGTGAAACAAAAAGAAAAGCAAATTCCTCCTACCACAAAAATATGGTCTTGATAACAAATCAGGGATTCGAAATAGAGAAAGAAAACTATAGGCCAATATCATTCATAAATATTGATGCACAAATTTCAACTATCAAGCAGGAGAGACTCCAGCAATATGACACAAAGATCATTTACTATAGCCAGACTGGATTTATACTAGGAACGCAAGACTGCTTCATTATTAGGAAAACTGTCAGCATAATTGACCATATCAGTAACAACAAAAATCGTGATTATCTCAAGAGACACAGAAAAAGCTTTTGATAAAATACAACCACCATTTCTGTTAAAAAAAAAAAACACCACCAGTAAGCATAGAAATAAATGTACCTTTCCTTAAAATCCTAAGTAGCATTTATCTAAAGCCAAGGGCCACAGTTCTCTGCAATGGGGCTTTCTAGTAAGATAGAGGTAAAGGTAGAGACAAGTGGCTGCTAGGCGGCTCAGTGGATAGAGCTGGGCCAGGAGTCAGGAAGACCTGAATTCAAATCCAGCCGCAGACACTTGGGCAGATGACTTACCCTTTTTACTTTCCTCCACTGCAAAATGGAGATAACAAAGCACCTCCCTCTCAGGGTTGTTGGACCCATCAAATGAGAGAATATTTGTGAAGTCCTGGAACATGGTAGGCATGATGTAAATGCTCATCCCCCTGCCATTCCCCCTTTCTTCCCTTGCCCGTTGTCACTGTCACTCTTCAGTGTTGTACTAGAAATGCTAGCTCTAGCTGTAAGACAAGAAAAAAAGGAAATTTCAGGAATAAGCAGAGGAAAAGAGGAAACTAAAGTTTCTCCTTTTGTAGATGGTATGATGGTTTACTTATAGAGTCAACAAAAGCTAATTAGAACAATTAGCTACTTTAGCAAAATTTCAAGATATAAAATAAGTCAACACAAATCATTGGCATTTCTTTATCGTACCAACAGAGCCCAGCAGGAAGTGACAGAAAGAGAAACTCCATTTAAAATCACTACAGACAGTAGGATATGCTAGGGAATCTACCTGCCCAGACATACCCAGGAGCTGTATGAACACAATCACAAACACTTTTCACCTAAATAAAGGCAGATCTAACAGTTGGAGAAATGTTAATTGCTCATGAGTGGGCCAAACCGATACAATAAAAATGACAGTTGTTCATTCATTTCAGTTATGTCCAACTCTTCATGACCTTGTCTGGGGTTTTCTTGGCAAAGATCCTGGAGCAGTTTACCATTTCTTTCTCTGGCTCATTTTACAGATGAGGAAACTGAGGCAAACAGGGTGAAGTGACTTAGTGCCCAGGGTCACATAGCTAGTAAGTGTCTGAGGCCAGATTTGAACTCAGGAAGATGAGTCTTTCTGGTCTGTTTCTGGTGCTCTATCCACTGTGCCACCTAGCTGCCCTGAAATGGTAATGCTACCTAAATTAATGTATGTATTCAGTGCTGTACCAAACTGTATAATGTACACATATACATATATGAAAACTGTAGTTATAAGTGTATTGTATTACATAGTAATGTATCCATTTATAAAGTTATTTTACTTCATGAAGTAAGAGATTACTTTATAGAGCTAGAAAAAAAACAATATAATTCTTCCAGAGGAACATAAGGTCAAGAATACCAAGAGGTATCTCATTTTTTGAAAAAAGGGCAGGAAGAGGCCTGGCAGTACCAGATCTCCTGCTTTACCAAGCTGCTGCAGAGCTGCAGTCACTGAGAGTGTGATGGGGGGTGAGGAATGGGAGTGGTCAGGTGCACGAGGTACAGAAGTGAGTGAGCTCAGCCGCCAAGGGATTGAGAAACCCAGACAGACAGAAGTAGGAGCTTGCTTCTGACACAAGCTGCTGGGAAAGTGGCAGAAACTTGGTCTAGAGCAGCGTGCCCCCGGAATCCCAAGCAGAGCCCCCCATTGCTGCGTCCCTGTTTCCAGAATGGCTGCACCTGTTGCCAGTGATGTACCTGGACATGATTTAGACATAAAGGGGGGCAGATTAGGGGAGCCTGGAAGAAATTGCATCTTCTCTCTATGGGTAGGGGAGGGGTGCATGACCAGACAAGAGGTAGAGAGCATCTTAGGGGGCAAAATGGATCATTTTGATTTCATAAAATTAAAAAGTTTTTGCGCAAAGTACATGCAACTAAATTAGAAGAGAAGCAGGAAACTAGGAGGGTTGGGGAATCTTTGCTACAAGTTTTTCTGTTAAAAGGGTCATTTTTTTTTCCTTTTTGGAGGGGGAAGACAGGGCAGTTGGGAATAAGTGACTTGCCCAAGGTCACACAGCTAGTCTTTGTGTTAAGTGTCTGAGTCCGTATTTGAATTCGGGTCCTCCTGATTCCCAGGCCGATGCTCTATTCACTGTACCACGTAGCCGCCCCAAAAGGGTCATTTCTGAGATGTATAAGAAACTGATTCAGGCTTGTCAGAATAAGAGAAATTCCCCAATTGATAAATGGTCAAAGGATATATAGTCAATTTTCCTAATTTATGTAGCGCCTCCTATGTTCCGGGTACTTTACAAATACTGTCTCACTTGGTCCTCACAACAACCCTGTGAGGTAGGTGCTTTTATTATTCTCATTTTGAAGTTGAGGAAACTGAGGCAAACAGAGATAAGATTAAGTGACTTGCCCAGGGTCACACAGTAAATGTCCAAGGCTAAATTTGAACTCAGGTCGTCCTGGCTCTAGGCTAAGTGCTCTATCCACTGTACTATCTCTTGGATAGAAATCCAAGCTATTAATAGGCATGGGGGGTAAAGACTAAATCATTCCTGATTAAAGAAATACAAATTAAAACAACTCTGAGAAACCAATTTGCACCCCTCTGATTGGCAGTGGACAAAAGGAAAATGACATGTTGGAGGGCGTGTGGGAAAGCAGGTGTGTTAGTACATTGTCGGTACAACTGTGAACTAGCCCAGCCACGCTGAAAAGCAGCTGGGAGCCATGCCCCAAGAGCCGCTAACCTGTGCGTGCCCTTTGACTGAGCAGTATTGCTGCTGTCTATACCCCAAAGAGATGAAAGAAATGGGGGCAGGACCCATACCTACAGGTGTATTTGTAGCATCTCTTTTCATAGTGGCAAAGAATTAGAAATTTAGGATGGAGATGCTGTTGATTGGGCAGTGGCTGAACAAGTTGTGGTACGTGTGTGGGATGGAATACTGTCATACTGTAAGAAATTCAGAGGGGGATGGTTGTATAGAAACCTCAGGAGACGTGTGAAATGATGCAGAGGGAAGGGAGCAGAACCAGGAGGACAGTTCATTGAATCCCAACAGACAAACAACTTTGAAAGACTCAGTAATTCTGATCCACACAGTGACCCACCGTAACTCTAGAGGACTCAGGCTAAAACATGCTGCCTCGCCCCCCCCCAACAGGGCCTGCAGTGCAGACTGAAACATGTTCCTCCTCCACCTTCTCCACCTCCATCTTTTTTCAACATGGCTAATGTAGGAATTTGCTTTGTTTGACTAAATGTTTTTATTGGGTTTTGTTTTTTCTCATCTTCTCAGTGTGTGGGAAAGGGAGGTTGGAAGGAGAGAATTTGGAACTGCAAATAAAATTGAGTTTAAAAAATGAATTTAAAGCAGTAAAACAAGCGCCTTAGATGGGAGGACTTAAGGGAGCCTGATTGAGCTGAGACTCCAGGATGTCTTCTGGGAGGAGGGGGCGCCAGGGAGGATAGCAGCAGGTTATAGGGGAGAGCATGTTTTAGGGACAAGGAATAAGGGGCAAAGACAAGAGGGCGTAGGAGAGGTCTGGAAGGGAAACCAGCCAGTCAGTATCTGTTCAACACCTACTGTGTGCCAGGCTCTGTGCTAAGCCCTGGGAACACCAAGAGACAGAAGACAGGCCCTGCCCTGGAGGGGCTCCCAGTGTGACGGGAGAGATGACGTGCAGACAAGCTCTACACTTAAGGGGGGTTGGGTGAGGATTCCTACTGAATGGTGGTTTTAGCTGGTGCCTGAAGGAAGCCAGAAGGCTGGAACAGTGAGCTGGAGGCACAAGGGTAGGGTGGAAATGCTGGGGAAGGAAGCTAACCTCAGTCCTCAGCAGGTGAGGGTCCCTGAAAGGCTTGGGCAGGGGCAGCCTCAGAGCCTGTGGACAAACTCCTGTCCCTGGGCAGGGGGAGGGGGAAGGCAGCTCGTGCTCCAGAGGTAAAGCTGTCCACAAAGCCCAAGATTCTGAATCCCTAGGGGAACTCTGTCAGGCCAAGGGGAAGGCTTCTGGGAGATAATGCTATCCTTTTATAACCATTCCTTTGTCCTTTTGACCACCTAACTGGACTGCCACCTGCTCCTTCTCAGGCCCTGTAGGATGCTTTCCTAGAGAACCTCTTGTCTCCTTGGAGGGGGTGGAGGAACTGACGCCTGGACCAGCTGACCCCAACCATTGTCATAGACGTGACTACATTTTCCATCTTTAGAGCTGGGAGAGTGCCTAGAGAATATAGAAGACATATAGAATATATGAATATTGACTATAGAAACGCCTTTTGAGATGGAGCCCAGCACCCCCATTTGGTAGAGTAGGAAGTGAGAGTCCTGTGTCCCAGGCCCCAGAGAGCTGCACAGCTGGGAGCAGATGCCATGTGGCTCTGGCCCTGGCTCAGCTCACCTGCCCCACAATAGAGGCTGTTAGAGCCTGTGTTCATTCGGGAGTGGTGAGAGCAGAGGCCTATAGGCCATGGTGGACAACCAGGCAGGCCGGAGGAAGGCCCTGCTGAGATTCTGCAGTCCAAGTGGCCCTCATTTTCAAGAGCCGAGGAAGGATTTGCCCCAGGACCCACAGTGGCTGTGCCAGTGTTGGAGCCTCTCCCAGATGACATGGCTGTGGCAGCATTCAGTTAGAGCCTCTTGAGGATTGGGGGCCAGGCTGTGCCTTAGGATAGAAAGGCAAAACAATATGTACACAGATGAGCAGAGTACAAGGGGTGAGATGGAGTGTACTGGCCAATGTATGGATCGTGGGAGAAGGGCTCCCCCCCCACATACCCCAGTTCTCATGGCAAGTCTTGGAAAGTGGACACGGTTCCTGGGAGGTGGCGATGAGGGGGCAGCACCAACCTAGGGAGCAGCTCATGTAAGTGTAGCGGGGAGGGGAGGTGGAGTGTGGAGTCACGGAACAGACAATGAGTAGGAAATACAACTGAAAATAGGGGTTTGGACTGGACTGGGAGAGCTTTCAGTGCTGGGAAGAAAAGAAGCATTTATGAAGCACCAGGTCTTGTGTGGAGCATTTGACAAATCCTGCCTCGTTTGAGCCTCCTGACAACTTTGTGAGCTGGGGGCTATTTATCTGGAGACAAACAGAAGCAAAGCCACTCAGGCTCATGGAGCTAGTAGTGACTGAGGCCAAATTAGAACTCGAGTCTCCCTGATTCCATGCCCAGTAGCTCCCTGCTGTGCCACCTATAGCCTCAGCGCTGGGTGAGGTATTTCACCGCAAACTTGGCACAGATTTTATGGCAAAACTTTTGCAAAAAGGTGGGGTGCAACCATTATGTGAAGCTTTCGAGAATTGTGCCAGTGTTACTTAAAAATCATTTATTACTTGACCATCTTTGGTGCAAGATCAGGATGCACAGAACACGTGTGAATATGCATTAAAATTGGGAAGGGGCAAATCTTACCATATCACGGGACTTACTCATTGCCTGCTGACTTGACAATACCATTAGTACTACGGTACTCTGAATGATGGAAATTGGCTTCAGAAATGTACTGACCATGCGCGTGCGCCAAGAATTCTAGGCTCACAGCTTATCCATGTGCCCCTGGTGAATGCATGATGAGCAGAATCCTGTGTTGCAACCAGTACACGATGAAAGGCTAGAAACCAATTTTTGGCAAAAAAACACCCCAGGGTTCAAGGATTCTGCAGTGAAATGCAGTATTGAGGAGGGAGGTCTGTTTGGCTTTGGCTCTGATGGGGAGCTGAATCATGGCATTAGGTCACTCCTTTCTGAGCCTCACCTTCCTCACTTGGGAAATAAATAAGGGCTCGGTCAACCTCCCTCGTTGGCCTCTGGCTTGTTCCAGCTTGCACATGTTGTCTTCTACAGTCTTTGGATGCTGAGAGCCTGTGTTGTGAACTTTAAAGGACCTTAGCAATCAATCTGGTCTGCTTCACCTCTCCTCCCAACCCCCATTCGCAGATGGGGAGCCTGATACCCTAGAAGGGGGGTGACCTTTGTCCAAGGCTCCACATGGCCGAGATTTAAAACCCAGCCTCTCATTACCCCACATTGCCCCTTTGCTGGTACATGGGTCAGACTGCTCTGAGGGCCTGCAGAAGGATGCTTTTCTCCCCCCTCACCCCCCCCCCCCCTTGTAGTGAGGAGGTCCCATGCTGGATGTGCCTGATTCATTCTGTCTTCTGTTCTTCTCTGCTGGTTCCTGCCTCTGTAGCTGTGGTACCACATGCTGCCCTCTCCCTGAGATGGCTGGGCAGGGGGCTTCTATCACAGGACTGCCAAGGCTACCTCTGGAGCATAGAAGAGTGCTTAAAAGCTGAGAAAGGCCTGACTCTGGGGGCCTCTCTGCCACTCTGGGAGAATGGTGCGTGTTGAGAACAGACAAAGGGATGGAGGGGACTGGAAAAAGCAAAACCCCAAGAGTGAAGTTGACCTTGGTGTGAGAGGATGTTAGAAGGGAGGTGGAGAGAGAATGGGGGTGAGGTGGCAGAACTGGTGGAGAACAAGGAGGATGTCCCCCTGTCCTGGGAGAGGAGCTGAAACAGTTTCTCTTTGTAGCCTTCACACCCACATCAGGGAGAGAGAGTCACTGGTGTCCCAGGAGAAAACACCTGGCCCAGGAATCCTGAGACTCAGCTAGAGGGCTTCTCCATTTACTGTGTGGCCTCCTCTGGGCCCAGCAAGTCAGGAAATTGTGCTAAATGGCTATGAGGACCCTTCTGGCTCCAGTCTGTGTTCTGTTGTGGCTCCTTATCACCTCCAGGACCAAACTCCCAGGCCCTGGCTCTCCCACGTGACCCCACCTTTCACATCTTTTTACATGTCTGAAATCCCATCTTTATTGGAAGCCTTCCCCACCCCATCCTCCATCCTGTGCCTTCCTTTTGTTAGTTACTTACTATTTATCCTGTCTGTGTCTTGTTTACACATTGTTACTTGCTTAGATTGTAAACTTCTTGAGGGCAAGGACTATCTTGTGCTTCTTTTTTGTATCCCCAGTACTTAGCATATAACAGACATTTAATAAATGTTGATCCACTGACTGATTCAAGTCAGCCTTCTAAAGGTCCTTCCAGCCCTTACATTCTGTGTTCTTTATTTTAGGAATCTCAAGTAGTAGATACTGTGGATTTTAGGATTCCAGGTGATCTCATTGTTGCGGATAAACAGTTTCCTCAGACTAGGCCCAGCTATTTCTGGCTGCTGATCAGCACAGCCACTCCCAGGTGACAGCTGGCCTTCTGGGCTCCAGGCTGCTGTGTTGGAGACTGACTCTGTTTGCTGGTTTGCCCAACTCCCTGCTTATATTGACTCTGGAGTTGGCTTCCTGTGCGTGGGCTTCTGGGTGGGTTGGCCAGAGTCAGTCATGACTGAGCTGGAAGAGATGTTGGGCCTTGGGAGTCTGAGCACATAGAAACCAGGGCCGAGAGAAACCTGCTTGTCTTATAGATGGGGCAGCTAAGGGCCCAGAGCCAGCCAGTAGAGTCCAGATATTATGGCTCTCAGTTCAGGAGTGGGCACTTGGTCTGGGATAGTGTTCAAACCCTGGCTTTGGGGTCAGGGACCTAGGATTGAATCCCAGCTCCACTCCTAAATACCTGAAACCTTGGCTAAGTCTTCTCTTCTCCAATCAGATTTTCTCACCTGATTAAAACAAGTGCCACAACCCAAATTCTCCTGGCCCTTCAGGACTCAGGGGTACGTAGTCCTTTGAGGCAGGTAGTTCAGGGGATAGCTTTGGGCTCCCTGTGGCAGTGACATGTCTGAGCTGTAGAGCTGGAAGCACATCCAGGCCTCCTGACCCTACTCAGCGCTGGTGACCTGGCCAGCCTGTCTGCACACAAGCTTCACCATTGGGCTCTCCCAGGGCTTGTCGCTTCTATGGGAGCAAATGGATAGGAGGCCTGAACTGAGAACCTGGCATGGATTCCCAGGGAGTTGACAAGATGCTGGATTTTAGAGTCAGAAGCCTGGGTTTGGATCCCTGCTCTGCTGCTTTTCACCTGGGTGACCTTGGGCAGTTGGGTCCTTCTCTTTGGAAGGATTGGACCAGCTCAATTTGCTTTGGCTACAGAAGATTACAGTTGGTTCTTCAGTCTCATTGCCCCACACTCACCCTGCCAAGGATTTGAGACCTGGCATCCTGAGGAACCAGGCTCTTGGCCAGGTCTGTTTTTTCTGCCCCCCTGGTGGATCAGCAGGTTCCCTGGTGGGTGTACAGGTGTGATGGAGGCAGCCAGTGGCACCTGCAAAAGAAACCTTGTTTTCAGTAGGCGCCAGCAGATTCAAGCTCTGTGTGTTTGCCTTATAACTTTGATCAAGTCATTTGACTTCTGGACCTTACTGGCCTTGTCTGTAAAATGAGTTGTTGTAGGTAAAGTGCTTTGTGAGTAGCTCAGTGGAGGCCAAAGCCCTGAGTTCCAGTCCCAGCTCTGCCACTCTGGGTGTCTAGGCCAGTCACTTTCCTCTATAGGTCTGAATTTCCTATCAGTGAAATGAAGGGACCCCTCTTGACTCTTTAAATGGATGATCTGTACAAGCTTTAAGGGCTATGTAAACGATGGCTTCTGTTAGCATTTTCATCACAAATATTATTAAGAGCCCCCAGCTGTACATCTCCAGAAAGCTATCGTGCCCTGAAGCCCAGGGACCTGGATGTAAGTACCATACCAGTCATCTCCTACTTGGGTGACCTTAGACAAGGCCCTTTATACCTCTCTGGGCCTCCCTTTCTTCATTTGTCAAATCCAGAGTATAAGCAACCCCCCCCCCCCCCCATAGATGTTTGAGGATCAAATGAAATAATCCATGTCAAGGGCTGTCTGAGATTTCAGGTGCTATAGAAGTGCCAGGTGGGTCTTTCTTCTGTAGAACAAGAAGACTGGACTAGAGGGTCTGTTTCTCCCAAGTCTGATGGTCTCTGATCACTTGTGGGCACCATCTTGGACCGGCCTGCCTAAGGCAGTCTGGTCGTGGGCACTGCTTGGTAATGCTTATGGCCCTCTGCTCCCTTCTCACCAGCTCTGCATAAGGGATCTGCCCAACCTAGAGAATTAGCTAGAGCTTTCGTGCTTGCTGCTGGAATAGCTCATTTCCCTGATAATCAGCAAGCATTGATTTCCTAGACCCTGGGCTGAGCATTCGGGGGACTAGTCCCTGCCTGCCAGTATCATGCATATAAGTCAGTGCAAACTCTGCAAAGTCCACACAGAAGAAATGGGAGTGGGAAGACGGGGGACAATTAACAGCTGGGAGATCAGGGTTTGGCAGATCTGGGACCATGGCTTGAGAAAACTGTTAATGTCATTCTAAGCAAGGACTCATTGAAAATAAGCTGACATCTACTTGGAGCCCCGACCTAGCCTTTGGGAGAAAACGGGACATCAAAGAAGGGGGCAAACTTTTGCTGGAGGGTGGGGATGGGGGGTGTGATTGGGGGAGAAGACCGAGCTGCTTTGTTCTTGGGCTGGTTCTGTTTCCTTCACAACAAGAGTGACCTCTACGGCTGAAAATGACAGACCAAAAATTACTAACAAGGAGAGAGCAGGCACCTGGCTGCCCTTGGTAAATTCCAGTCACCTGGCCCTGATGGGCTATATCCCTGGGCAATGAAAGGACTGGCTTGTGGCATGGAGAAGCCATGGTTCTTGACATTCAGAAGATCATGGAAAATGGAAGAGGTACCATGAGCTGGCAGATGGGCAGATGACTTTCAAGAAAAGAAAGAGAAGAGCCTGAAGACTCTAGGCCAGTGAGCTTGACTTCCATTGCTGTGAAAATTCTAGAATAGATGGTTCAGGTTGGCACACTTCTAGAATGGGAAGTAGAAAGTACAAAGAGCCAGCCTGACTTCTCCCAGAACTGGTCATGTGAGACTAACTCCATTTCCTTTTTTTTTTTGTGGGGGTGGGGAAGGCAAGACAGTTGGGGTGAAGTGACTTGCCCAAAGTCACAGAGCTAGTGTCAAGTGTCTGAGGCTAGATTCGAACTTAGGTCCTCCTCATTCCAGGACCAGCGTGCTATTCACTGTGCCACCTAGCTGCCCCTCCTTTTCTGACAGGTTCGCCAAACTAGGATCTAGGATATAGCTTAGATAGAGTTTTAGCAAAGCTTTTGGTCAAGTACCTCATATGAATCTAGTGTGGAAAGATGGGGATTCCTAAGGTTGGACGGCTTTCTTGGAGGAGAATTGTCAATAGGGCAGTAGGTCTCCAGTGGAGGGCCCCAGGGATCTGCTCCGGGTCTTGTGCTTTTTACCATTCTTGTCAGTGGATTGGCTAAAGGCCTGAATGATGTGTGTCAGAGTTGGAGATGACACCAAACTGGGGGGGTGGGGGAAAGGAGACAGCTGATAGGCTCTCTGACATAGCCAGGATCCAGAATGATCTTGACAGGCTGTTGAAGATTGGGCTGAATCTTGTGAGCTGAGAGTAGGGAATGAATGTCAAGTCCCACACTCGGGTACACAAGCATAGGATGGGGAGACACCAGCAGATACAGGAAGATATAGGGGGTTTAGTGGGCAGTGGCAGCCAGGCTGCTGTCTGCTCTGCATAATGCTGTGCTCAGTCTGGCCACCAGGGCCTAAGAAGGATAGCGCGGAGCTGGAGAACATGAGTGGCGATGCTGAGCCATGTATTGGAAGGGCTGTCACCTGAAGAGTGCAGATGTGGGAGCAGTTTGAAGAAGTGCCTGAGAGGCCAGGGTAGGCCTGGAGGGTGGAGGGAGCTGTCTGCAAGTTGAATGGGTTGTCTCCAGAGGTCATTTAGCCAGTCAGCAAGCAGTCACTGGGTGAATGAATGAATGAATGAGTAGGGGCTGGGGGTGGCGTTCATCAAGCACCTATTTGCAGAGGTCACAGATCCTGATAAGATGGTAAGCAGATGGTAATGATTCTTTCTTTTTGAGTGTCTAGATTTTATTTTCAACATTCACTTTCATAAGATTGAGTTTCAGATTTTTTTCTCCCTCCTCCCCCCTTTCCCAAGATAGCATGCAGTCTGATATAGGTTATAACTATACAATCATGTTAAATATATTTCTGCATTAGTCATGTTGTAAAAGGAGAATCAGATCAAAGGAAAAAAACCATGAGAAATAAAAAGAAGAAAATAATCTGCTTTGATCTGCATTTTGACTCCATGGTTTTTTCTCTGGATGTGGACAGCGTGTGGACCATGAGTCTTTTGGAATTGTCCTAGACCCTTATCTTGCTGAGAAGAGATAAGTCTATCATAGTTGATCATCACACAATGTGTCTGTTACTGTGTACAGTCTTCTGGTTCTGCTCACTTCATTCAGCATCAGTTCATATAAGTCTTCCCAGGTTTTTCTGAAGTCATCCTGCTCATCATTTCTTATAGCACAGTAGTATTCCATTCCCTTCATATACCACAACTTGTTGAGCCATTCCCCAGTGGATGGGCATCCCTCAATGTCTAGTTCTTTGCCATCACAACAAGAGCTGCTATAAATATTTTTGTACATATGGGTCCTTTTCCCTTTTTTATGATCTCTTTGGGATACAGACCTAACAGTGGCATTGCAGGATCAAAAAATATACACAGTTTCATAACCCTTTGGGCATAGTTCTAAATTGCTTACTGGAATGGTTGGATCAGTTCACAACTCCACCAATAATGCACCAGTGTTCCAACTTCCCACATCTTTTCTTTATCATTTTTATTTTTTGTCATATTAGCCAATCTGATAGGTATGAGGTGGTACCTCAGAGTTGTTTTAATTTGCATTTCTCTAATTAATAGTGATTTAGAGCATTTTTTCATATGGCTATCGGTAGCTTTAATTTCTTCATTTCAGAACTGCCTCTTCATATCCTTGGACCATTTACCAGTTAGGGAATGACTCTCAATGATAATGATAAAATCATCATTGTCTGCTGCTGACTGAGGCCTTTGTGGTGCTCCTGTTCTGATGGGAGACAGAGTGTGAGTCACAGACTAGATGGAGAGAAGTCTCAGGAGAGAGCATTAGCATCTGGGGGCACAGGGAACAGGGGATTGGAGCAGAGGCTTAAGAAAGTGAAGAGAACTCAAAGGCAGAGTCAAGGAGGAGGAACATTTTAAAAGTGGAAAAGGCAGGAAGTCGGGAGATGAAGAATCGTGGGTGAAGAACAGCAGGAAAGCAAGTGTTGCTGGAGCAAAAAATGTGTGGAGAGGGCTCCCACATAAGGTAGGGCTTTATTCTTGGAGGTGATAGAGAGTGCCTGAAGTTTATTGGGGTAGGAGGTGATAGATCACTGCTCTAGGAAGATTGCTTTGGCAGCTGTTCAGAGAGCAGGTTGGACTGGGGAGAGACTTAACAGTGAGACCAGCTGGCAGGCTATTGCAGGAGGCCAGGGACATAGTGCAGAGGGAGGGCTGCATCAGGGTGGGCACATGGCATATCCCAGAGATGTTTGAAGGCAGAGGGGCAGCACTTACCAGTGACTGGCTCTGTGGAGTGAGAGAATAGGAGATTTCAGGGATGACAATGAGATTTCCAGCCTTTATGAAGGGGAGAGTGGTGATACCCTCAACAGCAGTAAGGAAGTTTGGCCAGAGCTAGTGTTTTGAGGGGGAAAGTGATAGTAAAATAAACCTTTGACTAATTTTTTTGGAGAAAATCAGATTACAAAGATTAAAAGTGAAAAAATTAGATTTACAGTCAATGAAGGAATTAAAGAAATTATATCAACAAAACAAAATCTAAATTAAATGGGTAACTATTTATAAAAATATAAAATTGCCAGATTAACAGAGTAATAAATAACTACCTCAATCTCAGAAAAAGAAATGGAACAAGCCATGAATGAGATCCTGGTGAAAAAATAAAGCACATTCTACTAAACCTTTCAGGAACAGTTCATGCCAGTAATCCATAAAGTGAACCTATCCCAGTAGGGATACTCCTAGGTTGCTTCTGTGAAACAAATTTGGTCTCAATACCTGAACCAGAGGAATTAAAACAGAGAAAGAATATTATAGACCAACATCCGTATGGATTATCAATGCAAAAATGTTTAAATATTAGCAAAGAGGCTACAGCAACATTTAGGGAATGACTTGTAGGTGATTACATAGCAAGGCCTGGTTGGATTTGTACCAGGAATGCAGGGTGAGTTCAACCTTGGGAAAACTACAAACATCATTATTTCATAATAAGAACAACAAAAAAATCATATTTTACCAGTAGATGCAGGAAAAGCTTTTGATGAGATACAATACTCATTCCAGTTAAAACACTAAAAGGCATAGGAATGAATAGATCTTTATTATTCAGTATGATAAGGAATATCTAAGAAAAGCTAAGGCCCAGCCTTAAGCTGGAATGGGGATAAGATAGAGGCTTTTCCCCTAAGATCTGGAATAAAGCATGAATGTCCATCATCACCATTCAGCATAGTGCTAGAAACACTATGGCAACAATGAAACAAGAAAAAGAAGTTGAGGGAATAAGCACCGACCAAGAGGAAACAAAATAATTGCTCAAATAGTTTACTTAGGAAAATATCTAAGACATAATTGAAACCATTAACATCAACAAAGTTGCCGGGCATATAAAACAAACCCACATAAATCCCCAGTATTTCTTTATATTACTAACAAAACCCAGTGGGAAGATAGAGAAGTATAAATTTCCTTTAAAATAACAAGAAATATAAAATATTTGGGAGCCTGCTCGCCGTTTCACACCAAGGGGCAATATGAATACAGCTACCAAATACTCTGCCCAAATGAAGACTGATCTTAATAGTTGGAGAAATGCTCATGGCACATGGGCAAGCTAGGCCAGTGTGACAATGGCAATCCTATCTAAGCTAGTGCCATTCCAGTCTGACCATCAAAGGGTTACTTTACAGAGCTAGGGAAAACATTGATGATAAAATCAGGTGTGAGATTAAAAAGTCAAGAATAAGGGGGCGGCTAGGTGGCACAGTAACCCAGAAAAAACTAGCCATGTGACCTTGGGCAAGTTGCTTAACCCCAATTGCCCTCAAAAAAAAAAAGTCAAGAATATGAAGGGAAATAATCTTTCAAAAGTGGGAAGGAGTGGGGCCAAGGAGGACTAGTCAGTCAGTCAGACACAAGGCACTGTGCTAAGCACTGGACTAGATGCTACCGAGCACAAGTCCTCCAAGTGAGTGAGGTAAGAAGTAGAGAGGCTGATCAGTGGGACAGATTAGGCAGGCATACAGTATACAGAAGCAGCCTAGAGTTTGGTCAGTCCAAAGATCCCGGCTGTTGGGGTAAGAGCTTACTCAGTGTTTGAGAAAAACTGGGGAAACTGGAACTTGGTTTAACAAAAACTAGGTATAGACCAGCATCTCATGCCATATACCAAGATAAACTCCAAATGCAGACATGGCCTAGACAAGGTACCATCCTAAGGCCATTCCTCAATTGAGAAATGATCAGAGAGAGTATGAACAGCCCATTTCCAGAGGAAGAAATGGAAGCCACCAACAGCCACATTTGAAAAAATGCTTCGAAATCACAGAAGTGCAAGTTAAAGCAGCTCTGAGATTCCACCTCACACTCATCAGATTGGCCAAATTGATGAAAATGGAAAATAACAAATGTGAGAGCAGCTGTGGGAAAATGGTCCATTGGAGGAGCTGTGAACTGGCCTGGCCGTTCCAGAAAGTATTGGGAGCGGTGCCCTCAAAGCCGTTCCGTGGTCCACCCGCTGACCCTGGGTTACCACTGCTTGGTCCATGCGTATAATGACAAGAGCAGTCACTAGCATTTAGAGAGCGCTTTATGAATATGAGGTCATTGGATCCTCAATAACCACGGGAGGCAGGCACTGTTGTCCTCATTTTAGACATGAGGAAGCTCATTTTAGACATGAGGAAGCTAAGGCAGGCAGAGGTGAAGTGAGTTGCCCGAGTTTATTTTTTTTTTTAAGGGGCAAAAGGACCCATACATTCCAGAATGTTTGTATTAACTCTTTTTGTGTTGAAACTGAGGGTGCCACCCATTATTTGGTGGATTGCTAAAAAAGACCATTTTGAAAGACTTGTAATCTCTGCTGACACTGTAATCAACCACGATTCCTGAGGATTCATGATGAAAATTCCACCCACCTCCCAAGACAGGTGAGTGGTAGAGTCAGTGCAGATTGACACCTAAAAAAAAAATTGCTGGTGGAGCAATTTGTTTTACTTGATCATACATGTTTGAAAGAGAGATTTTGTTTTTCTTTCTCAAGAGATGGAGATAGCAGGGAGGCAGAAAAGGCAATTTTTGTTGCTTAAAAATCTTTAAACTAAAGGGGAAATTTGGAAGAGGGGGACTGCTTGGGGAAAAGTAAGGAGTTCTGTTTTGTACAAATGCCTAATGGACGTGTGGTTCAAGAAGTCCAAAAGGCATTGGATGATTGAGGCTAGAGCTCAGGAGAAACCAGGGCTGGCTTGTGGGGGCATCTACATGTAGATGATTGTGCCAGGGGAACTGAGAAGATCAGCAAACAAAATAATAGAGAAAGAGAAGGGGGCCCATTGGGGATGGGGAAGGGGGGGATGGACACCTCTGGTCAGTGAGGACGGTATACACAAATAACAGCCAAGGAGACTGAGAAAGATCAGTCCAACTGGGGGAGAAAGAGGAGAGGTTACCAGAGGGAGGTAATCCATGTTGTCCATTGCTGCAGAGAGAGAGAGAGAGAGAGAGAGAGAGAGAGAGAGAGAGAGAGAGAAAGGTCAGGATTGAGGAAAGGCTGTTAGATTTGATGATGAATTGTTTCAACTGAACAGCGATGTCAGAAGTCCAATTGTAGTGGGTTTAGAATTGAGTGAGAAGCAGCAGCAGAGGTTCCTGATGCAGCCAGGGTTTTTTTAAGGATAGAGAAGACCTGGGCACATTTGGAGGTAGGTGGAGGGACGTTGAATCTAAGCCAGAAGTCAGTGTGTTAATGGAGGAAGATTGAAGAGGTTGAAGGCAGTCAGGATGGCCATCTAGATCAGAATCGAAGGGTAGATTTACAGACTGAACCTCCAGCAAAGGAAGGTCACTGAGTGATGGTCCTACAGGGATAGTCTGGAGGAGGTGATGGAGAGCAAAGAGGATTCTGGTTCCCATCTGTGCAGGGACGGGAGGTGTGTGAGAGGGCTGTGGAGCGAAGCATCCATCTGGGTCTTGGTAAGTGCAGGACAAGGTTGGAGCTGAAAGGAGGTTTGTGCCAGAGGCAGCAGACTGGAGACAGAGAATGAGGTGTATTCTGGGAGCTGTGTAGGGAAATTTGTTTTGCCTGACTGCGTATTTGTTGCAAAAATTTGGGGTTTTTTGTTTTTTTCCTCTCTCTCGTGGAGGTGGGTGAGATGGAGAGGGGGGACAGAGATAGAATTAGCCGCCCTTTCTCCTCCCCCCCCCCAAAGGGAAGGTCATTGAAACATTTTTTGTTAATTCATAGAAGATACATATGCACCAAAATGTTTATAAGCAGCAAAGAGTTGGAAACAAAGTCTATGCCCATCAGTGGAGAAGAGTTAAACGCATTGTGGTTTGTGACTAATGGAATGTTACTGTGCTGTAAGAGAGGAGCCTGATGAGCTCCGAGAAGCATAAGAGAACTTAACAGAAGTGATGCAAACTGAAGTAAGCAAGTGGAGGGAAACAGTCCCTCCTCCCCCCCAGCAGCTATAACAATAGAAATGGACAAGATCAGTTGCTGTGAAAATACAAAACAGGTTGGGTCCCCAGGGAGAAATGAGATAGGAGATCGCCTTTGCTCCATAATTAATACTTTCTTTCATCTTTTTTTAGACATTTTTAAAAATTCTAAATTTAAAACACCAAATAAAATGGACATTTCTATCCAGGGAGCACCTTGGGATCATTGGGTGTGAAGTTTCCCCAATGTAGGCCCACACCCTTCCTGGTTCTAGCGCATCATCCCCTCTGCCGCAGCACCTCTCAGTTATGAGGCTCTGCTCATGAGCAGTACCAGAGTCAGCTGCACAGTGTGCCTTCCTCAGCCACTTGGTTTTTTCTGTGTGTTTTGAATGAATGAATGAATGAATGAATGGCAAAGTATCTTAGTACCTGTATACCAGACTCAGTTCTAAGCACTCAGGATACAAAGATAAAAAAACCTAGATGGTCCCTGCCTTCTAGGAGCTTCTTATTTTAATAGGTTTTTTTTTTTCCTCAGTCTCTCGTAAAGTCCTTTTTAAGTTCTTCCAAGAAATCCTTTTGTGCTTGGGATCATTTGATGTTTCTCATTGAAAAGGAATGACTTTTAAAAAATTCTATTGTCTTCCTCTTCTCAATATGAACCCAGATTTTCTCTATCCCCGTAGTAGCTGTCAATGTTTGGGTTCTTTCTCCATTGCTTGCTCATTTATAATTTTTGTTGTTGTTTTATTTTGTTTTTAGCAGCTATTAGTGTGATTAAGTTTTAGTCCCGAGGTATGGGGACTAATGTTCCAAACCTCAGGTCCTTCTTACTATTAAGTTCTCTGCAATTGAATCCAGGGCCTCTGCTCTCCTGCCAGTGCCCTCAGCCAGCAGGGCCCCTGCCCTTCTGCTACTGCACCCACCAGATGTGTACTAGTTCCTTCTCCACTTCGTTGGCAGCCCAGTCCAGGACGTGTGTAGTCAACACAGCTATGTTTGCCCCCATCCATTGTGGAAGGTTCTTCAGTCTTCTCCTTAGCTGTCCGACCCCTATGCAGTCTAAGGCTTCCTAACCCGCCTGCCCCCAAGGGCTGCTTGTTTGTTGATTCCAGTTGACCTAGAGGTGTTTGCAGTTCTCTCTCTCTTTCTCTCTCTCTCTCTCTCTCTCTCTCTTTCTTTCTCTCTTTCTTTCTCTCTCCCTCTCCCACCACACCTCTGCCCCTGGGGATCTTCTTAGGTTGTCTTGGGGGAGCTACAGCTTTACCCTTACTTTTGTTTATTTCCACTGCTCTACATTCCCTCTGAGGCAATGTCCTGCCCTTTTCTGTGTAGGACATTTGGAGAAGCCAGTTTTCTGAACTGTTCTGCCATCTTCCAAAATCCCCTTCTCCTTCATTTCATGGAGGTGACTTGTGTCCATGGACTGTTCTCATAAAGATGTTATAGAAAAGAGAACATAATGTCTTTTGGCTTGACTTTTTTTAGTGGTAATAATATTAGTGATTCGTTTTTTTCTCATTCTTTTAGTATCTTTTGTTGAAGATATCTTGAAAACTTATGTCTCTGTCCCTTTAAAATTGTGTCACTTCCAGAGTGGATTTCCTTGGTTAGGCCTATACTGCTGCCATACTAATATCTTCATCTTAGATGCTATGTCCACTTTTAAAAAATGATGGCTGATGCTACTGGCATCTGTTGGAGGACAGAAGCATTTTCAAATCTGTTCCATTTTGGTTCTGTTTGTTGTCCTTCCAGTTTGCCATATAAATGCTCTGTTGATGACCTGGTCTAGTTGGGTTTGCTAAAGTGTTTTCTGGGCTCATTTTCCACCCCAGGGCTTTTTGTTGTTTTATGAGATCATGACACTCATCTTCTGCCAGTCCCCTCTTTTTTTTCAAATTAGTTTCTACTCTGAATCAGCGTCGACTTTAGTTTGTGACAAGGGAATGAGTATTTGCTGGTTGTGTGGTTTCTGGACTCTGGTCCCCTCATGGTGATTATTGGTTCACATCCACCAAAATTTTCCCAGAAATCATAAAAACTGTTTTTATTTTATCTTTTTCCCATTTGGGGACATTTGTTTAAATACAGCTCCATGGAGCTGTTGTAATTGAAAACAGTCCTTTTTTATCCTTGTGGTCTTCTCATTTGTTCTTACCTTCAGCTTTTCTTCTTTAATTTTGCCCTGATTGTAATCTTTTTATATAGATATATTTTTAAAATTTATTTATTTACTATTAGTTTACAATATTCAGTTCCACAAGTTTTTGAGTTTCAAATTTTCTCCTTCTCCTTCTCCCCCTTTCCCCCCTATGGCAGCATGCATCTGACATAGGTTCTACAAATACCTTCACTTTAAACGTGAGTTAGGTTGTAAAGAAGGATTGTAACTGAATGAACAATGAGAAAGAAGGAACAAAACAAAAAAAAGAAAGAGCAAGCAGTTTGCTTCAGTCTGCGTTCAGACTCGAACTCTTTCTCTGGATGTGGATGGCCTTTCTATCATGAGTCCTTTGGAGTTCTCTTTAGAACCTTGCATTGCTGAAAAGAGCCCAGTCTATCAAAGTCAGTCATCACAGACACAGTGCGTCTGTAATTATGTACAAAGTTCTCCTGGCTCTGCTCACTTCACTCAGCATCGGTTTATTTAAATCTCTCCAGGTTATTGTGAAATCTGCCTGCTCATCATTGCTTATAGCACAGTAGTATTCCATTACATTCATCTGCCACAACTTATTTAGCCACTCTCCAATTGATGGGCATCCCCTTGATTTCCAATTCTTTGCCACCACAAAAAGAGCTGCTATAAATATTTTTTTATACTTATGAGTCCTTTTCCCACTTATATGATCTCTGGGATATAACCCTAGAAGTGGTATTGCTGGATCAAAGGGCATGTACATTTTTTTACAGCCCTTTGGGCCTAGTTACAAATTTCTCTTCAGAATGGTTGGATCAGTTCACAACTCCACCAACAATACATTAGTGTTCCAGTTTTCCCACATCTTCTCCAGCGTTTGCCGGATTGTCATCTCGTCCTCTTTTATGTTCTCTCCCTCTCCTCCCGTAGCTCTCCTTCTCTTAGGGAGCAGCCTACAAAGGCAGCTTCTCTGCTTTGGTCTGGATGGAGGGATGGGGCTGTGGGGAGTAGGGAGAGGCATCCTCCACAGCGTCCCCATTGCACAGCTTGCCATTTGAGGGCCTTCTCTGACCCACTGTAACCCAGCTGCAGTTGCTGTTTGGGTGAGGAGGAGCTCTGGAGATCCTGGGCACTCTCATCAGGACCTTGGGGCCCTGCCATTCCCAGGTAAGGCTTTTTTTTTTTTTAAACCATGTGGGGACTGAGTTGCCCTGTTCAAAGTGAAGAAGCGTGGCCTGATTTGTATCTGGGGCACTTCCTACTTGCTCTCAGGCAGCATTTATTAAGTGCCTACTGTGTGCCAGGCTCTGTGCTAAACACTAGGGATACAGAAAAGAGGCAGAAGACAGGCCCAGCCCTCAGGTGCTCACAGTCTGAGGGGAGAGAGAACAAGGAAAGCTGCACAAACATTGATTCCAGTTGAAACCAGCTATGGACAAGGAGAGACAAGACTGAGAGCCTGGGAGGATGAGGTCATACCCTTCCTACAAGTAACAGGGGAGGTCTGAGGGGAAGGATGATTAATTAGGTTTAGACTCAGGCTGAGTGTAAGGTGACTGCTGGACACCCAGGCTGAGAGACGTGAGAGCCGAGGTCAGCAGAGAGACTGAGGCCAGAAAGGGAGACTCCAGAACCATCAACACAAAGCCGCAGTTAAGTCCCTGGGAGCGAATAAGATCAGAGATGAGGGTCAGAGGGCAGGGTCTGGAGGAGGGTCCACCCGAGGAGACTTGGGGGGGGTGTCCCAGAGGCCTACAGAGAGGAGAGTGATAGATAGTGCCCAGGGCTGCGGAGAGGTCAGGGACAATGAGGACTGAGGAAAGGCCCTTGGATTTGGCCACTCAGAGATCCCTGGTCACTTTGGAGAGAGAAGGACGAGGTCAGAGGCCGGATTGTCTGGAGAGGGGAGGCAGCCTCTCTCTGTTCCTAGTACTTTGTTGTAACTGGTCAGTGGTCTTAGTGTGCCCCAGGCCTGGTGGAGTGAGATACTCACTTCTGTGTTTCATTTGTTCTGTGCTGGCTCTATCCAGCACCTTTCCAAACTGTTCTTTTGAAGAGACAGCAAGGTTGCTCAGGGGGTAGGGTGCTGGGCCTGGAGACAGAAAGATATGAGTTCAGATCCAGCCTCGGATGCTAGCTGTGTTACTCTGGGTAAGTCATTTAACCTCGGTTTCCTCATCTATAAATGACCTCCCGGAGTTGTTGAGAATAAATGAGATATTTTTGAAGTGCTTTTTGCAAACCTTCCATCGCTCCTAGTTATATTTATCTTGATCTTTCTGGAGTGGTCCATAGCAGCTTTTGGCCTCTTTCATTTTCTACCCTCTCGCGGGGCTCACCCTTCCCTGAAGTCCCATCTAGCCTCAAGTTGAAAAAACTTGGTTGGGGAGGGTCAAAGGATGGCTTCTGTTTTTCCTTCCTTCCCTTCCAGCCGTTGAAGCTGAGACAACAGTGATCTTCCATGTGGTCTTTTCCCTCATTGCCACCTTGAACTCTGCAAGGGGACATGGTAGCGTCTCGTGATATGATCCTGGTTCCATTGGACACATGATCAAACATTTGTCCACTGCTTTATCTGACTCTCTGAGGCCTTGCTTTTCATTTAGTGGTGATTTTTGTCTTTTGGTTGCATATAGAATGACTGTCCACATAAATGTCTTTCAGTTTAGTTTGCAATATAGAAACTTGGTTGCTGGACCAAGATTATAAATCAGGTGCCAACAATTAAATTCATATTCTGTTGCTGAGTGCTCAAGCCAACAGGCAGAGGCTGGCCTGGCTTGGGATGGGGAGAGAGAGCTTAACTGCCTTCAGGAGCCCATTTATGTGGCTGTGTTGGGCTGGCAGCCTGAGGTTAGCTCTTCCACCTTGCAGTGAGCCCCTGGACTGGGCTAGACTCTCTTTAGGAGGCTTCCTGTCCTGACATGCTGAGGCTGGTTTCTTCCTACCAACAAGCGAGGCACCACGATTGACATGCTGGCTTCCAGGTGAAGCTGTTTTCAGTTTAGGAATACATTGATTGTTCCCCAGGCTGGGAGTGTTTCTGGGAACATTCCTCTGAGGCCTAGTGACAAAGGACGGTTTCGACTGGCTGGCTGTCTCTGGTTACAGAGCCAACAAGTAGCCTGGCCAGGGAGGAGCTTTTTCTCTTGGGCAGGTCTCCCAGGTGGGAATTTAGACCTAGCAGTCAGGGGCCCCGCCCCCCATTCTGAACCTTAGTCAGGCCCCTTCCCATCTCTGGGCCTCCTTTTCGTGCAGGTTTTGGTCAGATGGACTCTACGGGCCCTCTTAAGGGCGATGTTCTGAAGCTCTTTCTGGCTGGCTTTCCATCTTCTCTGGGTTTTCTGCCCCTCTCACTAACATTTTAGCCCAAAGCTGGACTCATTTCAGCAGTGAATGTTGATTGAATTCAGTTGCCTCCTGTTGACCCTAACCGAGCCCTCTTACCTGCAGTGTTTGTAGGAGGTGGTAGCCCCATGGCCAGGGGCCATCCTTGCCCCCGTGCCCAGGGGCCTGGAGCACAGGATTGCTTGGAGGGATAAAGTGACATTTTACTGAGGTCTCTGGCACACTGTAGGTGCTTAATGCATGTTCTCTTCCTCCCCTTCTTCTTCCTTCTGCTAGAGACTTTTCTCAAATGTAGCAAGGGACCTTTGGTCTTATCCCTTCCTCCCCTTGAAGATTATCAATGGCTTTCGCCTTTCCTATGGAATAAAATATGACTGTAGCACAGGATTCGGGGCCTTCCACATTCTATCTTTTCAGGTCTCTTCCTCTGGCTTTCCCTCCAAACTGAGCTATTCTTCTTGAGCATTCAGGCATTCTTGGGCACTGTTTTCTTCCCCTCCTCTGGTCTCTGCTTGTTTCCATTCTGCTCACCCTTCAAGGCCTTCCCTGAAGTTTGTCTCAGCATCTTGAGCTCCTTCTCTGCTTGACATTCAGATTTCTGCTATCCTTATCTGTGTGGCTGTCTTGATTCCACGTGTAAGAGTAAGGACTGTGTCTCACATCTTTCTGCCAGGCCTGAGCACAGGGTATTGCTCATAGTAGGTGTTTTATACCTATTTTCTGACTGCTTAAAAGCCTTTTCCTTGACTCCCCTCCTCAGTCTAACTAGACTTTCCCAGTGTGCAGGGCTGGGGGACCTGAACACCCAATGGCAGGACCGAAATTTGGGAGCTAAGCAGGAAGAAGCTCCCAGGCCACTTAGTACAAGATCACCAAAGGCACCCTGGCTTAACATGGTGGCCCTAAGACTAAGGCAGCGATTCTGGCCCTGCCCCTGTTTCTTGATTTGGTATGGAAGCCTGGAGAAGGAAGGATCTCATCTAGTGCAGTCTTGTACTGAGCTGGCTGAGCTCCCACGGGTGGAAAGCAGCAGGGTGACCATTAGAACCAGTTCTGCCCAGGGCCAGGCTAGCACTCTGCAGACCATGCCAGAAGTGAGCAAGCACTTGGAGTTTGTCCAGTCTAACCACCTATGTGTGATGGAGAGGGACAGATGGGCCTTCACCACCCCTGTCACCGGGTGGCAAGGCAATGTTCCTGGGAGGGGAACTTTTTTGTGACTGGGGGGACGTGGGAGGGGGGCTGTCAGCACCCCACTGAGTAGAAGTTGAGCCTGTCTTTGTTCTGTTGGCCAGGTGATCAGCAAGCATTGATTAAGCTTACATTCTGTTGGAAGGGCACGTAATCATGCGTTACTACAGACAGCAAAAATACAAATACACATCAGCAGCAGTCTGGGGGGGGCACTCATGCTGTCCTGTCTCCTCAACTGGGCTCCATCTCACCCCACCCTCCCATGGGAGCAGCCATCAGGAGCCTTCCCCAGTGCTGGCCTGGAGGCCTGGAATGAAGACTCCGCCAAGCATGAGAGAAAGAATGTCCAGGGGCCGTCCACCAAGTCAATGTCACAGCAGGAACCCAGGGCTCCTGCCTCCCAAGCCCATGTGCTTTCCATCCTTCTAAGACATGGCTTCTATTTTACCTAACTCTGAGCAGTGGGCAATTCTGGCCTGTCTGTGCCCTGGTCATAGGCTCTCCCTACCCTTAGAATGCAGTTTCCCAGGGACGGGAGCAGCAGCTGTACGGACCTTGGGTGCAGACTTCAGCTTTCAGGAGCTCTGTGAAGAAGAGGGGCCAATGTAGGGGAGGGCCAGGATTCAGCAGACATTCGGCCTGGCTCCCTTGGAGTCAATGGTAACTTGATGCCCCAGTCCAGACATTAGTGATGCAAAGGTGGTTTCAGGTGGACTTTGGAGCCCCAAGTGCAGAGTCAGCTTCCCAGTTATTGGGGTGTGAGGCCTGAGTACAGTCCATCCTTTGTGACCCCCAGTTGGGGGGGAACCTAACACCTCCAAGGTAAAGGTGAGGGGGCTGTCAGGGGTCTGGCCTGAGCCAAGTGGCCAAAGTCTGGCTGCTGCTTCTGCTTCCTAACAAGATGGCACCAGCAATACAGGGTCATTGTGATAGCCCCTCAGAGCCGAGCATTGTAGCAGCACTTAGCTCTGTTGTTGGGAGAGTGAGTGAGGAGGGAGGATCCTTGGGGCCCTGTGCCACCCCAACCACCCACATATTACAGAGCCCAAGGGGCTTTCTTCCTGTCCCCCTTCTGCCCCCTCCAAGTGAGACCCGTGGGAGCTCCTGAGGCAGGAGAGCTGAGCCCTTGGCCCACTCTTTGCTCTCCCTCCCCTTGCTGCACACGGACCAGCTCAGGGTCCTCCAGTACAGTACAGGCAGGGAGGGTTCAGTGGACAGCTAACCTCAGCCCCACCCAAACCCCAGGCTTCTGACCTGATATCTGTGCTCAAGACAACTCTTATAAGTGAACAGACCAGCCTCTGTTCCTATACCTGTGGGATGGAAGAAAGAATCGTCCCAGGGATTGGGAGAGCCCTGGGTGTGAATCCTGATCCCAATATTTACCACAGGTTATCCTGTTATCTCTCAGGCTTAGTGCCCTCGTCAGTGGGGATACACCTGTTCCTCTCCTGCTGAGCTCACAGTTGTTGAGGATCAGGATAATGGCCCTGTGTAAAGGCCTGCTGTTCTGGGGCCTCTCCTGGGCCCGACCTCTGCCCTGACTACCTCATGTGTTTGGGGATCTTCAGTGTTGCAGACAGAGAGCCTCCTGGAAGGCCTGGCCATGTGGTCCTTTCCCCCTCTATTTTCCTCTCTAGCCTAGAGCTGAGCAGACGGCCTGCCAGCCCTGGCCCTGTGCCTGGGACAGTGCCAGCATAGCATATACCAGGCGGCCTGCTCCCAGGCCAGCCTTGTGGGAGCCGTGGAAAGGACCAGTTCCTTGTCCTGGTTCATTGCTTGCTGGCCAGCACTCACTGACAATGAGGACAGAAGGGGGTTTCCTTTGGCTTGGGCCTCCTGAGGGGCCCAGGCCTGGGGAAGGAGAAGCAGGGACGCCTGAGGGGGCTAGCCTGAGTGCAGCTCAATATCCCCGGGTCTCAGTTTCCTCTTCTGCATTTGCTGCCTATCTCACGATCTTGAGAATGAAGAGCCTTAAAGCATTGTATGCATTGCAGCTGTTACATTGTCCTGATGCACTTTTCCCAAGAATCTAAGCACTGTGTGACCTTGACCAAGTCTCTTTTCCATCTGTGGCCTGTAGTCTCTTCCTTTATAAAATGAAGGATGAAACCATGGAGGCTCCTTCCGTGTTTGAGGGGGTTGTCCTGTGGAGCCCTGCAGCAAGGCCGGGAGGACCAGAGGAGGAAGACACACCTGGAGGTCTGGGCTCACATACCTGGGCCCTTGTGGCCTTTGAAAGCTTGAGCGTATGATGGGAAAAGACTAACCCGACCCATTCTACTCATCTGTGTCCCCCTTGTCCACCTGACTCGCCATTTCCTCCCCTCAGCCCAGAATGTGACAGTGGAGGAGATCATTGGCGCCTACCAGCAGGCCTGCCGCAAACTAAACTGCAAACAGATCCCCAAGCTGATCAAGCAGATCCAGGTACCTGGGGCCGTGGGGGGAGGAGGTGACTGAGGGCAGCTCTGCTCCTCTGTGGACACTGACATGGAGCAGGATTTGAAAGGTTCTAGATGAAGGCATTAGAACCTGTGTTCTAAGGGCTCTCCCAGCCCTGACATTCTTTGTTCTAAGGGCCCTCTGATCTTTGACTTTCCTTGTTCTAAGGGCCTTCCTGGCCCTGACGTTCACTCTTTCATGCTCTAAAGTTATTCCCAGATCTGACTTTCTTTAATTTTGAGGGTCAAAAAGCAAAACGATGCTGTTTCCATGTCCTGTAGTTTGATTCCTAACTCTGCCTCATTTCATTTCCTTCTCTGGTGGCATGGAGCTGTGACACACACTAGGTGACCAGCTGGTTTTGAAGACCAGATGGCCCACATGGGGATAGATTGATTCCCTGTTGTGCCTTAACACTCCGAGCCCTAGTGTCTGGTCCAGCTTGGATCAAGGCTCTTTCCTTAGTTTCCTAAAGTGAACCCTGTGGGGGCAGCTTATCTTTGTTATAGAGTCAAAATTTGGAGGATCTCTTATTTCTACTAGTGATGACATGATGGGAAGAGAAGAGAGCTGGGAGGCCTGGGTGGACCTGCCTCTGCAGCCCGTCCCACACCAGACAGAGCTCTAGAAAGTCATGCCAAGACATTGTTGGGCACCTGCCCGGAGCCACAGTAGTAGTGATGACAGGTCTGGGATTTGAATTCATGTCTTATGGCCCCAAGGTCCACGTTTCAGCTTCCTGCTTCCCCTGCTGCCTTTGCATGTCTTTTCTTCATTCCAGATCTCTAGATTAGGGTGGCAGGTGACCTCTCAGAGTCCATCTAGCTGTGACCATGGATCTCCTTGGTCCAAGATCCTGTGAGGCACTGGCATTCTCACCACCTGCCTTTACTTTTTGCAGGAGTTTACTGACTTGGCACACCGAATTGACTGCCTTGATCTGAAAGGTTGGTGTCCAGAGCTGCGTGCATACATGGGGTGGGACACGTCTCCTTAGCCTCAGGCAGCTGGGCAGAGGATCAGTGGTTTGTGGTGGTGGGTGTGGGGGTCTGGGGTGAGGCCTGACCGACAGAGGAGAGGTTTGGAGTGGGGCAGGGAGAGGCCCAGATCCTAATCCTAGCTCTGCCCCTTGCTATCTGGGATGCTGGGTACGGTACTGAGGCTCACTGGACCTCAGCAGCCTTGTCTGTGAAAAAGGGAGGGGGCTGTGTTTGGTAATCTCTGAGGTTCCTGCCAGCTCCAGATACTGTTGTCATAAGCAGCAAGGGAAGGCTGGAGAGCCATGAGCTAGGGAGCCCAAGGACCAGGCCGGGGTTAGGTGTCCAGAGCTCCAGAGAGGTCTGAGTTTAGAACAAGCAGTGGTTCACACCAGGAAAGACAGATAGAAGGCCATAACAAGAGGTCAAGGCTGGAGTTTCCTTGGCTGAACCATGGGGCTGTTGGCTGATGAGGCCCGTGGGGGGAGGGTGTCTGGCTTGCTGTTGCCCAGGAGTGCTCTTTTGGGAGTGGGGCGGGGTCTCTGTCATCCCTGGAGGAGAGAATGCCATCTCCAGCTGGAGTCCCTGCAGGCCTTCTGCTGATCTCTTCAGAATCTGAAACAGACCCTGCCTCAGCCCCCAGGAAGGGCCAGGCTGCGCCCAGGCCTTTGTGCTAGGGTCCTCGCTCCCTGATGCCTCTCATTGTAGGAGAGAAGCTGGACTACAAGGCCTGTGAGGCCCTCGAGGAGATCTTCAAACGGCTGCAGTTCAAGGTGGTGGACTTGGAGCAGACAAGCCTGGATGAGGATGTGAGTGGGGGAGCTCCTGTGCCCACCCCCCTAAACCCCCTTGAATTGCCAGGGCCCAGCACATGCTTCCCCATTGGCTTGCGGGCAGGGGATTAGCAAAGGAAGTTCCATCTCTGGGGCACTCTGGTCCATCGAGGACTCACAGCTGCCCAGAGGGGGCGGCCTCCCAGGCCAGGGCTGCTTTGTCTCCCTCTGCTCACCTGCTTCCTCTTCCTCCCCCCTTCAGGGTGCTTCTGCGCTGTTTGACATGATAGAATACTACGAGTCGGCCACCCATCTTAACATCTCCTTTAACAAGCACATTGGCACACGAGGCTGGCAGGCTGCCGCTCACATGATGCGCAAGGTCAGTGTCCGCCTCTGGGGACCCCTCTGGGATCTCCCTCAATGCACCTTCTGAGAGGAGAGGTCCAAACAGCATGGCCACCTCTGCTCTGCAGCATGGAGCTGCCATGGGAGGCAGTCTTGTGGCCCTGTGGGTCTCCCCTCACCTCCAGCATCATAGTGTGTTCACATATGGAGCCAGGGAAAGCCTCCTGGTCTGTCTTCCTCCAGCCCCCTGAGTATCATATTGTTGGCAAAACCACCCACAGATCAGAGAGCCTGCCTGCCATGTGCATATGCCCCCATGGTGTGCTGGGGGGACTGTCAGGGAAGCAGGGAGCAGAAAGGATGCTGAGTGGCCCGCTCAGCTTCAGGCAGAGCATATGGGTATGGGTACAGAGCAGGCAGAGGGTTCTGAAGACCAGCCACATAAATGCTCATAGGAACGTAATGTTCACGTGAATGGAGATTTGGGGAAGGCACATAGTGGGGAAACATGGAGGCCAAAAGAGGTCTCCCAGGTTGGGAGGCAAATCCAGCAGCTCCAGATGCAGACAGATGGAGCTCCAGGTTCTCACCTGAAGCTTTTCTGGCCCCTATAGACAAACTGCCTGCAGTACCTGGATGCCCACAACACCCCCCTGCTGGACCACTCTGCCCCCTTTGTGGCTCGTGCCCTGAGGATAAGCAGCAGCCTCACCGTGCTGCACTTGGAGAATGCCAGCCTGTCAGGGCGCCCGCTTGTGCTTCTCGGTGAGTGGCCTGGCTGCCTGGATCGAGAAGGGGTCCGGAGAGACTTCCCAAGCCAGATGCCCTCTTATGTGATCTACATCAAAGGAAGGGATTCATGCGAGCAGGGAATTAGCTGGAGGCAAGACTCCATCCAAGTCTCCTGGGAACAGCTTCTGCTCCTGCCCTGACAGGCTGGGTGGCTTTGGGCAGCCCCTGCCCCTTCCCTTCCTGGCCTCAGGGCCCTCTCAGTAAAGCCACATTTGGCTTTGTAGTTTCTTGGGCCCTTTCGAACTTTGGCCATCCGGGCTGAAAGTCTGACTCCTCCCCGCGTCAGTGATAAGAGGCTAAAGATGTAGCTGTCCCCTGGGTTTTTAGCAGAGTGATAATGAATGGTTTGGTGGTTTCCCCATTCCCCATGTTGAGCCCAAGGGTGGGTAGGTGAGAGGAGGTGAAGGCCAGAGTCCCCCAAGGGGCTAAAGAGCTGGGTCCACAGCAGAGGACACTGAGGGGGTGGAGGGAGGAAGGCAGCTGGGCTGAGTTGGCCCCTTGGTGCGCCCCTGGCAGCCACTGCCCTCAAGATGAATATGAACCTTCGAGAGCTGTATCTGGCCGACAACAAACTCAATGGGCTCCAGGACTCTGCACAGCTCGGGAATCTTCTCAAATTCAACTGTTCCATCCAGATCCTGGACCTGCGGAACAACCACGTTCTAGACTCAGGTGGGTTGGGCCAGCCGCCTCTACTGTGGCGATGGTGGGGTTGGGGCATTCGTTTCTTCCTTAACAGAAGCCATCTAAAACAAAAGCTTCCTGCCTTAATTTGGTGGAAAGATCACTAGTAGCCCAGAGACCTAGATTCCCTGACTTGCTGTGCAACCTTGGGCGTGCCTCTGTTCAGCCCTCAGACTCTCAATCTGTAAAACAGGGCACTGAGAGGGTCCCGATGCCTGACCCAGCTCCTCACCCTCTGCTCCGTCAGAACGGGCCAGCAGCTCTCTGTCCTCATGTTTGTCCTTGTCCTGGCCTGGGCATGTTTCTCAAATTATCTGTATCCCTCCCCCCTCCCCCATCCTCTCAGAGTAGAAATACGAAACTTGGGGAGAGGGAGGGAGGGAAGCTGAGCAGGGCCTGAGAGTCCCCCCAGAGCAGCCTCTGGCTTGTTCCCCCAGGTCTAGCCTACATCTGTGAGGGCCTGAAGGAGCAGAGGAAGGGGCTGGCTACTCTCGTTCTTTGGAACAATCAGCTGACACACACAGGCATGGCTTTCCTGGGAATGACACTGGTGAGTTACATGCACAGACCCAAAGAGCCTTGGAAGGGCCCCAAGAATGTGGGATGGCCCCAGATTTTACAGATAGAGAAGGAATCTGAAGCCAAGAAAGAGATGGGCCCGAGGTCTCAGAATCCATCAGAATCAGAAGTCTCTTGGCTCCCAGGGGGTCTTTCCATCAAACTTAGGACTGGGAAAAGTTGGGGGGGGGGGCATTGAGGAAGGGGTCTGGAGAAAGGCATGAGCATGTCCACAGAGGGTTTGGCTTTGGACTCACTGGCCTGTCTCCCTTTGCCAGGGCGCTCGCTCCCATGTTTCCCAAGATCCCGTTTTTTTAGTAAGTTAGTGAGAGCTGGGAGAACTCTGTGGGGTGCTCTGTAAGCCTGGGCCAAGTGTCCTAGACACTCTAGTTCTAGTGAACTACAGCCCCGGATGCTGTAGTCCAGCCACGGAGAGCCTTCGAACACATAGCTGGTTCACTGATTTCTGGCTGGCTGTGTCCTGCCTCCTGGTGGGCAGTGCTGAGTGAGAGGTTTCATAAAGGCCCAACAAGAAGAAAGGTGAGGCCTGCCATGGCCTCCCAGGAGGGAGCCCAGTCCTTGGACTGCTGGTGTATGATCACCTCTGCCACCCCTGGCCTGGCTTGGAAGCACCTTCAAGCCTTTGAGCTTAGCCTACGGCCAAGGTGCCAGGCAGGTGCTCCGGCCCCTTTCTTGATTGGGCTCCCCTTGCCCTTGTGTGTCTCCCCCATTTCTTTTGTCCTCAGCCCCATACCCAGAGCCTGGAGACTCTGAATCTGGGCCACAACGCTATTGGAAACGAGGGCATCCGGAACCTCAAAAATGGGCTGATTGGGAACCGCAGTGTCCTGCGCTTGGGACTGGCCTCAACCAAATTGACATGCGAAGGTGAGGGGCCAGGTGGAGCTGGGGTCGGGAGACCTTGGAGGGAAGCTGGGAGAGGTCAGAGTGGAGCAAAGGCTTGGGGGGCCAGGGCTGAGAAATGGAGGAAGGAGTGAGAAGAACTGAACCAGGGGTGTGGGGAAGAGGCAGAGAGGAGAGAAAAGAAGCTGAGCCTGGAGGTGGAGGCCCCGCTGTGGGCCAAGTCCAAGCAGATCCTTGGGCTTGGGGGGAAGGATGGAGTGGAGGGAGCCCGGGCCCCTGAGGCCAGGACAGACAGGAGCAAGGCCCTGGCTCCTAGGCTGTAGCCATGCCGAGGGCAGCTCGGGCATCCATGGTCTCTCGGGCCCTTTGGCCTGGCTTGGGAGGCCCCCCTCTTCTCACTGGGGGCCCTGACTGGACTCGGCCTCATCCCCAGGAGCTGTGGCAGTAGCAGAATTCATTGCTGAGAGCCCTCGCCTGCTTCGGCTGGACCTTCGGGAGAACGACATCAAGACTGGTGGGCTGATGGCCCTGTCCTTGGCCCTCAAAGTCAACCAGTCACTGCTGCGCCTCGACTTGGACCGGGAGCCCAAGAAGGAGGCAGTGAGTAGGGGCCCCCATCTTCTGCATGTTTGCTCAGGCTTAGGCTGGGACCAGGGGGCCACTGGGGCCCAGGTGTGCAGGGCCTGGGCGCCATCCTCCCTGCAGCAGCCCTGTCTGTACCCTTGCAGGTCAAGAGCTTCATCGAGACCCAGAAGGCCCTCCTGGCAGAGATCCAGAACGGTTGTAAGCGCAACTTTGTCCTGGCCCGGGAGGAGGAGGAGAAGGAGCAGCAGCTGCAGCTCTCGGCCTCCATGCCCGAGATCACGGTCACTGAGCCTGCCCAGGAGGAGGCTGCTGTGCTGGGAGAGCCAGCAGATGAGGCAAGGGAGAACGGGGACCTGGGAGGGGCCGGGCCTGAGGCCCCCAGGCTGGCCCAGGACTCGGATTCTGACACCGATGAGGACGAGGACGAGGACGATGAGGACGAAGACGATAGTGGCCGAGAGATCCAGGAGACACGTAGCCCCGAGGTTCAACTTGTCACTGTTCCTGGGAACTCCCTGAGCTCCAGGGATAGGACCCCTCCAGGCAGCCCGGCCCCTTCAGCCCCAAAGGCTCCGCTGGAGAGCCCTAGTAGGCCCAGACCAGAGGTGCCGGGCGCTGAAAAACGCATCTCAGTGTCCAGCCCTGGCCGAGGTCACAAAGTTTTTGTGGTGACTCGGGTAGAAAGCCCCCCAGAAAAGGTGGGCGAGGCCCTGGCCCTGCAGACTGAGGCCCCGGCCGACAGGTCAGGGGTTGGCCCCGGCCCCGGCCCTCCAGACCTACCACTGCCCAATGGGCTGAAGCCAGAGTTTGCTCGTGCACTGCCTGATGCCCCTGCCGGCCATGGAGGACCAGAGGGCAAGGGTGCAGGTTGTGGCCTGGAACATGGTGAGCATGGGCCCTGAGCCGGGTAGTGACCCCAGCAGTGCACTCGCCTGCCTCCCTCCCTCACTTAGACGGCTCACAGCTTTGGAGCTGTGTCCCCTGGGACCCTTCCTTTGAGCTCACAGATGAAGACACCAGAGCCCAAGGCAACTTGCCCAGTCAGTGACAGAGTTGAGAGTTGAATTCACATCAGCCGTTTGGACATGACCCTGGGCTGTGTCGCCAAGCACTGGTACCAGAACCTCAGCTCTGTCACTCACTGCCTTGGTGACCTGGCCCAACTAAGCCAGAGTGGTCCCCAGGGAGCCCACTTCCCTGGCTCCCCACTGCTCTTAGCCCTGAAATCTGACCTTGGGATCCGAGAGCAAGGCCAGGTCCCTCCTGTCCCACATAAGGACATGCAGGCTCACACAGGGGCACTGGGGTCATTCTCATGAAATTCCCTCTGCTCCTTTCTGAACTCCCAGAACTCAGCTGTTCCAAGAATGAGAAGGAGCTGGAAGAATTACTTCTGGAAGCCAGTCAGGAGTCAGGACAGGAGACGCTGTGATACCTGAGGTGAGGAAGGAGGAGGATGAGGGGGGGGGCGGGGGGGGGCAGAGAAAATGCCACCTGACCAGCTCATCCCTTCTCTTCATTTCCCAGGGTCTTTCTCTGGTCAGGCTTCAGGGATCTGAGGCCCCAGCCTGTGCCCCGGATCCAGACCACCCTCCACTCCAGCTCTCCAGGACAGGCCCGTGCTGGGCCAGTGTGGGCCGCAGGGCTGGGGGAAGTAGGCTCCTGAGGAAACACTACAAGGGACCCTTGGGAAGCAGATCGGCCCCCTTCCTTCCCTGGGCTCCCAGACCCCATCTGAGCTCCTCTGTTTATTTCCCCCTCCGCTCTCTGAGGAAGGACCAGAGGCTGGGCCAGGCAGGCCCAGGGGGTGGAAGGAGGTGGGTTCTCTCAGGGAGGCACGGGAGGGAGATGCGCACAACTTGGGTCAGCCCCGGGGGATGGTGCTGCTGAATGGTACTGATCTGTGCTGTG
>CM053588.1:26294416-26395868 GCA_028646515.1 Pseudochirops corinnae
GGGGGGGCGTTGGAGGGGCTCCTTTGCAGGGGCGGGGAGCCCGCCTCTTGGCCTTCTGCCTGGAGATAGGCCTCGGAGAGGAGGCAGGCCAAGGGGCAGGAGGAGACCCTGGTGGCGCCCAGCTTCTCTCCCTGCGGCACACATCTCTGGTCAGACTTTTTCTATTAAATGCCTCCGTCGCCAGCAGGGGTAGCCCTGAGTCCTTTTTATTCCTTCCTACATTGACCCAGGAGGTTAATGAAACATTCATCGTTTATAAGGGGCCGTGTCAGAAGAGAAACAGGAGGACCAGGTCAAGGAAGCAGCATGATAGGCTGGGACTTTGAGGCTGAGGATGGGGCCAGAGAGCAGGAGCTCAGGCCCTGCCTTGTGTGGGGGGGAGATGGGGGGGGTCTGCACCCTAGGACGCCCATGTGGCCAGTCTGCCATCCACTTGAAGACAGCTGCTCTCTGGCAGTAGGATCGACAGGAGGCCTGTGCTCAGTCTGGCATACCTCGGCTGTAGGCTGTCCTGGGCTCCTGACGTCCTAAAGGTCCCCGAGGGTGACTGACTGGGTGGATAGGCTTGTCTTTTCCTCTCATTGGCCCTGGGCCAGCTTCCCACTGTCACATTTCATCCCTAAATGCCCCACCTTTCTGATACTGAATCAGAGACTGGTTGGGCAAGTGGCCCAAGAGCTGGAAGGTGACTGCTGAGTTTCTCCCCAGACTTCCTTCACCCCGGATGTGGCAGGATGGGAGGCAGAGCCATAATTAGCTGGCACAACAGGGCAGCCTGGGAGGTACCAACATGAGTTCATGACAGTGGGGTGGGGGCATCCTCCGGAAATGCCAACTTACCCCGAGAAGGGGGTGATCTGCCTGACTGGGGCAGGAGGGCGTGGGGCCTGCACACACCCATCCCTTTTTCTAGGACATATATCGTCTCCAGACCCTCTCTGCCACTCAGTCTTGCCCTTTACCACAATCACACTACGTCTCTCTCCTCCCATCCTCTTGGCCCCGGCCTATCATGAACAGTAGGGATGTAGCCCCTGAAGCAGTCTGATTGACTTTTCTTTATTGCACTGAAAGAGGGGGTTCCAGTCTGGTCTCCCCTTGTGCACCTGCGTGCATAGACGTGTGTACGTACACACACACACACACACACACACACACTCTCTCTCTCTCTCTCTCTCTCTCTCTCTGCTAGAAGACCACCCAAGCCCTGAGTTCATAACTAAAGCAGGGTTGTGTCCTGTGAGTGAGCTCCAACGAGGTCCAGAGGCAGCCGGAGCCTGCCCTTCATGGCAGGGGCACTGGCCTTGACCCACTGACCGACCAGCTGCCACTGCCTTGCTCTTAGTATTCAGGAATGAGGGGAATGGGACCCCTTCTCTCCCAAATTCAAGAGACAGTGCTGGGCTTGCCAGCATGGAAAGACCTGTCCCGCAGGGGGGAAGACGGTTTCTCAGAGTGGGTGGCAGAGCCATGAGGGTTGCTACCTGGCGGGTTGAGGGCACGGATGCTCCGGATGAGCCCCATGCGGCGGCGAATAGAGTGGTCCAGGTTGACGGTACAGCAGAGCAGGCTCTGGGCCTCTGCCACAGTAAAAGGAAAGTCGATGCCCAGGAAGCGGGCAAAGAGCTCTGGGTCGCCATCCAGGTCCACCACGTTCTGCAGGGCCTTGGTCATGGTGTGGAGCTCACGGCTGTTGTCATGGAAGATGCCCCAAAGTGGAGCCTGGGGGTCTGGGCCCCCCTCCACCTGCTGGCGGTCTTCCAGGCACTGCAGGGCCCAGCTCAGCCGGCAGGGCCACTGGTTGGCCAGGACCACCCAGGCTACAGCCTGACGTGGTGTTGGCCGCATGGCCCCACCCCGGGCCTGGTGCTCATGCAGCAGCCTCACTGTGATGGGCACCGTGTTCACAATACGACGCATGGAGACAACGTTGTCCGGAATGTATTCGTACAGGCAGTCTTGCTCATCGTGCAGGCAGAAGAGGGCCTCCTGGATGCGCTGCCCAGCCTCCACCTCGATGTAGCCCTGGTCCTGCCCCCTTGCCACCTCCACATGGAGCAGCTCTGTGCCCTCCACCTCGGAAGGGGCCCCTTTCTGGCTGCCCCGGAGCTGCCGAGTGATGGCCCGATAGAGCAAGTCGTCCCGGCTCTGCACGGCATCCTCCAGAAAGCGCAGCTTTGTCCGCCGCCCCATGATGGGCACAGAGAAGGGAAGTGTGACCGTGCGGTTGAGAAAGAGGTAGCCATTGTCGGCCACACCCTTCATGGAGCCGGCATTCTCAAGGCATGAGGCCAGGATGTAGGGGTCCACCACCAGGATGAAGATGAATGGGGCCTGGCTGTCCGACAGCAGGGTGTTGATGGCATTGAGGACGCCCACAACCCGCTCAGGGTAGCAGGTGTCTAGGCCGGTGACCTCCAAGACAATCCGGAGTCGCCGCCGCTGGAAGATCTCCAGGAAGTAGATGTAGTTGGTCAGCAGCTCCACTTCCTTCTTGACCTCACACATGAAGCCCAGCTGGCTCCCAAACTTTTCCCGTGTAACCAGCCTCTCAATTTTCTTCCGCTGGCTGACAAACACGTGCTTGCCCACTGAGTAGAGGGCCATGAGCAAGCCGGAGCCTGACAAGGTGGTAGCCGCGCCCCCAAACACTTTGAGCATGCTTCCATGGCTGCCTCCCTCCCGCCCAGGACCCCTGCTGCTGATGGAGAGGTAGAGGAGGCCCACACCCAGGGCCAGGGCTGCTGCCAGCGCCAAGAGGATAAGGCACACCCTGCGGCGGCAGTGCCACTCACGCTGGCAGAAGTCTGGGGCCATGGCCGGCTTGTTGCCTACCACGGTGTAGAGGCTGAAGGGCAGAGCCCCATAGTGGCTGCGGATGCCATCACATAGAGTGGTCACCAGCCCAGCCCACAGCTTGTCTGTGCCCGCGTACTGCCAGGCGCTGAAGCGGATGAACAGGAACTGCACATTCTTCCGACGCAGGTGGAGCTCCGTGATGACGGGCTGGTAGAAGACCAAGTACCAGAGAAGCCGCGGGAAGCCCCAGCCGTGCACCTGACGAGGCTTCCATTGTGCTTGCTGGAGCTCCTCCGCTTCCCGCTGGGCTGCCTCCTTCTGCATGAGGGCTTGGGGAGAGCCAAAGCAGAAGCCAGGGTCAACCAGGCTGGTCCCCAAAACTTCCCAGAGCCTCAGGATCCACCCATAAAGAAGCAGCCACCACCTCCTCACTGCCTGAAGACCAAGAGGCAAGGGGAGGGAGGCCTAGGTTCTGGGGCTGCCTCCCTTGGGTCATGCTGATTCCCCAGGAGCCAGCCAGGACTTACTCATTTTCATCTGTCCTCAAATGCCCAAGCACAGGGACTCAGACACAGTTGCTGAGTAAATGTTTGTTGAATGAATGGTTGGAGGTCAAGATGAGGGTTTAGAATTGACAGGGCTGGGTCAGGATGAGGGTGGATCAGGGATAGGGGCTGAGGATCAGAGTTGGGAGCTGGGCCAACCTGGGTGTTCAGAATTGAACTAGAGTTGGCAGGTGTTTGCTTCAGGCTTGTTGAGGTTTGGATTTTGACCTTGGACTGAAGTGAATGGTCTGGGTGGGGTTTGGGCTGGTTCAGTTAGTGTTGGGTAGTGGCTTAGCAGTGGGCTGGAGTGAAGGTCAGAACCAGCGGGAGAAGAAGCCCTAGGATTAGGGCTGTCTCAGACTAACTTGCCTTGAGGTCTGAGTTAAACCTGAAGATCAAAGCCAAGAGGTCATGCAGAGAAAGCTGGGGGTTATAACTGGATTAGGCCTGGACCACAGCTGAGATGAGTTGAGACCTAAGGGTTAACATTTACTGGGCAGGCTCAGAGTTTGGGGAGAAGAGATGAGAGTTAGAGGTGACTTTAGTGTGGTCTTGAAGGGAATTGAGAGTTAGCATGTGAGGACTGGATCACGGCGGACTGTGTGGGGGAAGCACCACACTCCCCAACTACCTGTGATTTTGTCCAGCATCATGTGCAACCGGCAGCCAAAGGGGGCATAGAAACCCACTGTCACAGGTGTGGGCACGTGGCACAGTGTCTTGGACAGGCAGCTGCAGTAGACATCATCCTCTGTCACTATGTCTGCAAGTGAGATGTTGGGCTGTGAGGCCAAGGCTGAGGCTCTCCCCCCTCCCCAACCTCCCATCTTCAAACCACTCACCTCCCGTGCATGCACACACACCTGCCTCCCACTGACCAGACCAAGAAAGCCACCATCTTCCCCCCTGAAGCAGCCATGTATAGGAAGACATTGTACAAGAGTGCCAATCACCTAGGCCCCCCCTTCTCCCATTGCCTAGATGCAGTGAAGGAAGAACCATTGAACTGTGAAGCCTGTACTCCCCATAGAGCCCCCAACTCTGGTTACCTTCTTAATGCTAATACTAACATTTAGTTATTACTGTTCAACTTCCTACACTTGAGATATGTTGTTACCCCAAATTCTAATCCCATTCCTAACCCCAAACCTTCCCTTCCTGTACTGGAAATTCTATTCCAGCTGTATCCATAATGCCAACTCTAAAGGTAACCATGTCCCTAAACTTGTCTCTTGACTTAAGCTTTAATCACATCATCAGAGTTGGAAGACACCAGTCTTGCTTCACCTTAAACTTGAGCATAACCTTAATTGAGTGCAAGTGTAGATTGACAAGACATCTGGGATCCTCCTTCTACAGGACCTGATGGTCTAGAAGGAGGGCCAAGCCTAAGCATATAACTATAATACAGTGTTATATGATGAGTAGGTTTGGAACATGCAAACAAAGGGGTGTTTGCAGTCTGCTGGGGGTCATTGCCAACAGAAAATCTGGGAGTGCTTCCTGGAGAAAGGAGCATTTAAGTTGAGTTTTAAAAGAATGACTAGGAACTCGAGCACAAGCAGAGATGTGGAGGTAGCTGCGAGACAGTCACAGACAGTTCTGTCCCTTTTGCTATGCAGAAGACTTCAAACTTGTGCCCTTGGGCCATGGGAAGAAGGAGAAAAGCCAGACCTACCCATCGCCCATTCCTGCAATGTGAAAGGGTGAATTGTGAGGGCATAGTAGCATTGGGAGAGCAGGGAGGCTATCCCACTAAGAGCCTGGATGGGAGGAGAGAATGGACAGCTAGCAAAGATGCCTCCTGAGTGGAAGCAGTAGATGGCGGAGGAGAGTGACCAGAGCCCTGCTTCCAGCTGGCTTCTTGTCCTTCAACAAGTCCCTAAATCTGACTGCGCTTGATTCACCTGAACACTCATACTCCTAACCTCAGCCATCATGGCTTTAACCAGAACCCCTGTCAAATGTCTTCACTTTACTATGGTTTCCAGTCAACAGGACCACGAAGGCTCGCTCCTGGCACCACCTGATGGAGCAAATAGGGCATGGGACCTTATGAAAGAGACCTCCGTTCCTGCCTCCCTCCCCTCCTACCAAGCTGGAGGCTGTGGAGAGAAGCAGGGTTGGATGGTCAGATAAAGCATCGCAAGGTGGGGAAGAGGCCAGGAAGTAACTCGCAGGTCCTGAGCCCAAACCCAGCAGCTGCATTGAAGGAGGTGATCTAGAAGCCTAGGCTAAGGGGCAAGGGGAAGGATTCCAAAAGGGAAGAGCTAGCTCCCAGAAGGAACCAATGGCTTTGGGGACCAGAGCTAGTGCATAGAACCCTGGAGACCTAGAAAGATAACAGCCCTTGAGAAAGAGCTAATGGTCCCAAAAGACGGGTAGAGGGAGGGAACATTACCCTGCCCAAAAAGACCAATGAGAGGTTCCCAGAAAGTGGGAGTTGAGGGGGAAAGGGACGAACAGCCAAGAGCCCAGGAGAAGTGTCCAAAGGATGAGGATCTACCACCAGAGAAGGAGCTGGCACTACAGACTCCAAGAGCTGGAAAGGGTCGGACAGGGCTGGGCACCCTGACTTCAGGGATGGTGCCAGCCATCGGGGCTGAGGGCAAGTCAGGATTCAAGTTGCCAGCAGGAGGGGAAGTAGTTCCAGATGGTGGGTGGCCTCTTGCTGTCCTGTGGCCTTTGCCCGCGGGGTAGCCCCTAGCACAGTCTTCACCCAGACAGCGCCGGTGCCGTGGGGGCAGGGGGGCAGCACCCGACTGCCTAAACCAATAGCTTCCATTCCTGGGGGCCTGAAAGGAAGGTGGCCAGGCCCGGGGATTCCCAGGGCATGACCTGTAGGCATGATGGGTAGAGGCCATGGTTGGAGGCCGAAAGGCTGATACATCCTGGCGTCGTTGGTGACGGAATCCTAGAAAGAAGGAAGATGAGTGCAATGACTAGGTCGGAGCCGAGGACAGAGAGATGGGGCACAGGGTACCTAGGCCCCTTAAAGATGGACGAAGCAAAGAGATGCTCAGAGCGGGAAGGAAATAAAGTTCTGACCCCACTGTGACCGTGGCTGCGTTTTCTCACTTTTAGGGCTCGGTCTCCCCACCCCCCTGTGCAGAATGAGTAGGCTGAACTAGATTGTCAGGTCCTTTCCAGCTGTAATCAGTCATGGTGACTGGAGGATGGAAGGATGGAGAATTGCCTTGGGAGCCTTTTCTCCAATTTCTGTGTAGATGACTGGGGGAAGGACCAAGTAGGGAAACAACAGTAGAGGATGATACTGCTTGAGAAGGGCTGTGTGATCCTCTCCTAGCCCTCTTTCTGGAGGGCTGCCTGGCCCTCGAAGCTGACCTGGGACCTGGGAGGAGGGACTGTGGAAGGGAAGGGAAGAGGGACGGAAGGAGGGTGGCATGGGACAGAGTCCTGGTGGCAACAGGGCACATACGATGTGGCCCCCACAAAGAAGGTCCAAAAGAAAGGTGAGGGTGAAGGGGGCAGCTGCCACCCAACTCCCTCATCTCAACAGAGGGGATGGAAACACAACCAATGGGAGCTCCCTTCTCCACCCTCCCTCTCCTGTTGCGGCTTGGTCACATCCCCCTTCTCCCACTTTCTCCTGCTGTTTGCTCTCCTCTTCTCACTGGAGGCCCCCAGAAGCTGGTATACCAGCACAGTAATCAGGGACTGGCTGCTCCCTTCCCCATCCGGAAGGCTCCCTAGCCCCACCCCACACCTCTCAGCATCTCACTGCAGCCTTGCTTGATAAAACAAATGCCCTGGTTAAGACAGTTCTGGTGCCCCTTGCTTCCATCCCTCCCTTATAGGAAGGTTTTTGAAGTGATTGATGCTGTCCCCCAAAGCTAATCTCCCTCATTTACCCCTCAAGCCTTCCTCAAAGTTCAGGCCAACTAATCTGTCTCCCCCTCAGACTAGGTGCTCCCTAAGGGAAGGCTCAAACTAGGTGATCAGGGGCACAGAGGAGGACACCCTCTACCTTTCCCCTGATAGCTCTCAGGGTCAACAAAGCGATCCAGCCGGAATCGGGCCTGGCCCACGGAGGGCATTGTCCCAACAGTGCCCACAGCAGCATAGGGCTTGGCCATAGGAAAGCTGAGTTCGTTGTCTGATCAGCCACCTCCTGCGGAGAATAAGAGAAGACAGAGAAGCTAGACATGGAAGTGGGCAAGGAAGGATGAGGTCCCCTCCAAAGATTCTGAGGGGGTTCAAAAGGGCCACAGGGAGAGGAGCCCCCTAAGCCAGTGATTCTCAACCTTCCTAATGCTGCGACCCTTTAATACGCATATGTGGGTGGACCTGCCTGGAGACAGAGGAGCAGTGTCTCGGTTCCTAAGACCATCGGAAAGATGTATTTTCCGATGGTCTTAGGCGACTCCTGTGAAAGGGTTGTTTGACCCCCAAAGGGGTCGTGACCCACAGGTTGAGAACTGCTGCCCTAAGCATAGCAATTTGGAATGGACACCTGAATTCTATTGACTGCAGCAGACCATTTGACAGTTGGCAACTAATTTCCCCACAACCTCAGCTTTCTTTTCTAAAGTGAGGAAAATATTTGTACTACTGACCTGAGAAAGTACTTGTCTACTCCCCCCATTCACAGCCCCTTCCAGCTTTCTCAAAGCTGAGGGAGATATCATACGTCTCCTAGAGTGTTGTCTCCCCACTGAAAAGTGTTAAGGATGAGAGAGGTTAGGGAAGAGGTTACCAGCTAAGTGATGGAAAGGATGAATAAGGTCTGAGGCTGTGGCTTGGGGAGCTGAGTACATTTAGGGCTGGCTAAAGTTCTTCAAAATAAGTGATGGGATACGGGATAGGTTTGAGCAGATAATAGCTGAGGCGGGTAGGTAAGGTTGGGAGAAAGGTGAGACCCTGGGGGAAGTAGGTAAGTTTGGAGGAGCAAGTGAAGTTTGGGGGCTAAGGGAACAGGTGGGTAAGGTCTGGTCCCTCACCCCCGCCTTACCTATTCCTGTCCCTTTCCCCTCTACCCCCACCCCCAGTCCCTTACCTGATGGGGAGGCAGCTTCAGCAAAGACCTCACTTCCCTCCTAGTGCTAGCCGCATCCTGGGCCCCACTAGACTGAGTGTCTGGGTCCAGAGAAGCCCTAAAAAACCCAGCCCAACCGGTCTTCCTACCTCCACCTCCGCCCTCACCAACTACAGGGATGTTCCCTTTGCCACCCCTGCCCCAAGCCAAGTAGCACTGGGCACACCCACCCACTCACCCCCTGACCAGCCTCCTTGGTTCATTCCTTGAGGAGCTACGGAACTAAGGACCCAGGACTGGATGATGGGGACACCAAAGAACACAGGGAGGGAGGCAGAGATGAGGGGAAGAGGAGAGGGGGAGGGAGGTAGAGACATATGAGCAGTCCTTAGCAACCAAAGGGGAAGACTGAAGGCCAGGGGAGAATGGTCTTGCCCAGGGAAACCTTTGTTGGAGGGGCAGGTCAGATCCACAGCAGATTGTCAGCCACTGGACAGGGCTGGTCCTAGGTTCCAGCCGAGCTCCATCACATGTCAATTCAAGTGTAACTTTGGGTCATTTCAGCTCTGAGCCCATGTGTGTATCTGGGTATGCCAGAGGGGCAGGATTGTGGGGCTTTCTAGATGATAGCCATCCCAGAGCCAGGGCTCTCTGCCCCCTACCAAGGCAAGGAGGTCAGAGCCATCTATTCCTAGCTACAGTTGGCCCCCATCCTCCGGCTTCTTTCTGCTTAAGCTCTCCATTCTCCTTTGGGTAGCTCTAATTGGTAGGAGCCTTCCTCTCCCCTTACATCAAGCAGATTGTTGTTGTTCCTCATTCTGCATCTTAATGCTAACCCTTCCAACACTTGGAAGTATCGCTCCTCTTTCCCTTCTGAGTTGTGTTCACATAACCATTTAGCTCCTCCAGCTCACCTTCAGTAGTACTCTGTCCAGCCCTCTCTTTTCTATGCCTTTTCTTATGTACACTCCAGCCTGTCCCTTCTCCTTCCTCCCTGCCCTGGCACTCCACCCCTTCTACCTCAGATGTAGAGGGAAGGGGCCAGGGTCATTCTGCTGTCCTGTCCCAGGTCTGCCCCCCGCTGCTGTGGGATCCCAAAGCACTGGGCCTCTGACCAGTCTCCCTGCTCCCCCAAACACAAACACACTTCAGATGAACTGGGTAATGAGTGTGCTCTGGAGAGCTGCTGGTCAGATAGGAAACACCGGAGAGGGCAGGGATTCTGTCTCACCTTCCTAGGTAAGCTAGAATGGGAAAAGGGGAAGGAAACCATTTTTAAGGAGTATGTGAAACATGTTGCATTAGCCCAGATGAGTGAGCCCTGAGTGGGGCTCAGCCAGTGTCCTCACAGCCCCCTCTGATCCCACCAACCCTTCCTGCCCAGGAGCTCCAATAGCAATGCTTTGCACTTAATAAATGCTCATTCATTCATGACTTGGCATGGTTAACAATATGAAAACCCTAATACCTCCCCTGGCATTTAGGAGTCCCCACAATCAAACTTTCTTCTATTCCTTAGCTTCTCTCCTGAGCCCCCTCAATAAGGCCTGGAACAAGCTAAAATGGCTGACTCACTGTTCCTTGAATTCACCACCTCACCACCCACCTTGGCAGGATTTCCCAACGTCTACTTCCACCTGGCTTTAAGAGTTACCTCCTTCAGGAAGACTTCCCTGATTCACTCTTCTCCTTACTCCCACCTCCTTTGTTCCTCCCCAGCAAGGCTTGATAAGGTGATAAAGGGATGGGGTTCTGGACATGGATAAGATAAAGCACAGCCAGCATTCCTAAGGCTCTCCCCCTCACCTACCACAAGAAGCCTCATCACAGCAGGTGACTGAGAGAGGAGCAAGGTGGGGAATGCACGTCTGAGGTGGGGGTGGCCTGGCAGAGCCTGCCTGTGACCCTGGCTGTGTGGCCACGGTCCATCGGAGGGTCCCCGCTTCCCAGTTGGAAGAGACCTCCTAGGTCACCCAGTGCCCTCACTTAGACCCGTTGTGTGTGTGTGGGGGGTGTCACACAGCTGCTCTCTGTCCTGTCCTCTTGGGCTATATTTTGGAAAATAGCCCTTAGTTTCCCACCTGTGACCCTCCTTGGAGGCTGATCCCTCGGGCCGTGGTGCTCCCATCTCAGTCCCCTTTGCTCATCTGGAAGGCTGAGCGAGGACTCTTCCCACATCCTCCACTGGAAGCTGCCCCAAGCACCACTGCCCTCCTCAGAGGCCCCCCCATCGATGGAGCAGGCACCACACATCCTTTCCCTCACTCTCCTACTGTGTGCTGTTTTCCCCTCTTCTTTCCCATTTGCAACCCCCATGCTTAGCACAGAGCAAGTGGTTCCTAAGTTTGTTGTGTGACTGGGACCTAGATCTGGACCAGCTCTGAAATTTCAGTTCTGAAAAAACCTCCAGGAGAGGCCACTAAGGTTCAGCAATTTTTCCTAAGGTACCCAAGGCACTGGGACATTGTGACTGGTCCAGGGTCTCACAGTCTCCACGTTATCAGAGGTGGGACTTGAATCCAGATCTCCCTGACTTTGAGGTCAACCATGTAAATGCCATCACCTCTCATGGCTGATTTTCAGAAATTCCTCCTCAGCCTTCATGGGCTGAGCTGGTCTTGGTCTTGCCTCAGACTTCTCCTAGCCTCATGTACACTTCCACCACCTGACCTGAGAACAGGCCCCCTCTCCTCCTCTCTCTCTGCCACGGGGCCCCTCCCCTCTGCCGGTCAGTGTGCTGGGCTCACCTGCACAGGAGCGTCCACCCTTCTCCAGGTCAGAGGCCTGCTGCCCTGCAACCCTCCCCTGTGGAGCAGCAGGCCCTGACATCACCCCACTCCTGTGACCATGGGCATGCCCCTTCTCTGTCCCAAAGCCAGTTTCCTCATTTGTAAATAAGGGCTTGGCCCCTTTCTGCTCTAATTTCTGTTAACAGTGGACTCCACAAATCCGGCCACGATCGCAAACCCCAGTGGTAACTAGGCAAATGACTGAACCCCCCTGGCTTTGGTTTCCTCCTCTCCAAAGTCACCAGGTCAGACTAGATGCCTCCTGGGAGATGCTGTGCTGGGCACTTGGGGCCAGGAAACCAAAGTCTGACAGGCTCTGAACTTGGGTTGGGCTGAATCTCCCTAAACCAGCTTGGCACCCTACAATCCAACCCAGGATGGGGGAATCGGGAGACCCAAGTTCCCACTCCAGGTCCCAAGAATCTCCTGGCTGTAACCTTCTGCAAACCATTCCCCTAAACCGATTTCCTCTCTGACTAAATCGGGGTACAGCTTCCACTGTTTACCCTCAAGGATGTCTTAAGAATCCAAGTACTGGGGTGGCTAGGTGGCACCGTGAATACAGCACCCACCCTGGAGTCAGGAGGACCTGAGTTCAAATCCTGCCTCAAGACACTTAACACTTACTAGCCATGTGACTTGGGCAAGTCATTTAACCTCAATTGCCCTGCCCTCCCTCCTCCAAAAAGCAAAAAGAAAAAGAAAAAAGAATCCAAGTACTCTGGAAACTTCTTCCAGCCAGGAAGATGCTTACCCCAGAGAAAGCCTAGGGGGCCCTGTGGGTTCAGAGTGAACAGATGGCCAGAATGGGCAGGTGGAACTAACAGGTCAGCAGCTCCTGTTGTGGGACTGGGTGGCCCGGCTCCACTCCTCTGGGTGCACACCTGTGTTTTATATTGTCTGTGGGTGTGGAGGCGTTGTTGCATTGTCTCCTCTGGGGTGGGCCTTGCCTTGTGTAAGTCTGCCCCATGTGTATGGGGAGGATTAGGGCACTGCTCACACCCACAGGAGCCTTCCCCCAGTGCAGCTTAGACATCTGCCTCCCTCCTGGCTCTCTGGAGTCTGCGCATCACTTGGGCTCAGCAGGCAGAGTGCCCTAAGGGGACCGAGGTGAGGTGAGGTGGAGAAAGAGGCATAGCTGGGGCTCAGGGTCAGGAACAGGCTTTATTAGAGAGAGGAGATAGTGACCCCAGAACTCCACCACGGCTCTGAGCTTCACCAAGTCTCCCTGAGCCCTTGGTCCTTGGAGCTCCTGATCCTGGCTGTCATCCAAGGACCACCAACCTTAGGATCCTGTAGTTCCACCAAACATCCACAGCCCTAAACTGTTCCCCAGATTCCCAACCCTGGGTGACCTGCTGGGGTCCCACCACTCTGGGAATACGGGATTAGTTTTGGGCTCCCATCTCAGGAAAGGCATGAAGAGAAGGGTGAGCCTGTCCAGAAAATGGGGACCAGGATGGTCAGAGAACTGCAGACCATAAGGCACACTGGAGTGAAAGGCCTGGGGAAAACAAACCTGGAGGAAAGAGTGTGCTGTGAGGTCAGGGCTCTTCCCACTGCACGGCCTTTGAGCACTGGAAGGGCTATCATGGGGTTGGGGCCCAGATTTGTCCCACTTGGTCTCTGGGGGCACAAGAAAAAGCAGGGGCTCTGGAATGGAGATCTGCGGCCATCCCAAAAATCAGAACTGTCCATAAAGAGATTGGGCTGCTCTGGGAGGCAGTGAACGCCTGGCCTCCTGGTCAAGAACCGCGTAGAAGGGGCACAGACGGGGTAGACCCCCTCAAAGCTCAAGGCCCCCAGGAGAAGTAATCCATTGTCCCGGCTTTAACATCTCCTGGCAGTCCTTTGCCCTCCATCAGCCTGTTTCCTCATCTGTATGATGGGGTGAACATATTGCTTGCCTTGCCTAATCCCTGGGGTGTACTCTGGAACTTTCCATTAGGATGAAGGGATGATCCCAGCTAGCCCTAATCCCCACTCTCTGGGGCCCGGGCCCTTTCAAGCCTTCTGAATCACCACCTGGAACTTACCTAGAACAAAAAAGGCAGCCGATAAGGAGGGGCAGGCAGCACATGGTGTGTATAGGGTAGGGGCTGAATGGACAAGTGAACAGCAGCAGGTCATAGGCCTGAGACACAAGTCATGTCCTCTCTCTGAGGCCCAATGGTATGGCATGCTGGATAGGGCACAGAGGCCTGGGGTTCAGGGCCCGGGGCCCAGTCACTCTGGGGCCATGTTGGGCGAATGACTGAACCTCTCTGGGTGGTGGTTTCACCTCCAAAGGAGGAGGGAGCTGGCCTCTGGCCTCTCATCCATCTGATAGAATGGCCTCCCACCGTGCCAACTACACTGGGGGGTCAGGAAGCAAGGCGGCCTTGGCCACAGCCTCAGAGGCTGACGTGGGCCAAAGTGGCCCATCAGAAAAGGAGCCCTGTCTCCTTTCCAAGGTGGGGAGAGGGCCAAAGGACAGACCTGTATGGCCCAACAACTTGAACCTGGGCCCTGGAACGAGGGGAGAAAACTCTGTGACCCAAGCCTCGGGTGGGTTCAGGAGCCCTGGGTTACCCTCCTGCTCTGGCCACAGGCCTGCTGACCCTGCCCTCCTCCCTGACTGGCTCCCACCCCTGGAGACTCACAGGCAGGCAGGGAGGTCACGCTGGCTGTGACAGAGCTCTCGATACCCAGGGCGCTGAGGGTACCCCGGAGAAGACCACATGTGAAGGCAAGAAACTGGAGGGGAAAGACACAGCTGTATTAGCTGCCTCCTAGATGACCAGAAAGGGGGCTTGGACCCAGAGCCCAGGAGATGGAAAGGAAGCCTGCCTGGGAGGCCCAGGTCATTGGGGAGGGAGGGTTTGGGTTGGGGGGCCCAGAACAGAGGGAGCCACCAGGGCAGAGAATGGAGGAGAGGGAGGAGAGAGTCCTCCTGTCACCAGGGCCCCATCCCCTGCCTGCCCAGTACCTTGGGGGCTTCCTCCAGATACTGCTGGCCCCAGGCCATCTGTGTCAGGAAGGGAAAGTTGTTATCTTGCAGGATGTAGGTGCCCTAGAAAGGGGGAAATGCCAGTGGGGCTGGGCCTCTGAGGCAGGCGTGAGACTCCCCTGAAGACAAAGAATCTGGGACTGAATTGGCCACTCACCCCACCATGGGGCCTTCAGCAAGGCAGCCGCCTCATGGGCCTCAGTTTCCTCCCTTGTACAATGATCAGACTCACAGAACCTTGGCACCGAGAGTGATGTTGGAGGCCACCTGGTCTGGGGCAAGCCTGACTCTAAATCTGTTCTCCCACAGCCTAAATAAGGGGCCAACTGGTGAGGCAGGCAACCCTGACTCCTCCTCGGGGGGGCCTACCCTGGGTTACTCAGAGGGTTCCTGTTTCTTGACCTCACAGACTGTAAAATCTGCTGCTGCCACCTCCCCCACAGCTCCTTGGACACAGGGCCATTTGTCGCAGTCCCACCCCAGCACACAAGACACACATTCAACAATAAAGTCTGTTTTTTCAACTAGGCTTCGGGGCGGGTGACCTTAAGTGCCTCCCCAGGGGTCAGGGCAGGGGACTATCAGCTCTTGGGCGAAGACAAGCCAGGCCCAAGTTCTGCCTCTACTTCTCATATCTTCTGTGACCTTAGACAAATGACTGGACTCCTGTTATTTCTGGAGTCTCAGCTTCCAGCCCCATCCCCTGGGCTGTCCAGGATTCAGCCCAAAGATTGGCAGGATATGGCCGTGGCCTCCTTGCCCGTGGCCCGTTGGCCTCTTTGTCCAGTGGCAGGCCTCCATCCATTACTTGGCTGCCAGTACAGAGTGACCGGGCAGCTAAAAGCCTCAGGCCTTTTGGCATCAATCACTGTGTGGCCCATGCTCCTGGGACTGGTGGAATTGGCTTTCTGAACATCTGTCCCTCTTCCATTGGGTCCTAATGGTCTCACCAGAGGGCGGGTGCTGCTAAGTGTCCTATAACTGGCTCTCTGGGGAAAACTGTCCACACCATTCCCTCTGAGGTTTGAACCACGTGACTCCCATTTTCTCTGTCCCTTCCTTAAATCCAGACAATCAGCAAAACAGGAAATCTAGCCTGATTTGGAACATTTTCGGATTTCCAGGGTGTGGACACTCGTGGAAAATTAACAAGGGCTCCTGTGAAATCCTGAGAGCCGGCTCAGCCCATGCCTGCTTCTCACCCAGCTGGATCCTGGGGCCCTGACTCTGTCCCCTAGGGCATTCAGGGGGCCCTTCCATGGTTCTGGAGTATGGCTGGGCACATGCTGGGGGAAGGGCAGGGGAGGCCTAGATACATCATCTCCTTTTGGCACACAAGCCAGCCTGTGAGGACTGGGGCAGAGGAGGGATTAGTGTCCCAATGTTACAAATGAGAAACAGAAAGAAAGAAGGAAAGGGAAGACTTAAGTGTTTATTAAGGCCCTCTGGCATGCCCGAGACTATGTTGAGCCCTTTACAAATATCTCATTTATCCTCACAACCAGCCTGGGAGGCACAAGCTGTTTTCATTCCCGTTTCACAGATGAGGACACTAAGGCAGTGATAAAGGACGTTCCCCAACGTGTTGAGCTGGGCTCTACTCATGCGCAGCCCAGCACTCCCTCAGAACAGAGGGCCCCATTGGAAGCCCTTTTCTAGGATAGGGCAATAAGTCCAAGAACGGGGGTGGTGAATAAGGCCGGCCTGAAGCCAGGGCCACCTCTGACTGGAGGGGGCCTTGCTCCATCATCACCTACCTGGTGGTTGGTCCTGAGACTGTCTGTCTGCTTCCGGAACACAGCCCCCCACAGGTCCCTGCAGAGGAACTTGATGGTGTCCAGCTCATCTCTGAAGACCAGGACCCCTTGGGGCAGCCTGGGAGAAATACAAGCTTCTGACTTTGGGGTGAAGAAGGTAGAGATCCAGGGCCAGCCCCGGGGAGCCAAGGAGAAGGGGTGCAGGATGTGACCCAAAGTCTAGGAAGGCCTGAGATTGGGGGGAAGGGAAAGGAGACCCAATACCACCACCCATTTTGGCTCCAACTACCCTGGGGGACCAGTGACCAACTGGGGGGCCTCCCCCTGCAGAGGGGCCTGAGCACATGGGACAGGGATTCACCCCCCCCCGCCCCAGCCCTCTGGAGGGCAGAGCCCTGGCTCTCACCTCTCAGCCAGCCCCTGGCCCACTCGGAAGCCCATTCCCTCGAGGACTGTCAAGCCTGTCCTCTGTCCCTAGGAGAGAATGGTGGGGAAAAGGGAGCTCAGAGTGGGGACCATCAACTCTGCCACCTCCCCTCCCCCCACCAAAAAGGGAGAAATAAGAAAAGAGTGGTTTTGGATTAGAAATGTAAGCGTTTGCTCCCAGGGCTGGAATCCTAACCCTGGAGTTGGACAAGCCTTGAGACACCTTGACTTCCTTCCTCCATCAAAGGGCCAGAGAGGGCCAGGGAGGTACCTGAGAAGCTCCCAGGACAGGGCCTGGCCCATGAGCCCCTGCCTCACTCTCTGCTCCAGGGCCCCCAGAGTTCTACCAGGGGCCAGAGTGGGAAAGCCATGTTCCTGGCCCATCTTCAGCTGGGTTGGGCTCCCTCAGAGGCACTTCCTCCCTCCCATGGACCACTCCCCTGACACCCAATCCCCTTCTTAAACTGCTAGTCAGTCCTGAGACAAGGGCTGCAGAGGAGCCAGAGAAGATGGCCCAGGTTTGGAGGTTGGCAGCACCCAGGTTACGCTCCCTGAAGAGCTGGTGACACCCCAGAGCCGGGGACAGTGTGGGCAGGCCTGAAAATGGACAAGAGTGGGGACAGCGCTCTTCAGGGGACCAGAAGGGCTTTAACAAAGACAGAGCTGGAATAGGTCTGGAGCGTACTGGGTGGTGGGGCTGGCAGGGAGCGGCTGGAGAAGGGGAGAGGGCAAGAGGCCCCCCTCAGCCCCTTTCCTTCCCTACCCCAGCCCAGTCGCCTCCTGGGGGTGCTCATGCCCGGTTCCCCCTTAGCAGTGAATGCCCATGGGGGAGGGGGGAGGAACTGAGGGGCAGTGGGGGAAAGGACCTGAGGACAGGTGCGAGGCAAGCAGCCTAGGAGAAAGGGAAGACTGGTGAGGTCAGGATGGAGGCAGAAGAGGCTGAGGGAAGCCTCAGCTATCATTAGGCAGCATCTCTTATGTGCACGTGTGTGTACATGTGTGTGGTGTGTGTGCACGCACATGTATGTGTGTGTACATGAGTGCACATCACCTGACCCCGGGCACACAGAAAACAGACCCTCCCTTCTCTGAAGGCGCCTTGGTAAGAAGACAGAGGAGCCGGAGACAGTTGCTGGGGGCCTTCTGGCTCACCCAGCTCACCTTCTTCTCTTTTCAGGGGCAGGGGCTTGCCCATGGCTGCTGGCAGTGGCCCAGCAGGATTTGAAGGTGGATAGTGGGACAGGGTCTGCCCTCCTTCCACAAGGCCCCACAGCCTCCAGCACAGGGACCTTGGGAGGGATGGAAGGAGAAGAGTGATCCCTCTGAGCCACCCCGCTCTCCCCCCGCTCTCCCCCGCGAGGCCGCAAGGTCTGCCCTGCTCCAACGTGCCCCCAGAGTGTCTGGTCCAAAGCTTTCTTCCCCCCTCCTGGCCCCCATCACAGCCCTGCCTCCCCTGCTCCTCACACTTCCCTGGAGAGCCTGAGGCCTCCCAGGCATCCTTCCCAAGCTCCGTCCCCTCTGGTTCATCTGCCAACCTTCGCTCCAGGCACAGAGGGCCAGGCGGCCCTTCCACACCTGCCCCCACCCCCATCCCCATCCATCTCCTCCCAAAGGTCTATCAGCCACCCCCCACTCCCCATTCTCAACCTCTCCCACCTCCTTCCCTGCTGCCCACAAGCCATCTCTGTCTCCCCCACTCTTAAACACCTTCACTCAGCCCCACTGGTCCCAACACCTCTACTGTCCAACAGTCCCTCCCCCTTCCACAGCCAAACCCTAGGAAACCATCTTTTATATAATGTCCTCACCTGCAAGCATGTGGGGGTGAGGACCTGCCCTCAGGAAGCCCCCAGTCTGACCAGGGCCTACATGCGTAAGCGCAGACCGAAACAGCCACAGGGTCACTTGGTGGAGAAGGGTCTGCTATGTTCAATGCCCTGCGGCCTGGCTTCCAATTCCTTCCTGTAAATGACCCATGACCTCTCTCCTGCAAGGCCAGTGGTCCTTCCCGGTCACTCCCTCCTCCTAGTTCCCCTCTGCTCAGCAGGGTCCCGGCCCTCCTTCTGTACCTCCCAATGTCCCCTGCCTCATCCTCCTACCTCCATCACTTTGCCGATCCTACCCATCCAACTGACCTTGGGCACCAGTGCGCACACAGCCCGAAATGAACTCCTGCCTTCTGCCCCCCCACAACCCTCACGTCTTTCTTTCTGCCAAAGGCACTTGGGAGCCGCTTTCTCCTCACTCCCCTCTCGGCCAGGCAGCCACTAAGCCCTGCGTCTCACCCCTAGCTCCAACCACTGTGGCCCATCTCCTCATCACCCCTTGTCTAGACTCCTAATTGGTGTCTGCATCCAGTCTCTTCTTTCTATCTGTCCCTTGTCCTGCACACAGCCGTCACATGGGACCTCCACCACAAGACTTACCACGACGCGATGCTGTGGGAAAAGTGTCAGTGGGCCTCCCCCACCAGCCCATGGAACAGAGACTCCCCTTGGGCAGAGAAAGCCCCTCACAAGCTACTCCCACATCTTCCGGGCTCCCCTTCATGGGCCCTCAGCTGGTGCCTGCCTGCTGCCGTGCACAAGGAGTCCTGCCTGTGAGCCCACAGGTTGTCTCCTCATAGCCTGGCGGTCACCCCTCCTTCACTTCTGCCTCTTGGAACCCTTAAGTCTCTGGGCTCAAAGGCCACCTTCTTCTGGGGCTTTTCCTTATATTGCCCAGCTGTGAAGGCCCCTCTCTTCCAAATCAACATTCCTTCATTTTGTAAATACCCTGTCTATATCTGTGAAGGAGTATCCCTGATCAGCCCAGCTGCTAGTGAGTGCCTTCCTCTGACCCCCCAAAATTACTTTGAATTCCTCTATGTTTTATATGAGAGGCAGCCTGGCTTCGGCCTCACAGCTGGTACACAAGCTGGCCAGGTGAGCCTGGGCAAGACTGAGCCTCTCCACTCCAAGTGCCAGACCCACTGCTGACGTGCTGACCACAAATACACACACACACACACACACACACACACACACACACCCCTTATGGTCATCCTCACAGTGCCCCCACTATCTGGGAAAACCTCCAACATTCTCTGGCTCTCCATACCAGAGAAGAAGTCTGAATTAAAAGAGAAAATATGTTGATATTCCATAATATCATACATATATTTCATGCATTTCTGAAACTCTTTCTCTTTGTTGCCCTTTGCCTCTTGTCTGTGGCTTTCACAAGACTCCCCCAAAATTCTGATTTAACTTCTTGCGCTGTCCCTGGACATGCTGAAACCAGGAAGGAGAAAGTGGCACTGTGGAAGGGATGACCACACACACACACACACACACACACACACACACACACACACGCGCACACACTCACATGCACACTCACACGCGTGCACATACACTCACACACACACTCATACACATACCCCATTCTATATGCACAACTCTCCTTGGGTCCTGACCCGGGACCCCATCTCGACCCGGGACCCCATCTCTGGTTTACGGATGAGGAACCTGAGGCAGGCAGGGTGATTGACTCGCCCAGGGTCACCCCGTCAATGCCTGAGGCTGGCTCTGGGCCAGCCGCCACCTCTCCGTGTGGCTGTCTCCCAGTATCTCTAACTGCAGGCGCCCCGGGGGCCTCACTAAGCATGTGCTGAAGAGGCTATGCCGGGAAAGGGAAGAAAGGCAGGATCGGGGAGGGTCCAGGGTATGGAGGGGGAGAAGATCTGGAGGCAGGACAGGAGGAAGAAGGGAAGAAGAGACGGGAGGGGGAGGGGGGAGAAGGAAATGGGGAAGTGGAAGGACGGGGTGGAGAGAGTCTGGAAGCGAGGGGGACAGAAGGCAGAGAGGACACAGGGAGGCCTTCCTGGCTTCACCTCGTCTCCCGAGCCTCGGCCCCCACCATACGCGGCCGCTACCACCTGCGTATGAAGCAGCTGAAACAGAGTCTCGTCCGCCATCACCGGCGCTTCCGCCTTCAGCTGTCACTGCGCGCCCCACCCCCAACATCTATGGCTCCTCAGGCCCCGTCCACCTGCGCCGCATCCGGCACTTCCATTGGCTAAAGATCGAGCCACGTGATTCCCACATCTCATTCGATCTAGATACTGGGCCCTTCCAACACTTCTATTGCCCCAGAGGGATTTCCATGTGAATTACGGTCACTGGTACCTCCTCCCGGCCTAATGCTCATAGGCCGAGCCGATTTTACGTTATCGCCATACCATCATATGGTCGGGGATGGGCGTGGCTAGATAGCTCCTCGGTGCGCCCCCATTGGTCAATTCCTTTTCCGCCACCAACCCTTCGCCGTCATTGGCTAAAGTGCCCGGCATGTCACGTGATTAAGGCCCGCTCCGGCCTTGCTCATTGGTCAAACCTGAAAGGTCCAGGCCCGACCTGCCCTCCACGTGACTGTCCCTCCCCTCCAAATCCCGGAAGACTGCAAGTGGGGAAAGCGCCAGCTCGGAGCTCTAGCCGCCCGGTACCTTCCTCTCGCGGGGATCGACGGGATCCTGCTCGGAACCCCGCTATATAGCACGTCCTCCTTTCCTTGTCTTTAGCGCTCCTTGGGGGCGGGGAGGGAGAAAGGGAGGCCCCCCTAACCACCTCCCTCCGTGATTCTGCCCATCCACCATATAACTCCCGCTCCCCTATTCCCAGCCCTGGATTCTCCCCCTCCTCTGACGCCCCCTCCTTCTCCCCCTCCTGTGACGCCCCCAGATTCTCCCCCTCCTGTGACACCTCCCTAATTCTCCCCCTCCTTTCATGCCTCTCATTCTCCCCTCCTGTGACGCCCCCCCATACTTCCTCTCCTGTGGCACCCTCTCCCTGATTCATCCTCTCCTTTGATGCTCCCATTCCTCCTCTCCTGTGACACCCCCCCATTCTCCCCTTCCTGTGACACTCCCTGATTTTCCCTCTCCTGTGACACCCTTCCTTGATTCTTCCCCTCCTTTGATGCCCCCCATTCTCCCCTCCTGTGACGCCCCCCCATTCTCCCCCTCCTGTGACACCCCCTGATTCTCCCTTCATGTGACTCCCCCTCTGATTCTCCCCCTCTGTGACTCCCCCTCTGATTCTCCCTCTCCTGTGACACCCCCCGTTCTCTCCCTCCTGTGACGCCCCCTCCTGATTTTCTCTCCATACAACCATTCATCTCGATTTCCTCCTTCCCTAGGACGTTCCCTTTTGCCTGATTCTTCTCTTTATAATCAACATTCTTTGATTCTCCTCTTCCTTCTGACACAGCCTCCCCATAACCCCCCCATCTCTGATTCTCCTCCTCCCTCCTTAATTCTCCCCCAGGTTCTCCTCCTCCCCATAGTCACCCATCTCCGATTCTCTTCCTCTCCCTTCCCCATCACACGTTCTTTTTCCACTGCTCATCCGCCCACTTTTTCCTCCTTCCCTCTCTTCCATCAACCCCTTCCCCATTCCTTATGGTCCCTGGCACACAGTGGTCTCCTTTCATTAGAGGCCCACTTATGGAGCCCCTTCTTCTCAGAATGGTGCTCCCCACCACGCCGTCTCTCTCCTGGTCAGTTTTTGGCATACCTCGTCCACCCCCACCCCCAGCCCCAGCTCCCAAGCCTCCTCCAAGTTCCAACCCCGTTTCCATACCTCCCTACTTATTGCTCCTCAGTGGCTTGTCACCCTCCCTTGCACTCTTTTTCCCTTTTGGTTCCTGGCTCTCCTGGCACCCCTCCCAGGAGGGATCTCCACAAGCCTTGAGGGTGTATTTTCCAGCCTCCGCTGTCATATAATGCCCTAGTGCTTACCACACTGCCTTCCACTTCTCCCCGCTAGAGGCTATCCCACCTGAATCTGAGTTCGGCACACCACCACCACCACCACCACCACCACCACCACCACCACCACCACCCCTCCACCCCGTCTCTTTTCTGGTGGGGTCCCTGCCCTATCTGCTTCCACCACCTCCTCCCACTATTGCTCCGCCTTGATCCCTGGAGTAAAGCATCTTCCTACCTCCCCTCCAACAGCTCCTGGGCCTGAGAAGCCATGACTTCACAGGCAGTTGGAGGACTGCGAGGTCGGCGACCAGAGACTGTCGTGCCCGGGGAGGCGATTGAGACGGACTCCGCGGCCTCCTCATCCGAAGAAGAGGAGCTGTACCTGGGCTCGGCTCCGCTGTGCCGGGGCCGGCCCACTGGGCTACGAGTAGCCGGGGAGGCACCTGAGACTGACTCTGAGGAGGAGCCAGCGACCCTGGTGGCCCACGTGGACCTGCCCCCGCTCGTGGTTGTTCGGGGCCCAGAGTGGGCAGAAGAGGAGGCCCCCGCAGCGCCAGCGCTCCCTGCCTTGGGCCGGGCCTCGCTGCTGCAGCACCGGCTGGCTGAAAGCCAGGCTCGCCTGGGCCACGACGTGAGTGCTGTGGTGCGTGGTGTGTACCGGCGAGCTGGTCTCGATGTAGCCGGCCTGGCGGCCCGCCTGGCCGCTGCACAGGCCGTGGGCTTGGCGGCAGCCCACAGCATCCGCCTGGCGCGCAGCGACCTCTGCACTCTGGCCGAGCGCCTGGACATTGTAGCTAGCTGTCGTCTGTTGCCTGACATCAAAGCTCCTGCTGAGCCGGGCTCTAGCCTCCGGGCTTAGTGGAGGCACAGCCGTGCCCACCTGTGCCGCACCCCCCCCTGTGGTTCCCAAGGCCTGGTGTCCCCACAGGCTGCCCCAGCTCTCCTTGATCCTGGGTTCAGGGGCCCTTCCCTGGATTAGGGGACGGGAAGGGCCTGGAAGCTGGGAGAAAGGAGCTGCCTCACCTTCCCACCAGATTTCAATAAAGTGTCTTTGGAAAGAGATGATGGAGTGTCCTTGGGATGGAGGGGATTGGGGAGGGGGGGGGGGAGAGGGGAAGGGGAACTCCCCTGCCCGCCCTGCACAACCAGTGCTGGTCACCAGGTAGCGCTGTGACTCCTTCCAGGATGCCGGGCTCCCTCCACCTGGGTCTTAGGCTGGTCTGGCTGTGCTTGCATCCCTCCTCCTTCCATAACTCCTCCCTCTTCAGAAAGACCTTAGGAGCTCGGTCAGCCCTGGCCTTTAATCCTTTGCAGAGCTGAGTCTGCCTCTTACCAAGGCTGTCCTGCCTGACCTCTACGTTGTCCTGTCCAGGATGGTACCGTGGATGGAAGCAGGTGGCTCAGCCTTCCAAATGCTAGGCACGGTGGCTGCAACCTGGTGGCTTCTGCGGGTAGCCTGGTGGCTGGGCCATGCCATGCTGGTCTACGGGCTGCCCCAGTTTGGCCTGGGCCTTGGAATCTCTCTCAGGAAGCAAGGGGCCTGGGCAGGTGTGTGGGAGAGAAAGGGAGGGGTAGGGAAGGGCCAAGGGCTCTGGCAATAGGGCTCCTGTGACCGGTGCCTCAGAAGAGTGTGGACCACGCATGGAGGTCTCCAGGACAAGGATTGGAAATTCAGTCAAGCAGCTTTGACCTCTGTGGGATCCCCTGGGCAAGTTGCTTCCTCTCGGGGGCTTCATGGCCCTTGCTGCAATATGTGTCTGACTAGGTTGCCCCAAGGTCTGTCCCAACCTTGAATTTGATTCTGACAGGTAACTCCCAGGAGGTTATTAATCTCTCTGGGCCTCAGGGTAGTTTGGCAGAGGAGTGGGGGGTGGGGATGGGGACTGGACTAAATGATTTCCAGGGTCCTTGGAAGCTTTAAGGCTGAGATCCACTGATCTATGCACTACATATGTAGGTGTGACAGCCATGAACACCCCTAGGTCTGTGTGTTCCCTGGTAGCATGTTCCCCTTGTGCTGGCCCTCATTTCCTCATTGAGTCCCAATGTGTAAAGTTTGAAGTCCTTTCCAGTTCCTGGGTGGTGGAGATAGAGCTGGGATGGAGGGAGTGGGGAGTAAAGACTCTCTCCCTGCCCCTCCCTGGGATCTCCCATTCAGTGGGTCCTCCAGACGGGTCCCCCCCAGGGACCCAGAGGTCCCATTCCCAGCCTCTGTCCCTCCACAGTGGTAACCGGGGCCACAAATGGAATCGGCAGGAGCTACGCTCACCAGGTAAGGGGGGACCTGGCTCCACATGAGTCTGTAAGGTACCTGGGTATGGGCCCACATGTCTGCTCCATTGCATTTCTCATACATGGTCCCATGGGTTCCATGTTTTCCCCCATGCATACTTCCCTCTGGGCCAGTCACTTTCTGGGCATTTTCTAGAGCCTCAGGCCGTGTGTTTGCAGGGGGATCCTTGTGGGAATATATAGAAATGTAATCATTAACATAACATATGTATGTATACACATACACAGAGAGATCCATGACAGCTTCCACCTTCACATAATGCCCCACTGGTTACTAGAGCCATAGAGAGATATGGACACCCATATTTGTCCTGGGTGCCTTTGCCCATGGGTTCCTACAAATTCCCCACATCCCTCTTTGTCCTGATTTCTATGGGTCCTCTTGCGTCTTCTCGAGGTGTGGGAGGCTCTGTGTGCCCACACCCTCAAGTTCCCTATTTTCTTGTCTCCATACAGCTGGCCCAAAGAGGCTTCAACGTTGTACTGGTCAGCCGAGACATAAATAAATTACGTCAGGAGGCAGAGGACATTGGTGAGGGCTGGAGGGGCATGGGTCAGAAGGGAATCTAGTTATGGTTCCACCATAGGATTTGGAACCAAAAGACCTGGGTTCAACACAGCTCTGCCATCTATGAGCTGTGTGTGACCTCGAACCAGTCAGTCCCATATCTTCTCTGGAACTTTCCTCCCTATAAAAGGAGAGAGTGCCACCAAGTTTCTGTTCTGAATTCTCTGAGTTTTCCCACAGCAAGACTCCATGGGAAGGAGACAAGAATTATCCAGGTAGATTTCACTGAAGGCTTGGAGATCTATGGGGCAATTGAGACAGCCCTGGAGGGCCTAGACATCGGCATTCTAGGTACCACCCACTTTTCCCCTTCTCAGTCTTGCCCCCAGAATTCCTCTCTATCCCCTTGCTCTGTGGTACTGACCTAGTTTTTTTGCAGTCAACAATGTTGGCATGGTTTACGGGGGACTATCCAAGAAGGTGCTGGATTTCGATAATGCAGGCAAGGTAGAAGAAGCCACATCATGCTCCCCCCCCCATCCCCTTTCCCATTTCTCTTACTTTTTCCATCTCTTCTTCTCTCTATTCCTGCCCTCTTTACCCGCCCTTTCCCCCATTACCCCATCTTCCCTCTTATCTCACCACCTCCCACCTCCCCAGCCTTTCTAAAAAGGCCCAAAAGTGCTTTGTAAACTTAAATCAGCTCAGAAACATGAGTTCATCTTGCTTTTGTGGCCATGGCAGTAATCAATGTTGAGAAAATGTGGCCTTGGAAATTCTGACAGATTTCTTCCGCTCTGCATCTATTCGTTGAACCTCTATTTATTTAAAATGTGGGTTGGTTTGTTTTCATTGGGTCTCCAGCCAAGCTTGGGGGGAGTGGATTTGAGTGCTGAGAAGGCACAGGATTGGGGGGAGAGCCTTAAAGGGTGAGAAAGAACTTTCTGTCATCAAACTCCAACCCAAGAATTCATGGCTGGGTTGCTGCATAAGAGGTGTGTTTTGTCTTCCCAGGCAATGACAGACATGATGAATTGTAACATGCTATCAATGGTTCAGGTAAGGCTGAGGCAGAAAAGAGGCAGGGAGTGACTTTGGCAGGGGCTGGAAGGGCATGGGTCGGGGGAGGGTGTGGGATAAGTTCAGGGGACACATGCTTTCTGAGGATGGGCCAAGGTTGGGTAACTGGGTAAACTTAGCCTTTGCCTCTCCCTCCGCAGATGACCCGGATCATCCTACCGCAGATGGTAGCCAGGTAGGGGCCCAGGCCCCCTCACTTCCCTACCTCTAGATCCTGCCTTCCCCTCCATACAGACCTCCTGGCTTGTCCCACTTCCTCTGCCTTTGATTCACCCCTCCTCGGTTCTCTTCTCTAACTCTGCAGGAGGCGTGGAGTGATCATCAACATATCCTCTGAGGCTGGCAAGCAGCCTGTCCCATTCTTGACTTTATATGGGGCTACAAAGGTAAATGGGTCCCACATCTGAAAGAGCCCAGACCCCAAACACTTTCAAGTTAGCAGGAACAAGAAGGAGGTTCAGGCATTGGGAGGGAATGAATAGAGCAGGGGATGTCAGATGTGGGGCGGGAAGAGTACCCCCTCTGCCCCTCCTTCCCTCAAAGTCCTCGGACAGTCAGCTCTCTCAATTTTAGGTCTACTATATATAAAACCAGAAAGTAGGGACTCAGTGGTCTCTTCACTTCCATTCGCCACTACCCCTATGGGTTCAGTAATTATATAACAGGAGATATCTCAAAGCCTGATTGCCCCATTATCAAATGGGGCCCCAGGAACCTCCTGGGATATATCAGTGAAAGCTGATGTTTACTTTTCCCTATTGGCCCTAATAAAGCTCTCCATGTGAGGGAGGGACAGGAACATTTATTAAGCGATTAGTAAAATCTCACTTGGCTCTGTGATAAACACTGAGGACATGGAAAGAAGCAAAGTAAACAGTCCTTGCTTGGAGGAGAGGCTATTATTTGGAACCCTAGAAAGTCCTAAGTAGGGCCAGGAGGGGATTAAAGGCAAGCCAGTGTAGGCATCCCCACAAAGTGAAGGCTCCAGCTAGAAACGGCCAGGGAGAGCAGGGAGACCACCCTTGCAGAGGGATATCCCGTGGTCAACAGGCCAGAAGGTTGAGAGGATGGAAGGAAGGACGTTTCTAGAGCAGACAGCAAGAAGAGACGAGATTTTGAGGTCCAGAAGGTTGAGAACGGGTGAGGAGGGGAGTGACTTATTATGAAAGTATGGGAATTAGTTGGAGGAAATGGGAGTGCTTGCCTTAGAAGTGTCTTTGAGCACATGAAAGTGTATCATGTGGAAGAGGCCATCATTCTGCTGGGACACAGAGGGCACTTTACATTTTACTTAATAGTAATGAGGAGCCATTAAAAGTTTTCTGAGTACAGGTCTGATGTAGGCAGAGCTATGTATTAGGTGATCTCCACTAAGGTTTGAAGGATAGATGGGTAGAGAGAAAGAGTGGCCCCGGGAACACCTGTGAGGAAGCTGTTCTGAAGGACTAAACAAGTGATCAGGAGAGCTTGGACCACAGTAATGGCCCTCAAAAGAGAGGAGAGAATGGATAGGGCAGGTACCAGGAATATGGGCTCCACAAGACTTCATAACTGAGTGGATGCTAGCAGGGGGAAGAGGGAAGAAGCAAAGCTAACCCTAAGGTTCCCATCAGAGGAAAATGGTTGAATAGCGGTACTAAGGTTAGAAAGAAGGGTAGGTTAAAGGAAAAAGGTCATGTCCTATCTTGGTTCTGGATGTGCTCCACGTGGAAGCAACTGGCCTGAAGTCTTGCTCTGGGAGTCCTTGGCACTGAGGTGGCAGTAAAGCCATGGGAGGGAAGGGAGATTGGCCCTCTTCACTTCCCCCTTCCGTTCTCTTCTTTAGTGCTGGACATATCATGATCTGTTGAAGGAACTAGGGGTAGGTCTGGCTAGGGGAAGAGATGATTGCAGATGAGGGAGATATGAGAGCTGTCTCCCAAGTATTTGAAGGGCTGTCATATGGAAAAGGGATTCGACTGTTTCTGTTTAAGGCAGAACCAGGGACAATGGTGGAAGTTGCAGAGGCAAATATAGACTTGGGGCAGTTAGGTGGTACCATGGATACAGCATCAGGCCTAGAGTCAGGAAGACCTGAGTTCAAATCTTGTCTCATACGCTGGCTGTGTGACCCAGGACAAGTCACTTAACCCTGTCTGCCTCAGTTTCCTTATCTGTAAAATGAACTAGAGAAGGAAATGGCATACTCTGGTATCTTTGCCAAGAAAACCCCAAATGGGGTCATGAAGAGCCACACAGGACTGAGACTACTCGACAACAATAAATATAGGCTTTGGATCCAGAAAAGCTTCCTAAAAGTCAGAGCTATCAAAAATAGAATGAACTGCCTCCCAAGATAGTAGGTTGCCCCTCATTAAAAGTCTTAAAGCAAGAACTGGATGACCAGTTGCATTATAGAAGGGATTCCTCAGGTATGGGATGGATCAGACAGATACTGAGTCAATGCCTTCTAGCTTGAGGATTCTGGGATTCCTTCTGTGCAAGCCCTTTGAGATTCTTTGTTCTGTATCCTAAAAGCCATCCTCGTCCTGAAAGTCTGTAATCTAAGGTTCTTTCCAGCTTCCACATTGTGTGCTCCAAGTCTCCTCCTAGCTCTGACATTCTCTGTTCTAAGACGCCACCCCCTCCCTTACCACACAGGCACACAGAATTCTGACATTCCGTATTCTAAGGGCCCTCTCACACTCTCACAACCTATTTTCTCTCTTCTAAGCTCTCTTACTTCTGATGTTTTCTGTTCTCAGGACACTGTCAAATCTGATGTTCTCTTCTTTAAGGACCCTCCCAGCTCAGACTTACTGTGTTCTAAGGCCATCCCTGATATTCTCTGTTCTGAGACTCCTCCCTGCTCAGATATTCTCTGTCCTATGAGATCTTCCCAGGCCTGACATCCTCACGCTCTAAGGTCCTTCTTGGTTTTTTCTTTTACCTTGTTAAATTTAATATAAATACATTAAAAATTGTAGGGGCGACTAAGTGGTGCAGTGAATAGAGTACTGGCCCTGGAGTTAGGAGGATCTGAGTTCAAATTTGGCCTCAGACACAAAACTAGCTGTGTGACCTTGGACAAGTCACTTAACCCCAATTGCTCTACCTTCCCCCCTCCAAAAAGCAAAAAGAAAACCCCCCCTCCAAAAACCAAAAATACATTAAAAATTGTACATAATAGAAATTCACAGTACAATTATAATCACCATTCCTGATCTTTGTACATTGAAATAATTGTGTATTTTGATGATTTTTTTCTTTTTAAAAACTTATTATTTATTTACCACATTCTTTTCTTTTGAAGTGTTAAGTTCCAGATTCTATCCCTCTCTCCCACCCCCTCTCCACCCACTGAGAAGGCAAACAATGTATCAGTTATACATGTGAAATCATATAAAACGCATTTTCGTATTAGCCTCATAGCCCCCAAAATGCAGAAAATGAAGATCGCGAGACAGTAAGATTAAAGTTTATACTCAGAATGAATCCGTTTCCTCTTTCTCTGGAGGTGGATAGCACTTTTGCATCACGAGTCCTTTGGAACTGTCTTGGGTCAAGTCTCTCACAGCTGATCATCGTCACATCGCTGTGACTGTGTACAATGATCTGCTGGTTCTTCTCACTACCCTATGCCTCGGTTCGTATGGGTATTGCCATGTTTCTTTCTGGAACCATCCCCTTCATTATTTCTTACAGCACAATAGTATTCCATTACGATCATGTACCACAGCTTGTTCAGCCATTCTCCAGTTGATGGACATCCCTTCAATTCCCAGGTTTTTTTGCCACCGCAAAAGGAGCTACTAGGAAGATTTTTGTATATACAGGTCCTTTTTTTTTTTTTTTTTTATATCTTTGACCCAGAAGTGGTTATTGCTGAGTCCAAAGGTATGCAGAGTTTTATAGCCCTTTGGGCGTAGTTTCAAATTGTACTTCAGAAAGGTTGGATGGGTTCACTACTCCACCAGTAATTTGTTAACATACCTATTTTCCCTCATCCCCTCCTGCATTTATCATTTCCATAAGGTATAAGGGAGTACGTCAGAGTTGTTTAGATTTGCATTTCTCTAATTGATAGTGATTTGGAGCATTTTTTCTTATGACTAATGATAGTTCTGATTCCTTCTGAAAACTACCTGTTCATATCCTTTGACTATTTATCAATTTGGGATAAATTTTTATAAATTTGACTCAGTTCTATACTCAGTATGTATTTGAGAAATGAAGACTTTATTAGAGAAACTTGCTGTAAACTTTTTGATATTATTTCATTGTTTATGGTACCTTTTAGCAAAATGTAATTTCCCTGATTGGGCACTAGATGGTGCAGTGCATAGAGTGCCGGGCCAGGAGACAGGAATCCTCCTTTTCATGAGTTCAAATGTGACCTCAGACACTCAGACAGTTGTTTGACCCCGGGAAAGTCACTTAACCCTGTTTGCCTCAGTTCTTCATCTGTAAAATGAGCTGGAGAAGGAGATAGCAAACCACTCCTGTTTCTCTGCCAAGAAAATTCCAAGTGGGGTCTCTAAGAGCTGAATGTGACTCTTAACTTGGTTATGACTCTGAGAGCCAGTACATGTCTGAGGCTGCATTTAAACTCAGGAAGATGAGTGTTCCTAACTCCAGGCCCACCACTCTTTCTACTGTATCACCTAGCGGCCCACCTGTTGGGCTTGGGTCCAATGAGCATTTTTCTTTCAGCCTTTTTTTATAGCTGTTTTCACATTGTTGTCGTCTTCTGAGTTTATGTCTTGGCCTTTTCTGCCACCACTGCATCTTTATATGGTCAGTTTGTTCTTGTGTGGTTGTTTTTCCAGCCTACTTCTTGACTTTGAACTTTACATTAAAGTTGAACTCTGCTGTCCTGGGGCTGGGAAGGCACTGTCCCAAGCTTCAGGCCCTGTATTTTCAGAGCTAGTTCTGGGAATCTGTAAATTTTTGGTGCTTCTAAGGTGATATGATCTGGGGAGAGGTATGGTCATTGCTGTCCTTACCTGCTCTCTGATCTTAGCTGAGGAAGGGCTCCTTCTGCCCGGCAGCCTCCAGCACTAGTTCCTTACTGGCCTGCAGCCACAATTTCTTTGCCTTGGAACTGTGACCAAGTACCGGCTCCCTTGTGATTGACTACCAGCCCTCTGATCCACCCTAGAATTGCTGCCCAGAACAGTGAATGGGTCATAGAGTCCCCAAGTGCCAGCAAAAGGTCTCCTGTAATCTGTTTCTGACCAGTTTTGCGACCCCTTTACCATCTCTGTGCTGAGAGCTCTCAAAGCTGCCGTTGTTGCCACTGGTATCAGCCGCCTCCAAGGCTCATCGATAAGTACCCTCATCACACTCTGGGCCTTCATCCACCCTGAGGTTACAGATCTTTCCTGTTGACCTCCTAAGTTGACTTAGGCTAGAAAAATGTCTCCCTGTGACCTTTTGTTGACTTTGCTGCTCCAAAATTTGATTTGAGGCATTATTTTCAAGTTCTTTGGCAGGAAATGTTGGGAGAGTTCAGCTGGGCCCTGGCTGAAACTCCACCATCTTGACCAGTTCCTCCTAGTTCTGTGCTCTAAGGTCCCTCCTATCCCTGACATAATCTGTTCAAAGACTCTCCCAGCTCTGTCATTCCCTATTCTAATGTTCCCCCTGGCCCTGACATTCTTAAGAGGTATGGAGAAGGGGTGGATTTCTAGGAAATCCTTTGAGGGTTCTTTGTCTGAAACGAATTACTGGACTCAAGCTATTTTTGGCAGAGTTACAAAAGTTTATTGTTACGCTGACTTCACAGCAGGCAGGAGGGGAGGGTAAGGGGACCTGCAAGCTTACAGGGATCTAAGGCAAAGTTATAAAGTTTAAGGTTACACTTTGCAGTGGGCAGGAGAAGGTTAAAGGGACCTGCAAAGTGCAGGGGCCAGAGACAGTTTTTAAAGCCATAAAACTGTCAGTCAAAGTTTAATTATGCTAACTAGGTGAGTTAGGGAGGAGTTTGAGAAGAGTTTAGGAGTGGTCAGTGTTTAAAGGGACACACACTTTTTATATCAACTGTGCAGGCATATTGCCCATAATTCACTGGGAGAAAGCCCGAGGAGGGGCTACCAGGAGGTATGGTTTTTGCCTCAACATATCACTAGGTTACTTTTGATCAAGGATGAATGAGATAGGTCCAATATGGCTGTTGGGAGGACAGGTTTGATTGTCCAAGTTTTGAATGCTAGACTGATTAGGGATTCAGGAGGTACCAAACTGAGAGGGAGTTATCTCTCTGATAATGTTGTTTAAGGATCTTGGGTGCAGCTGGCCACTTAGAACAAAGGAGATATACATTCATAGGTATGACTAAACAATTAATGAACTGTCCCTAGGCAGGCTGCTGGCTCAGGGAAAAGACTTTTAGACTGGGGGCAGGGGAGAGGCAGAGTTAATGCCTTTATGGATGGGGGAAAGTGTGACTTTTACAACTTAATTTCACAGGTTTATTACAAACTGATGTTACAGAGGAACCAGAACACAAAAATATGGTGTTACAAACTGAGGTTACAGACAAAAGCATCCCAGACCCCATCAATTCCCTGTTCTAAAGTCCTTCCAATCTCTGTCATTTCCTGTCCTCAGTCCCCTCCCAGCTCTAACATTCTCTGTTCTGAGCCCAGACCAGACCCCTCAGAGACCTCCCACTCTAGCATATCCTTAGGCCTGAGACTCCAGAATCCTTTGCCTAGAAATTTAGATTGTCACCCCAGGAAAGGGGAGTGTGTCCTGGGGTGGGGGGACGAAGAAAGCTGGAGTGCATTGTTATTCCTGTCCTGGGGCTCCAAGCTTTAGGGGATTCAGAGGAGGATTCCTAGAAGCCGTGGTCACAGAGCACCAGCAGGGCTGCAGCAAGGACAGGTCTTGCCAAAATTACCTTATTTCCTGTTAGGACAGTTATGCAAAACTAGCACTGATCAAGGGTATTCAATGGATAACATTTACCTAGTTCTCACCAAGGCGTTACATAGTATCTCATGATGGTGTGGAAAACAGACCTATGTGGGATAGATGACCCATTGATTGAGGCTACTAGGGAGCATCACAGTGCACAGAGTGCTCCACCTGGAGCCGAGCCTTAGTAGCTATTTGACCCTCACTTGTAAAATGGGGATAATAATAATACCTATCTCCAAGAGCTGTTTTGAGGATCAGATGAGATGATAATTATTGTTGGGTTTTTTTGCTTTTTGGAGAGGGGAAGGTAGGGCAATTGGTGTTAAGTGACTTGCCCAAGGTCACACAGCTAGTGTTAAGTGTCCGAAGCCAGATTTGAACTCAGGTCCTCCTGACTCCAGGGCTGGTGCTCTATTCACTGCACCTCCTAGCCTCCCCAAAGGGAAGCATTCACTTTTTTTTTTTAATGAGATGATAATTGTAAGATATTTAGTGAAATGCCTGGAATATAGTAAACATAACCAAAAATGCTATCATTAGCTATTAAATGCATGAATCTCGAACCGCTTGAATGACCAGACTCAAAGAGTTAGTTATTTATGGTTTGATGTTGACTTGGAAAGAGGTCTCCGGTCCAGTGCCACAGGGATCTGTGTTTGAGCCTATTCGGTTGTGTTTTTTAAAATCATTTTAATCATTGACTTGGATGAAGGCACAGATGAAATGTATATTCAAATGTGTAGGTGACCTGAAACTGAGAAGGGAAGGAGAAGGGAATGTGCATTTTTATAGCACCTACTATGTGTTAGGTCCATGTGTTCTGCAAAGATGATCTCAATTAGTCCTCACAACAACCTTGGGAAGTAGGTGCTATTATTATGCCTCTTTATAGATAAGGAAACTGAGGCAGAGAAATGTGAAGTGACCTGGCCAGGGTCTCACAGCTAGGAAGTATATGAGGCTGGATTTGAAGTCAGATCCTTCTGCCTCCAGGTCCATTGCCCCTCCCTGCCCCCAGTGACATAGAGGGCCCTAAGGGATCATGGCAGGCTAGAGCATTGGGTGGAGTCAAACAAGATGAAACTATATAGGGATGAATGGAGCCTTACATTAGGTGCACAAATCTAGTTTGTTGGTTGGACAGCAGTTTATCTGAAAAAGATCTGGAGGTTTCAATGGATTGCAAGCTCAGTATCTAGTATGACTATGACACAGCAGCCAAAAAGCTAGTTAGATCTTGGGCTCTAGGAGGAAGGCCATGCCATGTTCCAGGAACAAGCTGCTGCTCAGTAGCATCTCTCTGTGCACAGGCAGGGCCACATTAAGACTCTTGTGGTCAATTCTGAGTGCTGCCCTTTAGAAGAAAACTGACAGTCTGGAAAACACTCAGAGAAATGTCATCAGGATGGTGAGGAGCTTCAAGGCCTGTTCACAAAACTGGGAAAGCTTCTTCTGAGCCTCCCAGATGCTAAGGCTCTCCCTACGTTCCCTCCACCAAAAACAAACCCAATCTTGCCTTGGGTTGATTTCCATGAGGCGTATTTAGGAATATGGGCACTAGGGGGTGCCATAGCACATAAAGCGTCAGGTCTGGAGTCAGGAAGACTCTTCTTCCTGAGTTCAAATCCAGCCTCAGATACTTTCTAGCTGTGGGGCCCTGGGCAAGTCTCTTCACCCTGTTTGCCTCAGTTTCCTCATCTGTAAAATGAGCTAGAGAAGGAATGGCAAACCACTTCAGTATCTCTGCCAAGAAAATCCCAAAATGGGGTCACAAAAAAATCAGACAGGACTAAAAAAATAACTCAATGAACATTTAGGGATATATTTTCTCTCCAGATAGAATATGAGCTCTTTGAGCCTATGTGAGCAGAAGCAAGAAGGCCAATTCTGCTGGTTCCTAGCATGCATGGCCTAGATAGAAGACTGCATAATACATTGGGTAAAGTGCTGGATCCAGAGTCAGAGGGGCTGGGTTCAAATCCTGCCTCTGACACTTACCCATGTCAACATGGGCAAGAAATACGTTGTGGAGTTGTTTCGGTTGTGCCCGACTCTCACTGACCCCATTTGGGGTTTTCTTGGCAGAGATGTGGGAGTGGTTTGCCATTTCCTTGTCCAGCTCATTTTGCAGATGAGGAAACTGAGGAAGACAAGATTAAGTGACTTGCCCAGGGTCACACAGCTAGGAAGTGTCAGTCTTCTTCACTCCAGGCCAAGTGCTCTGTGCACTATGGCGCCACCTAGCATCCACAGGTGCTAGGTCATTTGGCTTTGCATCATTAGCATGCCTCCCCCAGGGACAGAGAAGCCAAGATTCACAGCAGGAAAGTATCTCCAAAGTCCTTCTTGTCCAGACTTCTCATTTACCAGCCGAACAAACTGAAACCTAGCGAAATGATTTGCCCAAAGTCAGGGAGCTATTAAATGGCTGCCCTGGGATATGAACTCAATTTCTCTGTCTCAAAACCCAGCAAACTTTCCCTGCTGCTTCTAGAAATCTCACACTAGAATGTGGGGAACACAGTCAGCACTTAATCATTGTGTGAAACATAGTATGTAGTTGCTTAATAAATGCTTGTTGATTGGCCAATTCTCCTCTACCCAAGGAAGAGTTGTTCACCCTCTGAGACTCTTAATGTTCAACAGTCTCAGAAGGAGTCAGAGAGTCTAGACTGAGGGGAAACCCTGGGCAGGGAAGGCTTCCTACGAAGAGTCAGGATAGGAGGGGTTAGTCAGTCTGGGTCCAGAAGGGTTCAGAGAAGCTGAAGAGCCCTGGGAGCCAGGGTGGTCAGGAAAGACTTCCTGGAAGGGAGAAATCTACCCCAGACTTTGAATGACTCAGGAAATTGTCAGGGTCAGAGGAAAGATTTCTCTGTTGTTTTGGGAACCATAAGGCCACTAGGTGGTGCCATAATGCCTGGAGTCAGGAAGACTCCTCTTCAGAAGTTCAAATCTGGCCTCAGACACTTACTGGTTATATAATCCTGGGCAAGTCACTTAACCCAATTTGCCTCAGTTTCCTCATCTGTAAAATGAGTTGGAGAAAGAAAATGGCAAATCACTCCAGTATCTTTGCCATTTGTGGCCAAGTTTTGTTCTTTAGTCATTTCAGTCCTGTCTGACTCTCTGTGACCAAGGGGGTCTGAAATAACTGGACAACAAAACTTGGGAACTGTTCCCAGATGTGACGCCAGTCTTAGTCTGTGCCACAGTTTAGGCAGAACATCGATGAGCTGGAGAAGGTGCTGATGGGAACCAGAAGGACTTTGAGTCTGGTCCAACACAAACTCCCCTCTTTGGTGTTTCAAACCTTTATAGCCAGGCCCGCACCTACCTTCCCAGCACTATTACACATGAGCACAGTAGGATCACAAAGGGAGAGCTAGAAGGGCCTTCAGAGGCCAGTCCCTCATTTACATGTGAGGAAACTGAGTCCCAGAGAAAAGGAGTAACTCACCCATGATCGGGTAGTAGCAGGTGAGATGGGTGGGATTCAGTCATTGCTCTGAAATTGAGAGGGGCCTCAGAGATCATCTAGTGCAACTCTTCCCCTTTTCCAGATGAGGAAACTGAAGCCTGGGCAGCTTAAGTGACTTGCCCATGGTCACACAAGTGATAAGTGTCAGAAACAGGATTTGAGGGCAGCCTAGATCCAGACTTCTTTCCACAGTCCTATGTAGTCTTCTATCTGTACTATGCAAGCTAAGCCCAGTGGAACTGGCTTTCTTGTTGCTGTCCATATAGGACATTATAACCCCCCCCCCACCCCACCCCCATCCCCCCGCCTCTATTTCTGGACTGCTCTCCCTACTCCCCTCTGTCTTTTAGACTCACTCTCTGGCTTCCTCCAGAGCTCAAATGCCCCCCGTTCCCCCTTCCCTTCCAGATCTTTCATCCTGCCCCTATCAATTACCTAGTATTTAATAAACAATGGTCATTAGTTCGAGATGTGCTTTACATCCTCACAGCAACCTTGGGAGGTAGGTGCTATTATTATGCCCATTTTAAGGATGTGGAATTTGAGGCCAACAGAGACAGAGCTTAAGTAACTTGCCCAGGGTCACACAGCCAGGATGTTTCTAAGGCAAGATTCACACTCAAGATTTTCTTGAAGCCAAATCCAGCACTCTGTCACTGTGCTGCACACGCCAGCCGCATATGTTTGCTGTGGATGCATATGGACATGTGTTTCTCAGGATAAAGTGGAAGCCTCTTGAGGGCAGGGATTGCTTTGGTTGTTTTTTAACCTAGCACCTGGAATAGCCCCTGCATAGAACAGACAATTAAATACTTCCTAGCTGTTCAATTGGCTGATAGAACCAGGCGTATTTAGCCCAGAGAAGAAAGCCTTTGTGAGGGACTTGGGAACTCTCCTCCAGGATTCAGAAGGAATGTACACAAAAACTTGTCTTGTTCTTGAACCAGAGGGCAAAACCAGGAGCAGTGAGGTACCCAGGGTAGAATGAGAGTCCTATCACTGAGAGAGCTGCCCCAAAGTGGAGGGTGCTGCCCGTCCTTGGGGATCTTTGAGCAGTGACTGGAGGACAGGGGTAGTGAAGATTTCTCTTCAGGGGTGCATTTGACTAGCTGTACTCAGTCTGGGTGCTTTCTGATGCTAAAAGTCTGTGATTCACCCTCTCTTACTTGCAGGCCTTTGTAAATAGCTTCTCTCAGGCTGCGGCCTTGGAATACCAATCCTCTGGAGTCATTATACAGGTATGAGGGGGGTCGTGAGTGTGCATGTGATTGCTAGGACATGAAGGGATGGATGGGAAGGTCTGTGAGGAGCTCAGAGATGAGGAAGAACTTGGGAAGAGGGCAAGAGGGCCAAGGCAAGTGGGATCGGTGAGCGGCATGCAGGTTTGGTGAGGTAACAGGAGGGTGGGGGCCAAGATGCGTGACCAGCCAAGGGGGGAGGTGAAGAGAGTGAGCGCTATAACCCTTCCATCCAGTCATCCATTCTTCTTCTAGACTCTTACCCCGCTGATAGTCTCCACCAACATGAGTTTAATGCCACCCACAACATTCTTGGTGAAGTCTGCAGATGACTTTGTCAGAGAGGCCCTGGACACTGTAGGTGTCTCTAACTTCGCCTCCGGCTGTTTCCTACACACTGTCCACGTGAGTGACTAGGGTGCCCATTGGGTTGAATGGACTCCTGGCAGGAGGGGTTGGTTAAGGAGGGAAGGAAAGAAACAAACATCCATTAAACCTCTTACATACCAAGCAGTCTGCTAAACCCTTTACAAAGGCCTCATCTGACCCTCACAACAAACCTGGGAAGATAGGTGCTCATTATTATTGCCCATTTTCCAGTTGAGGAAACTGAGTCAGGCATTCAGTGACTTGTTCAGGGCCACATAGTGGTAACTTTCTTAGGCTGGATTTGAACTCAGGTATTCTAGACTACAGCCATTATCACCTATGTGCACACACCTAGCTAGAAGTTGGGTCTTTGGCATGTGTTTGTGTCGGGGGTAGGGTGGGGGGAATAATGGCTTTTTTGAGAAAAAGCAATGAACTTCAGGAAAGAATGGGAAGCATGAATGAAGTCAGGTGTCTGCCCCAGGTGTAGTGTTGTGGAAAGAACATTGGATTTGGATTCAAATACCAGCAATGCCTTTCATTTATTGGACCTCTCATCGTCACCTTGCCCAAGGTATGTCTGGCACATGGCACAGAATACTGGATTAGGAAATTCCAGTCCTGGTTGTGAGGTCTTGAGCAAGTCATTTATCTCTGAGACTCAGTTTCCTCATCTGCAAAATGATGGGGGTGGCTCTGGGGCCTCCCTTCCACTTTAAATCTCAAACTTAAATCTCCAGAATTCAGTGGTGTTTTTTTTTCACTTGTAAAATGAGAGTGGCTTTGACAAGGTGATCTCTGTGGTCCCTCACAGCTCTGAATCCTCTTTTTGCAGAGGATGGGCTCCTGGCCCTGTGATTTCATAGGAGATAGTGAAGACAGTGAGGACACTCCCTGGAAGGCCCAATATAGCTTCTCTGCAGTCTAGAGTTGTTGAGTTGCCTGGGACACTGAGAGGGTGCAACAGCCTGTCAATATTAATGGTGGCCTCTTGTAAGAGACCTTACATTGTAAGGGTTACACTGTAGGTAACCCTTGGCCTCTCAATTGCTGCATTGCTTCTGGAGTGGTCAGATGTTTTGAGAAAGTCATCAGAGCAAGCCCCCCTTACCCCTCCCCCCAGGTCTAACACTGTCTTGAGGTCTTGAAGGAAATGCCCTCCACCAAACTTAACGGTGGCATATTTCCAAGTGCCAGTTGTCATAATATTAGGCAAGACAATGGGAACTCACTTATCCAGAGTCCACCTGTCCAATGGTCTAATCTCCAAGACCTTGGCTTTTTTAGTGGGGGGGACTCAGTTATAGGGTGCATGACTCTAGAAGTTGGTTGTCAGGAACTCAGCCAGCTCTATCAAATTCAATGATGTAGGATGCAGTTATCTAGAACCCACTATGGGTAATTTTGTTGTTTAGGACTGTTATCAACAACCTGGAGTTCAGGTAGCTACAAAATCAGCTCTCATGAACTCAGTCCTTCAGAACTGAGGTCACTGGGACTTAGTTATTTGTCATGCTGTTCTCTAGAATTCATTGATTCAGAACAGAATTAAGAATATGACAAGACCCCTGAAGAGGAAATACCCTAGCTCCAAGCAGTATGAGTATCACAAAATATGTGCATGTACATGCAAGCTTCTTTATTTCCTTCAGAGGAGAAACCATTAGGGATTTACTTTGAACCTATTGGCTCTTATTCAACACAAAATTCTTACAACCCTGGTGCTCTGGTTCTCTAAGTCCAGAGAAGACTAGAATCAGCAGATTAGAGAGGCAGGGCCAACCCACTGGAAGAAGATGGATTCAGAGTGCAGACCAAACATAAGGTTTAAGATCTGGCCAGTGTGGAAATTTGCTCTTCTTGACTAGACATACTTACTGTAAAGGCTTTTTCTTTTTCTTTTTTCAAGGAGAAAGTAGGAAGAAGAGGAAGTAGATTTAATTTAGTTTAAAAAAAAATTAGAGGGGGGGGGGTGGCTAGGTGGCACAGTGAATAGAGGACTGGCCCTGGAGTCAGGAGGACCTGAGTTCAAATTCGGACTCAGACACTTAACACTTCCTAGCTGTGTGACCTTGGGCAAGTCACTTAACCCCAATTGCCCTGCCTTCCCTCTCCAAAAAAGCAAAAAAAAAAAAAGAACATAAAGATTAGAAGGGTGCATGTGGTTAACTAGAGAAGGGCAAGGTGGTTGATGGAAGTAAGTGACGGGAGCAAAAATGGAAATACAAAAGACAACACACAAAGTTGGACCCCAGAAAGCTGAGTTCTTAGAGATTAGAACATTGGACAAATGGGTTCTGGATAAGTGAGTTCCCACTGTCCCATCTAATATTAGGGTGATGGGCTAACTGCCAAGGAGTTGATTAGTTGGTCTAGGTTTTGCCCAAGGAGGCAGAGAGACACGGATGAATATTTTTTTAAAATGAAATTGGGGTTAAGTGACTTGCTCAGGGTCACACAGTTAGTGTCTGAGACCAGATTTGAACTCAGGTCCTCCCGACTCCAGGGTTGGTGCTCTATCCACTGAACCACCCAGCTGCCCCAGTGAGCCATTTAGAAAACTTACTAAATGGTTTTTTTTTTTCAAAGAAAGAGAATTTTGAATCATATGCTCATAAACCATAGTGCTGGCAAGGATTTGCATGACCATTTTGAGTCCTATTGCCTCATTTTACAGAATAGGAAGCTGAAGCCCAGAAATGGTAAGACATGGTGAAGCAGGAGTGTGTTTGAAAAAGAGCTGGGGATGCCAGTGGACCATAAGCTCAATATGAGTTCTGGGCACCATGCTTTGAGGACATTAATGCACAGGAAAATGTCTAGTGGCGAGCAGCCAGAATGGTGAAGGGCTTGGCATCCAGGCTATGGGATCAGTTGAGGGCATTGATGGTATTTAATCTGGAGAAGATGCAAGGCGGTCATGATGACTCTTTTCCAGTACTTGCACGTTGGAAAGGAATTAGCTATGTTCTTTGACCTCAGAGGGCAAAACTGGGAGCTGAGGGGCTAGGGGTGGGGTGGGGAAAGGGGCAGGGACTGAAAAGTGACCAACTTTGACTTGAGATCAAGACAAACTTCCTGATGATAAGAGCCAATCCAAAGGTCAATGGGTTGCCTTGAGAGGCGAGTTCCCCTTCCTTGGAGGTCTTCAAGCAGAGACTGGAGGACCATCTGCTGGGTAGGTTCTAGTGAAGATTCTATTCCTGTATAGGATGGATTAAATGACCTCTGTGATAATTCCCCTTGTGACTGAGGGGAAGGAGCTTGCCTGGGGAAGGAGGCATGGGTAGACTAGAGCCGCTCCCCCCCAGGCCATCTGACTCTTTTCTCTTCACAAGACCGTCCATCCCAGTCCCAGGGTTGTTGATCACAGAGGCTGAATTCTCTCCAGTGCCTGCTATGTGCCAAGCCTTGAAGTGAACAGACTGTACTTGACAGTGTGTCATATAATGCCAAACTGTTACAAACAACAGGGACATAATTTATACAATGTTAAATGGTGAGGGTGATACTGTATATGCCTGAGGTGGCCTCCCACACAGTTACATTGTTAGCAACATGAAGATTAGAACATGAGGTAATGTTTCTTAATTCATATGGCATAAATACATAGGACAGCTAGGTGGCGCTGCATTGGATAGAGCTCTGGGAATGGAGTCAGATAGCCGCATCGTCCTGAGTTCAAATCCAGTCTCAGACTTTTACAAGGTGTGTGACTCTGAGCAAGTCGCGTACCCCTGTTTGCCTCAGTTTCTCATCTGTAAAATGAGCTGGAGAAGGAAATGGCAGATGGGGTCACAAAGCGCTGGACAACTGAAAAGGACTGAAGAACAACAAATAAATACATGAGTACTTTCTCTACTACTTTTCACATTGGACGGGAGAGGAAGGGGAGGAAGCATTTCTACACCATCTATGTGCTAGGCACTGTGCTAAGCACTTTATGAATATCTCATTTAATTCTTATGATAACCCTAGGTGCTATTATTATCCCCATTTTACAGTGGGGAAAACTCAGACAGGTTAAGGTTAAGTGGCTTGCCTAGGGTTACATAGCTAGTAAGTGTCTGAGACCAGATTTGAATTCAGGTCCTTCTGACTGTAGGTCCAGCACTCTATGCACTGCATTACCATTTGCCTCATCCTCGGCATTCTCCTGCCCCTAAGGCCTGCGTTCCCATTGATTGGTTCCTTTCAGAACTTCCAATTTAAAGAGAAGGTTCAGGCAACAACTGTCATCAACCTTCTCCAGGGTGCATTGCAGGTTCACTTGCATAGAACTTCCTCTCCCTTTCCCCTTCCCCCTTTTCAAGTTCCTTTTTAGCATTCCATTAGATGGAAACTTCTTGAGAACAGAGACTGTCTTTGTTTCTGCTTGTGTTTGTATTTCCAGCACTTAGCACAATACCTGGCACATAGTAAGGTCTTAATAAATGCTTAGTGACTGACTGCCAGGGTAATATGCAGCACTCATATGGAAGAATCTTAGAATGACAAAGCTGGGAGGAACACCTGAGAATAGAGAATATCAGAACTGAAAGGCACCTTAGAGAAGGTAAGAGCAGGGAGGGTGTAACAATAATGCAATATTCACAACACCCACGGTGGTTATGAATATGTTGGTATAGTTGTCAATCACAAATGTAGCAGACTCTCCACATGGAGGGCGGAACCAAAGCCTTTATTCAAATACCAGAAAACAGTCCCAGAACCAGAAAGCCAAAGTCATTAGACTAGCCACAAAGTTGGTACACATGGTTAATGCAGTGAACACCCACATTCCCAAGCCTTTACAACAGAACAGGCTTCCTCAAGTAGGGCTCCTCCTCTCTTAGTCACGGTAGCTCCTCAGCCTGGGTCTTGGAAGTTCTCAGCAGAAATTCCCAAAGGAAAGGTCTCAGCAGAAGAAAGGTCTCAGCAGAAGTTCCAGCCTCCAGATGCTTACCCCAGGAAACTCTGCTATTCCCAGTGGGGCTTTTCCTTATATATGCCTTAGCTCCTCCCTATTCTGCCACTTCTTGTTACATCAGCAACTTCCTCCCAAGGTGTGAACTACTTCTGTGTTAATTAAATAGCTTAAACAAGGTGTTAACTTGAAACAAGGTGCTAAGTACCTGCTTACTTGCCAATACAAAGAGGCATCGAAGATCTTCAGATTCCATTAACATTACAGAGGGATTTTGAATATGGAAAGTCAGAGTCCTTAGAACAGAGGACGCTGGTCAGACTTGGGAGGCCCCTAGAACAGGAGATGTTAGGTCTGGAAAGGCCTTTAGAACTTAGGGAAAGTCAGAGGTGGGAAGGACATTAGGGCAGGGAATGTCAGAGCTGGGAGGGAACTTAGAACAGGGGATGTTAGAGCTGGGAGGGAACTTAGAACAAGGGATGTTAGAGCTGGGAGGGTCTTAGAGATCATTTAGTCTAGATTCAATCCTGGACTGAAAAATATCAAAATGATCACCGGACCAGGTTAGAGTATAATTGGAAAAAAGCTTACCAAAGTAAACAAAACTCCACTCCATAGCTAATGTTCTTAAGTCAGCAGTTCTCCCATGGACTCTGTTTCTCCTGGAGTTGTTGGAGGGGGAAAGTATTACAGAGCTCCGGGCCTAAGTCCAGGCCAGATGTGGGCCTGACAGTCAGGGTGAGGCCAGGGCCTCCTCCTGATCGCTCTGCTCCCTCCTTTTCTCAGAGCTTGCTGCTGTGGCCAGTGTTCTCCAGTGCCAAAATCACCATGCCGATGCTGACGTTCTTCAACTCTCTAATAGAAAAATACCAAAAATCCTGAAGAAGTTGTGAGAAGATTGGGGCTGAATTGGAGGCCCTTTGTTGGGAGAGGGCATGTGACTATTGCTAGAGGGACGTGGGGGCCAACAGATGGGCTTCTTCTCATTGGCTCATCCCTTTGTCCTGCTCCCTAGGGTCCCTTCAAGGAGGAACCCCAGCCCAAAGAAGCGGTAGCTCTAACTTGCTGTAATAAATCACTTTCTCTTCAGCCAGCTCTCAGCTGTTGAATGGCTAAGCATACTCACCCTCATCCCAGTCCCACTCAGGCTCATAGTCTGCATGGGAGTCCCAGGTCCAAGCCCTGTCTCCATCCCTCATCACTCCCAGGTCTGCTGAGCGGGGCCTGGCAAAGGCAGCCTGATCTCTCTTCTCCATGGGCAGTCCTTTAGATGCTGAAGGGATCCCTGGGAGCATAAAGGGCAGGGGGTGACTAGGGGAGATGCAGGAGGCCTCCTGCTGCTCCTCCTCCTCCTCCTCCTCCTCCTTCTCCTCCTCTTCTTCTTCCTCCTCCTTCTCCTCCTCTTCCTCCCTCCCCCCTCTCAGGGGTTGTCACAGACTCTAGGCTGGGGTAGGGGACAGGGGGGTAGTCAGCAGACTGAGGTGATCTATAGGCCCCCGGAGCTCTGGTTCAAGTTTTGATCTCTTTCCCTGAAATGCTCTATAGCCCTGGGCAAGTGGCTTCCCGTTTCTGGTCTGGTTTCCCTTTCTGTAAAATTTGGTGGGAGGGGATAGATTTTGGTGCATCTCCCAAATCCCTTATAGTCCTCCTTAGGTCTGACATTTTAAGTCTTGGGTTCAAGCTGGGACCTTGCTCTCCATCTATGCCACCCTCTCATTTTTCAGATGGCATCAAAGCCAAGGCTCAGAGAGGGGGATACATTTGCCCAAAGCTGTTCTCCAAGCCCACTGGGGCAGGGGCAGAGCTCTCTCTTCCCACCTCCTGCCCCCTCCCCCCTGCACTTCCCCCTCTCCCCACAGCCCCTCCCCCTGCCCTCCCAACACTTCTAGCTGGAAGCTGGGAGGGGTGGCTCCCACAGGGCAGAATTCAGCCCTCACCCTTGGCTGCCTTTAGTTATCTCCCCTCCCCCACCCCTTGAGGAAGAAAAACAAAGAAACAAATCAAATTCCTGTCTCCGTCCCAGGGCCTCTGGGGACCCAGGAGGGAGTCACAGAATCTCAGAGTGTCAGGGCAGGAAGGGACTTCAAAGGTCATCTTGGCCAAGGTCCTCTTGACAAATGGGGAAATCGAGGCCAGGGTAAGGGTGTAAACTAGCCTGAAGTCTCACAGGCAGGGCCCAGCCTCCCCCTCCTAGCTCCCAGGCTCGAGTTTTTTCCACTTAACCAAGACTCGAGGCTGGGAAGAAGAGATTGGAGAAGGCCTTGACTTCCCTCCACTGGCAATAGGGCCCCCTGGAACTCCCTGCTTTTTGGGGTTTGACCCTGGAAGGCTTCTTAGAAGCAGCCAGTGTGGCAGCCTAGGTATGGCAGGGTGTGTGAGGAGCTCAGCTGAGACCAGATGCCCCTTTTTATGGGGACCATGGGAAGAGCACCAAGTTCAAATCCTACTTCTAACACTGACTTTGTGACCTTGAACAACTCCCTACCCTCCTCAGGACTGGTTTTCCTTATCTGTAAAAGGAAGGGAGAAGGGGGAAATTGAACTAGCTGGCCTCTGAGGTTCCTTTCAGCTCCAAATCTTATCCCACAAATTCCTAGATATCTGAAACCTTTGGGGTACAGAGAGTGGTAAGAGGGGAACCCCTTCACTTCCTCTTCCCCAGACTGCTCACTTCTGATATAGGATATAGATGAGGTTCCCTTATGGAGGGGGCCCTAAAGCACCAATGGTAAGGCATGGGGCCATATTTCCTGCTTCTCCTCTGGCAGGGGGATTCCTCCTAGGCGGCCTTAGCCATCTTGGGGTTCAGACCCCTAACTTCTGGCCCAGCTCTATGTGGGAGAGAGGGTTCAGTTCCCCCAACCTTGCCTTAGGGTCCCCTTCCCATCCACCCCCACCTCCCAACTCAAGATTCAGTCTCAGTTGCTTGTTAAATAGAAACATATTTATTTTATAATCATACATTCTTTATTACATAAGGAGCCACCCCAAGAAGAAGTTTAGAGGGAAGAGAGATGGAGACTGGGCAGAGCAAGGCACAGCCTCCAATATTTCTATGGGACCTACCCTAACTCAGGAGCAGCCCTGGCTCCCAGCTCTGCCACTGGCTTGCTGTGTGACCTAGGGGAAGTCTTTCCTCACTCACGAGCCTCAATTCTCCTGTCTATAAAATGGGGGAATAAAACTAAGTGAGCTGATGCATCTGCCCACCACAATAGTCTATGCACTGAGAGTAGTGCCTGAGGCACTTAATAAATGTGCACTGATTGACTGCTGATCTACGTTCTCACTTCCTTTTCCACCTTCATTTTCTGTTTTAAGGTCCCTCCCAGCACTGAGGTTCCTCCCAATCTGACCTTCAGTATTCTAAAGGTTCTTCCCACTTCTGATGGTCTTCCGCCTCTGAGATTCTATGTTCCTAGGGTTCTCCTAGCTCTGACATTCTGTTCTGAGGATTCTCCTGGCTCTGACATCCTATGCTCCACGACCTGAGGGACAGGGACCCAGGGACAGAATCTTCCCTTGGGGACAGAGTCTTTCTCAGCAGCAGATGTTGGGGGAAAGGGAGAAGACACAGGCTTCCTGGCTGAGACAGCAGCATCACAGGGCAGGTTCTAGGAGTCCAAGGTGCACTCAGGGCTGGGCACGAGGCCGGGCAGGGGGCCGAGGGCGGGGCCTAGGCAGGCAGGCAAGATCAGGCCTAGTGAGTCGGGTGAGGGGTAGTCGGGCAAGTGGGAGGGGGAGGCCCAGACAGAAAGGTGGCCGAGGGACAGAAATGTCAGCAAAAAAAGCTCGGTCTCTGGGAGGGGCAGTAGCCCCTTCCCCACTCTGCTCCAGGTCCCGGGCCACAGCCAGTATCTCATGCCGAGCAGCTGCACTTCGGAGGCCCCGTACATCTAAGAGGGCAGCCACATGCTTCCTCCTAGGGAGAGATGGGAGGACATCATTGGGCCTCCAGGTCCAGAACCATTATTCTATCCAGACATGGGGCTCGGAACCCTCCCAAAGCCAACTCTAGGACCCACAAACCCATATCCAGAACCATCATTCTTTCTTCAACTGTTTGGGGGGGGGTATCAAACCCTCAAGCTTAATTCTCACCCCAGTTCAATCCCAGAGCCCCCTCCCCTCCAAAAGATCTAGAGCCATCATTCTCCCTAAGTGCTGGAGTCTGGAATCCCTCACTACCCTCAAAGTCATCTATAGAACCCCTAAACCCAGATCCAGAACCCTCAACATGGCGGCAATACAGATCTGGGAGTTTTACTCCCTATACAGTCAGCTCCAGAATAGACCTCTCCCTCAGGCAAGTTAGTCCTAGAATCTATTTCTAGATCCCAGAAAGAACCTAGACCCAAACCCCCAGCTCTGAAGCACACCCAGCGGAAGGCCCTCCCATAAGTCTCTAAAACCCTGATCTTTGGGCCATTCATCAAAGATGCGGGTGTATATGAGTGTGTGTGAATGTGTGTGAGTGAGTGTGTGGGTGTGGGTGTGAGTGGGAGTGTGTGTGATGGCCCCTGGTTCATAGGCTCCCTCAGGGTTTCACTGGGTGTCCCAGGGCTCCCATCATGCTCCCCAGGGGCTGCTAGTGACCGTGCTGCCTGCCGGCCCTATGGCCCTTCCCACCTCCTCTTCCTCTCCCTCCTCTTCTCCCCCCCTCCACCTCCAGGCCCTTCCTGTGGCCTCCTGTTTGTCTCCCCTGTGCCCATGGCAGTGACGGGTGTGAGAGGGAGGGGTCGGGGCAGGAAACGGCCGTCAGACACGCTCACTCCACCCCCCGGGGGGCAGGAAACAAGGCAAAGCTGAGCCAAAACTCCAGAAGGCCACAGGCAGCCAGCCCAGAGCTGGCCCCGGCCCAGGGTACCTTGGACAGGAAGTGAGGTGGAAAGAAGCTGGACTCAGGAGGCAGGGGCCCTGGGTTCGAATCCTAGCCCCACTACCCACATGCCCAGTGGCTCTTCAAAAGGCCCTTCTCAGTTGTTTTTGCTATGATTAACCATTTTGTCAGCCTCTGGGGCCCCAAGTTCTCTACCCACTCCTCCCCTCACCTTATATCAGGGTAGTCACGAACCAAGACCCCAACCTCCACCTGGATGCTGGGTGTATCCTCCAGCTGCAAAACTTCAGCCAAATGTGGTACCACGGCATCCAGCCATGAGGCCTGAGACTCCTGAGGACAAGAAAGCAGCACTTGGAGGGCACTCTTTTGTCTGGGCCTCCCAGCCTCCAAGAGGTGGCTGACACCTGGCATCCCGGCTCACTCCTGACTCATTGGGGCCCCAGGGCCAGGCAGCTCCTTCCTCTGGGCCTCAGTTTCCCATGTACAATGAGGGAGATAGATTAGACAATCCCTAAGGCACCTTCCAGCCCTGACTCCATGGTCTAAGATCCCTTCAAACCCTGGCAGGCAGGCAGATTAGCTAGCCTTCCCAGTCAAAGCCTTCCCACTCCAGACTGACAGTAACAGAGTTCAAACCCTATTTCTACACACTTTCATTTCTATAATGCTTTTTAAAGTGCATGTGTTGGGGCAGCTAGGTGGTAGATAGAGCACTGGCCTTGGAGTCAGGAGGACCTGACCTCAGACATTTACTAGCTGTGTGACCCTGGGCAAGTCACTTAACCCTGATTGTCTCTAAAAAATAAGGCCCACATATTGCATATCTTATTTGATCCTCACGAACAACCCTGTAAGATAGGTGCTATGCTATCCCCATTTTAAAGATGAGAAAACTGAGGCAAACAGCAGGGAGGTGACTGCCAGGGTCACACAGTTAGTATCAGGGGTATGATTTGAATTCAGATCTTCCTGATTTTTGACTCAGCATTCTTTTCTTCAGTGATGTCAAAATCAAACAGAAGAGGATCCTTGTAAGGCTATATGTTGACTTAGAAAACCACAAATTAACATTATCTATGTCACATTGTATTTTGTTAGATATCTCCCGGTAGCATTTTAATCTGGTTCAGGCCTAAGTCAGGAGTTTTGCCCACTGCTTGTGGGAGCCCTGAATTGGACAACTCTACTTAGGTCATCCAGCTGCCTGCTTATGTGACCTTTGCCTCTCCAGGACTCAGTTTCCCCATCTGTAAAATGAGAATGATGGACTATATGGTACCAGGGCCATGTAGATCTAGGTTCATGACCCTACATAAGCTTGTAAAGGGAAGGGACTCTCCCTGGAGTCTTCATCCACAGTGTCTAGCAAAACAGTAGTTGTTAGTGTTTTTTTGGAGGGGGGAAGGCAGGGCAATTGGGGTTAAGTGACTTGCCCAAGGTCACACGGCTAGTTTTGTGTTAAGGGTCTGAGGCTGGATTTGAACTCAGATCCTCCTGACTCCAGGCCGGTGCTCTGTTCACTGTGTCACTTAGTTGCCCCAAAATAGTAGGTATTTAACGAATGTTGTTGGGTTGGTTGATCTACACTAGGTATGTGGCTGCGAGCAAGCCACCTAGTCTCACTGAGCTTCAGTCTCCTCATCTTTAAGATGGAGAGCTAACCTAATGGGTGCTTGTTGAAGGACAGATGAGGGGATGTCTATGAAGTACTTTGAAGCCTTGGAGAGTAGTAGCAGTGTCAGCTCTGGTGAGGAAGGAGGAGACAGAGTCTAAGAGTCCAATGCTCTGAGTCTAAGACTCCAGTGGGTCTCAGAATCCAACTCTGGGTCCAAATCTGAATATCACAGCCAGAGGCAACTTTAATGGTCCTCTAGACCAACCCACCTAGGAAGACTTCCAGCAAGCAGTCCTCCAGCCTCAGTGTGAAAATTCCCAAGGAGTGGGACCCTACCACCTCCCAGGCAGCTCATCCCAATGGGTTCTAAGGTTCCAAAATTCCTAGAGGCCAAGGCACTAAGAATCTAATATTCTAAAGAATGGAATGTTCCCCTAAGGACTCAAAAATTTGCTTTTTAAGTGGAAGGTTCTAAAGTGCTCTAAGGTTCTTTGGGTCCAGGTTTCTCTCCCTCTGACCCTTCCCCCTCCCCTCTTATCCCTTCCCTCCCCCTTCTTCCCATCACTAACCAGCCTCCTGAAGAGCCTCTGGAGCTGGGCAGCCTCATCCCTTAGCCTCCCGGCCACTCGGCTCCTGGAGCGGGCAGATCGGCAGCGAAGGCGGCCCCTCAGCAAGGGCCGGACATATTCCACCAGTGCCCTTCGGTGAAGCTCCCCTACCAGGGCCTAGGCATATATCAGTATGAGTACAAAGGGGAGACATAGTGATGTGGAGCAGGGGGAGAGAGATTATCAGGACAGAAGCAAGGAGAAAGATGGAGGGGATATTGGAAGGGCATGGAGGGGGAGAGAGATGGGAAGAAATGATGGGAATTTAGAGGGGCAGAGATGGGGAGATACAGGGACAAAAAGAGATGGGGAAATGAGAACAGGAAGAGATAAAAGGGGAGAGACAGGGACACAGAAGTGGGAGAGATATAAATAAGGGAGATAGAGAGGAGGAAATATTTAAGAGACAAAAGGTATGAGGGGAGATGTAGGGTCATAGAAATGAGAGAGAGAGAGGAAGAGAAGGGGAGGGGAGAGAAGGGGGAGGGGAGGGGGAGAAGGGGGAGAGAGAGATACAGGGGATGGATATTATGAGAAAAGACAGATATGGAGGGAGATGGGGCTAGACTAGACACAGAGGTCCAATTTTGGAGGAAGAGGAGTCAGGACAAAGGCACCAGGAGAAGGGGAGATCACTTGCCCTCTTCATTTTTCTGCCCCTCTCCCTGACCATTCTCCAACCATCCCTTTCCTGTGGACATGTCCATTCATACCTGGTAGGGCTGGTCATGCATTCTTCTGAGGGCCAAGGCCTGAGCTCCCAGGGTCCCCACGATGCCATCCAGGGCCTCAGAGCTGGTCAGCCACTTCCGACGCATCAGTTTGGAGAAGTGGGGCTGGATTTGTCCAGAGAAAGGAGAGGAGATCAGGATTCATCCGACCCACAAGCCCCTTTGCTCCCCGCCCCAGGCCCCTGAGTCCATGGGTAGATGAGCCAGGGATTCTGCCCCTTCCAGCCTGAATGGGGGGATCCATGAGCTGTCGGTGCCTTCACGTGGATGGGAGGGGTTGAGCACACACAGGTAGCCAAAGCTGAAGTTCTCCTAATTAATTCTCATCTAATTCACGGCCCCCCATTCCACAGAGTCCCAGACGCCCAGAGGCCTAGCCATTGCCACAGCGTGGCCGTGGCAGCTCAGGCCCTGCCCCAGGTTCTGCCCTGCCCTCCCCCTAAGCAGGGCCATCTGTGGGCATCTCTGCCTCCTCCCCTCCATTCTGCTCCCTCCTGTCTCTTTACTTTCTTCCTTTGTCTTAGTCCAGTCTCCAGCTAGCCAGCCTTGACCTGATCCTGATCCCACCCTTGTCACAGCCCCTAGGTCCGCATTTTCTAGTCCCTTTGGAAAGGAGGCCAGAGGCTTCCTGGGACTGACCTGCAGTTCTTGAAAGAGCAGGTCAGCCAGGACTCGATGGCAGAGGCGAGTGACGCGGTCCAGAGCGCTTGCAGCTGCCTCCCGAGCAGGCTCACTCTCAGAGGGCCCCACCCGGGCCAGACGCTCAGCCAGGGCCCTGGGAGGAGGGAGGGGGAGAGAAGCCGGGGCTCCTCACTAGCTGGCCTTGGGTCCCGGCTGGTTCACTCCACATCTTGGGCTGGTGGGCAGGGGAGTGTATCTCTCCATGTTTGGAGGAGGGGTATCTCTGTCTTTGGAGGGTCTCTCTGTATCTTAGTGGTGGGCAGGGGGCATGGCTTTGATCTCTGTTCCTGTGAGAGTTCTCTCCATGTCTCTGATGAGGGGAATGTCTCTGTCTCTTGGAGGAATCTCTCTTTATCTTTGGATAGTCTTTCCATTGGAGTTTCTCTTTGTCTCTGGTTATCTTTGTGTGCCTGAGGGAGTCATGCTGTCTCTGGAGAGGTTTCTCTCAGAGCGGGGGTAGGGGAGGGGTCTCTATGAAGTCTGTGTCCCTGAGGAGGCTGCTTCTCTGTGTCTCTGGAAAGGTCAGAATGGGGGTCCCTTTCCATGTCTTCCCAGGAAGCATAAAGAGACCCTTTCTGTGGCCCTTTCCCATGGGGATAGAGTTGGGGAGAGGAATAGAAGGGCCTCAGAACACCTGGGATAGGGCCAGACTCTCTGACAGAAGAATGGGCCAGCTCACCATGGGCAGAAGGGGAAATATCAGCTCCTTTTGGGGCCCTTCTCCCCGTCCTCTCTAGGGTCTGACTTACCTAAGCGGGGGACCACAGTTCACCAAGGTAATTGTCCGGCTTATATAACTGTCACTTGGCAGCTCTCGGACGCTTGGGTTCTCATGGAACCGCTCTACCCGCTGCTGGAAGCTGGAAGTTCAAGAGGGGGAAATTCAGGGTCCCCTTTGCAGCTCCCCCCCATACCAGCTTCTGACCTCACCTCCTCCAGGAAGCCCTCCAGGTTTCATTCCCTCCCCCCCCCCCCCAGCCTGTTTAATCACTTTCTCACCTCATCACTTTCTCACCTCCCACTCACTTCCCCACCCTCGGGCAATCTAGTTTCCATCTTCACCACCTGACTGAAACTGCCCTCTTCGGGGCCACCAGGAATTTCTCTATTGCTAAATCCAATGACCTTTTTTCATTCTTCCTCCTTCTCCACCTCTCTGCAACTTTGGTGCCAGTATATCACCCTCTCTCTCCTGAACACTCTCTCCTCTGTAGGTTTTCATGATGCCCTTCTTCCTCCTGGTTCTCCTACCTGATTATAATTTGGCTGGTCCTCTCCTCCCTTCTCCCCATGGCTAGTGTCCCCCAGTGTTCTGTCCTAGCCTCCCTTCTCTCTCTCGGTGTATACCCTCATTGCAAGGGCTCAATGTTCATTCCTATATCTAGCCCACGTTTATCTCCCAAGCTCCAAGTCAACATCACCACTGTCTGCTGGACATTTCCATCTAGACGTCCCATAGCTGAGAACTCAAACAGAACCCATAATCTTTCCTCTCAAACCTACCCTTCCTCCTAAACCCCCCCATTTCTACAATTCATGTCTCCACCTTTCCAGTTGCCCAGGTTTATAATCTCAAAGTCCCTGCAGACTCTGCTTCCCCATAGTCAATGGTTCCCAAGTCTTGTTCATTCTTTGTGTCCTTAGCCTTTGCTCCTTTCTCTCTAGCCACCAGCCTCATTCAAGCTCTCTGCACCTCTAGCCAGTCTTGTGGCAACGGTCTTCTATTTGGTCTCCCCTCGACAATCCACTCTCCACAACCTACCAAAGTGATATTCCTAAAGTACGTCATTCTACTGCTGCTCGAAAGTCTTCCGTGGCTCCCTATCACTCCAAGAACCAAATACAAACTCCTCTACCTGGTATTTCAGATTCTGGTCTACTTATCCTGTTTAACCCACATTATATCTCATCCACTCTATTCCAGACAAATTGGTGTACCTACAGTTCCCATTTTCTCTCCTACCTCATGCCTTTACACTGACTGTCTCTCATGCCTGGAATATACTCTCTCTTCGCTTTCTCTGATGCTCAATTACAATGCCATCTCCCACTTGGGACCTTTGCTGATCCTCCCCCTCTCTCAATTTGCTAGGTCTCCCTCCTTTCTGAAATGCCTTTAAAAATGCAACCCCCTGAAATTGAATAATCAAATAATTGTTTAATTATCTGTTTCTATACTATATCTCCCAAGTAGAATGTAAACTCCTTGTGGGAAGGACCTTTTTTTGGGTCCTTGTAACTCCAGAGCCTGGGACAATACCTGATACATAAGCCACCTTCTGTAGGAAGTCCCTCCCCCCAAACCATCCCACCTCTTCCCCCTGAGACCAGCCTCACTCTACTTAGCGTACATCTTATATGTACAAAGTTATTGGCTGGGTGTCTCCCAGACTTGAATATAAGCTCCCCGAAGGCAAGAAATGGGGGGATGTTTGGGGTCTTTTTGTTCTTTTCTTTGTATTCCCGGCCATTGGCATGGGACCTGGCACAATTATTTAATAAACATCTGTTGCCCGGCTGACTGAAATAGTAAAGCTTAAGCAATGCTGGGTTGTACTGAGTCCTAGACTAAGTAGCAAAAAAGGGCTGCCCTGTGTCAGGGAACAGTATTCTGCTCAGCCTGAGAGGCCTAAAGACTCAAACAGTCTCTGCCCTCAAGGAGCTCACATACTTTGGGAGAAACAGTATTACTTCATTCATGTTTTAAGCACTGTGATACAGGGCTAGATGCTGAGCAGACAGACAGAAAGGAAGCCAGTCCCTGCTCTGAAGGGCCTTACATTCCTTGCAGAGGGAAACAAAGTGTACCCAGAGAGGCTAACGGGCTCTGATAGACCCTGACAACTTAGAAAACCTTTTCCTCACCACAGCCCTCAGAAGCAGGTAGCACCATTGTTATAACACCCATTTTACAGACAGGGAGACTGAAGCTCAGAGGTACAAGGGGTAAATAAAAGTTGGAACCAGCCTCTCTTTAACCTGACTCATCTCTGGACTGTGCCCTCCCCCCACCCCCCAATGACGCTTCCTCTAGTCTGTTCTGGACAATCCCCTGAAGGCAGATGGCCGCTCTTTCCCTCCCTGGTTCACTGTCCATAACCATGGGTCATCCCCTTCCAGTACCTCTGCAGGAATTCAGCCAGCCCTCCCAGGCAGCAGTGTGCCATCCGCTCCCCAAACTCCTGGCTGATGCGAGGGGCTTGATCTGTGTGTTCTTCCAGCAGCTGGGGGCGGACATGGAGAAGTGAGAACCGCTTTTCTTTAATCTCATGTAATCTCCTCGCTTGGAGTGGTGTTGGGGCCTTAGAGATCTTCCCTCCTTACCTGCCCTAACCCCAAAGCATCTTCAAGTTTTCAAGTTTTAAATCTTTAAGTTTGTAGAATTTCTTATTTGCAGAATATTAAATCTAAGAATTTTAGACTGTTAGGATTACAAACTCTTAGACTGTAAGATTATTTAATTTTTAAAATGATAAAATATGAGGTTAATAATAACTAACATTTACATGGGGCTTTAAGGTTTATAAAAAGCTAGCTATTCATATGTTGTCACATTCGATCCTCACAACAACCTTGGCGGGTAGGTAGTGTTATTATCGTTTTTTTTAAGACAATGAAGGTTAAGTGACTTGCCCAGGGTCACACAGCTAGTGTCTGAGGCCAATTTTGAACTCAAGTCCTCCTGACTCCAGGGCCAGTGCTCTATCCACTGAGCCACCTAGCCATCCCAGGTGCTCTAAATTGGGGCAGATAGAAATGAGGTGACTTGTGCAGGGTCACACAGCAGGTAATTAATATCTGAGACTAGATTTGAACTCATATCCTCCTGACTCCAGGCCCACCCAGCACTCTGTCCATTGTACCACCTTAGCTGCCTCATGTTTATTCTAAAGTAAATTTTGTTTTATAATATTTATTGTATTGTTGCAAAATATCTGTGTAGTTTAGACTCTTAGAATTAGTCATTTTAAATGCATAGAATCCCCAAACTTCAGTCCCATGGAAGACTTCAATCTTAGAAAAACAGAATCTCGGGCTTCTCTCATTCAGCGTTTTTGGATCAAAGAACTTGGCTCCGAGGACTCTTTGGGTTTATAGACTAGAATCATCTACTTGCTCATCCTAGAATTAGGGACTTGGAAAAATTAGAAAGGACCTCCCCTCCTCCTCCAGCCCCCTCTCCCAATCCTTCTATCTCTCCCCAGGGGAATGGGTGCTGATGCTCTCTGTCCCTTCCCAGAAGCACATGCCTTACACACACACACACACACACACACACACACACACACACACACTTTACACATATATACACATACCTCTCACACCTTACACAAACCTCACACACACACCCCTCTCACACACCTTACACACACACACACACACCTCACACACCTTACACACCTCACACATGTACACATACCTCTCACACACCTTATACATACACCTTATATGCACACCTTACACACACATCTCACACATATATACACATACCTCTCACACCTTACACATACCTCACACATGCACACATACCTTTCACACACCTTATACATATACCTTATACACACCCCTTACACACACATCTCACACATTTCACACACACACACCCTTCTCACACACCTTACACACACCTCTCATACACCTTATACACACATCTCACAACACATACACACAGCTCTCACACACCTTATACACACACCTTACACACACACCTCTCACACACCTTATACACACATCTCACACACATATACACCTTATGTACACCTCTCACACACCTTATACACACATCTCACACACATACACACACCTTATACACACACCTTACATACATATCTCACACATATACACAGGCCTCTCACACACCTTACACACACCTTACACACACATACCTCTCACACACCTTATACATATATCTCACACACATATACACATACCTCACACACCTTCCACACACACCTTCCACACACATCTCACAGACACATCTTACACACACCTTATACACACATCTCACACACACATATACAAATACCTCTCACATAACCTTATATACACACCTTACACACACATCTCACACATACATATACACGTCTCTCACATACCTTATACACACATATACATATGCCTCTCACACACCTTATACACACACTTTACACACACATCTCACACACACATCCCACACACCTTATATACATATTTCACACACATATACACATACCTCTCACACATATTATACACACACCTTACACACACATCCCACACACGTATACACATGCCTCTCACACACCTTATACACACCTTTCTCATACACACATATACACATACTTCTCTCTCTCTCTCACACACACCCACCCACACACACACACACACACACACACCTCACAGACATCTTGAGCCAGGCTGCTGGGTTGGTCTTCAGCACCGATCCATTGCTCTTCCTCTTCCTGTAGGGTCTGGAGCAGAGCAGCTCGGGTCTGAACCTGAGAACACAGAAGGGGGCATGATTTGATCCCCAGAGGAAAAGTTCAGGGAAGTGGTGTGTGGGGGGTGGGAGGGGATAGCATTCCTTTCCTCCCCACAATTCCCTTCACAGTGAAGCCCTAGACAGACTCTGTGACTTAGAAGAATTCTAGAAGTTTGTAACCTTAGAGGACCTTAGACCCAGAGAACTTTAGACATAGGCTCTTGCAGTCTGAGACTTGAGGGAATCATACAGGTTTGGCCCAGTTGGAAGAGACTTCAGTGGTCACTTGGGCCAGCCTCACTCACATGTGAATGAAGGAGAATCCTCTTTCCAACATCCCCAACAAAGGAGGCATCTGGCCATTAATGGAAGCCTCTGGTGAAGGGGAGCTTGTCACTTCTGGGGTCAGTCCATGATTCCTCTTTTGAACACTCTAATTGTCAGGGGGGGACATCAAGCCTAAATCCACCTCTTTGAAGCTACAGGCCCCATTCTTTGCTCTGACTTGTACCCTCCAGCGCCCATCATGGAGAAGCCTGATTCTTCCCCCTCCCCCCCTTGGCAGCTCCCATGTCCCTGAGGCTCCTTTTTGCCAGTCCTAAGCTGTCTTGTTCCCTCAGCTGATCCTCATGGGTTTTGAGACCCCAACCCCGCCCCCCACTACCATCTACCATATTTCATAGACCTGCCTATTTAGGAACCTTAAAATAAAGGATAAAAGGCTGGTCTGGCATGAAATTTGGGAGCTGTGTTGGTTGGTAAGCTGGTTGGTCTAGAACCAGTGGTTCTCAACCTTCCTAATGCCATGACCCTTTAATACAGTTCCTCATGTTGTGGTAACCCCCAACCATAAAATTATTTTCGTTGCTACTTCATAACTGTAATTTTGCTACTGTTATGAATCGTAATGTAAAATCTGATATGCAAGATGTATTTTCATTGTTACAGATTGAACATAACCCACAGGTTGGCTTTGATTTCTTTCGTAGAAGGAGCCTCACTACCAATACAGATTCACAACTCTTAGGCACCTTCCAGACTTGGAGAGTCTCGAAGCAAGCAGAGGTTTGCCCAGAGTGTGAGAAAAGGGTCTTCCCAGTGCTGAGGCCTTCCCAATACTACACTCCCCTGACCCTCACCGACCTGTTTTTGCTGAAGCTATGCTAGCCCCTTAATGATTAAAGCTTCCCTTACTAGGTGCCCACGAACCAACCCTTTCTTACTATGTGCTAGAATTTTGCAACCGTATCCTGTAGTTGAGAGGTAGGGCTCTGCCCAGACACAGCCCCAAATTAATCTTTGAGGCTTATCAATAATTACCAAGACTGTCTACGATCTTAGTGACTCCTGCCCCAACCCAGAATTTCTCCAGGGAAAATCAGAGTCTGTTTCACATTAGCTTTCCCTGTAGGGTATTAACTTCCCACTCCATGAAGAAAACACTGTAAATGTACATTATTCAGGATAGTAATTAAAGTAAAAGCTGAGACTCTTCGGCCAAACAATGTGAAAAAGACCAGGCCCCCTCCAGGTTAGTGACATGTCTGATTCTTTGCCTCTCTAGTCTCCATTCCCCAGAATACTCTCACAAGAGCATGTAACTGCCCACTTCAAGAACCATTAGTAACTCCCTTCTGCCTAAGGTGTTAGACAGAGAAATAGGCAGATAGATAGATGGATAGATGGGTGGATGAACATATAGATAACAGATAGAGGTGGATAGATAGATAGATGGATGTGAATGGGTAGAAAGGCAGACAGACAGATGTGGATGGATAGACAGACATCCTAGATAGTGCATCTATTATGCTCTTATTATATGCCAGATGTGCTAAGCACTACAAACACAGAAAGAAGAAAATACGAATAAATAAAACAAACCACAGCCCTCCCCCCACCCCACCCCCCGAATCCCAGATAGGAATCCAAGGCTAGCCAACACCCACAGTCCTTTGGGCCAACAGAGATGTAGATGGATAGACAGACAGAGAGACAGACATTGGCCAGCTGCTGTGCCTTGCACAGCACGGCATTTCAAGCCGCTAAGTGGGCTCCAGCTGTCTTTCCACACTTATTCCACGTGATTCCACTTTGTGCTCTCTACATTCCAGCCAGACCAGACTACTAGTCTTTCCCTGAAATTAGCATTCCAATGTTGCATGACTGCACATGTATAATCTATATCAAATTGTTTTCTCAACAAAGGAGAAGAGGGAAGGAGAGAATTTGGAAGTCAGAATAAAAAAAAAAGTTGAAATTGTTGTTACATGTAATTGGGAAAAAATGTGAAAAGTTTTCACTTGAAAAAAGAAATGAGAATTCCACCCCCTGCTTTATGCAGGCTATCTGATGCTCGAGTCGGGAATGTATTCTTTGCTCAGCTCTGCCTTTAAGATGCCTAGCTTCCCTCCTTTCCTGGCTCCCAGTTGTTGGGGCGCTCTCCCTCCTCACATGGTTGGGGTGGAAGCAGAGGAGAAGGAAGAAGGGCATCCTCCGATCCCTTCACTTCCACCTTCCGTCCAGATATGTAGCCACTAAGCCCTGTCACCTGCCCCAAGGGGGAATGGTCCCACCTCTGCATGACTGCACCCAGGCTTGGACCTTTACATCCTGCCCTCATGCTGACAGCTGTCTTCACCTGCCTCCAGGTGAGAATAATTCTCCTTAGGGTTCTGTCTGTATCTGTCCTGGGTTTCAATTCTCTATTAGCTCTTTTTAGTTCTGGCCTCACCAGTCAGAAGATCATCCTTAGAGCCACAGAATCTTTGAGTCATAGACCTAAAGAATCACAGACTTGCCCAAGGCCAGGAAGACAGGGGACCCTTTAAACCCCTGGTGACCCACGTGGATCCCTTCCCCTTCCTCCCAGGTCACCTTGACGTCAGTCACACATTCATCCTCCAGGCTCCGAATGGTTTCAGCGGGAAGGAGGGGCCCTAGTTGTCCATTCTCCAGGGCCACCATGTTCACCAGGCCCAAGATCTCCCTAAGGGCAGGCAAGGGAGGATGTAGTGAGGCAGAGGAAAAGAAAAGAAGGAGGGGAAGGAGAGAAATGTCCCTAGAAAAGCAGATAAAACCCTTGCCCTGGGTCCCATCCCTTCCCTTCTGCTCTGAGACACTAAGCAGCTAAGCCCTGTCCCTCCAGTATCTCCTGTAGCTGCCACTATTGCCTCTGGAATCGAATACAGTCCTCAGCATAGCTTTTACCACTTACATCTTAGAGACAAAGCAAGTTGGGAGTGGGAGGTGGGTAGATTGTTTAAAGGAAGAAGGGGCCTTAGAACAGAGGGTGTTAAATTGGAAAGGCCCTTTAAAATTTAGGGGAAAAGGTCAGAGCTGAAAGGGGGCCTAAAATACCTTCCAGTCCAACTCCTTTATTTTACGGGGTAGAAACAGGCCCACAGGAGGAAGGAGGGATTCCGACTTCTCTGTCCTGTGGCTCCCCTCCCCCCACTCCTTACTCCTTTGCCCAGATTCTTACTCCTTTCCTCTTCAGAGTCTCACCTTGGATAAACTTGGTTGTGCCAGTATAGGAGGGCATAGCGGTCAGCCAGAGGTAGCCAATGGTGGGTGGCCTTCCTTAGCCAATCAGAGAGGGCTCCATGATAGCCCCGAAGGTAGACACCAAAGGCTCCCAGGCTTGGTGGGTAAGCAGGTGCCAGGCGGGTCCGAACAGCCCCCATGTCTGCCAGCAGCCTAGACCTCAGGGCCTCCAGTCTCCCAGCCATGGCCTCAGCCTCTGCCCTAGCAGCAGCCTCCAGCCGCTCTCCAGCCACCTGGCCCACAGCCTCTGCCCAGTGGGCCCGAAACCTCCGGGCTCCCCCAGGTCCCCGGCGCCCATCAGCCTCCTCTTCCTGGGTCAGGACCTGGCCCAACTGGGTCAGGGGGGCCCCTCCAGTCCCTCCAGTGGCTCCAGGGTCTGCCAGAGTCTCCCTGACCAGCGCCCAGAGCTCTCTCTGCAAAGCTTCATAGAGGAGGGTCACGTCTCGGGCCCTACGGCCCTCAGGGAGACCCCGGGCCTCCCCTAGGCTGCCAGGGCTAGACCCCGATGTCACCAGTTTCTCTTCAGCCTCTAACTCCAGGATGTGTTCATCTGCTCGTGCCAATTCTCGCTTCTGGATCAAGCTGAGGATCTCTAGGACTATGGGGGAAAAAGCACCATGGGAGGGGGTGAGGGTCAGAGGGGACCAAGAGATAGGGGGACAGAGAGATTGAGATGGAGGTGGATAGTGAAAAGTGGGGGAGGTGGAGAAAACAGTGGGAGAGAGAAATAAAAAGAGCCAGAAGAATAGAAAGGAGAGAGAGAGAGAGAGAGAGAGAGAGAGAAGGGGAGGGGAGGGGAGGAAAGGAGAGGAGAAGAGAGGACTGGGAGAGAGAGGGAGGGAAGGAGACACAGAGAGAGACAGAGACAGAGACAGAGACAGAGACAGAGATAGAGACAGAGAAAGAGAGAGAGAGACAAAGACAGAGGGAGAGAGAGACAGAGAGAGAGACAGAGAGACAGAGAGAGAGAGATTAGGAATAGGGGTAGGATATGGGGGACTGGGGCTATTGAGAGGAAGAGTGAAGGATTTTGGAAAGTTAGCTAGGTTGTGTAAGACAAATCATGGGCTCCCTATAGGGGGGTACAGTTTTGACGGGGGTACAGAGGGCCATCAGAGGTAGCATTTGGGTTAGGGATAGAGGTCAGCAGGGGACAATTAGAAAAGGCCCACAGGGGCGGATGAGGGGTCCCTAGGGGCCCAGGGGCTCCCCTTGACCCTCCCCCGCCTCTGTTTCCTACTTGCAGGGAAGCAATTTCCTGTCCAGTGGCTATTTCTGCCCATCCGTTTCCAGAAGGTGGGAAGGGGAGGTGGGTTCCCCCAGCTCCTAGCACTCTCCTCCCCTCTTACTCTCTACCCCCTCCCTTGGGGCTCGAGGCCAAGACCTGGGGCAGCTGAGCATTGCCTCCTCTCCCACAAGGGGCCTCAGCTCCTTTCTGGTGGTGAAAAGGCACTTTCTTGGCTTTGAGCTCTTATGAGGGATTGAGGGGTTATAGGGGTCAGGACTCCAGAAGAGAAGGGAAAGGGGAGCTTTAGTGCTAAGGAGACACAGAGCAATGGTCAATAGTGGGAGTGGGGGTGTTAGAGCTAAAACTGAGATCAGGTTGGGGTTGGGGATAGGGTGGGGTGAGATTAATGGTTACATTCAGAATTGGGTTTAGGGTCAGGAACAGGGTTGAATCCAATCTTGGGGGCATGGCTGGCGTTAAGAGTAGATAGGGGATGTACTCAGAGGCCAAGTTTGGGCTTGGGGTCCAGAGTGAGATTAAAGCTGAGTGAGGGTGGGGCCTGAGTTGAGGCAGAGACCAAGGGCTGGGTTTAGTACTGAGGCTGGAGGCCTGACCTGGGGCCCCAACGGAGACTGGGACCAGAGGGTCAGAATTAGGGTGAGGACAGAGTTAAAACTGGGGGTTGAAGCTACAGTTGGGGATATTATTGGGGCTGAGTCCTGAGACAGGAGTTACAATCAGAGATGAGGTGAGAGTCCCAGAACCAGACCATGGATCAAAGATTCAAGCAGGAAAGTACTTCAGAATCCACTGAGCCCAACCCTCTCATTTTACAGACAGAAAAATGAAGGCTCAGAAACAGTAAACAATTTGGCTAAGGTCACAAAGATGGCTGTTATGCAGTCGTGTCTGGCTCTCCATGACCCCTTTTGGGGTTTTCTTGGCAGACACTGGACTGGTTTGCCATTTCCTTCTCTAGCTCATAAGACACATGAGGAAACTGAGGCAAATAGGTTAAAGTGACTTGCCCAGGGTCACGTGGTTAGGGTCTCAGGCTGGATTTGAACTCAGGAAGATGAGTCTTCCTTACTCCAGGCCTGGTGTGCTAATCACTGCACACAGTTAAGTCCTCACTCCAGAGCTCTTTTCACTGCACACAGATGAGAGTCAGAGGGTCAAACTGGGATTGGGGTTGGAGCACTTGGGTTATGGTCACAATTGGGGGTCACGATTGAGGGTAGAGCAGACATAAGGGTAGAGTCAGAGATCAGAATTGGGGTCCGAGTTAAGCTTAGATTTAGTGTTAGAATCAGAATTGAGATTAGAATGGGTTGGGATCTAACTTGGGCTTGAGGTTAGAGTTAGGGTCTGAGTTGTGGCCAGACCTGAGTTTGCCAGTGGGATTAGGATCAGGGGCAGAGTCCAGACCCTGGCCAGGTGCCTTTCTCCCTGAATTATGGTCATCTCATATTCCTGTTACCCCTCCCCACTCACCAGACAGCGGCTCCTTCACCTTGGGTGGCGCTGGGGCTGGGGGTGATGTCCCCAGGGCTGGCTCCCCTGAGGGCATCAGCCTTTCTGCCAGGGACCCCCGGCGGGGCTTGGGCCCTCGTCCCAGCCTCAAGAAGGCCAGCCTCCGGGCTGCCTCGCCTGCAGCCTCAGCATCCCCTGTTCCACCCTGTCGGGCCCCGTTGATCCTGGCCAAGAGGCCAAAGTCGGCAGAGCTCCGCCGGACCCCAGGGCCCAGCACCCGGCCCAAGAAGGATCGGGACTCCCCATCTCCAGGGCTGCCCACCCGTCGGCCCCCTCCCCTGCCCAGCTTGAAGGGTGACAGGCCCACCAGCTTCTCCAGGGTGGCCCGGCGGTGGCAAGAGGCCCCATTAGGCAGGGTAGAGGCTGACTCCCCATGGAAGGCATGTAGTTCCCCCTTCTCCTCATCATCCTCTGCCCCTGAGGAGGACTCAAAGGGGTTCCTGGAAGGTGTCAGGGGAAGAGTGTTGGCACGAGTCCCCTTTGGGTCTGGCATTCGAAGGCTCTTCAGGATCGGCATTATGGCGTGGGGACCTAGAATTAGAATCATCAATGAATCTTTTGGTTTGTTTGTTTAATTCATTGAATCTTAGACTTCAGACTTAGACTCTTAGAATCATGATGCACTTTTCAAATCCTCGATTCTCTTAGAATTCCAAAATCTTAGAGTTATAGACTCATACCCTTGGGGGCACTAAGTCTTAGAATTCAGGAGTCCTAAAATTTCAGACTTGTAGAATCTTAGAATTATACTCTTAGACCCTTAGACTAAGAGAATCTTAGAACCTTAGTTGTACACTCTCTTCATTCATAGATTCTTAGAATATCTGAATTCTCAAATCATAGAATTCTCATAGAATTCTCTATTTGGAGAATCCCAGACTTGTAGAGTTTCAGCATCTTAATCTCATTCTGTGCAGCTAGGTGCTCTAATGAATAGAACACTAGGCTTGGAGGTAGGAGGACTTGAGTTCAAATCCAGCCTCAGATTCTTACTAGCTGTGTGACCTTGCACAAGTCACTTCACCACAGTCTGCCTGAGTTTCCCCAACTGTAATCATTGCTTCCCACGATTGTTGTGTGTATGAAACAGGACAATATTTGTACTTAGCCCAGGCTGGGCTAAGTTTATGCTGTGTAAATTGTTATTACTTATCCTCAGCCTCACAGACTCCTAGCGCTACTTGACCCTTGGACTCATGGAATCCCAGAATTTTAGAATTCTAGGCTCTGAATCCTCTCAGAATCCTATCCTTAGACCCTTAGGCTCACAGACTCTTGACCTCTTTCAATCCTAGAACACGAGGAATCTAGTGCCCTGTCTGGGCCCTTTCCCCATTTCTTTGGTCTCTCCTTCTCCCTGTCCAGTAGAGGGAACCATATATAAATAAACCATATATAAATAAAGTATTTCTCACAGATGATTCAACTCCTACAATTTTGCTAGAGAGCCTCAACCACCCTCACACCTTTTTTGGGTGGGACTGTGGAATTGGCCCCAAATTAGCCCCACCCCAACCCCCTGCCCTTTCGAAGGAGGAGCCAGTCTGCCCAGTCCCTGTCCACTTAGAAAGCCTATTGAGGTTTCCCTCAGTCTTCAAGGCTTCACTCAAGTGCAATCTCCTTTAAAAGCTCATCCTGAATCAGACTCACAGAATCTTAGAATTTGAAGAGATTTCTGCATTAGACCTAGAGCCTCTAGAGAGCAAGACTGTTTTTGCTTTCTTTCTTTGTCTCCCCAGCACTTAGCACAATGTACACAGTAAACATTTAATAAATGCTTGTTGATGGACACAGTGACCTTAGGAGTCATCTACTCTAACCTGTTCCTGAAGAAGAATCCTTTCTCCAACACGCTTAGCAAGAGGGCATCCAATTTTTGATTAAAAACCCCCAGTGAGGGAGAAATCCCACCTCCCACATCCTGAGGCAGCCCATTCCTCTTTAGGATAGCCCTAATTATCCCAAAGTTTAAATCTGCCTCTTTGTACCTTCCCACTCTGCTCCTGGTTCTTCCTGGGGGGCGGAGGGAGGGGGAAGACCCGCTGAGGAGAAGCAGGAGAAGACTCTTCTCTCCTTCACAGGACAATCCTTCAGTCACTAAAGGGAGATCTACCCCAGCCTTCTCCAGGCTAACCATGCCCAATTCCTTCAATGGATCTCCAGATTGCATGGCCTCAAGACCCTTCAGTATTCTGGTTTCCCTTCTCTGGATCCTCTCCAGTTTATTAGTGGCCTTTCTAAAATGTGGTACCGAGAACTGAGCACAATATTGTATTCTCTTTCTTGATTGTGACTATTGACTGCAGTACAATTGGAGACCCCCTCTCTAAACCCATGTAGAACCTTTCATGTCTATTCTTTGGGTGTGGCCACTCATCCATTTCCGAAACCACTTTAATTGTACCATTGTCTAGACACACCTCTCCATCTTAGAGTCCACAAGCATAGCTTGGGAGACTTTTTTTTTCAATTTCTTTGATATAATCTAGGTAAATTACACCCACAGCTTTCCCTGATTGACCAGTCTAGTAACCCTATCAAAGAAGGAAATAAGGTTAAGCTGGTGTGACTTGTTTTTGATGGAGCCATGGTAGCCCTCTGTGAGCATGGCTTCCTTTTAGAGCCATTCGCTAGTGATCTATCTGATAATACCTTCTGGAATTTTACCAGGAATATAAGTCAAGATCGTTAGGTTATGGTTTGCAGGCACCTCTCTCTTCCTTTCTCCTTCTCCAGTCCTGTGGTTCCCTTTTCTGTTTGCCATGATCGAACATCATGGAGCGGAGTCACATTGGCCAATTTCTCAGGGCTCTAGAATAGGGCCCATCTGGGTCACCAAAGCAATCGTGTGCCTCTTACTGTCTTTCTACTTAGTTACAAGTTCCCTATCAGCCAGTTTTGTTTTGTCTTCAGTTTAATGACTGTTCTCTTGGATGAGAAGACAGGAGCAAGGTAAGTTGAGGCAATGAGACTCTCCATTCCCTGGTCCTTTTCTTCTACCACCCCCATAGCTTTTTTATAAGTTCCTTTTTGTTGTTCTTAATTTTCTTGGCTAGCTTCCACTTGTACTGGGCTGAGGGAAGGGGTGTCTTTCTCTCCCCTCTCTCCCCACCAACGCAAATGAGATTCCCTCCTCCTCTGAGCCTTCACAGCTTGACATTGTCCTTCTTCATGGCCTTGTTTCCTATCCTGTCTAGGACTGGGTGCTATCTGTGGCTGGATCCAAGCCACCTTCTCCAAATATAGGTCAGGTTGTACCTGGGCAGGCAGGTGGTGCAATGGATAGAATGCCAGTCCTGGAGCAAGGAAGACTCCTCTTCTTGAGTTCAAATCCAACCTCAGACACTTACTGTGTGGCCCTGGGCAAGTCACTTCACCCTGTTTGCTTCAGTTTCCTCATCTGCAAAATGGAGCTGGAGAAGAAAATGACAAACCACTCCTGGGTCTCTGCCAAGAAAACCTCAAATGGGGCCACAGAGAGTCGGACATGACTGAAAAACAACAGCGTCCTCTCTGAGGTCAGAGATTCTTGGCTTTGTCCCCCCAGTTCCAGACTGTGCTTGTTGAATCAAAAGGAATAGAACTGTGTGTTGGAAAATGCTGCGTCTCCCTCTCCACTTATCACCCTTTCCTTCCCCTCAAATGCCATCATCACACTCTAAGGTCTGGTCACCTTTGAGGTCAGGGTCTATGGTACGGTACAGTGGAACGATCACCAGCGGTATGACCTTAGGCAAGCCACAAGCTTTCTGGCGCTCAGTTTCCTCATCTGACCACACAGCCTCTGAGGTCCTTTCTAGCTCTGCAGGCTGAACTAAAACAAAACAAACAAACAAACAAAAAACCCAAGCTAAATGCAGAGGCCAGGAAAGAAACCTGTGGGAATCCTGCAAGTGCACGGATAGTAAGTTGGCAGCTAATCTTTGACATACAGGGGTTGAGTTAGCACTTACACTGAGCCCTGACTGGCTTCCAAGGGCAAGGAATGAGGAGAGGAGCAAGACCATCCCCATAAAACACCTGACCTCTCTGGCCCTGAGGTACAAGGAGGATTATGGATCTTAGAGACTGAAGACCTGGGATCAAATCCCCTCCCCAACACTTCCTAGCTAAGGCAAAGGAGGAGGAAGAGGAGGAGGAGGGGGAGGGGGAGGAGGGAGAGAAGAGGGAGGAGGAAGAGGAGGAGGAAGGGGAGGAGGGGGAGGGGGAGGAGGAAGAGGAGGAGGAGGAAGAGGAAGGGGAGGGGGAGGAAGAGAAGGGGGAGGAGGAGGGGGAGGAGGTCTTATATAGCAAGGTTTGCAAAAATCTTTACACGTGTTAACTTGTTTGATCACCCATTCAGCTAGATCCCCTTCCACTCTCTGAACCTCAGTTTCCCTGTCTAAAGAAGAGAATCATGCTCAAACAGGAAAGGCATGTTGGCATTTAAAGTCCAATCACAATCTGACTCCAGGATGATTACACTTTTTCTTCACCTTCAGGCGCTCCGGTGAAACTGGCCTCTTTACATTCCATCTCCTCTCTTTTGAACAGCCTTTGTGCAGGCTGGACCCACTCCTGGAATACCTTCCTTCTTTACTGCCACTTCTTAGAACCTCTAGCCCCTTTCACAGGTCAGCTCAAGTGCCCCTACTGCAAGAAACCTTCCCTGGTTATGCCAGTTCTTCCTGCCCCTCCTCAATGACTTTTCTTTATTCCATCTATACTTTTTGTATGGATTTATTCACATACATTTTTGTCATTTCCCCCAGTCCAATGGAATGTGAGCTTCCAGAGGGCAGGGACTATTATATTTTTTGTGTGTGTGTACCCAGCACCAAACAGTGTGCCTGATGTATAGCAGGAGAAAATAAATCATTGTTGATCTGAATTTAAAATTTTAGTGGTAGAGGAATTAGCACTGTCATCATGGTTATTTCTCTACCACCAATTGTTTAAGAGCCACATTATGAAGAGAGAAATAACATGGATCCAAAAGTGCTTCTCTCCTGGGTCAAAAAGACAGGAGCCTCGGGCTATCCTTTGAGATTTAATCTATTTGGATATTCTGGGATTGGACACAACCAAGTCCCAAGGAAGATTTTTCTGTGGCTGGCAAGCCACTGGGACATGGTAAACCAGGCAATATTTGGGGTTTAGGGATACTTAGGAAATCAGAAAAGCAAGCCTCTTAAAGGCAAGGTAAAAAAAAAAAGCCAGGTTTAAGTGCATCAGGGTATCGTAACAGTAATTTTTTTCAAGAAGGGATATAATTGTATCAAGGTGTTAGTGTTTCTTTAAGTCATGATCTAAATTATACATTTTTTAAAAACAAAAAAATAAAAAGATCTGGCCATCATGAGAGATGGCATGGTGCCAAAGAAAGGGCGTCAGTTTTAATTAAGTCCCAGCCCTGCCACTTCCTAGCTGTGGAACCCTGGGCTAGTAACTTCCCCTTTCTGACCCCAGCTTCTTCAATTGTGAAATGGTGTTAGCAAAATTTGTATTACTTTAGGAGAAATCCATTTGGTAAGGAGGGAACCATGATAGAAATACAGGTCATCTTGTGGATTCTGCATGCATTCATATTGCCTTTTTACACAGGCGGATACTGAGTTTCTAAGGTTAAATGACTTGCTACGGTCATAGCTAGTAAGAGTTTGAGGCAGGATTTGAACTCGGGTCTTTCTGATCATAAGCCCAGAACACTATTCACTACAGCATGCTATAGTCTTCTCTCCCCCCAGCCATTCCACCCCGCCCAAACCCATCACCACACTCCCCCTCCCCCTACTAAGTTCTCTAGCATTCTCTGCTTTCCTGTCTCTTACCTCTCCCAGCTCTAGTTGCCCTGATGGTCCCGTCACAGGATGGATTAGGGATTCAGAAGTCCTATTGTTTGTTGCCTGTGTGGCCTTGGGAAAACCTCTCTGGACCTCAGTTTCCTCATGAGGGAGTAGAGTGTTCAATAATTTCTAAGATTCCTCCCAGCTCCATAAAGAGGATATACAATACTTTCTATGTCTCCCTGGTTGCTACTGTGATTTTGTGAATCAAAAGTTTTTAATGAACAAAAAAGACATTGCTAGGTCTCGTTTGCTGCAAATAATGGAATCTCCCCCTGAAGTGTTCGCTTTATTGGAATTCACATTGCTTATTTCCATTGGGCTGGAATTAGTTTCTATATTTTACATAATCATAACTTTGAAGAGTGCAAATTCCAACCCATGAAATCACTTCAGGTGCTTATATTATAGCTGTCCGGGATTATAGAAGCATATCGGGAGGAATAAAAAACATTTACTCTGTGCCAGGCACCATGCTAATAGTAATCTTGGATTTAGAGCCCAAGAAGACTTTTCAGTGTCATCAAACCCACCATTTTACAGATGAGGAAACTGAGGCCCATCGAGGGGCAATGAGCTGCCCAAGGTCATATACCTGGTGAGCAACACTTCTGAGACTCAATCCCAGATCTTCAGACTCCAATGAATGAGTGAATGAATGAATGCTTAATAAGGTACCACGGACTCTGTCAGGGCAGGAGTATAAAAGGCAAAAGTGAAAGTCTGCCCTCCAGAAGCTTACAATCTACGAGGGATAAAAACACTTTCACAGATAAGAGTAAACAGGATTTGGGCAACATAAATACTCAGGCAAGGAGCTGCCCCCCCCAAGTAAACCAGTTCCTAATTAGCTTAAATTTGCATTTGTGTTGTCTTGTTGATGAAACATTTAGATAAAGGCTTAGAGGAAAAATGCCTGGATGGGATTCGATGCCTTTTTGACTAAACTTCAACTACTCAACTTCAATCTCCTGTTGTCCCAGAAGCCTTCCCCAACACCTCTTACTTCTAGGGCTTTAGCTCTGGGAATGATTGCCTGTTTATCCTGTATATAGTTTGCTTTGAACACACACACACACACACACACACACGCACACACACACACAAATCTACATATGCTAATGGAGAAGACAACACGCAAACATCTTGATTTGGAATGGTGGTTTTGGAAAGCTGAGACTCATATGAAGGACTGTTGACTCCCAGTTTATTGAATATGTGTTAAGTGCCCTCTTCTAAGATTTATGCATAATTTAGCCATTGTATTTTCATACAGAATAATAATTACCATTTATATATTGCTTTCAGGTCTCCAAAGCTCTTTACAAATATTATCTCATTTGATGCTCACATCAACCCTGAGAAGCAGGTGCTCTCGTTCTCCCCAACAGATTGGGAAGCTGAGGCTGAGAGTCAGTGACTTGCCCAAGGTCACACAAACGAGTACTTGCCTAAAAGATTTGACCCCAGGTCCAGTGTTCTAGCCACAGTGTCACCTATCTGTCCCAAAGTAAATTCACTGGGGTTGTGTGCAAAACCCCCTGTTCTCTTAATTTCCAATGCTAGATGTAAGCCTCTCTATTGGCATAGTTCTTGACATATAGTTGCCCGACTTTACTGCTCTTCGGTTTTAGAATGTGGCATGCCAAATCTGACCATGAACCTAATGATAGCAAGAGCAAACTCAGTCATGATTCCAATGGGGAAAAACCACAAAATCACCAAATGTGAGAGTACAATCTAGCTACAAAAAGAATCCCTACTAGACCAAAGTCAGCAAGGGTCATCTACCTACTACTTTTCCAGGCAGTTCATTCCACTTTGTGACAGCTCCTGACGTCTCACCTTGGTTGGCATCTTCCTGCCTTCTGCCCAAAGCTGGTGGGTCTGTAGTCTGGGGCCAAACAAATCTAATCCATCCACCAGAGAACAGTTCTTCAAATCCTTAAAGATAGCTCTCATTCCCTTTCCCCTTCCCCAGGAATTGAAACACCCAGAACAACTGCTGCCCAACCATGCCTCCCTTATCTTATGCACGTGAAATTGATTTTTTGTACCCAAGCACAAGGCTTTACATTTACTCCTATTGGATGTCATTTTACTAACTTCAATCCCAAACTCCACTGACCCTTTGGATCCTGATTGTCATCCAGTGTGCCATCTCTTCCTCTCAGCTTGGTTTCACTTGCAAATTGGATAAGCATATTGTCAACACCTTACCTTTATCTAAATTACAGATAAAAATGTGGAATTGCCGGGTGCCAAGCACAGATCCTTGGGGCCTTTCATTAGAGACCTCTGGCCACATTGACATGGAATTTATCAACAACTCTCCTTTAGGCTCAGCCATCCAAACTCTTCTGAATCTGAGTATATCATTGTCTAATCCATGATGTCTCAATCCCCTGCCTCTGAAGGAGCCGATAATGTGACTGCCCTTAAGAACCCTGGCTCTTAGCTTTCAGTCCACAAACCAGAGCTGGGAGGGGCCTTAGAACATGGAATGTCAGAGCTCACCCTTCGAGACTAATACGATCCCTTCATTTTGCAGATGGAGAAACTGAGGTCCAAAAGGGGAAGGAACTTAGATAAGGTCATACAGTAACTAAGGGGTAGAATCCAAAGGAGAATAAGGTCCCCTTGAATCATCAATTTCGTAACAGGACTAATGACTCGTTCCTAAGTTCTTCCCTTCCCAGGCACCACCAAATCTATTTTTCTGGATCAAAAATCTCACTCAGGCTCTGACATCTGGCTTCTCCCCACCTCATCCTCAGACAATCTCCTCCCCCACCTATCCCCCGCCCCGGGCGCCCACTGCTCCGGGTCCCAGCCTGACTCACTTCCCAGACGCCTCTCTTGCCCCCTCCTGCAGGATGTGTCTGCCAGAACTTTCTTCTTCCCCCAGGGTCTGCCCCTCCCCCTTTACCCTTCTCCTCTGCCTCTCCTTCCTCCACCTCACTTTAAAAATGATCCTCTGAACTCGGCTGTCCGAACTGCCTGGATTCTGACCACTTCATGGGATCCACAAACACCTGACTTTGCCATATGGCCCATCTCTCCCTCTTCCTCAATGCTGCATCTCCTAAATGTCCTCTCTTCCCTCTCTCACCTCTCTATCTTCCCTCCAGGTCCCTTCCCACCCCCCTTTCTTCATCCTCCCACCCATCCATCCATCCTGTCCATCACTTAGTTCTCTCCATCCCCATTTTTTCATTCCTTATCTCGACATGCCTCCATCTCCCCATCTCCCCGTCTCTCATCTCTAACTGATGGACCTCTGCACTCACAACTAGAAGGCTTGATTTTTAGTGAAACTGGGGGATCTTTGGTAAGAATATTAACTCTGGGACTCAGTTTTACAACTGAGGCCATGTGTTAGATGGTGCCAAAGGTCCATTCTGGCTCTGAGAGTCTAGACTTCTCGGCCTGCCCTGACCCCTTCTCCTCAGACCTCGTTCCCTCTGGTTCCCATGATGTTGTCTTCCCACCCTCATCTCCTCTCTCCCCAGGCTTCTCCCAGTCCCTTATTACACTGTATTGACAGGAAGATCCAATGCCTGACTCCTTCCTAGCCTTGGGCTTTCTCAAGTTGTTGTACAGAAAAGACCCCCACCCCCCCTACCCATCCTGTCTCCTGCCAACCCTTTCCTCCTCCAGGAGCTGGGGACTGGGAAACAGGGGACCCTAGGGGAAGGCCCTCACCTGAGTCCCTCTGACCGCTGGTCCCAGCCTCTGTCTGGACGCTCTAAGTGGGCACTGCTGGCTAAGGGGAGTGGAGCCCCACCGCGGTGGGGGGGGGGCGGATCTGGGTCAATTTCCTGTCAGGAAACCCCTCCCTCTCTGGGGCCAGGGGGGCCGGGAGGGACTCATTATCTGTCTGCCCTCCAAGGCTGAGCCGTGATTAGAACCTAGCTCCTCCCTGCCTAAGATCTGGGCTGGGGCTGGCTCAAGCAGATTCCTTCGCCCCCCCCCCCCCCCCATCTTGGCGGTGCTCCCTCTCCACGGTCTCTTCCAGTCCTATCCCTTTCCCTCCAGCCCACTGACACTCCCCCCCCCCCATTTCTACTTAGTAAAGAGAACTCTGGGCTTGGCATGCAGAACCCTGATTCCTGGATCTGCCCCGACTCTCTAAGTGACCTGGGACAAATCCCACCCCCTCCTATGAACCTTGGTTTCCCCTTCTAGTGAAATGAAAGGCCCGGACTGTGGTGGCCTTTCAGTATTCTCTCTAACTTGGAGGCTCTTGGAATCTATGACTCTCAGCACAAAATTGTAAATGTCTGTAATGCTAAAAGAGATTTCAAAGGATCAATGATTTTGAGCTCGAAGGGTCTTTGGAAGCTATCTAAGAGTCGACCCTCTCATTTTACTGATAGGGAAACTGAGACCTACCGAGGTGAAGTGATTCCCCAATATCACGTGCAGCAGCAGCCCCACACCCAGGCCCTCTAGCTCCAGATTCAGCCTCAGGGAAAAAAGCAAACCTTAGCTTCCTTTCCTGTAAGATGGGGATACTAGCATCTGTAGCTGTGGAAATTCAGTAAGATAATCCATTTAAATCATTTGCAGAATTTAAAAGTGCATAGACTTCATTGATCAGTATTAAAATTCTAACGTTCCTAAGTCGTTCTATTCTGTAAAGAGAAGTGGGGATGGAGGTAGGGGATTGGGATGAAAGATGGGAATGGGCACTGAGATGGAGATAGGGAAAGGGACAGGATTAGAGACATTTTCGTGTGAACACTGACTCTTCCCTAGCTCCAGCCGGGTGGTGGGAAGCTGAGGTTGGCAGAGAGTGGGGGCAAAAATGCTTCACGAGGCCAGAGGTCAGGGTTCTGATCCCGAAACAATGGCTTGGTGGAGGAGGAGCCAGAACCCAAGGCCCCCTGGCCTTTCCTCAGCATTTTCCTGATGCACTGGCCTGGAAAGCCAGAGACTTGAGCTGCAGGCCCAGAACCCTGCCACTGACTCACCAAGATGAAGGACTCCCTCTTCCCCTCACTGTGCCTTAGCTTCCCCTTCTGTAAAATGAATGAATTGGACTGATGATGCTTGGGGTCTTTCCCAGCCCTGACAGTCCCTGTTCTAAGGCCCCTCCCAGCTCTGACATCCCCTGTTCTGAGGCCCTCCCAGGCCTGACATTTCTAAGGGCTCTCCTAGCTCTAATATGCTGTGGTTCTTCTATGTTGGAAACATTCTCAGTCTATGACTTCAGTCCCTCCAGGCTCAAGGACCTTTCAGGATTCTTCCCGCCATCCTCTTCAAAGAGGCTATGGAGACATGGTCTTCACTACTTGAGGGCCAGCAATAATGGGGACCCTCCTGTGAGTAGGGGGATAAAGGGAATCAGTACTGCAGGGAAGAGAGGGTGGCCCCTGGTGGGGAGAGGAGGTGCTGTGCGCTCCCAATCCTCTCATTTTCTGCTGCCCTCTAGTGGATATCATGAGAATTCGGGTTCCAGAAGCAGGAGAGTAGGCTGGTCTCCCCAACGCATCCTGGAAGCTCATCCTTCCCACCCACCTTCTGTCTTCTCCAAACTGCCACTGAGTAACTCCGGGTACCCCGAGAGCTGCTCCAGAAGGCTTCTCCTTCCCGCCCCATGGAGCCCTTGGCACACACTGCCTCCCCCCAGAGGCCTATTCTGCTCCCATTCAGGTTTTCATTCCAAAGTGGGCTGGGCAGCAGGACCCCGGCTCCCAGCTGGACTGTGCCAGACACTTTGACCCTTCCCTCTCTGGAGCTTCCCTCATCTGTGAAGATGGGGAGTGGGATGAGTTGGTCGCTAATGTTCTGCAAGTCAAAAGCCCAGAAATTTCACTTCCTTTGTAGGGCCTTCCGTTTCCCCATCTGTCAAATATGGGGCAGAGGCTAAACCAGTTCATGGGGCCCGGCCCCAGCACTCTGGACTGGGATCTGAGGCCTACCCTGTCCCCTCCCCATGCAAAAGACTCAGTGCCACAGCAAGAGCCCATCGACCAGTGCCCATGCTTTATCTTGGTCTCTTTCCCTCCACTCTGACCCTGTCTCCGTGGGTCTCTCTCTTGTCTGTCCTTATTTCTGTGTGTATGTCTTAGGATCAGAGGATTTGGGGATGGAAGGGTCCTGGCTCACTGTTCCAGTGCAGCTGTCTCCGTCCTCGGCCTCTGAAGGGGAGGCCAGAGAGGGGAAGGGACTCGTTCAAGGTCGCACACCTCCAGCTGGGCTCTTTGTGTTTCTCTGTGTATGTGTGTCTCTCTGGCTGCCTGTGTGTGGGGTGTGTGTGTGTGTGTGTGTGTGTGTGGATGGGGGGTGCTCTTTCTACCTCCCTCTGCCCTTTTTTCCTTTCTGTCTCCCGGGGTCTCCTGCTTGCCTCCCTCCCTCCCTCTGTCTGCTCGGCTCCCTTCTTCGGTCTGTAGAGCTGCGGCCTCTTTGCTCCTCTGTGCTCTTGGCTCACAGGGTGCGGGGGCCTGCGAGCCCCGACACATCCTCCCTCTGCCCGGCCTGTGGGTGCCCAAAGGGGCCCCGCCCTCCCAGGCCGGCCCGGGCTGAGCTGAGCTGCTCCCCCCTCCTCTCCTCTCCTCTTCCTCCTCCTCCTCATCTTCCTCCTCCTCTTCCTTCTCCCGCCCCTCCCCTACCGCGTGGGGGAGCCTGCGCCTTTAAGGGCGGGCGGGGGGCGGGGGCTCGGGCTCCCCTCCCCCTCCCCGCCCCCTCCCCCTCCCCCTCCCTGACGTCTCTTCCTCCCGGGCCCCTCCGCCGCCGCCGCCGCCGCCCGGGCCGGCTCCGTGCCCCCCGGCCCCCCCCAGCCCCGTTCGCTCCTCCTCCCCCCATGGAGCCCGGGCTCCCTTGGAGCCGGGGCCACTAGGACCCTCGGGTGCCCTCCCCCAGCTCCGGCCCCCAGTCCCCCAGCCCGGGGCCGGCTCCCGGAGCTGGGGGGCCGCCCTTCCCGGGACCCCGGCGTCCGGGGCCCCCCAGCCTTTGTGTGGGAGGGAGCGGCCGGCGGTCCGGGGGGCAGGGCCAAGGCCGGGGCCGGGGGGGTCCCCCCCCCGGACCCTGCAGGAGAAGATGTCTTCACGGACCGCGCTGGCTCCCGGCAACGACCGGAATCCTGACTCGGTGAGTCTGCCTTGCCTGCCTGGGCGCTGGCTGGCCACGGCCTTTTCCTCCCCGTCTGTCCGAGCTCCAAGCTCACTGGACCTTCCAGGCCTCCCGATCCCCTTTCCTCCAGGCACCCCCTCCCCCCCACCTGCCAGACTTCCCCATCCCCCTCCTCCCGCCAGCCCCTCACCTTCCAGGACTCCTCATCCCTCGGACCTGGGAGTGCCCCCCCTCCTCCAGGTAACCTCCCATCTTCCAGTTCTTCCAATGCCCTGGGCCTGGGAGTGCCCCCTTTCTCCAGGTAGCCGTCCCCACACCTTCCAGGCCTCTTGATCCCCTGGCCCAGACAACCATTGCCGCCCCCCTCCCCCCAAACCCCAGACAGTTCCCTCTATTCCAGCCTTCTGGGCCTGTAGCTGACCCTACACTGTCCAGGCCTGATCCCAGGTCCTGAGAGTGGGACTTCCTCCATCCATCACAGTCTTCCAGGCCTGTACCCCACCTTCAGGCAGCTCCCCATCTTCTCAGCCCCATCCTTTGGTTCTGAGAGCTAGTCATAGTGACCCCCCACTATAGAAGCCTCCTGGCCAATGAGAGCTGGTATTTTCTCCCTCCCCCTCCAGCCCTGCAGCCACTGTCCTTTCCTCTGGGCACCCTTGTGAAAGACCATGTCCCACCCCCAGCAGACCCCATCTTCTCCCTCCAGGGCTAGCTTCGGTTCCGGAGCTGCCAGTCACCATTCTAGAAGGCCCTCTTTTGCTCAGAGGTCCCCAGGTCACTTTTTGGAAGCACCCCACCCCTGCCCATTTTCTAGGCCTCTTTCTCTTTCGGGGCCAACCAATCTCCTTTTCTCCTTCCTTTCAAGGCCAGCCTGAGTCCTTCTGTCCCCCAGGAAGCCCCCCATATTTCATGCCTTTCTTCTCCCCCCACCCCTTCCAAGGCTAACCTGGCCTTCAGAAACCTTTCTCCTCCCTTCCTGTACCCTACCCCCAGAGGCCTGCTTTATCCTGGCCTCAAGCCCCTTCTCCCAGGCAGAACCCCCTCCCCCATCTTCTAGGCCTCTTCCCTTGGTCCTGAGCACCAGGGCACTCCCATCTCTCAGGCTTCTTCCTTGGGTGCTGAGAGATACCACTTCCTGCTCTAGGCAGCACCCCATCTTTCAGACCTCTCCTTGCTCTGAGAGCCAGTGGTCCCTCCCAGAAATCCTTATTTTCCAGGCCCTGTCCCCTGACTCTTGGAAATTGCCTTGTTCTCTTCTAGGCAGCTCCCTAGCCCTGCATTCCCCAAGGCCCAATCCATGGTTCCCCCCTCCCCAGGCTGCTGAGGCCCCTTCTTCCTGTATTAGTTCTCTAGCTTTTAGGCCTTTCTAGTTCTGTGGCACCCTCCCTACATACCAATCCCTTCTCCCTCCCTCCCTCCCTCCCTTCCTTCCTTCCTTTCTTCCTTCCTTCCTTCCTTCCTTCCTTCCCTCCCTCTCAAGGTCAGCCTTTAGCCCTTCTTCCTCCCCCAAGAAGCCCCTCATCTTTTAGGGCAACTCTGCCCAAGATTCCAGTGTCTCTCTCCCTCCCCCCCACCTCCTTCCATTTGAGAGTTCCCCAGGGAAGACTTCCATCTTCCAGACCCCCCTCTGCTCAGAGGCCCAGCTGGTCCCCTCCCCTAGAATGCTTCCTCAGTCCTTAGGAGAGGACTCTTCCAGTTTTCCCCAGAGACCTCAGATCATATGGGCCTCTTCTTCTCCCCTTTTTTCTCATCCAGGGCTGCTGGCTGATGGGAGGTCCCATCTTCCAGGTCTTCTCTCCCCAGGTTGACTGTTTTCTCTCTAATCTTCTAAGGCAGCCGAAAGCCTCTTTTCCCATAAGGGCTTTCCTTAGAGCTCTGACCCCTACTTCTACTTCCGTTTGCCCCCCTCCTTCATTTCTCAGCTCTCTCCTGCCTGGGAAGGCCAAAGAAGGGTGTGTGGTTTAGAGGTATCTCTGTGGGTCTCCATCCTCCCCTTCCAAAATTGAGATGAATTTCTTCTACCCTGAGAGTCATCAGGGATCCCTTCTTCCCACCTTTGCTGCCCTCCCCTAGCTCTAAGTAGGGGAAGACTGGGCCTCAGCCCCTGCCCACTTCTCTCCCTTCCTGGTCACTATAATCCCAAGGAACCATCCCTCTGTATTTCTCTGGCTCCTATAATTCTGCTGCTAAGGTAGCCCTGTCCTGGGGTGGGGGGTTCTGATGGTCCATAGTTCCCCTTCCCTGCAAAAGAATTCCCCCCCCAATCTCCAGCTGTACCCCTCCTTGACTCCACCTCAGTTCCCTAGCAACGGGCGCCTCATACCTGGGGTGCCAGCCCAGGCAGAGGGAGCTAGGCCAGATGGTGCTGAAGGCCGATTTTAGCTACCACCCCCAGGTTGGGGGTGGAGGGGGGGCTCTGCTGTGTCACCTACTGACCCCTATCCCCTTAATTTCTCAGGGAGTCCCTGTCTTGCCCCTCCTGCCCACCTGAATGCCACCTTGGTGACCCCAACATGGGATAGGGGCTGCTGCTGGGGCTGTGTTGAGAAGGATCTCAAAGCACTTCGTCCTGGAGGGGTGGGGTTTTGAGCTGAAGGAGGCCTAGAGATCCCTAGTCTCACCCCTTCATTTTTCTGGAAGAAAGCATTGAGGCCCAGAGAGAGGGGCTGAGTGGCCCAAGATCACCCAGAGAGACAATCTTCTTGACTCCCAGCCCAGGGCTCCACTTTGCCATCACTGCACATCTCTCGGGGCATATCAAAGTACTTTCCTTCAGGATCTTATGGTGGTGCCCTGTATCTATTCCCTAGAGAAGAAACAAGGCCTGTGGTTTCCACATGTCAGGAGGAGGGCAGGCCTAAAGGGCCCAGAACTCAGGCCTACAGCTCAGCAGGCCTCCTTGGGGCTGAGATTGGGCCTTTGGCTGGGGTAGCCTTCCCCTCTCGTTCCCCATGACAAACACAAACCTCATGACTTGGTGTTTGCTTAACTGCATGAGGGTCTGAATGGAGAAGCAGGGTCTGAGTCTTAGGGTGTGAGGCAGAAGTGAGGTCATGTTCTTTATCGAGGGGAGAGAGGGATTCCTGGGGCCTGAAATGAAGAGAAGTGAGGAACCTCAGATCCGGAGTGAGGAGAGCCTAGAGTTTAGAATGTTAGGAACAGGGTGAAGATTGGAAAAATTGAGGAGTGAAGCTGGGGACAGAAGAGCTGGGAAAATGGGGGGCAAAGTGGGAAAGAATGGGGCATAGAGTACTGGAGTATTGGGGACAGAGGACAGGGAATGTTGGGAGTCAGAATGTGGCCTGGAATAAGAGGAATGGAATCTTGGGAGAAGGAATCCGGAGGGCCAGAATATTGGGGATCGAGCCTGGATGGTAGGGGCTGAATGTCAGCTGTCCTGGTGAGAGAAGCTGCCCCGAAGACCTCGAGTCTTCATTGACTGGGAGAAGCTGGGAGCATAAAGGTGGATGAGGACATATCATTGGTCACCTGGGTCCCTCGTCTCCCTCCTTGCTCCCTGGGGACGGAGCCTTTGCCCCACATGGGTGGAAGGTCCATGGAATTGTCCAGAGTGATTGGTAGAAAGTGTACCGCCGGGGGTGTCGGCAATCTGACTAATAATGCCCACTGACCACTCTTGGCAAGTGCCTTCCTTTGTGTTGGGCCTCAGTTTCTTCTGGGAAATGAAGGGGTTGGTATCCAGACTCTTGGAGGGCCTTCCTCATTCTGGCATCAGGGGCTGTCAGACACATAGAACAGACACAGAACACACAGACAAAGATGATCCTTGAGGGCCTGCCCTCTTGGGGAACCTGGGCCTCCCTTCCCCTTTGGCAAAGCCAGAAAGAGAGGGCACTTTATCTGGGCCAGGGAGAAGGGAGAGGAGGAAGAGGAGGTCCTTGAAGGGGAGAGGGTAGGAGTGGGCCTCAGCGGGTGCCCAAGGCCAGGGGGCTGAGTCACCGGCTCAAACCGGCTCTCCTGCCTGGGCGGGCCTAGGCAGGTGAGGAGCTGACAGCCTTGTCCTCCGCAGCATGGAACCCTGAGCAGCGGCAGGTCCTCAGACAAGGGGCCCTCCTGGTCAAGTCGCTCATTGGGTGCCCGTTGCCGAAACTCCATTGCCTCGTGCCCAGAGGAGCAGCCCCATGTTGGCAACTACCGGCTCCTGCGGACTATTGGGAAGGGGAATTTCGCCAAGGTCAAACTGGCCCGGCATATCCTCACTGGGCGAGAGGTAGGCAGGGGCTGGATTCCCATGTATCCGGGGATGGTCCGAGAGCTTTGGGGAGGACACCTGCCTGGGATTGGGAGTCTGACCTGAGTTCGAATCCTGACTCTGCCACTTAGCCCCTATGGGTCTTCAGCAGCTTTTTCATCATCTCTGTGCCTTGATTTCCCCCTCTGTAGAATGTACCCTAATCCTACTTGGGGTGTTGTGAGGTCTCAATGAAATAATGAATATAAAATGCTGTACGAATGTAAAAAAAATGGACACATCAATGGTCACCATTTCAGTCCTAGAAGGGGTGGGCCTCAGTTTCCTCATCTGTGAGATGGGGAGATTGGAGTTTGTGGTCTCTAAGTCTTCCCAGCTCAGAATTTATTATTCTAACGGTCCCTTGGGCCATCTTTTGCCTTCCCCTGACTCTCAAGGTGCTGCTGGTGATGATAGGAGGTGGGGTGGGCAGGGAAGACATTGAGGAGGGGGGAAGGCTCACAAGGGGGTTACTCCCAGGATAAGCAGGGGATGGTGGGCTTGGTCTCAAGGTCTGACCTTGCAGGTTGCCATCAAGATAATCGACAAAACCCAGCTCAACCCCAGCAGCTTGCAAAAGGTAAGTCTGAGCTCCCTCCCCCATCTCAGTCCCTGCTGCCACCCTCTTTCTGCTGCTGGAGACCCAGGGCCCTGTCAGGGGTAGGCCCCAGAGAACATTCAGTGCCTCTGGTCTCCCTGCCTGCTAGGCACATGCTGTCCCCTGGCCTTGAGGTGTCAGGGAGGCTGGGGACCTGATGTTCCTGAACGTGGTGGCCTTTCCTTCCGGGGAGTTTACCCCCCTTGTGAAATGTTAGCTTCCAGATTGCCACAAAGCCTGCCTTCAAATCCAGACTTAACTTCCCTGTGTGACCTTAGGGCAATCACTTAAGCTCACTTTCTATCAACTGAAAGGGGGTGGTTGGGGTTGAATGATAACCATTAAAACCTTCGCTTTCCCTCCCTCCTCCCAGCTCTTCCGAGAAGTCCGAATCATGAAAGGCTTAAATCACCCCAACATCGGTGAGGCTCTGGGCCTTGGGGGGTGAAGGGCTAAAGATTTGGATGAGAAGCTCTGGGTGGGGCTTGGGGAAAGGGGAGACAGCTCCGGTGCTAAGGGGCAGGGGGACACTGATGCTGACCTCAGGGGCTTATTACAGTGAAACTGTTCGAAGTCATTGAGACGGAGAAAACCCTCTACCTGGTCATGGAGTATGCCAGTGCTGGTGAGACACAGTCCCTCTCCTTCCTTCTTCCCCACGCCATTGTCCCCGCCATGACCTTCGCTATGGATGCCCTTTCTTCTCCATCATTCTCTCCCCAGTGTTCCATCCCTAACATTCCCCTCTTGGTGCCCAAACCCTCCTCAGCCCAGCTCTCCCCCATCCCTCTCTGTCCACCCCCCCCATCCCTTTCCCCCTCCACACCTGTACACACCCCTGTGTCTCCCTGACCCTGTCCCTGCCCCCCTCAGGGGAGGTGTTTGACTACCTCGTGTCCCATGGCCGCATGAAGGAGAAAGAGGCAAGAGCCAAGTTTCGGCAGGTGAGGGAGAGGGAGGGGCAAGGGTGTGAGGGTCTGGGTGTCTGGGTGGGGGTGGGGCTGCCCCTCTGCCTATCTGAGGGTGAGGGCCAGGGGGAGCGCCATTGGCTGAGACCTCTGTCTTCTTTCTTCCCCTCCCCCCATGGTTCTTTTCTGCTAGATCGTCTCCGCTGTACATTACTGTCACCAGAAAAATATTGTACACCGGGATCTGAAGGTGAGGCAGGTCCCTTTGAATCTACTCCCCGCCTACATGTCCCTGGTGTCCCCTGAATTCCTTATCCTTCCTAAGACCCCCATTCTACTGTTTCCTATGACCCCCCCCCACTCCACTGTCCTCTTTAACCCCAATATGATGTACCATCTGTGACTTCTGACCCCCACCCCACATATAAAACCACTGTGACCTCTATACCCCTCTCATCCAATTCAAGTGAACAAACATTTACCGAGGGTCTAAGAGGGCAGGAGTGGGTGTAGGGATGGGGGGGAGGGGGGAGAGAGAGAGAGAGAGAGAGAGAGAGAGAGAGAGAGAGAGAGAGAGAGATGGAGTTTTGGATTCAACTCTCCTCTGCCTTTGTGGGCCTAACGGGGCTCAAAGCCATAAACAGATCCCTTGGCTAAATGGCAGTGCTGTGGACGTGGGGACCTGTGGTAGGTGAGGCATTGCAGTTGGGCTTTAAAGGCTCAGTAGGACATTATGCTAAAGATGTGGGAGGTGGGGCTGCCCAGGGGGTGCTTGGGGGGGATGTTGCGCCTTAGGGGTGGGGCAGTGGCTGCTGAAAAAGGGGAAAGGAGGCATGAGAGGGCACCAGTCTGTGGATGGTTTTCTGAGTGCCAGGCAAAGGAGCTTCTTTTGTCTTATAGGTGACAGGCAGCCACTCAAGATTCTTGTTCAGTTGTTGGCAACCGTGTCTGACTCTCTGTGACCCCATTTGGGGTCTTCTTGGCAGAAACAATGGAGTGGTTTACCATTTCCTTCTCCAGCTCATTTTACAGATGAGAAAACTGAGGCAAACGGGGTAAAGTGACTTACTTGGGTCACACAGATAGGAAATGTCTGAGGCTGGATTTGGACTCATGAAGAGGAGTCTTCCTGACTCTGGACCTGGTACTCTATGAAGTGTGGTGGCCTTTAGTGGCCCTCAAGATTCTTGAACTGGAGAGGAGTATGATCTGACCCGGACCTTGCAGATATTATTCAAGTGACTTATGAATAAAGAGTGGATTGAAGGAGGAACTGCAGGCCTGGGGCTGGCCAGGAGGTTATTGTAGTAGATTTTTTTTTTTGAGGCAGTCAGGTTTAAGTGACTTGGCCAGGGTCTTGAAGCTAGTAAGTGTCTGAGGTCAATTTGAACTCAGGTTCTCCTGACTCCAGGGCCAGCGCTCTCTCTACTGCACCACTTAGCTGTCCCCAGTTTGGTTGTTCAGAGAGTGGTCACCTTGAGCTGGTGCCGACATCAGAGGACTTCTTGTCCGACCCTTCACCGCCCCCCCAGCCTCTCCACATATCTTATTTTAAAGATGAGAAACTGGGGCCTCAAGAGGTGAAGGATTTGAACCCAGGCCCTCTTGACCCCAGCACCAGGGCTTCTGCTCCTAATCTGTTCCACAGATTGGACTAGGCTGCTGTTTGACTGGGGAGTGGAAAGCTGCCCCCAGCTCTTGAGCCTGAGGAGACTGAGGAAGGCTGAGAGGAGACAGCACGTTGAGGTGGGAGGAAGGTGATGCATTTGGGGCCTTGGGGGGCCATGCAGCTGAGGGCATCCTGGAGGCAGCTAGAGCTCTGGAGTTCTGGATTCAGTTCAGAGCCGTCAGAGTGAATAAGAGCTGAGGAGAGGAATGGAGAGGGGGCCTCCTCCAGTATGGCAGAGTCCGTCCTCTGGGGATAATAATATAATAATCAAGGGGCTCTGGCGACTCTGTGAGGTAATGAGGACCTCTAAAGCACCATGTCATACTGCTGGTTTTCTTTGGCACTGGTACACAGTAGGTATTTAATAATTGTTGAATGGATGAGGTGGAAGAGAGAGACAAGGGCAGACTTTTTTTTTTTTGGGGGGGGGTGCCTACATTTGGGCAGAGAAAACAGAAGGTGTGGCCAGAGAGGTAGGAGGAGAACCAGGAGAGTGTCCTGTTTTGGAGGGAGGCAGAGAAGGTTGTTCAGGTGCTGAGCAGACCATGGGAAGCCTCAGTTCGGGACCAGGACAGGGGAGAGAGTAGGCATTGGGTGAACAGTGGGGCAGGACTGTGCTCCTGGGAGAGGAGGAGGGTGTGGGTCCAGGCTGAGCCAGAGGAAAGAGAAAAGGCCCCTGGAGAGTACCCACAACTCCAGAGGCCAGGAGGCTTTCTTAGGGTGGTTACAGTTTGTTCCTGGGAAGTGAAGCAAAAGCTACAATGTTACCCAAAGTCTTGGATACAGTGAATGTGTCCCTGGGGCCTCCATTCTCTGCCCCTCCCTCTGATTGGCTTCTTAGTAACATGTATCAGCTTTGTGTCCTTGGGCCAGTCCCTTCTCTCTGGCCTCTTCCGCTGAAGTGAGACCTTCTCAGCCATGGGTCTTCATAGAAGGGGAGAGATTGCCCCCTGGTGGAAGTTTCTGAATTATGCAGAGAGCTGGAAGGGACCTGGGGACTATCACTTGTTCCCTTGACAGGAGTAGGAAACTGAGGCACCAAGAGAGGAGAGAAGGGACTGGCCCAAGGTCACACAGGGGTGAGCCAGGGGTGGAGCTAGGATTGGAAGTCTGGCTAAGGGTCCTGGGGTTCTTTTACCTCACACCAGGACCTAGGGTGGGACTAAGGTCTGACAATGATTGCTGGATGATCTTGGACAAGTCCTTGTTCTGATGAGGGTTTGAACCAAGTGCTTACCAGACACCCTCCCAGCTCTGACACTCCCTGTTCTGAGGCCCCTCCCAGCTCTGACATTCCCTGTTCTGAAGCCCCTCCCAGCTCTGACATTCCCTGTTCTGAGGCCCCTCCCAGCCCTGACATTCCCTGTTCTGAGGCTCCTCCTAGCTATGACATTCCCTGTTCTGAGCCCCCTCCCAGCTGACATTCCCTGTTCTAAGGGCCCTCCCAGCTCTGACATTCCTTGTTCTAAGAACCCTCCCAACTGACATCTCTTGTTCTAAGGCCCTTTCCAGCTCTGACCTTCTCTGTTCTAAGGCCTCTCCCCACCTGATACGCCAGAGTCTTCCCAGCTCTGACCTTCTCTGATGACCTGTAGGACTGACCTGGACCCCCTGCCCTCCCCCTTACTGCAGGCAGAGAACCTGCTGCTGGACGCAGAGGCCAACATCAAAATCGCTGATTTTGGCTTCAGTAACGAGTTCACACTGGGCTCAAAACTGGACACCTTCTGTGGAAGTCCCCCCTATGCAGCCCCGGAGCTATTCCAGGGCAAGAAGTATGATGGGCCTGAGGTGGACATCTGGAGCCTAGGGGTCATTCTCTACACACTGGTCAGCGGCTCCTTACCTTTTGACGGTCATAACCTTAAGGCAGGTGCTGGGCAGGGCCCCACGGATGGCTTGGGAGGGAAGGAAAGAAGGAGGGAAAGAGGGAGGGATGGAGAGAGGGAGGGGAAGAGGGGGAATGGAAAGAAGAAAGGAGGGAGGGAGGGGAGAACGGGAGGAGGGAAATGGAAGGAAAGAAGGAGGGAGGGAGAAAGCTCACTCTCCTCCCAGAGTTGCTAACCCTCCCTATCCCTGTCCTCCACAGGAACTTCGGGAGCGGGTCCTTAGGGGCAAGTACCGGGTCCCCTTCTACATGTCCACAGACTGTGAGAGCATCCTCCGAAGGTTCCTGGTACTGAACCCAGCCAAACGGTGTACCCTTGAGGTGAGAGCTTTGGGCCCACCTCTTGCTCCACTCTTGTGCCTCCATCCCACCACCAGCCTCCTGTGTCTCTCTCCTCTCTTTCCTCCATCCCTCTTATGTCCTCTCCCTTGACCACCCAAACTCTTCATTTCCCTCTCCAAATCCTGCCTTCGTTAGTAGGGTGGGGGGGTGAACCCCAGAATTCCCTGCCTCACCCCTGATTGGCAGCTTCCTCGGGATGACAATAATTAGCTAACAAGCTATGGGGATGATTATAGGGTGCTGGGGGACCCAGACAGTGCGGAGGAGGGAGGGAGGGAGAGATAGACCGGGAGCCCTGAGGCAGGCAAGGAACGTCTGAATTGGGGAAGGTGCCCGTTTGTGGTGGGGGAAGAGGGTACCTGGACTTGTCTTTCCCTAGTCTGTCCCACAGTTCAATCTCTTCCCTCTTGCCCATTTTCTGGCCCCTACAGCAAATCATGAAGGACAAGTGGATCAACATTGGCTACGAGGGAGAAGAGCTGAAGCCGTACACTGAGCCTGAGGAGGACTTTGGAGACCCCAAGCGCATTGGTGAGGACAGGAGCAGCATCTTGGACATCTTAGAACCTAACACTTTAAGACAATAGACCTTTGGGTCTTATGATTATATGATGTCAGAGCTAGGAGGGCCCTTGGAACTTGGAATGTCAGGGCTGGGAGGGGCCTTAGAACAGAGAATGTCAGGGCTGGGAGGGGCCTTAGAACAGAGAATGTCAGGGCTGGGAGGGGCCTTAGAACAGGGAATGTCAGAGCTGGGAGGGGCCTTAGAACAGAGTGTCAGGGCTGGGAGGGGCCTTAGAACAGAGAATGTCAGGGCTGGGAGGGGCCTTAGAACAGAGAATGTCAGGGCTGGGAGGGGCCTTAGAACAGGGAATGTCAGAGCTGGGAGGGGCATTAGAACAGGAACATCAGAGAGGAAGGAAAAGATTCATTAGAGGAACCACAGAAAGTCACAGGGAGGCCTCAGACTACGGCTGGGCCTCCTTGACAGGCCTCTCAGGGCTCTTTCCTTGCCACTCTGGGGACATGGGAGGAAGTCTTGGGAGCTGGAGGTCTGGAGAGCCACGTTGACTCCTTCTCCCTCTTTCTCCAGAGGTGATGGTGAGCATGGGCTATACCCGGGAAGAGATCAAAGAGGCCTTGACGAGCCAGAAGTACAATGAGGTCACAGCCACCTACCTCCTGCTGGGCAGGAAGAGTGAGGTCTGTGGGCTCCCAGGGGCTCCCAGCTGATAGCCCAGGGGCAGGAATGCCAAGGAGGTGGAACAGATTATTTAGGGGGGAGGGTAGGGGGACTCAGAGTCAGTTCATTTGGATTTATCAGCATCTACTAAGCATCTACTACATGCCAGGCACTATTTAAATGCTGGAGATCCAATGACTCACAGCAAAGAGTCCCTGCCCCCAAGGGGATTATGGTCCATTGGGGCTGGCAGGCATCAGACTAAGGCTCACAAGGTAAGTAGGGAGGCGGCATTTGACTGAGGCTCTTTTCTTTGTCCCCCAGGAGGGTGGGGACAGGGGCGCCCCTGGGCTGGCTCTGGCTCGAGTTCGAGCACCCAGTGAGGCAGCCAATGGCCCCAGCAAAAGCTCCAGCTCCAGCCAGAACAAAGGCCAGAGGAGTTCTTCATCGACCTATCACCGGCAGCGCCGGCATAGCGACTTCTGTGAGTGACCTTCTCCTGCTCTGCTCATGAACCTCTCTGGGGACCACCCCTGTCCCAACCCTTCCCATCCTGGGCCATGAGGCAGGAATGGCCCTACTGGGTGATGGTGGGAGCCTGGGGCCCAGCATCACCAAGCCCTAAATTCTGGTTCTGCCCACAAGTAACTGGTTGACCCTAGGGAAGTCCCTTTTCCTTGGGCCTCAGTTTTCCCCTCTAGAAAAAGAACTTTAGACCACTCTCTTACTAGTGAGGAATAAGGTAAATCCTCCCATCCTGGGATAGTCATTTCTTCTTCTAAATCCCTTCTGCCTCCAAATAGAGGTCCAATATTTTGCGATCCCATCCTTCCCGCCAAATGTAGCACCAATGCAATATTCACAGCGCCCACAGTCATGATAAATATACTTGCATAGTGCTTGATGGAAAAATATAACAGACTCTCCATATATAAGACAGAAGCAAAACATTTATCCAGACACCAGAAAACTGAATCACAAAACTAGTAAGCCAATTCTACCATCTTGGGGAGCAAAGAAGTTAATAAGCCACAACAGCACAGAGAGCCACACCATCCTTTAGCCTTCTCACAAACAAGACCAATATTTACTCACAAGCCTATTTATCTCCCGTAGAAGAGTCCTCTCCTCCCAACTGTCTAGCTTGCTCTGACTCCCAACTTCCTGTGGGCTCTGCTGCACCTTTCAGCAAACTCCTCCTACCACAGGCTCCATGTAATGACATTCAGCCTATTAGGAGGTAGAGTATATTTTCAAAACAGGGAAGGTCTTCAAATTCCCTTAGGTTTATTAAGGGGCAGGGAAGATCCTCAAATTCCCATTACCATAATATATACCTTTCAGCCTAGTATTCTTTTTTTTAATTAAAAAATGTATTGATATCTTTCATTTTTAAATCACCCTCCTTTCCCTATATATCCCCACCTAAAGAGCCATCCCCTATAACAGAGAACAAAAAAGCAAGAGAGAAAAAAGGCACCAAGGCAAAACTAACCAACATACCAATGGAACCCAACAGTATATGCAATGTTCTGCACCCATAGCCCCCCACCTCTACAAAGAAGGGAGGTGTAGCTTCTTTCTTCTCTGAGTTGATCACTACAATTTTAATTACACAGCATTCAGTTTGGGGTTTGCAGGTTTGTCTTTTCACTGTCCTTTCCATTTATATTATTGTGGTATTATGCTATGTTGTTCTCCTGGCCCTTGCCACTCTGCATCAGTTTATTTAAATCTTTCTAGGTTTCTCCAGATTCATCACACTGATCATTTCTTGCAGCAGATTCACATACAATGGTTTGTTTAGCCATTCCCCAATCAGTGGGCATCTTACTTTGTTTCCAGTTCTTTGCTACCACAAAAAAGCGTCATTATCAATATTTTGGTGTATATGGGGTCTTTCCTTTTGGTCATTGATGTCCCTTGGGGTATGTGACTAGCAGTGGTGTCTCTAGGTTAGAAGGAATGGACATTTTAGTCACTTTCTTAGCGTAATTGCTTACCAGGAAGAGGACACCAATTCACAGCTCTGCCTATATTGCATTGGTGCGCCTGCTTTTCCACAGCCCCTCCATCACCGGCCTTTCCCGTCTTTGCCAGTTTGTTACAGGGTTGGAGGTGAAACTTCCAAGTTGTTTTGATATTCGCTTTTGGTTTTTTTTTTTTTAATTAATTAATTAATTTTTAGTTTTCAATATTCACTTCTATAAAATTTTGAGTTCTAAATTTTCTCCCCTTCCCCAAGACAGCATGCAGTCTGATATAGGTTTTATATATAGATTCACATTAAACTTATTTTCACATTAGCCATGTTATAAAGAAGAGTTAGAACCACAAGAAAGAAGAAACAAAAAAAGAGAGAGAGAGAGAGAGCAAATAGTATATTTCAATCTGCATTCAGACTATAATGTGGAGTCTGGGTATGGTCAGCATTTTCCATCATGAGTGTTCTGGAGTTGTCTTGGATCCTTGCGTTGCTGAGAAGAGCTGAGTCTGTCCAAGTCAGTCATCACACAGTGTTAGTGTATACGGGGCTCTCCTGGTTCTGCTCATTTCACCCAGCATCAGTGCATGTAAGTCTTCCCAGGCTTTTCTGAAGTCTGCCTGCCCCTCATTGCTTACAGCACCCTCACACACCACAGCTTGTTCGGCCACCCCCCGACTGATGGGCATCCCCTCAATTTCCAGTGCTCGACCACCACAAAAATTCTCTTCTTTTGTTGTTAGTGTTGGGGGCATTCTTTGCCCTCCTTCGCTTCAGTCCAGTTCACTTGCAAGCTGTGACTTCACCTTCCTGATGTCACCGTTCTCTTAAAGAGCAAAGGACAAGCAACAACAGCAAATGATTGTGGACAGACTTTTTGTCTGACATAATTGTAAAGAACTGAGCACAGTGCCTAGCCCATGCTACATAAATGTTAGCTATTATTATTATTATTTTTAAAACTGTCTGTATCCTTTGATCACTTATCAATGGGGAATGGTTTGGGCCTTTTATATTTGTTTAAGTTACATAGAGATCTTGGATATCTGATCCTAATCAGGCTTTCCCCCAACTTATAGCTTTTCTTCATATTCTAGTTGCATTGTTTGACTTGCAAAATCTTTTTGTTGTTGTTACTGTTGAGTTGTTTCACTCATGTCTGACTCCTCATGACCCTATCTGGGGTTTTCTTGGCAAAGATACTGGAGTGGTTTGCCATTTCCTTCTCCGGCTCATTTTACAGATGAGGAAACTGAGGCAAATGGGGGTAAGTGACTTGCCCAGGGTCACACAACTATTGTCTGAGGCTGGATTTGAAATCAGGTCTTCCTGACTCCAGGGATAGAAGCCCTCTATCCACTGCACCACCTAGCTACTCTGCAAAACCTTTTTAATTTCACATAATCAAAATTATCTGTCTTAATCATCACTAATGTCCCTTGTTTGGCTAAGAATTCTTCCCCGAGTCTTAACATTATCAGATCTCAAACAATACCATAAAGCCGCAATTGTCAAAACAATTTGTTTGTGAATGAGAAAAAGAGAAATTGACAAGTGGAACAGATTAGCTCCACAATGTACAGAAGCAAATGAACACAGTAACTTACTGTCTGATACACCCAAAGATCACAGCTGTTGGGGCAAGGACTCACTATTTGGTAAAATCTGTTGGGAAAATTAGAAAGTATATTGACAGAAACAAGATATAGATCAGGATCTCACACAGTATCCCAAGATAAGCTACATATGAATGCATGATTTAGACATAAAGAGTGACATAATAAGCAAATTAGTGAAGCTTAGAAGAAATTACCCGTCAGATCTATGGCTAGGGAAAGAGTCCATGAGCAAACAAGAGATAGAGAAGTTACTGGAGGCTAAATGGACATATTGATTACATAAGATTTAAAAGTTTTTGCACATATAAAACTAATGAAGCTAAAATTAGAAAAGACAGTAAATAGGAGGAAAATCTGTGCCACAGGTTTCTCAGATATTCATTTTTAAGATATACAGAGAACTGATTCAAATTTATAAGAATAAGAGCCATTCCCTGATTGATAAATGGTCAAAGGATATGAGTAGACAGTTTTCAGAGGAAGAAGTCCAAGCTATCAGTAACCATAAGAAAAAATGCTCTAAATCTTTAATAATTAGAAATATGCAGGTTAAGTAGCTCTGAGGTTCTACGGCATACTCATCAGGTTGGCAAAGTCAACAAAAAAGGAAAATGATAAATTCTGAAGGGGCTGTCAGAAAATAGGCACATTAATGCATTGTTGATGGAGTCGTGTGCTGGTCCAGACAGTCTGAAAAGCAATTTGGAATTACGCTGAGTCAATCAATAAGCATTTATTATATGCCAGGCCACTGTGCTAAATGCTGGGGATACAAAAGAGGTAAAAGGCAGTCCCTGCCCTCAAGGAGCTCACAATCGAATGAGGAAGACAACCTGCAAACAATTATGTATAAACAAGTTAGGAACAAGATAAATAGGGAGTAATCAACGGAGGGAAGAAGAGTTGGGAAAGGCTTCCTTGTAGCAGGTGGGATTTTAGTTGGAACTTGAAGGAAACCTGGAAGTAGAGATGTAGAGGGAGAGTGTTCCAGGCCTGGGGGACAGCCAGGGAAAATGACGAGTGTTGGAGGCAGCTAGGTGGACAGTGGATCGAGCACGGGCCCTGGAGTCAGGAGGACCTGAGTTCGAATCCAGCCTCAAACACTTAACACTTACTATCTGTGTGACCCTGGGCAAGTCACTTAACTGTCCTGCTTTCCCCCCTCCAAAAAGACCCCAAACACAAGGAAAATGACCACTGTTGGGAGATGGAGTGTCTTGTTTATGGAAGAGTCAGGAGGCTGATGTATTGGAGAGTGTGTGGCAGGAAGATGTAAGAAGCCTGGAAAGGTGGGGGGGGGGGGTGAAGGGGAGGGGACACTAGATTAAGAAGGGCCTTGAATGCCAAATAGAGCATTTTGTATTTGATCCTGGAGGCATTAGGGAGCCACTGGAGCTTATTAAGTTGGGGGTAGGGTGGGTGGAGGGGAGTTACATGATCAGATCTGTGTTTTAGGAAAATCACTTGAGTGACTGAATGGAGGATGGTCAGGAGTGAGGTGAGATATGAGGCAGGCAGACCCACCTGCAGGTTATTGCAGGTGTCCAGGTGTGAAGGGGATGAGGGTCTGCACCAAGTGAGGGTCAGTGTCAGAAGAGAGAAGGGAACATATAAAGATACTATAAAGGTGAAAGGCCCAGACTGTACCTACCCTTTGCCCCAGTGATACTATCACTAGATCTGTATCCCAAAGAGATTTTCAAAAAGGCAAAAGGACCTCTTTGCACAAACCAGTTCTTAGCAGCTCTTTTTTTTTTTTTGTGGTGGCAAAGAATTGGAAACTGAGGGGAAGCACATCCATTGGGGAATGACAGTGATGGTATATGAATGTGATGGAATAATACTATGATGTAAGAAATAATAAAGGAGGTAGTTTCAGAAAAATCCGTGAAGAATTATATGAACTGATGCAAAATGAAGTGAGCAGAACCAGGAGAACAATAACAGCCATATTATGAACTCTGATCAACACCATGACCCACAAATCTGGAGGACTAAAGATAAACATCTTCCCACTGCTAGATAGAAAAGTGATGGATTCTGGGTACAGATTGAGACATGTTTTTTGGGACGTGGCCAGTGTGGGAAACTGTTTTACTTGACTCCACATGTTTGTAACTGGCATTTGTTTTTCTCACTTTCTCAACTGGGAAGGGAGGGAGAGAGGATCTGGAGATAAAATCTGATTAAAAAAAAAAAAAAAGGAATTCTCCCCGTAGCCATAATGGTGAGAGGTACTTCATCTGGCTCACTTCTCGGATTTTTCTAGTGTATCCTTTAATGCTCAGGCTCCTCAGGGTGGGATTCTGAAGAGCTCAGATTGGAGACTCATAGTTTCTCCCCTTCTTCCCCAGGTGGTCCCTCCCCAGCACCCTTGCATCCCAAACGTAGCCCCACGAGTACAGGAGAGACCGAGCTGAAGGAGGAGCGGCTACCAAGCCGCAAGACCAGTTGCAGCACTGCTGGTGGTGGGAGTCGAGGCCTGCCGCCGGCCAGCCCCATGGTCAGCAGTGCCCACAATCCTAACAAGGCGGAGATCCCAGAGCGGCGCAAAGACAGTTCAGGAACACCTGTGAGTGGAGGCTGGGGGATGCTCCAGAGCAAAGGCCAGGGCTGATCTTTCCCTTGTGTCCTTGTGTCTCCCCTGAGCACCAGACTAGAAAGTAGAATCCTGGCTCTGGCATTAGTCTTGAGCCAACAAACTTCTTTTTTATCATCCTAAAGAAGGATGTTAAGTCTTATCCAGCCCTCTTATTTCAATAATGATGAAACTTGGGCTGAGGGAGGGTAAATGACTCGCCTGGGGTCATACAGCAATTGCGTAGCCAAGTCAGAGTTCAGAACTGACTGCACTTTGTAGGATGTTAGGAGGTGGCTGGTGGGAGGCCCTTCCCCTCTTGTCTCACTCCTTTCTCTTCCCCAGAATAACCTACCCCCGAGTGCGATGACACGCCGGAACACGTACGTGTGTGCAGAGCGTCCTGGGAGTGAGCGCCCTTCCCTGCTGCCCAATGGGAAGGAGAACAGGTGCAAGGACCAGGGCACTGGGGGGTGGCCCAGGCCAAGCTGGACTGCTTACTGGGACTGTGCCCGGCAATGGCACCAGGGCATCCCAGGAACATCTTTCAACCATTCTAATCATCCTCTGCCACCAGGAGCTTCTGCTAGGGGGTCGTCTCTGCCCCAGCTATATCTCCAGCAAATGAATGGGAGAGTGTCAACTATCAGAGCTGGGAGGGCCCTTAGAGCAGGGAAGGTCAGGGCTGGGAGGGCCCTTAGAGCAGGGAAGGTCAGGGCTGGGAGGGCCCTTAGAGCAGGGAAGGTCAGGGCTGGGAGGGCCCTTAGAGCAGGGAAGGTCAGGGCTGGGAGGGCCCTTAGAGCAGGGAAGGTCAGGGCTGGGAGGGCCCTTAGCAGTGATAATACCAGAGCTGGGAGGGGCCTTAAAGACTTTTGAGTCCAGCATCTTCCCTCCAACACACACACACACACACTTCATTTTGCAGATGGGAAGATGACAGCTTAGGGGACCCTAGGCCTCACTTCCCAGAGGTCCCAGTGCCAGTAGCTTTCAGCCCCAGCAGGCCCAAGCCCATCTGATCCAGCCCTTCAGGGTGACAGTGACCTTCCAAGGACCCCATCAGTTCTGGGGAAGGTGTGATGCAGGACCCTGATGGCTGTCTCTGTTTTCTCCAGCTCGGGCCCTCCTCGAGTTCCCCCAGCTTCCCCCTCGAGCCACAGCTTGGCACCCCCAGGGGGTGAGAGAAGCCGCCTGGCCCGGGGCTCTACCATCCGCAGTACCTTCCATGGTGGGCAGGTGCGGGACCGACGGGTAGGTGGGGGAAGTGGGGTCCAGAATGGGCCACCTGCCTCACCCACCCTGGCCCATGAGGCCACGCCTCTGCCCACTGGGCGACCTCGACCCACCGCCAACCTCTTCAGCAAGCTCACCTCCAAACTGACCCGAAGGTACGGCCGCTGGGCCAGGGCAGGGGTCGTTGGGGACTGGGGGGCCGGGCCGAGATCCAGAGCCCAGACTGCTAACCTCGGCCTCTGCTCTCTCCTCCTCCTCCACCCAAAACAACTATTTCCCCTTCCCCTTCTTTTCTCTTCTCTCCGTCTGCTACTCGCTGGTCCCGCTGCAGGGTCACCCTCGACCCCTCTAAACGGCAGAACTCTAACCGCTGTGTGTCTGGGGCATCTCTGCCCCAGGGATCCAAGATCAGTAAGTCGGCCCCACCCCCTTCTCTTTCACTGTCTCTGTGCCACTGCGCTCCCGTCTGCCCAGCCTGGCTCCCTCTGCCTTCCAGCTTGCGTGTGTCTGCAGCCTGGCTGCCACAGTGGCATGGCCTGGCCCCTCTGTGTCTGCTGGCTGCCTGTTCCTCTCTGGCTAGTGGAGAGTGTGTGCGTGTGTGTGCGTGTGCGCATGTGCGTGCATGTGTGTGCACGTGTGTCTGTGTGCGTGTGCATGTGCATGTGTGCGTGTGTGTCTGTGTGCACATGTGTGTGTGTGTATGTGTGTGTGCGGTGCATGCATGTCTGCACACGGATGCATCTGGAGTTCTCTGCTTTCTCTTTCTTCTGTCTCCTGTGGGTTTCTATGTTGCTTTATTTCTGCCTTTGTCTTTCCAGATTGATCTCTCTTACCCCCATGCTCCCTCTCTCTGTCTGTCTGTCTCTCTCTCCCTCCTCTCTCTCTGTCTCTGTCTCTCTCCCTTGCTGTCTCCTGGGATCTTTCTGTCTCTGTCTTTCTCCCCTTGCTCCTTGTTCTCCTGGGATCTCTGTCTGTCTCTCTCTTTGTGTCTCTGTCTCTCTCTCTGTTTCTCTCCTCTCTCTGTTTCTGTCTCTCTGTCTCTCTCTTTTTCCCCTCCCTCCTTGTTCTCCTGGGATCTCTGTCTGTCTGTCTGTCTGTCTCCCTTGCTGTCTTCTGGGATCTCTCTGGCTCTTTCTCCCCTCCCTCCTTGTTCTCCTGGGATCTCTGTCTGTCTCTCTCTTTGTGTTTCTCTGTGTCTCTCTTTGTTCCCTTCCCGCTTCCCCCAGGCCCCCCCTCCCCAAGCAGGATAATGAAGGTTCTTGATAATGCCCGACATCGAGACCTTTAAGATTTGCAAAGTGCTTTACAAAGGCTTCGTTTGAGCCTCACAACAGCCCTGGGAGGGAGGTGCTGTTATCACCCCCATTTTACAGTTGACGAAACTGGAGCACATAGCAGTTCAGTGACTTGCCCAAGGTCACATAGCTAGTCTGAGGTTGGATTTGAACTCAGCGCTTTCAGATTCCAGGCTCAGTGATGTCTCTACTGCCCACATAGGTGCTCTATGACACCAGGATCCGTGAAAGGAATGGAGAATGTTTAGTGTGAAGAGAAGAAGCCTGCCCTGAGGGTGGGCTGGGGTTAGGAATCATGGGAACTGTCTCCAAGTATCTGAAGGGCTGTCATTTAGCAGAGATGCCAGCCTTGTTCTGCTGGGCTGCACAGGCCAGAACTGGAGCCATGGGGGTGGGGAAATGGGCAGCTTGAGCTCTGGTAAACCTTTCCCCTTCTTAGGACTGTCCCAGGATAGAATGGGCTCTTCTGAGGGATGGCAGCAGCCGTTAGAACTCTGGGCCCGGAGTCAGGAAGACCTGGGTTGAAATAAAGCCTCATACCTATACCAGCTGCATGACCCTGGGCAAGTCACTTCACTCTGTTTGCCTCAGTTTCCTCATCTGTAAAATGAACCAGAGAAGGAAATGGGAAATCGATCCAGTACCTCTGCCAAGAAAACCCCAGATGGGGTCACAAAGTCGGACACATTTGAAAACAACTGAACACAGCAGCAGCACTGAGGGGCGATGGCAGGGGCATCATACAGAGCATTCCCTCCCCGCTTCCTGTCCTCACACGTGTTGCCCAGTGTCACTCTCTCTCTCCCCTCCACGTCTCTGCCAGTCTCTCTCTTACTTGCCCTTCCTCTCTTGGCCTTGACTGTATCTTGTGCGCCTTCGAAGCTGGCCAGTGTTGGATTTCCCATTTGCCAGATCTCGGCTGGCTCACCTCTCCCTGCCCTGTCTCTCTCCCTCTCCCCCTTTCCTTGTCTTGCCCCCATACTCCTCAGCCCCTCTTTTCTCCTGTAAATTGAACTAACACAGCTGGCAGGGGAGGGGAGGGCCAGGCAGAGGGGCCTTCCTCCTGGGACTGAGCTGGCCAGGAGCCTGCAGGGGGCAGGATCTAGGATCCCCTGTTCTCTTCCTGTTGCCTCACCAGGAAGAGGCTGGGGACAGCTGGGTCCCTTGGGTGGGGACAGAAGCTGAAGGTTGGTTAGAGATTCTGTATGTGACCCTTTGCTCCCCTCACCACCCTCAGGGTCGCAGACCAACCTGAGAGAATCGGGGGACCTGAGGTCACAGGGTAAGTTTCTCTCCTTCCCTGCTCTTCCCACTCCACGTCCACCTACTCCCCTGGCTCTTTTAGAGATGCCCTAGGTGACCCCTGGCCAGTCTCTCAGGTCCGAAAATCAGCAGACAGGTCTCCCCACCACAGGAGATGGTTCTAAGTGCCTCTGTCCGGGGCCATGTCTTCTCTATCCTACCCACCACTTCTCCCACTCCCTCTCTCCTCCCATGACCTCCCTCTTCTCCCACCCTGCCATCCCTCTCTCCTCCCATGACCTCCCACTTCTCCCACCTTCACCTCATTCCCTCCTTGTCTGCCTGGTCTCCTGCAGTCGCCATCTACCTTGGGATCAAGAGGAAGCCACCCCCCGGCTGCTCCGATTCCCCTGGAGTGTGAAGTTGACAAGCTCCCGCCCACCAGAGGCCCTCATGGCAGCCCTTCGCCAGGCCACTGCGGCTGCCCGCTGCCGCTGCCGCCAGCCGCAGCCCTTCCTGCTGGCCTGCCTGCATGGTGGGGCTGGCGGGCCCGAGCCCCTGTCCCACTTCGAGGTGGAGGTGTGTCAGCTGCCTCGGCCGGGCCTCCGGGGCGTCCTCTTCCGCAGGGTGGCAGGCACTGCCCTGGCCTTCCGCACACTGGTCACCCGCATCTCCAATGACCTGGAGCTCTGAGACTGGCAGTACCTCCTCCACCAGAGACTTTGAGGGGGTCAGGGGGAAGGGGAGCCCCCACCCCCACTAAAGAACTCAGCTCCCCTTTGTTCTTCTTCCACTCCACTCGTGCTGGGATTGGGGAGGGGGTAGGAATGCTGGAGGGGGTGGCCACCATAGTTATTCTAGTCTTTTTGAGCTGGAAAAAGCCTTAGAGACCATCAAGTTCCACCCTTCCCATTTCACAGAGGGGGAAACTGAGTTTCAGGGAGGGGAAGGCACTTGCCAAGGTCAGATAGTTGGGGGGCCTTAGAACCCAGCTTTCCTGCTTCCCTCTTCATTCTCCCACACCAAAGCCCAGACCCACTCTTAGCCCACCCCACCCTTCCATTTCCTTGGAATGAAGCCAAGGTGGGGTCAGTCAGACAGGTTGTTGGGGGAAGTCAAGCACCTGTCCGGCACAATGGCCTAGGAGGCAGGAGCCCTAGGTTTTCCTTCCTGATTCTCACTCTTTTGACCTTGGACAAATCACTGTAGGCCTCAGTTTCCCTCTTCTTACAAAGGAGGGAGTTAGACTAGCTTGGTCTCTAGGGTATCTCCTAGCTTTATCCCCAGTTTTTTTGGGGGGGAGGCAGCTGGAGGGAACCTTGTAGAACCTAGATTCCCTACTCTTTCTTGGATGGGTTGCCAGAGACTTTGCAGGAAAGCTGAGGGGCTGGGGTGGGGAAGGGGGTCAGGTATAAAGAGGGACAGGGCTTCTTCTGTTGGTCCCCCCACCAAGAAGATTCTCCCATGAGACTGAACTTTGGACTGGGTGGCAAAAGGGCTGTGAAGGCCAGGTACAGCATCCCAGCAGGAGCTTGGCTATAGGGGAAGGCCCCTCACCGCCAGCCTGAAGGCTTTCCCCTTCCCTTTCTTTCCCTCTAAAAACCACCTCAGGTGCCCAAAACTGATTTGGATTGGACTTTCTATGGGGCGAAGTTCTCAAATTCTCCCCCTTCCGTTACCTGGTGTGAGAGGTTTGGGGGGAGGGAAGACCGAAGAGGGGGCTTGGAGGACTGGGGGCCTCTTCTCCTGGTCTCCCTCCCCCTGCTTCCACCCACCAATCAGACCCCTTCTCCCTTCCTCTTTTCCCTGGCACTTTGTATAAATCCTTGTAAATATAACCTCCCTCCTGCCTCCCTACCTCCCTTCGTCCTGTCCGCCAAGGGAGCCGCCTCCAGTTTTTAAGTTATTATATCCCTGGTCCCCCCAGCCCGGCCCTGGTCCCTGCCGCCTGTTACCAATAAAATTAGGAGATTCCCCCGCCTTGCTGTATCCTTTTCCCAGCACTAACCCCTCCCCCTCCACAATCTTAAGACCCTTATAGAGGACACCTATAGGAGGAAAGGACCTCTTCCCACTCTGCGCCCTGCTTTGTGCCCAAATCATTTAGGCTTCAGTTTCCTCGTCTGTTAAATCAGGGAGTTGGACTCAGTAGTCTCCAAGTATGAGTCCTGTAAACCTTATACTAGTGGTAGGTCCAGTGAGATGCTGGACAGCATCCATGGCCTGGGAGAAGTGGGGCATGAAGCAAAAGACAGACAAAAACTGGACCCAGGCTATAACTTTGGTCAGGGGCTATAAAGATGAAATGGAAGAGAGAGGTCTAAAGTCTTACCCTTAGATGAAAAAACAACAATTGCAGAAGCAGAGGAGTGGGGGCAGCAAGGCTGGACAGCAGTGTGTGTGTGTGTGTGTGTGTGTGTGTGTGTGTGTGTGTGTGTGTGTGTGTGTGTGTAGGGAAATTGTGCTAAAGGACGCTAGCCTGGAGGAGAGATGGCAGCTGAGAACCCGATATGGCTGTTGTGGGGGGAGAAGGTCAGGCTTGTCTGGGAGAGCTTCTGAGCCATGTTATCTGGCCCTGCGTGGAATGGGCTGCCTGCGAGGTACTGAGTTTCTCTTCCCCTTTACTGGGGTCTTCAGGCAGAAGCTTGGAAGGCCAGCCAGAGGGCTGTGTGCAGAGGGGATTCCTGCCTGCCCCAGCCAGGGTTTGGACTGTCCAGCTCCGGGGAGCCTTTTCATTTCTGGATGGGGTTCCCTGTTGGGCCACTGTGTGACTTCAGACTAAATCCTACCTCTCCCTGGGCCTTAGTTTTTACCATCTGTAAAATGAAGGAAGTGAATCCTGGTCTTTTAGCCCCAGCCTGATCCTTTCAGGTTGGACAGTTGAGGATTGAAGGATGTTTTTTAAAGTGAGGGTAATGCTAATCTTGCCTGGTCTCCCACAAAGGGCCAACACTACTTCCATTCCTGGAGTCCATACATCCCTCTTTACTACCCCTCCAAACCCCATCCAGTGCCTCCCATCCAGGTTTCATAGGTCTCACTTCCCATCTGGCCCCCCACCGATCTGCTCTCCCCAGTCTTCACTTCTCCCTTGCTCAGCCTCCACTGGGGATCCCATCTTCTTTACACCCACATGGAGCTCTCTATCCCTATCCAGTTCTCATTCCATCAAACCCCATTCCCCCTCTCCAAGTTTCATCTTCAGGCACTAGCCAGTGCCCTTATTGAGAACTCTATCCCAGTGACTGAGGATCTCATTCTCTCATGGAAGAAATTCCCTCCATTGCCTAACCCTTATCCACATCTTGAACTACCCATCCCCCTCACGAAACCCAATCCCTTTCCACTAGCCTCAGTCTCCCCACTGAGCGCTTGCACTGTCCCTGATGTACAGTTCTCTCTCTGAGCCCCTGTGCTTATTGCTGACACTCCATCCCGTCATCCCTCACCAAAAAGATGTCAGCCAGAAGGTATCTGTTAACTGGGCACAGTCAGCCAGAGTGTAAACTCTACATTGATCTGAGTGGCTGAAAGCTCAGAGAGAGAGCTCACCCTTAGACAAGAAAACAAAGACCCATAAAGGTCTCAACCGAAGAAGGAAATGCCAAACAACTCTGGTATCTTTGCCAAGAAGACCCCAAACGGGATCACGAGTCAAACACAACTGAAATGAATGAACAAAAAGGTCTCAATGGACTGGAGCAAGGGGCCAGATGTAAAGATTGTCCTAGAGAGTCCCAAGGTTCTCCAAGGTGGGCAGCCATGGCGGATTCTACCAAGTTCTTTCCAAGTTCTACAGGTTTGGAGGATGGTCCTGTTGGCACACAGTGCCTGCTGTTTAAGGAGGTCCCAGTTAAGGGGTAATCCAGCAAATGTTAAGATCATATGAGATTTCTTTCTTTTTTTTTTAATTAATTTTAGTTTATATCATCCATTTCCACGAGATCTTGAGTTTCAAATTTTCTCCCCATCTTTCCCCCACCCACCACCCCAAAACAGCCATCCCCTTGTATAACCCCTCCCCAATCTATTCTCTCCTGTGTCCTCCCCCATCTCCCCTCTGACTTTCTGATAGGGCAGGGTGGATCTCCCTACCACAATGCCTGTGTATCTTAAGTCCCAGTTGGATGTAGTTAATAATAATAATAATAATTGTGTGTGTGTGTATATTTTTTAAACACTTGATTATAGAACTTTAAATTCAAGATTCTCTTCCTCCCTCATCACCCACCCCCACTGGAAGGGCAAGCCATCAAATACAGGCTGTACATGTGTAATTACGCAGAACCTCTCCATAGTGGGCACATTGTGAGAGACTAATTACATGTCCCTCCTTCCTATCCCGCCCCCCCCGTTCCACTCTCTACCCTGTCCCTCCCTGTCCCTGTCCCTCTACAGATGTGTGTACTTCCATCAATCTCCCCCCACTCCATCATCCCACCTCTCATCCCCCTTCCTCCTACTCTCCTGTGTGACAAGATGCCCAGTTTAGAGTTTATGTCATTCCTTCTGTAAGCCAAGTTCAATGAGAGTAAGGTTGACTCTTTCCCTTTTGCCTTCCTGTTCTCCCCCTCCATTGTAACAATTATCCTTTGCCTCTTCCATGAGATGCTCAACCCCATTCTGTCTCTCCCTGTCTCCTCTCAATCTAATCCTCTCTCACCTCAGGATTTCACTTTTTAGAATATTGTC
>CM053588.1:26396368-26481724 GCA_028646515.1 Pseudochirops corinnae
TTGTATAAGCCTCTCCAGGTAATTATGAAGTCCATCTCCTCCCCATTTCTTATAGTACAATAGTATTCCATTACATTCATATACCACAACTTGTTTAGCCATTCCCCAATTGATGGGCATCCCCTTAATTCCCAGTTTTTTGCCACTACAAAGAGAGCTGCAATAAATATTTTTATACATATGGGTCTTTAGGTAGTTTTCTTTTATGATTTCTTGAGTTATGATATCTAGGCCTTTGTTTTTCGGTTGGGGCTTTCAGGTAGTCCAATTATTCTTAAATCATATCTCTTTGATCTGATGTCCAGGTCAGTTGTTTGTGCTGAGAGAGATATGTTATATTTTCTTCTATTTTTTTTCAACCTTTTAATATATCTTATTGTCTTTTCTTTTAATATATCTTATTGTCTTGTGAAATTATTAGCTACTCTTTGGTCCATTTTAATTTTCAGAGAGTTTATTGCTTGGGCAGTTTGGTTCTCCAGTTCTAACTCCTCTGCTGGCTTCCATTTTCATATCTCTGACGGCTTACTGGGCACCTGGACCTGGATGTCCAGCAGACATCTTCAATTCAACCATATCCAAAACTGAGCTCATTATCTTTCCACCAAATCTTCCCTCTCTCAAAATTCCCTGTTGCTGTCAAAGACAGCACCATCTTCCCTGTCTCTCAGATTCACAGCCCAGGTGACATCCTAGGCTCCTCACGCTCTCTCACCCCCAGTATCCAATATGGTGCCAAGGAAGGCCTATTGGTTTTGCCTTTGTATCATCTCTGTCATACACCCCCTTCTCTCCTCTACGCTCCAGTACAGGCCCTCATCACCTCACTCATTTGGGTCACTCTTGGTTTATTGCAATAGCTTCATGGTTGGTTTCCCTGCCTCTCCATTCCAGTTTATTCTCCTTTCATCTGTCACAGAGATTTTCTGAAAGGGCAGGTCTGGCCATGTCACTCTGCACCTCTCCCTTCCGCCCCATTCAATGAACTCCACTGACTCCCCATCATTTCTAGGATCAAACGTAAAAGTTTTCTCTTTGGCATTTGAAGCCCTTCATAACTTGGCCCTTCGTTGTCATAGCTTGACAACCTTTCCAGCTGTCTTACACCTTACCTGCCTCCGCCCCCACTCCCCACCAACATGGACTCTGTGATCCCGTGATTCTGGCTTCCTTGTGCTTCAAACAAGACACTCCATATCTTGCCTCTGGCATTTTCACCGGTTCTCCCATGCCTGGAGTTTGCTCCCTCCTCATAGCTATCTCCTGTCTTCCCTGGCTTCCTTCAAATGCCCCCTAGAACTCACCTTTCCTGATCCCCCTTAAATCTAGTGCCTTCCCTCAGTTCATCTGACATGTAACTTGTTTGTACATCGTTGCTTGCATTTTCTCCCATTAGAGTGTAAGCTCCTTGTGGGAAGGGATTGGCTTTTGCCTTTCTCTGTATCCTTAGAGCTTAACACAGTGCTTGGAACATAGCTGGTGTTTAATAAATACTTATTAGCTGACTAGAAAATGTATTATTTTATTAAAAATTACTTATATATATTTCTTTCTTAAAATTGATTTATCTACTTTTAGTTTACAAGATTCAGTTCCACAATCCCTTGAGTTTCAAATTTTCTCCCCTTCCCCTCCCCCCCCCACCATGACAGCATGCAATCAAGTATAGGATCTTATATATATTTTGATAAGAAAAATCCTCCTTTTCCTCCCATCCCAAACTCCTTCCCCCATTGAAAAATGGGGGGGGGGAACCCTACCAGTTACACACATGTACATTTAAGCAAAACAAATTTTTTCATTGGTGATGAGCAAATATATGTGTGTGTGTGTGTATGTGTGTATATTATATGGATACATACACATTTATATATGATAAAGTAACTTTGATTATGTGGAACTGAAATGCTTCTTAAAATTAATGTACTCAAGATAAGAAAGAAAGCATCAAATGGGGAAAAAATCTTTGCATCAAATTTCTCTGATATGAATTTGTTATGTGTGTGTATAACAATGTTTTATATAGATATATAACTTAAGTGTGGGTGTATATGCATATACATACATATATATTTGTGTATAAAATAAAAAGTTAGCTATTCCTCAAAAGATAAGTAGTTAAAAGATGTGAAAAAGCAGGTCTTAAAAGAATTGAAGCCCATTGATAAACATATAAAAGAATACTCCAAATCACTAATAATAAGAGAAATGCAAATCAAAACCACCCCAAACCATCCAGAAAATCAACAAAGATAACAAAGGTGAGAACAGTCAACGTTAGTGGGGTTGTGGGAAGATCAGCACACTGGTGCATTGTTGGTGGAGCTGTGAAGCAGTACAACTATTTGGAATTATGCAAATAAAATAAAATAAAATGTCCATATTCTTTGACCCAGAAATTCCATTACTAAGCTTATGTCTCTAAGAGAACATTAATAAGAAGAAAGTTTCTATATACATCAAAATTTTTACAGTGGAACTTTATGCATTAGCAAAGAATTAGAAACAAAATAGATGCCCATTAACGAATAAATAAACAAATTATGTCAGAGTACTGTAAGAAATGATGAATTCAATATATACTGAGAAGCGTGGGAATATTTACATGAACCGATGCAAAGTGAGTAGAGCCAGGAATATGATGGACACAGTGACTGCCACCATATAAATGGAAAGAACAATGCAACAACAAAAATTAATTGTATAAGAACAAGCTCCCCACTCCTTTGTGGAGAGAAGGGGTGCTCAGAGATGTGGAGCAGTGTAATAAGGGCAGATTTTTTTTTAAAAAGATATTAATTAGTTTTATAGAATTTTTTCCTTTTCCGTTTTTTTAAAAAAATTCTTTCTTATAAAATAGGATTATTCCCTGGGAGGAAGGGGGAAATTTAGGTGATGTGTTAACAACTTATCAATAAAAATCCATTCTAAAGAAAAGGAAACTGTCTATGGGCCCCTTCCAGAGGATGATGTCCCAAGGTCTGTTTTCCACTGCAGGGCAGTGTCCACAACTCTCCTTAACTGATGGTGCCTTAGATGTCCATTGGTCCATGTTTCATTTGCAGTGACTGCTTGTGATGCAGTCTTTCCTAGTCATGCACTGGCTGGGTGTTTCTCTTGACTTGAGGTCTTCTAGCAGACTGGACAGCCAGTTCCAGTGTCATTGAGGGATTAGTGCTTAGCTGTAGGTGGGACTAGATGGGTGCTGAGATGCTGTATAATTCTTGGGCTCTGTGTTTATTATTGGAATGGGTGAAGGGTGTCTTGAAAGAAATGCCAGCTGGCTTCTTCCTTGGGACAGAGAGAGTTTGTTTTCTCTCATTCTTCCCCCATCCATCAATGCTGAAGCTTTACAATATCCCCCTCTCCCCTCACTCCAAGAACCACAAGACACTGAACTCTGGGGCCACCGTAGATTTTATTGCTGGAAGGGGAAGGGAGAGGGGAGAGCTCCCAAAGGGAGCAGGAGGCTCCACTGTGCAGAGCTCCAGGTAGTGGTTGGAGCTCCCAGTACAGGTGGTGTGGTCTTCTATTGTCTGGAACTCCAGGCAGGACACCTGGTGGGTGGAGTTCATTACCGAACTCCCGTTGTCTGGAATTCTACACAGTAGTTGGAGCTCTGGGGATAAGAAAGGGAGGGGTGGGGCTCCAGGTGGTGTGTACATGTAGGGGGCCAGTAAGGTGGAGGCCCTTATTTCTGAGCAGGGATCATATCATCAATGGACTGGCCCTTCTCCAGTTTCTTCTCCATCTCCACCATGAGCTTCACACCATCCACTACCAACTGCACCTGCTCCACTTCGGAGGAGCCCAGTCGGTCTGCGTTGGACACATCAAACACAGAGCCCACAGCTGCTGTGTCCACACCACCTGTAGGGTAGGTAGAAGGGAGAAGATGGGGGAATGGCTTGAAGGAAGATCATAAAATGTTTGAGTGAAGAGGCAGGGACCAGGGACCTGGAGACAGATATCCAGCATCCGTGGAACCACACATCTACCTAGATATCAGATATCACAATATCATTGGCACCTAGCATTTACAGAGCACCTAGCATGTCCTGGGAACTGTGCTAAGCACTATACAGATACTATGTCATTTGATCCCTACTACAACCCTGGGAGGGAAATGCTGTTATGATCCCGTTTTACAGTTGAGGAAACTGAGGCAAACAGAGGTTAGGTAACTTCCCCAAGATCACACAGCTACTAAATCTGAGTCTGGATCTGAATTCAGGTCTTCCTGACTCTATTCCCAAGCCCTCTATTCACCATACCACCTAGCTACTCTAATAGATAATATCCATATACAATATCCATGAAGATATATAATGCCTGTGGAAGAACCCAATACCCATGGAGGTACCCAATGCCCATGGAAATATCTAACACCCATGAAGATAGCCAGCGTTCATGGAGTTGTATGGGACACCCAATATCCATGGTAAGAGCCAACACCCATAGGGCTATATAACACCCATGAAGATATCCAATGTCCATCCAATTTCTTGGGTTGAACATCCACAGCACAAATCCATGGAGATACTGATTGCTCACAGAAGCCCCAGTCCAGTCTTCATGCAGACACTCAATAATTGACCAGGATGATGCTTAGTACCAGGGGTGGGCCATGCCACATTCACCCAGGGCAGCTGGATGAGCGAGTACCCACCTGTGCCCCGCTTCTGCAGACGCAGGCGGGTGAGGATCTCTTCAAACTTGGGGTGCTTGCTGAGGTGTGCCAGTTTGACATGCACACCCCCACGCAGGCCAGTACCAAGATTGGAAGGGCAGGTGAGGACGTAACCAAGATGTTCGTTCCACATGAAAGGGTGGCCAGCCTTCTTGAAGATCTCTTCGATCTGGGGAGGGGAGGAGGAGAGAGGATGAGTCACTGTGACAGGGGAAGTAGTCATCATAAGGGGATAGAGATTGTACCTGTGATTTCCTCAGTATAAGGCACAAACACAAAGTCTGTGTCTCAGGCTAGTTTTGAGCCCAGTTCTTCCTGACTCCAAGGCCAACTTTCTACCCACATCCTGGCTGCTTCCTGCTAATCACAAACCCTGCTATATATTTAGCATTTCTCCAGGCATCCCTGTGTGGTTGGGGGTGTGAGGATGGTAATTCTTGTTTTATAAAGGGGTGAATGGATAACATGGAAGGCAGTGGGATCTAGGGGACAAGGAGCCAACCTTAGGGTCAGAAAGACCCAGGTTCAAGACTTGTCTCTGCCCCCCACTGTGACTCTGGGCAAGCCAGGAAGATCTCGAAGGTGAAATTTCAGACAAGCTGCCCTGAGGGAGGGAGTTTCCCAACTAGGGATCTCCACATAGCCAGGAGACCCCAAATCTGAACAAAAATACCTGCTACAAATGGGAACTCAGAAAGATGAAGGGTCTTCCCCCTAGGAAATAGATATCCAAGTTGGAAATGGAATCCTCACTTTCTGACCCCAAGGCTGAGATTTTACACTATCATTAGGGGGTTCTGATTAAAGAAATTGGGTCAGAGGTCAAAATTCAAAATCAGAATTAAAGGGCTGCTGCCCCAAGAGATCAAGTCAGAGAGGACCCTCTCTGGACCTCAGTTTCCTCATCTGTAAAATGAGAGAGTTGTACAAGAGGGCCCCTGATGTTCCTCCCTGCTCTAAATCTGTGACCCTCTGCCCATTTTGATGCTGATGCGTGTCCTTCCGAGGTGTGCAAAGGAGGTACCAGGAACAATGAGTTACGCTGGGAGGATGCCAGATGGCTTCCTGTTTCTCCCCAAGGCCTCACACCCAGGAATGTCCGCCTGGCCCTCCTAAGCAGCGCCCTCCCTGTGTCCTTTGGTCTGGGTCTCCCTTGCAACCCTCCCCCCTCCTCCTCTGCAAGCTGGTGTCCTGAGCCCTTCGCAATGGGGCTCCCACGGGCTCCCTTTCTCCCTATCCTGTGCTTGATCAGAGGGTACTCGAGCATTTCCCCAACACAAATTGTCTTCTATTGATTTTCTATCAATTTTTCATTTATGTCAACAAGGCAATCAGCATTTAAGCATTTATTACGGATCAGGCACTGTGTTAAATGCTGTAGATTCGAAGGAAGGCAAAAACTAACCTCTGTTCTCAAGAAGCAGGCAGTCTAACGGGAAGCTAGGTGGGCAGCTGTGTGTGTGTGTGTGTGTGTGTGTGTGTGTGTGTGTGGACGCACACACGCACACACACAGGACAGCATAGACAGACATATGTGTCATGCAGGCTCAGTATGTGGTATATATGTAATATATCATGTAGACAATGTGTGGTGTGTGCGCGTGCACATACACACATGTGTGTCATGAAGACTGTATGTTGTGTACATACTATGTATATATATACATACAAGTAGTATGTATATGTACTTAGTAACATACATTATATATACGCAACACATATACACACGATACGTGTTTAATATATGTACGTACTATCATATTGTGCACGTGTGCATGTATGTATTATATATGTACATGTTGTCTTCCTAAATAAAATAAAAGCTTCTTGAGGATGAGGACTGTCTCTTATCTTTGTATCTCCAGTGCCTAACACAATGCTTGTCCATAAATGTTTGCTGATCGATTGCCCTAGACACCAAAATCACCAAAGATAGTTCTGTCTGAGATTTGGGTCAGACACCCATTTCTCTGATGCTGTAACATTTGCAAAGCACTTTCCCCTAAATATCCCTTTGAGGTAGGCAGTGAAAGTATTTAAATATCTCCATTTGGCAAAGGGGGAAACTGAGGCAACTTTCCCATGGTCACACAGGAGATGAGTTGAGATTGTAGGATGTTAGATCTGGAAGGGCCCTTAGGGACCATCTAGTCCAGGGGTTCTTAACCTTTATGTGGCATGGAACCCTTCTCAAAATAATACTTTTAAAACATAAAAATGCATAGGATTGCAAAGGAAAGCCAAGGTTAGTGGTGCCAGTTTTTCCCATTCAAGTCCACAGACCCCTTGACATCTGTCCATGAATCCCTTGGGGTTAATCTAGAACTCCTGATCTAATCTGAGCCCCTTGTTATACAAATGAGGCAACAGACCTAAAACACAATCTTAGTATCATAGATTTGGCACCAGAAGGAACCTTAGAAACCAGCTAGCCCAAACCCTTCCTGCTACAGATGGAGAAGCTGAGGTTCCTAAGGTAACAGGGACTAGAGTTGTATTGGAATTAGTATCTGAGCTCAGGTCTCCTGACTCCTAGTCCTGGGCTGTTTTCATTCCATAGCCACAGAGGGTGGTGTCAGTGGCCAGAGGTCTGGGGTCATAGCCCACCTTCTGCAGCCCCACACAGAATCGACGGAAGACCTCCTTCATGTTGCCTCCCTTCTCCATGGAGATGACCCTCAGATGGTCCTCCTCATTCACCCACACCAAGAAGCTCTTGTTGTCATTGTGCCTAAGGGAAGAAAGAAAGGGGATCAGAGGATCATCGAGATCCCCAAATCCCTTGCCCCCTCCTCCTCCCTGAATGGGCTGCCCAGCATGGGAAGGGACTGTAACCTTGGAGGAGGAGATAGCTGGGAGAAGGTGTAGAGGAAAGAGGTCTGAGAAGTGCACGTTCAGGTCATAGAATGGCAGGCTCCTTAAATCGCAGTTTTCCCATCACTCTTCCTTCACCTCCTCTGAGGCCTGAAGAGCCCTAAACTTCTAGATTCTTAGAAGACTGGAATCTCAGCATCCTAGAGGAGGTGGTTCTCATGCCCTAGATTCTTGGAATCACAAGGATCCTAGATTTGATCACCCCTACATTTTTATGTTCTTAGCCTCAGAGCTAGAGCTGGAAGGAACACAGAAGCTATATTGTCCAAGTGCCTCATTTCCCAGAGAGGGAAGAGATTTGTTCAAGAAAACATGGTTCACACATGGCAGAGCCAGAATTTGAGGCCAAGGACTCTGATCCCAAATCAAAAATGCTTCCCAGTGCTACTGTACTAGAATTTGAATTTTCTGAAACTTAAAATCTTAGGATTTCAGAATTCTGGAATCCCAGGAATGCCAGGCTCTTAGATCTTATGGAAATTGGCCAGCCCTACTCTCTCCTCATATATATAACCCCACTTTCACCTAAGCCTGGGGTGGATGTTCTGAGGGTGAGTGTATTCAAGGAGACGTGACTCCTAATTGGCTGAGAGAACCTTGAGCCAGGACACTTTGCAAGTGAAGGAGGGACATCCATGAATTTGCTGGAGCCAGCCTTGAAGAGAGGACCTTAAGAGACATGCCTCAAGAGAGAGGAAAGGAAGGGACTTTCGATTGGCCAGAGCCCTGGGGCCACAGCCACATGGAGGAGCTGAGCCCCACCATGAGTCTTGACTTCAAGCACTTGCAGCCTCAGAGCCTGCAGACTATTTCTGCTTGCTGTTCTTTTGTTTTGGATAGAGACTTACTAGCTATGCGTGATGGTCTTTTGTAGGGCTGTCAGCATGTTCCTTCTTGAGAGGGATCAAGGAAATGGCTTTCATCCTGAACTCAGACCCAGACCTAAGACTAGACCATACGAGGGGTGGCAGATAGATGCCATTCTAGAGTAAGGCTAAAGGAGAGGTCTCCCGGCCCCGATGGTCTTGTTCCGCCTGTCTCCAACAGCTGTCAGCATAGCACCAACAAAAGTGGCCAGATCCCGGATCCTATCAGTCTTGTGTACAGATGGGGAAACTGAGGCTCAGAGAGGGAGGAGAAGGGACCTTCTCCCGGTCATTTAGGATGGCCAATGCAGAGCCCAGAGACCATTTTGGCAGTGGGAAGCCAAGTGGGAGGGGGCTCCTCACCAGATGCCACGGGCATCAGGCCAGTCCCGGGCCATGCCAGAGGCCAGGAGCAGGGGGGAGACGGGCTTGTCGAAGAGGAAGTGGTCATCGATGAGCTGCTGCTGTTCCTGCTCCGTCATGCTCTTCAGGGGGTAGTATTTGCCCTTGAACTCGCCAGTCAGACTGTTGAGGGCTGGGGGGAGGGAGGAGAGCATAGAGTCAATGCCACTGGAGGGTGGCTGTGGGTGGCATCTGAGCTGGAGGTCCATATGTGCTGGAGGCATCTCTAGAGGGGAGGTTTTAGAGGGGCTAAGGCAAGGAACTGGATATGGGGGCATAGAGAAAAGTTTCTTCAAAAAGGACAAACAGACAAGGTCTTTCCTGGGCTTGGAGGTAAAGGGGGCTCCTCACCATTGACACTCAGGGATTCCACTGCGCGACGCTCTCCCCGGGAGCAGTGGGGGGGCAGGGTGTAACCTTTGATGCTTCGGCCTGTCCGGACGCGGCTGCTCAGCACGTAGTTGGGGTCTAGGTCATCACCACCCTGAGGGACAGCATAGCAAAGGAGGCTGGCTTAGGGAGGGATCGATGCCTCCCCTCACAATGCCCCTCAAAAGGCACCTCTGGACAGAGGCTAGCCTAGCTCAAACCTGCCTGCCCTTTGGCCCCAGGCAAGACTCCCCCTTCCCCATCCCTTCATATGCCCTCATCCCTCCCCTTCAGTGCCCACCTCCCTCCATCAATCCCCATCTTGCTCAGTCTCCCCTAATTTCTCTCCATCTCCCCATCTTCCTCCATCAGTGCTGGTCTCCTTCACTCTCCCCAAGTCCTTTGACCTTCCATCTTCCCACTTCCTACCCTTCCTTTCTCTTCCCTCCCATCAAACATTTCCCCAGTGCTTCCACCTTGAGGTTCTCATGGTTGAGGTCGGTCTTATGCTTGTCTGTGGGCTTGTAGCCCCCGTGCCGATCCTGAATGATGGGGTCAAACAGGTCCTTGAAGACGACATAGGACTCCTCATCACCAGCCACACAACCCACAGTCATGATGAAGGGATGGCCTATGTGAGGGGATGAAAGGGGAGTCAGAAGTCGTAGAATCCCAGAAGCTTAAAACAAACACAGAATGTCAGAGCTGGAAGGGACCTTAAGACATGGAATGCCAAAGCTGAGAAAACCGGTATGGAATATCAAAGCTGAAAGAGAATTTGGAAATCTCCTGAGTAGCTCACAAACAGGATATTTTGGGACTTGAAATCTGGTATAAACCATGGTAAAATGACAAAAACAAACAGGGATAAATGTAAAGTTTGACACTTGGACTCAAAAAATCAATTTCACAAGTACAAGATGAGATGCTCATGGCTAGGCAACAGTTTGAAACTTAGCCAGGGGTTTTAGGAGGAGGCAGGACCCTCACTATGTATGACCAGATATGATAAAGAGGTTCTTGTGAGATCTTGGGCTGTGGTAAGAGATGTGTGCTTTCCAAGAATGAGGCTGGCCGACTCCTAGCTGGAGTTGTGTGCTTGGCACTAGAAGCCATGGCTCCAGTAGGAGATTGACAATCCAGAGGCTGTCCAGGGGAAGCCAACCAGGAGGGTGCAGGACCTAACGGTCCTACCATATGGGGATCCACTGAAGGAACTGGGAATGTTTAATCTGGAGAAGCCTTGGGGTGACATGCTGGTTTTCTGTGAAGGTATGAAAGGTTGGCATGTGAGAGGGCTTTTATCTTCCCTGTTTGGCTCCACAGGGTGAAATTAGAAGTATTGGGCAGAAGTTTCTGAGCAACAAATTTATGTTTGAAGAAAGGCTACACTTTCTGATACTGAGAGGTGGCGACTCCCCCTCATCCCAGGTCTTCATGCATCAGTCAAAGTCAGATGGACTCTTGTGGGCAGTGGGATCACAGAATCCTAGCTTGAGCCTGGAAGGAATGGAGCTCAGAAAAAAATCTAATAAACGCAATTAGAGGATAGATCACTGGGCCTAGAGTCAGGAAGACCTGAATTCAAATGTAGCTGTGTGACCCTGGGCAAGTCACTTAACCTGTTGACCTCAGTTTCTTCATCTGTAAAATGGGTGTAACAATAGAACCCATCTTCCTAGGTGATTGTGAGGATAAAATGAAATAGTACTTGTAAAAACACTTTGAAAACCTTAAAGTGTTATAATTTTTTATTGTTACATCTTTATTTTAAAGATGAGGATGCTGAGATGGTGGGGGGGAGGGGCTTACCCATGGTCATGCAGGTAATAAGTAGCAGAGACTGTATCTGAACCCCAATCCAACACCATACCACTATGATGCCTTGTAGGATGGGAGGAGAGGTCCTTGTTCATATGTGGGTTGGAACATGTGTCTGTGAAGGTCCTTCCAATTCAGAAATCCTGGGATTCTGTGAAATGCCAATCTGGGAACCCAAGGGGATGGGGGTGGGGTGGGGCGGTAGCAAAAAGAGCGGGCCAGGAGATGCAGACTGTGGCAAGAAAGACACACAATTTGTCTGGTACCTCTTTCCTAATGCCAGATTTAACTTTTGGGGAAGGCAACTAGGTGGTGTAGTGGATAGAACACTGACTCTGGAGTCAGGAAGACCTGAGTTCAAATCTGATCTCAAACATGTACTAGCTGTATGAGCCTGGACAAGTCACTTAACCCTGATCACCGCCCCATAAAATGTTAGGAGGAAGTAGAGGGAGCACTGGGATTTCTCGACAGCACTCTGGGCTTCCACAGAACAGAGTTTAGGAAGGACAGAGTGTGAGCCACCCAGCTGGACAGATAAAAGGCATGGGGGTAAGGGACAGAGCAGGACATGGTCTCTGCCAGTCTCAAGCACAGGTGTAGTAGAGGCTTTTGAGAGCATTTATGCAAATGCAGAGACATTGTAGGGGAGGAAACCAGGGGCCTGAGAGGGAAAGAGGCTTGGCCAAAGTCATTGACCTAGCTGAGGGCTAGAACCTTAGTCTCCTACCTCCCAATTTACAGATCCCTGTGGGTCTATTTGAGGATTTTGTTGGGGGGGGGGGGGTGAGGGTGGGCAGGGCTCCCACAGGGTTTATAAGTGATTCTGAGATTACCTATGAGTTTTATAAACTCATATCTATGAATTTTCCATAGTTCCCACCTATGGAAATCTCAATATATCTAAGGGATATTTATGGGCTCTTGCATCCAGGAAATGCCCTGGTCCATATCTGGCCACTGGCCCCAGATGGCTCTGGAGGATACAGTGAGGCTGGTGGCTTTGCACAGCCCTGCCTCACTTAAATCCAGTTCACTTGCATGTCATGGCATCACCTCCCTGATGTCATGGTCCTCTTTGAGGATAAAGGACAAACAACAATATGTAGGATACTTGGGAGTGTCTATTGGAGGACCTGTGAGAGTCCATGGGGATTATAGAATGATAATGTGAGATCTGGAAGGAACCTTAGGGGTCATCTAGTTCAACCCCCTCACTTTACAAATGGAGAAACTGAGGCCCAGGGGTCTGAGGTGGTGTGTCCTCGGTCATACAAGTAGTAAACATCAGAAGTGACTCCAGGGACTCCCTTTTCTACTGTTCCATATGGGGAGGGAGGGGACAGCAGAGCTGTCTGAGAGGTCCTTGGTGTGTCTATGCGGGTCTAAGGTTGTTCTTCAGAATTCCTAGGAAGATCCTGGAGCGATCCCCTGAATGTATTTATGGGGGTCTGGGTCCATCTATGACAGTCTCAGGGAGATCTGCCAGGTGGTCCATGGATATCTGAGTTAGATTCTTGGCATGTCTGTGGGGATGTTTAGGAGTGTATGGGGATGTTGATGGCTCTCTCTTGGGTGCTGGGGGTGTCTAGGGTGGCTCTGAGAGTGTCTCTGGGGCTGTGGGGTTTTTATGGCCATCTCTGAGGGTGTCTAGAGTGGCTCTGGGAGTGTCTCTGGGGCTGTGGGGTGTTTATGGCCATCTCTGAGGGTGTCTAGAGTGGTTCTGCGAGTGTCTCTGGGGCTGTGGGGTGTTTATGGCCATCTCTGAGGGTGTCTAGAGTGGCTCTGGGAGTGTCTCTGGGGCTGTGGGGTGTTTATGGCCATCTCTGAGGGTGTCTAGAGTGGCTCTGGGAGTGTTTCTGGGGCTGTGGGATGAGCCCCACTCCCCATCACTGTTGCTCAGTGTTGGTCTCTCACCTGGGTTGTCCACACCGGTCTGGATGACATCATCCAGGGTGAAGCCAGAAGGTGTCTCCTTGTCCCGGAGTTTCTTATACAGGTCTGGAGTGAGCACCTTGGCCATGTGGTTGTTATGTTTGCTCAGGTCCGGGTACTCCTCCTCCGGCTTGAAGTTGAGCTTGTACTTGTTGTGGGTGTTTCCGAAAGGCATGGTGGCGGCAGGGTAGGACCTGTGGGGCAGGAGCATGGGTCACTAGGGCCAGCCGTAGGGGCTTAGCTGGAGGAGAAGGACCCCAGGGGTCCAAGAAGGGTTGTCCTGGTGGGAAGGCTGCTTTAGCTGGGGCGAGATCAAGGTAACTTGGAGCCCAAAGAATCTTCACCTCAGTAGCACCTTAGAACCTCAGACCCCAAAGAATCCTGGGCTTGGAAGAACCTTAGAACTTTAGACTCCACAAAGAATTTTTGCCTTGGTAGAACTTTAGAACCTTGGACCCCATGGAATCTTAGAGTTGGAAGAATCTTAGAACTTTCAAGAATCTTAAGTGAAGTAGAACTTTAGAACCTTGGATTCAATAGGATCTTAGACTGAGAAGAACCTTAGAAACAGAATATTAGTCTCAGGAGATCCATATAATCTCAGACCCAATAGAATCTTAACCTCTTAGAACCTTTGACTCAGAATTGTAGGATCTGAGGTTCTAGAAAGTCTTAGATGGATGGACTTTGGATGGATGGATCTTGTTCAACCCTCTCAGCATATAGATGGGGAAAACAAGGCCAGAGAAAAGAAGAGAAGAAGGAGCTAGGAGCAGACTTGGAGAGATGGGAAGGAGGTCAGGGGAATGTTAGGAGTTGAGTGGGATTGCAGAAAGTCTTAGGAGAGGGGAAAACATTAGAGTTGGGGAAAGCCTAGGGACCAGACCTCAGTTTTCCCATCTTTAAAATGGCAGGGTTGGACTAAATTATCTCTTAGGCCCCTTCCCGTTCTAGATGCTACTGGGCTCCTAAATGAAGGAAGACTGGGGGGAGGGAGAAGTGAGGGGTGGAGAAGGAGCTGGGGGAGTGGTTGGAGCTGCCATCCCGGGGGGGATATTTTTAGCCTATGGACTCCGCCCCCCACAGCTGTGACCATTCTCTCTCCCCCCCCACATTCCGGGGGCTCTGTTTGCACCGAATCAGCGGCTCTGGAGCCAGGGGGGAGGTGGGAGAGGACAGTGGCAGAGGACACAAGCCCAGCCCTAAGGGCTAGACAAAATCAGCCAGCAGCCGTTGGCCTCAGGGCCCCATGAGACCTGACACAAGGGGGGCATCTGTCTCCTGGCCCATGTGCGGGACACATATGGGCATGCACACAGGGGCACACACAGGGGCACACACACAGTCATTGGGGCATCCCCTGCACCCAGAGAAGCCCAGAAGGTCATCATACACAGACATAGGCACAGGCAAGGTCAGGGAATCACAGAGGTAGAGCTGAGAAGGACCATCCAGGTCATTTGTCCAGATAAGGAGACTGAGACCCTCAGAATCATAGTCAGATACATGGAGAGGCAATCTATCACAAGTGGACACATTTATAGTTGTGCATGCATACACATGTGCACGCACACACACGTACACACTCACACACACACACACACACACACACAGTCACACAGGCCCTCAATGATACACAGGTACAGGGAGAGGGACCCAACAGCCCCCATGTAGTCACATACAAGTCACAGATGGAAAACAGAGCCAGCCAGACTGAGCAGACCTACAAGGAGATCCAGGGCCATGCCCACCTAGACACAGCTGTAAGGTCCTAGTCGGATAGGAGCCCACTCTATGCAGGAGAAGGTGGGGAGGCAACTTTAGCCCCTTCCCCTCTTTAATTTCCCCCAACCTCCCCTTCCCTTCCCTCCCCTCCCCTGCCAAACCGCTTGGGGCCATACCTGGGCTGGGCTGGACTCTCTCTGTGTCCCCTACAACTGATGAGTGACCCAGGGGTCTGGCAGGGTGGCCCCTGATTTATATAGGAGAGCCAGAGGAGCTGTCATCTGCAGGGGCCAGGCCGGCCCCCTAGAGGGTGGGAGGGAAGCTGAGCTGCCCACTGGGCATTGTGCCTGGGCAAGGGAGCATGGTTGGCCCTAGGCTCCCCCCAGCTGGGCCCCGGGGTCCAGGAGTGCCTTGTATGGGCGGCTGAGGGGAGCCCAGCTTGCCCCCCCCAACAACAAGTGCTGAGTTGCACTGGAAGGAACAGCTGGCTCCAGGCTGGGGACATTGGGGAAGAAGGGGAGGACACGTCCCTGGTTCCTGAACTGGGCCCTTCCCCCTCTTTGGGCCAGGGTCCAACTCTCCAGTCCTAGACAGCCTGGGGCCCCATATCTCTCAATCTCTTATCCCTCCCTTCTCAATTTATCTTTTCACACCCTCCTCAGACCCTTGGGCTCCCATATCCTCAGACTCTAAGCCTGACCTTTAACCTTTCACTTCTTCCCTGACCCCCAACCCTCAGCCTTAGAATTCCACTTTAAAATTTTTATCTTCACCCTTGACCAGCCTCTGAAGCTTCTTCGCTTTAGCCTCTGACCTCACTCTCGGCTTCTGCCCCCCCGCCCTTAGCCTCTGCTTCACATCCTCAGCCTCTGTCCCTGCTCTCAGCCTCTACCCCGCTACTCTCAGTCTCTGCTCCACACCCTCTGCCTCTGACCTCACTCTCAGCCTCTGCCCCCCACCCTCACCCTCTGTCCCTCTTCTCTGTTTCTGGGCCCCTAACTCCCCCTCACCTTCCCCAACCCAAAGATCGGATATATTAGGGGCTCAGGTGGGAAAGTAAGTAGAAGGAAGAGATTTGAAGTCAGGACTAGGAAGGGCTGGTGCCATCCCCCTGGACCCCCTCCCTGTCTCTCCCAGTAGTAAGAGATTCCTCTTCATACCCAGGCTCTCTTGATGCTGAGAGAGACATAGTTCTTCCTCAAAGATTGCTGCCCTGAATGAGGGCAGGCCATTCAGAGGTGGTGGACTGAGGCCCAGGCACCATAACCCTCAGCCCTGGAAGGATATTTTTAGAGGTGCCCAGAGGCTTTCTTGGTTCTCCTCCTCTGGGGACAGGGAGGCCAGGACCTTGGTGGGGGCGGAGGCTGGGTGGGTTGCAGAGGCAGGTGTGACTGGGGGAAGGAGGGGGAGCCCAGGCACGTGGGGGTCTAATTATAACCAGCTGCTGCCTGGGCCTTACAAGGACAGCAGCCTGCTCCTTTGGTGTGACTGCCCCCTCCCAACAGCAGAGTACCCTCTGGGGGGCTCTGCTTGTACAGAGCCCCCAGGCTTGCAGGCAGATAGAGGGCTGAAAGTTGGGACTCTCTCCAGAGTTCCCACAGTGTCTCTCCTGTCCACACCCACTTGTCCAGTCAACCCTCAGCCCCATCTGGGGCATAGCACCCCACCTCCCCTCCAATCCTGGGCACCTGCTCTATACTCCCACCTCCCCCACAACTGCTGGAGAGCTCCAGGCTCCCTGTTTGCGTCACCCCCTCCCTAGTCCCTTCACAATGCCTCTAGTGGGAAACCCCAGGGATTACACTATTGGGAGGGGGTGCATGGTTGTAGATGTGAATGTGTGGGTGGTATTCGGTCCCAATCCCTAATTCACTTGAGACCTCTCCTTTCCACTCTCCAAAATAGTGTTGCCTCCTCCAGGAGACAGGTGGGTTTGCTCCTCCCCTGTCCTCTGAATGGACCCTGGTTGTCCCCCTCCATGCTCCACCCCCACCCTATCCCCCATACCCTGGCCCTCCCTCCCTTCCCTGTCCCCTGGGACTGGCCTTATAGGGTCTGCTTCTGCCCTAAGGAGGAGGTACCTCATATATCATAGGGAAGAAAAGAAGGGAGCTTGGGGGGAGGAGGCAAAGGAGAAACGTGAAGGCCCTTCTGTCATCGCCCCCACCCCCTGTCAAGGACCATTCCCTAAGACTCAGCAGGACAGCTGCCCTCAAAAGCAGCTGTTCTCTGTAAGTGTGGTTCCACAGCGGCATCTACAGGTGGGATTAGGGACCTGCTTGGGCTGGAGAAGAGAGCATGTGATTCAGAGATTTGTTCAACTATGAGAAAATCCTAGAATGTCAGAGCTGGTGTGGGGGGTGGCTGTGGGGGCCTCTGTCAGAAGGGGGAATGCTGAAAATTAAAGTCATCTTAGGATATAAATTAGGGGAAGCAGACTTCCCATGCTCCCATTCATTGACTCATCCCCCTACTCCTTATACTCCAGAGACAATTCTGCTTTTGGCTCTTCTCTAAGAAGGAACGTAAAATAGATATTCAATGTACAAATATGAGCTGGGTACAGAGCAGGCAATCTTCCCCTGATCATGAAAGGTGTAAGTACAAAAGAACTGTAGCGTGTGTTACAGAATGACCAGAACAGAATTCAGTGGCTGACATTATTACCTGTACAATAAGTCAGTTAACAAGCCTCTTCAGTGCTTCACACAGAAACACTGAAGATACAAAAGAGGGCAGAAAACAGTCCTTACTTCCAAGGAGCCTAAATTCTAACAGGGAGACAATATAAAAATGATAAACATATAGATATATACTGAGAAAGCAGTGCAATATTACTGTGCTGTAAGAAATGTCAAATAGGATGAATATGGAGAAGCCTGGAAAGATTTATATCAACTGATGCAAGGTGAAGTTAGAATCACCAGAAAACCCATATACAGAATGACTACAACAGTGTAAATGGAAACAACAGCCAGAAAACAATAAAAAATGAATGTTATAAAATTACAAAGAACAAGCTTGGCCCCAAAGTAGAGACTTGAGAAGATACCTTCCTCCATTTCTTTGCAGAGATAACAGGTCCATGAGTGTGGAATATTGCATCCATTTTCAGATTTTTTCCCCCCACATATTGATCAGTTTTGATGATTTTTTTCTCTTCTAGATCTTTCTCTTTCCAAAAAAATTCTTTGTTATATAGAATGGCTGTCTGGGAAGGGGAGGAGGAAGGATATAGGGGAAATTTTAGTTAATATAAAAACAGAAGATAGCAATAAAATTATTTTTTAAAGGATATGTGTGGAATAGTTGGAAAACAATCTCAGGGTCTGCCAATACCAGATCTCAAATGACAATGCAAAGCAATAGTCACTGAAACCATTTGGTCCGAGTTTAAAAAAGAGAGAGGCCAATCAGTAAGACAGATTAGTTACCCAACATTCAAAAGCAAACACAACAGACTAAGTTTGATCAACCAAAAGGCTCCAATGACTGGAGAAAGGACTCATTATTCAGCAAAAACTACTGGGAAAACTGGAAACAATTTGACTGAAATTAGATTTAGACCAACACTTTACACCATACTCCAAGATATAAAAGGTCACATCATAAATAAATTAAAGGAGCAAGGAAGAAATTACCTTTCAGATCTATGAAGAGGGGAAGAGTTCAGGACCAAGCAAGTGATAGAGAAGTTCCCACAAGATAAAATAGATGATTTTGATTACATAAAATTTAAAAGTTTTTGCACAAACAAATTGAATGATCTAAAAATTAGAAGGGAAACAGGTAACTGGAGAGGGGGGCATCTTTGCAACAAGGTTCTCTGATAAAGACCTCATTATCTATGAGAAGACCTTTATGAACAGAGGAAAGAAAGAGGTGAGCAGAACTAGGAATGATTGAGATTTATGACTAAGAGCAGTTTCCAATAAATAAATGCACAAAGGGATGAATAGGCAGTTTTCAAAGGAAGAAATCCAAGCTACCAACAATCATGAAAAAAATATTCTAAGTGATAAAAAACCAAAGGGGTTTATTAAGCACCTACTGTGTGCTAGGCATTGTACCAAGTCAGAGAATAAAAGAAAGCCAAAGAAAATCTCTGTTCTTCATGGAGCTCCCAGACTAATAGGTGGAACAACAATTGTGTACAAACAATATACATACAGGAAAAATTGTATATCATCCTGAAGGAAGGCTCTAAGGTTAGAGAGGACTAGGAATGGTTCATTGTGCAAGGTGGTATTTGCAGGAATCCAGGGAAGCCAGGAGTTGGACATGAAGAGACAGATCTAGTTCCAGGCATGGAGAACAGCCAGTGTTGGTGTCCACAGTCAGGAGATGGAGTGTCATTTTTGAGGAAGAGCAGAAAGGTCAATGTCACTGGATTGTAAAGTGTGTGAGGGTAGGATGCTTAAAGTGTAAGAAGACTGAGAAGTTTGGAGTGGACCAGATTTGGGAAGGACTCTGAGTGCCAAACAGAGTGTTTGATCTTGGTTACTGAAGATAGTAATAGGGAGCTTGTGATGTTTATTGAGTAGGTGAGTGACGGGGTCCAATCTGCCCTTGAAAAAGATCGATTTGCCAGCTGAGTGGATGGGGCATTGGAGGCAGGGAGACTGATTACTAATAATTAGAGAAATGCAAATTAAAGCAAATTTGAGGTTCTGTCTCACACTTAGATTACTGAAGAGGAAAAGGAGAAATGTTGAAGGGACTGTTAGGAAATACCTGCTGCATATACTGGTGTTGGAAATATTAATTAATCAATACACATTTATTAAGTACCTACTATGTGGCCCCTACTAAACAGCTAAGCCTTGGGGATACAGGAAGAGGCAAAAGATAGTTCCTGCCCTTAAGGAGCTCACAATCTAATTGGAAGGGGGCAGCATGCAATAAGTATGTACAAATAAGCTATCTACGGGATCAGTTGGAAGTAATTAACAGAGGAAAGGCACTAGAGTTAAGAGGAATTGATCTGGCCAATCTGGAGAGAAATTTGGAACCACGCTTCCCAGATTCACTGACCTGGCGACCCTTGAGACATCTGTGCCATGACTATGCCTATACCCCAGTGAAATCATAGGAAAAGTATCTGTATATACAAAAAATATTCACAGTAGCTCCTTTTAGAATAGCCAGAAATTAGAAACAAAGGACAATGTGCTTCTATGAGAGAAATTGTGGTATATAAATGTAATGGAATATCATTGTGCCTAAAGAAATGATAAAATGTACAATTTCAGAGCAAAATGAGAAGACCTTTATGAACTGATGCAGAAAGAGGTGAGCAGAACTAGGCAAACAATTTATACAATGACAGCGTTATAGGAAAAAGAAAAACCAACTTTGCAAGGCTTTAGAACTGTGATCAATGTAACGATAAACCAAGAGAATAAAAAGGAAACATTCCACTAACCTCCTGGCAAAGAATCAATGAATTTAAAATGTAGCGACGCATATTGTAAGACCTACATGGCTTATGTAGGTATTTGTTTTGCTGAACTCTGTAGCTATGTATTGGGGGATATGATTCACTTTGTTTTGTTTCTTTAATTTGCTATGTTGGGGAGATAGTGGAAGTAATAAGTTAATTTTTAAAATACTTGCTGCTGGGTGGCACAGTGGATTGTGTGATTCTGGACAAGTCACTTAAACTCTGCCTCAGTTTCTTTAACTGGAAATGGGTATAATAATAGTACCTTTCTTGTAGAATTGTTGGGAGTTCAAATGACATAATATTTGTAAAGTGTTCAGCACAATGCCTGGAATATAGTAGGTCCTTATTTTTATTTTTTGCTTAATAGTATTTTATTTTTCCCCCAGTTATGTGTAAATGTAGTTCTCAACATTACTTTTGTAAGATTTTAAATTCCAATTTTTTTTCTCCTTCCTCCCCAAAACAGTGTGCAATCTGATATAATTTATACATGTACAATCATATTAAACACATTTCCACATTAGTCATGTTGTGAAAGAAGAATCGGAAGAAAAGAGAAAAACCATGGGAAAGAAAAAATGAAAATCATATTCTTCGATCTGTATTCAGACTCCATACTTCTTTCTCTGAATGTAGTTAGCATTTTCCACCATGAGTCTTTTGGAATTTTCTTGGATCATTGTATTGCTGAGAAAAAGCTAAGTCTATCACAGTTGATCATCACATAATGTTGCTGTTACTGTATACAATGTTCTACTTCTGCTGACCACTTTGTATCAAGTTCATGTAAATCTTTCCAGATTTTTCTGAAATCTTCCCGCTTGTCATTTCTTATAGCACAATAGTATTCCATTTATAGTAGGTGCTTTAATAAACATTTGTTTCCTTGAAAAAGAATTTTTTAAACTTTTTAAAAAGAAAAATAATATCAGAGGGAAGGAAGTCATGATGAGAGGGTTAGAGAAGGAAGCTTGGAAAGAGCTCTTACAGAAAGTAGGATTTGAAATAAATCTTGAATAAACCTGCAAAAACAGGAGGCAGAGGTGAAGAGAGGAGAGCATTCTGGGTGTGGGAAACAAAAAGTGAGAGGCCAAGGGAAGGGAAGCTGAGCGTTGTGTTAAGGGACAGTAGGGAAGTGAGTGAAGCTGGATCATTAAGTACTTGGAAGGGAGTAAAGTGTAGGGAAAGTCCAGAAGAGTTTTAAAAGCCAAATAAAGGATTTTATATTTGATCCTGGAGGTAATAGGAAGCTGCTGGAGCTTACTGAGTAGGCGAGAGGTGGGGAGCTGATGTAGCCCCATTTGCACTTTAGAAAAACCACTTTGGTAACTGAGTGGAGAGTGAATTGGCATGCAGACATCTGGGAAATCAATATTCAAGTCTGGTTTGGGGGATGGAGAACAAGGCTGCTAATTAGTTACTTTACATCTCACCTTGGCAATGGGCATTGTCCTGATCAAGCAGCACAGCTCAGTCTTTTTTGGTGGCCTTTGTCCAATACTAAGACTGTCCTTGGTAATGGAAACTCCAAATGTGCCTCTGCTACAGCAACCACCACTCTTGTTGTCAGACATTCTCTTTCTGCCCACCCCTTTGCCCCCAACTACAGACCTACTATAGAGGAGGAAACACAAGGAGGGAGACAAAGGCAGCAGTTGGGTGCAGGATCATCTGGTTAAGTCCTTCTGCCCCAGAAGCACTGGGGGTGAGATTGCCATCACCCTAGGAGAAGGCGCCCTCCATCTCTCCTCATGTCTTACAGGGGTTTTATTTCACCATATCAACAACTGGGGTCCATAAAAGCCTAGCTGGAAACTGTCTCCTCTTTTTAATTTTGATTTTTATTTAGTTGGTTTTTTGGAGGCAATCAGGGCTAAGGGACTTGCCCAGGGTCACACAGTTAATAAGTGTCTGAGACTGGATTTGAACTCAAGTTTCTCACTTTCCTCTTTTTAAAAAGGTCCCTTCTGTCTCAGCAGATGAGGGAAGCCTCCCAACAGTCTCTGCTGGGGGCTGAGAATGCTTAGAAGGGTGCCTGCCCTCTCTGGGGGGATGGAAAGAGAAAGAAAAGGCAGGCACCGTAGATCTTTCCAACCCTACCTTCCTCTCCTTCAAAGTCTACCTCTTCTAACCTCTTCTAAGTCTATTCTTCATCACTGTGTCATCCAGATCTTTGATCCCTTTCCTTTCTCTGAATTCCTTATCCCTGTGCTGGCCATCCTCCTAATCTCTTCTCACCGGCTAAACTTGGGGAAAAATGCCTACAATCATTGAACACGGCAGTCTGGCTTACATGTCATCATTTGATGGAAACCACCCTCTCCAAAATCACCAATGATCTCTTAAATGTCAAATCAAATGGTATTTTCATCCTTCTTGACCTCTCTGAAGACTTTGACACTGATAATTATTCTCTTCTTGCTAGGTTTCTGGGCCACTTCCCTCTCCGGGTTGTTCTCATACCTGCCAGATCACTCCTGTTCGTCTCTTTTGTTGACTCCTCATCCCTGGGTCACGGTCACCAACCACAGGTGTCCGCCAAAGCTCTGTGCTGAGCCCTCATCTCTTTTCCCTCTATACTATCTTACTTGGAGAGCTTATCAGTTCCCATAGGTTGTCTCAGCATCTCTATACAGATAATTCCAAGATCTATATATTCAGCCCCAATCTTTCACTGAGTCATAGTTTTACATTACTGTCCACCCCTTGGACATGTTGAATTGTATGGCCTATATACATCTCAAACTCAGCACATCAAAACAGAACTCATTATCTTTCCCCATACACCCTCTCTTCTTCCTAAATTCCCTATTACTTTTTTTGGGAGGGGGCGGGTAGGCAATTGTGGTTAAGTGACTTGCCCAGGATCACACAGTTAATTGTCTGAGGCTGGATTTGGATTCAGGTCTTCCTAACTCCAGGGTCAGTGTCATGTACTCTATGACCCCCTTGCTGATAACACTCTATCTCTCTACTCTGTGCCTTCCCCCTGGCCATCCCCTATGTCTCTAATATTTTTCCTTCTCACTTCTCCCTCTTCCTTGGCTTCCTCAGACAGCTCAAATCTCACTTTCCACAGGAAGCCTTTCCTGGTCCCCTCTGCTGCTAACACTTTCCCTCTGAGGTTATCTGCTAGCTAGTATATTCCTGACAGGAATCTACTATTAACGGTCATATTGCCTTCACCATTAGACTTCAAGCTCCTTGAGGGTAGAGTCTATTTTTGCCTTTCTTTGTATCTTCAGCACTCAGCATGGTAGTTAGCATAGGACTAGCACTTGTTGAAGGACAATTGATGACTCTTCTCAGTCTTGATCCTATAATTGACCAGTCCAACCATATGGTATTAGCTCTCCTTGAACCCCTTGCCAGTGTGACATCTTACCAAGCCCCACCCTAAGGATATTCCCATTATCTGCAGTCTTCATTCTTGCTCAGGTGCTAATGAAAGTTCCTAGAGAATGGAACTGGGTCAACTGGACCCATTACGGATTTCTCTTCTCTAATCTCAGTTGGTACTCACTACAGCTCAGAAATCTTCCTTGAGTGACTATCACATTCTCAAATGTGGTTATTCCATACCTTCTCCTAATCTCTCCCCTCCCTCTCAGAAAAGGACCTCAGCTCCTACTTTACTGAGGAAATAGAGCCAATTCCTTGAGAATTCCCTTTTTTCTCTACTCTAAATCTTAAACCCCTCTTCCACCATTCTCCCATTTCCTCCTCCTTTGCCTTCATCCCATCCCAGACAGACTTGCCCTTGTACTCAGAGACTCTTCATCCAGCAGAGGGCAATGTGAGTTAGAGACTGACCAGGCATGATCATACCTAGACCAGGTTCAATCTTTGGGGCTACACCCAAATCACAACTCTCTGGCTCCAATTGTCTGCTTGACTCTCAGATTATAACTTGTGTTTAGGTGTCCAGAGACTGAGGCTAAAGGGCCCTAGTTCCTGAATAGTACCCAACTCACCATGATGGAGGTAGGACAGCCTTTACTTCCAACCCAGGAAATGTGAGCTGCCATTAACGTTGCTTTTATTGACATTATTGTAGACGCTGTGTCTATTGGTCTCCTTCAAGTGATGTCTTTGCTTTGCATCAGTTCATACTAGTGTGCCCTGAATTCCTTACATTTGCTGATTTGTACCACAATTTGTACTACTTATTTCCTGATCAACAAGCATTCACCTTCCCCCCACCCCCATTTTTGTAACTACAAAAAACTGTTGTTACACATATTTTGGTATTTACATGACGTCTCTTTCTGTCTTTGACCTTCCTAGGGTATATGTTCAATAGTGGAGTCATTGTGTCAGAGCATAAACATTTTAGTGAGGGGCTAACTCCTGACTTCAAGGTCAATGTTTTCCAAACAATTGGACCTACCTGCAACTATACCAACAGTGTATGAGTATACCAACACATCAACATAGTATTAATGTAATTTTCTCCCCACAGACCTTCTACTATTAACTATGTCCATCTTTTATCATCTTTACTAATTTGATGAGAGTGAGGTGAAACTTCTGGGTTCTTTCAATTTTCATTTATTTTATTATTCCTTATTTTGAACATTTTCCTTCATAGTTGTTGACTGTATATGATTCTTCTTTTGAGAACTGGCCACTTGCTATGTCAGGGAATGACTCTTGGTCTTATGATGTATGTCAATCCCTTACATGCCTTGGATGGCAAATTTTTGTCAGAGACATTTAACAAAAATAATTTTCCCATTTCACAATTTCTCTTTTATTCTAGTTGCCCTGATTTTGTTTTAGAGAGCTTTTACATTAAATGTAGTCAAAGTTTCCTGTTTCATCTTTTATGATCTCTCTCTTTTGTTTAGTTGTGAATTCTTCCCCAATAATAAATTTTAAACATGTTTCCTTCCATTCTCCTCTAAGTTTTTTGGTGATGCATTCTTTCACATTTGGGTCACTCTTATTTTTTAGAGCTTCTTGCACATAGTATATGAAGCTAGTCTAAACCTGTTTTTACAAACCATTTTCCCATTTTCCATTTCCATTAATTGTTAAATAAGGAGGCCTTCTCTGAATAGTTTTTTTCTTTTTCTTTTGGAGGGGGAAAGGCAGGGCACTTGGGGTTAAGTGACTTGCCCAAGGTCACATAGCTGGTAAATGTTAAGTGTCTGAGGCCAGATTTGAACTCAGATCCATCCTGACTCCAGGGCTGGGGAGAGTGGTTTGTTTTCTTGAATTTATTAAATATTGAGATTCCATATTTGTTTGTAGGTATTACTTACCTATCTGTTATTCTGATTTACTTTTCTATTTTTAACCACATTCTAAAGAACTAAAAGACTTTTAACCAAGTACTGAAATAGTTTTAATGATTAGTCTTATAGTTGGAGATCTTGTAATGTTAGGTCCTCTTTATTCCTACAGTTTATCATCATTTTCCTCAAGATTTCTGAACCTTTCATTCATCTAAATGTTATTTTTATTTTATCTAGTTCAAAAAAGTAAATGTATAGTATTTAGATTATTTAGTTCCAGATTTCCACATTTCTTAGCAGCCATGCTGAAAGGCCAGCACTCTCAAGAACACTGCTATGCCAAGATGGGAAGGGATGTGATCAGGTGAGATCTGCTTAGTGTGCTAATCTCTAACTCCCCCCTGTAACTGAACTAATGTGTCTCTCTCCTGCTGTGCTGGGTGAGACAGAGTCATTAACTGGACTTATCTATGAGGACTCCAGAGAGACACTAAGAGTAGGGACCATTTGCAAATCGGTGTCCATTATGTTTAATAGCTGATCCAATTCCTAATCTGTTTAATTAAATGCTTTTTGCTCTGATTTCCTTAACCATCTCTTTGGGTCTGGTTCAGAGTCATTTAATGGAGCTATCTTTTTTTTTTTTACAAAATTTTTTTTATTAATGCTTTTTGTTTTTAAAGCATAGTCATTCCCAGATATACTCACCACTACTACTACTACCACCAAATGAACTCTTTTTTGTAACAAAAACAATGACGCAAAATCATGTCATCGTAGAAGCAATGACTCCTGTCTGAACATGTATGTATCATTCTTGACCTGTTGTCACCCATCCCTCTACTGGAGGAGTGAAGTGCTTTGATGCCCCTTCTCTGGGACCAGGTTTGGTTAGTAAAATTATTCAGAATTTAATTATATTTCACTGTTCTTTTTGTCCACATTATTTTGGTTATCATACTATTGTTCTTTGGGTTCTGCTTATTTTTCTCTGCATCAGTTTAAATAAACCTTCCCCATGTTTTTCTAAATTCCTCACAGTCTTCATTTCTTGGAAGTTTGAATTTAAATATGGTGACCCAAGAGGACCATGAATCTAGCTATAGCTCAGAGAGGTACGAATGGTGATAGGGTATTGCATTTGTGGAGGCTCATTTAAATTTTAATAATGTTATTATTTGATTAAGCCTGCTTCAGCATCAGAAAGATTGGACCCATTAAAGATTTTTTTGCCTTCTGATTTAAAAAAAAATTCTTCCCAGCTGTAATTTGACAGCAATATTTTTCAGTGAAACTCTTACTTGTCAGGGCAGGTTATTTAAGTGATTGTTCAACTTTTTTGTGTTGAAGCATCACTGAAATTCTTGCCATTTATTGCTGAAGTGACATTGTTGAATTGTTTGAGTACGTTGCTCTCTTGAGTGCTGGGCTGAGTAGCTGCCACTGCTTTGGAGAACTAGGGCATAAAAGTAGGTCTTGATCTTTCTCAAGTACCAACCTGTTAACTGTGATGATAATGGTGATATGGTGAAGGCTTGCCACCATGGTGTGACACCTTGGGGGTGCTGTTTGGGAGCTAGTTATCCAACTGCCTCTTGCTAAGATATGGTGAGAATATTCAAAGCCCTTTTGGGTGAGAGAAAGATTGATGGAGAATGAAAGTCATCACGGGCAGCTCATGACTCAGTGAGAAAGCCAAGTTCAAGAGGGAATGACCTGATGTAGGCAATCAGTGACCCCCTAGCCATATTTAGTCATAGAGGACATACTCATGGCCTTTCAGTACTGTTAAAAGGAGGTCAGGATGGATAGTTATGGTCCTTTTCAGGGACCAAAGGGTCTGTATTTGATGAAAGTCTATGGAAGTACTTGTCACTATTGCAACAATAAAGGGAAAGAGAGAGAGAGAGAGAGAGAGAGAGAGAGAGAGAGAGAGAGAGAGAGAGAGAGAGGAGACACAGAGAGAGACAGAGACAGAGAGAAGAAACAAATAAACCTATCCTCATTTGGCTCCAGAACTTCTCAGAAGTGGGCTGCCAAGATGGAAAGAGAAGATATTTCATTTCAAGCAGATTAACCACCCTAATCTTTAAGAGATTTTTCCTGACACAAAGCTTAGATTGGTCTCTTTCCAATGTTCCTCTGTTGCTTCCAGGTCTAGTTCCTCCTTCATATGACAATCCTTTGAATATTGGACCATTAACATTCCTTCCCCACCCTTGCCCTGAGTCTTCTCCCAGCTAAATTTCTCCAATTCTTTCACCTAGTGCTCCTGTGATTCGGACTCAAGGGCCCTTTGATGTCTTGGTCTCCCCCCTCTGGATACTCTCTAGCTTATCAATATCATTCTTGAACCTTGGTGTCCAAGTGCTGAGCACAACGCATGCTGGGTGTACTTAAAAGGAGAATTTACCTCTAGTCTCTCAGATGCTGGAGGGAAATCAACTGGTACCTGGAAAGAGATGGAATCCAGGATGGTGGCCCACCAAGTCTCAAAGAATTTCCTTCCCGCCCACATCCTCTCTTGAGGATTTGGCCATCATTCACCAGGGACAGTAGACTGAAGATGTGACCTATCCTACTGTGATGGAGAGCAGACCCCAAATGACTGCTGGATTCCAGCTGTTTTATGAAGGACAATTGAATACTTCTCCCCAACCCCTAGGCAGGGGCAGGGCCTTTGGGATCACAGATCCTGCCAGAAGAGCTCTCAGAGGGCTTTTAATCTAACTGCTTCATTTAAATATGAAGGATTTGAGGCTCAGGAAAATGAGTGATGTGCGGAAGGTTGGCAGATATTAGGGAGACTTGAACCCAGGGCCCTAGGCTCCACAGTGGGGATTCTTTCTCCCCTCATCTACTAGTCCCTTCCCTACTGCCTGCAAACATGCTGAGGTGTCCTCTGTCCTTAAAAAGCCTTCACTCGATCCTGCCTATCACCCCACATCTCTCCTCCCTTTCACAGATAAGCAACTCCACTTCCTCACCTCCCACTCAACTCTGAATCTTTGGCAATCTGGTTTCCCAGTGCACTGGCCCAACTGAAACGGCTTTCTGCAGGGTTCCCAGCCATCTCATCAGTATGTAGTCCAGTCTGTCTCTCCTCTGTGTTCATCTCTCTTGATCTCCCTGTGGCATTTTGACACTGTCAATTCCCCCAGTATCCTGGATATTCTCTTGCCCTCTCTTCTGTGATGCAGCTCTCACCTGCTTCTTCTCCTTCCACCTTTCAGACAAGTCCTTAGTCTCGTTTTTCTGGACCGTCATTCATGTCCTGCCCCCTGGCTGTGGGTGTACACTAGGGCTCTGTTCTGGGACCATCTCTCTCCTGATGGTGATTTTGTGAGCTCTCATGTGTCCCCTGGTGGCAAGTCAGGGAAAATAATTGCTATAAGCCTCCAGGTGGGGAGAGTGTGGCTGCTTTTATGAAAAATCAATGAATACTTTAAAAATATATATTGTAATATATATGTATATATGCGTATATATATGTACATACATACATACATACATATATATATATCATATGATAAACTCCAGACTTTATTTCCTTTCATATTGAATTAGAGTATACAAGAAGTTGAGGGGTCTGGAGATTAGAAAGGGTTGGGAATTCCTAATGAAAACAGCAGGAGTTGTTGACTCTCTATTCAGACTTCATCTTCCCCCTGAACATCAATCTCATACCACCAACCTTTTTCTGGGGATCCCTACCTATATGTCAAATTCAGAATATCTCCCTCCCCCCTATTAATTATTTTCCACCTCAAACCCACTCCTCAATACCCTTATTTCTATGGGGAAAGCACCACCAACTTTCCTGTCACCCAGGTTCAAAATCTCAGAGTGCGACTAGCAAGATGACCAGATGGTTGCAATCTACAAACTTTTCCAACTTGAGAACCTCAAAAGAAAGGAGCTCTGCCCAAGAAATGAGAAAATACTGCTTAGTATTTAAGAAGATTTAGTTCTGCATCGAGAACTTTAATTTCTGTCTTAAAGATAAGAAGACAGGACCTCCAGAAGTAAGGTAAAAATATCATGAAAATGTTAACACAAAACTTTCATTTCCTGTCCTTAGTCGCATCTAACTCCATGTACATGTAGGTACAAGCAAGGTCTTAGACTTGTGATTCAGGGTCCTATCAAAGGACAACAGTAACCTTACCCAAATCCCTCTGGCCCACAAGAAATGGCAGACACTGATTCTGCTAGTTGATGGAACATAAAACACAACCAAGGTAGAAATCAAACCATGAGGATCAGAGTCACAGACTGGAGGGGAGTAACCCTTTGGGAGGAACAGAAACCCAGTTAGGACCAGTCTTCTTTTCCTAGACTTCACTCAAGGCAGGGACCCTGGCTTTGCGTCCCTCATCCCCCAACTCAAGGAATTGGGGCTATCCTTGGGAGGTCTGTCTATGCAAGGGTGAGAAGGAAAGTGATTTAGATTTCCAAAGGTAAATGAAAAAGAGGACAGCTGAAATACCCAAAGAATAATGGAGAAAGACTGAAAAAAAAATCCCAGCCCACAAGCAAATAAAGTACAAGAGGAGATTATAAGTAGAGAGGGAAGGAGTAAAACCTCAAAAAACAAACCAAAATTCTTAGAAAAAAATTATAATATGAATAAATGGACCAATGTTACCTGATGAAAAAGAGACTCTTCAGAAATCATGAGATAATAGCAAGGAACTCCAGAATGATTAAAAAGAAAAATACAACTTTTAAAAGAGGAAATTATGAATGAGTTTGGGACAGAAATCAAAGCTCCCAATGCAGAACTAAAAAACACAAATAGAGTAAGAAAAATTGAATACATGATAAAGAACAAGAATTTGGAACACACACACATACACACACACACACATAACAATACAAAGTTTAATCAATATTGCAAGTTCCTTGAGGGCAAGGACTGTCTTTTGCCTCTTTTTGTATCCCCAGCACTTAGCACAGTGCCTGACACATAGTAGTCATTTAATAAATGTTAATTGATTAATTGATCTATTGATTACCAAGTTTTGTCATTTCTCTCTTGACAGCATCTCTCACATCCATCTCTTTCTCTTCAGTCCCATGACCACCACCCAGGTTTGAGTTCTCATCATCTCTCATGGACCTCCAACAATAGCCTTGGTTTCCCTGCTTGTAGTCTCGCCTCTTTGCAATTATGCTCCACATAGTTGCCAAACTGATATTCCTACAACAGAAGTCTGACCATATTACTTCCCTTCTCATGGCTTTCTATCCCTTCTAGGACAAAATACGATTTCCTCTGGCCCTTAAAGTCCTTTGCAGTCTGTCTTCACCTACCTTTCCAGACTTAATTTCATTTTACATCCCTTCACAATTTAGATTTCTAGCCAACTTGGCCTAATTGCTGTTTCCTGAACTTGGTGTTACATTCCCCACCTCCACACTTTTGCATAGGCCATTCTGATTGCCTGAAATGTGCCCCCTTCTCACCATATTTTTCAGATACCATCCTCTACTCAAAGCCTTTCCTGATATTCCTACTTGTTAGTATTTTCTCCCATCCTCAAGTGGTCATGTATTTACTTATCTATCTCCAGGGAGATACGATAGAATAGTCTAATAAATATGGTACTGAACTTGGGAGTCCGGAAGATCTGAGTTCATATTCCTGCCCCTGATGTTTACCAACTATGTCACCATGAAAAAGTCCCTTACCCCTTTAACTAAGTCTGAGCTTCTACATCCAGGAAAAGAAAAAGAAAAAGAAAAACAGGGGGAGAATCAGTCTTAATTCTTCTTGTAGTTGCTTACCTTACAGGGTTGTTATGAGACTCAAATGAGATGATGTATAGAAGATGCTATGTAAATATTGTTCCCACTATTATTTGTTATTTCTGTTGTTGCTTTCCCAGTAGAACGTGAGCTCTTTGAAGGCAGGAGCTATTTGTTAATTTTTATCTTTATAACTCCAGCACTGTTTAACATCCCTAGCATTTTTCACATAGTACGTGTTTAAAAATTATTGTTTGATGAATTCGATTAAAAATCTGTAACTCTAAAGTTCTAAGGTCAGGGGATAATGTGAAGGCATTAATTTGATGGGCATTTAAAAAAATTGAAGTCAACACTTGGTTTTAAAAAATCAACTTTCCAAGTTCAAGATGGGAGAAGTGTGTCTAGATAGCAGTTCTGAAAAAGAGGTGGGGATCTTAGTGGACTGTAAGACCTCTAAGAGTAAACAATGTGAAGCAGCAGCAAGAAAAGTTAGACAGTCTCAGGTTCCTTTAAGATAAGCATTGTGTACTGTGGACTTGCTATTCCTGAGCTAGAGAGGAAGGAAGCTTCATTTCTTGGAGAGCCAACGCCAGTCAGGAAGACCTGGGGTTCATGTCTTGCCTCTGACATATATGGACTGTATGACTCTGGCCAAGTCAAGTGCCCTCTTAGTGCTCTAGATGACTCTCCAGAATTAGAAATTGCAGAGCAGCTGCTAATTCATATTTACTGGCAGAGAAAGAATTCCAGGACTAGGAAGTCCCTTCACCAATGAGATTTTTTTAAAAGGTAAATTTTTAAAAGTATACAGGATTAGGGATGTGACTGTAGTCAGATCCTGGTAAGATCCACACCTGAAATATTGTGTTCAGTTCTGGGTACCGCATTTTAAGAAGGGTATTGATTAGATGGAGAGTACCCAAAGGAGAGGGACGGTTAAGTGGCAGAGTGGGTAGAGAGCCAGGTTTGGAATCAGGAAGACTCATCTTCCTGAGTTCGTATGCAGCCTCAGACACTTAGTACTTGTGTGACCCTGGGCAAGTCACTTAACCTTGTTTGCCTCAGTTTCCTCCCCTTTCAAATAAACTGAAGAAATGGTAAACCCCTCCAGTATCTTTGCCGAGAAAACCCCAGAGGGACCGTGGAGAGTCTGACACGACTGAACTGCAACATCCAGACGAGGGCAACGAGAATGTACGAGGAGGGGGTAGAAGGAACGGGGGAAGAGGAGACTCGGGGGGTCACGTGGTTGCCTTCCCCAAGAATCTAGGGGATTGTCCTATGGCCAAGAGATTAGCCTTGCTCCTCTTGGTCCCATGGGGGCGGAACCAGGAGCAGGGCGTGGGAGGAGAGGTCAGAGTCACAAAACTGGAAAAATGGAAGAGGCTTCGGCGACCCTCCAGTTCGGCCTCCGTCCGGAAGGAACCCTTGCATACTATCCTTGAGAGGGGCTCCTCCCATTTCGGCTCGTAGAAACCCCCCAAGCAGGGGCAGTCCGCTCCCCCGGGGGACCGCTGTCCTTGGTGGGAAGCTTGGGACTACGAGCCTGATCCTGTCTTTTGGTTGCGCGGGGCAAGAGTAAACACTGCAGTAGCAAAGTCTTTTTCACAAATTTATTTTTTGACAATGGGCTGCCTCCCGGCCTGCCCCATTCAAACTGCCCCAGGAGGACGACCCAGACCCAAGCGCGTCTGCAGCTCTGCCACTGTGAAGTAAGTCCTTTAAGCGTCTCTAACGTCACGGCTCGCCCAGCTCAGGCTTCCCCACCCCCTGCTGTGCCGACAGAGCACCGCGGGTGGAACCTCACCTGCAGGGGGCAGGGTGTCCCCTCCCCTCCCTAATCCTGGCTTCGGCCCCGCCTCCGCCTGGAGCCTCCTCCGAGCCCTCCAGGAGGCTCCCCGGAGAAGACAGGGGCGGAGGCGGCGGCTGCGGAGCAAGCCTGAGCCCGAGCGACAGCGACAGCGGCAGCGACAACGACAGCGCGGACTGGAGCGGGAGTGGGAGCGAGAGCCCCTGGGGGAGCGGACTGCAGACAGGTAGCGAAGCGGGCCCAGGGCGCCCCCGGCTCCGGCTCCCCACCCTCCCTGCCTCCCTCCGTCCCCCTCCCTCTAGGGCCCCCTCCACTCCCTGCCTCCCTCCACCCCCCTCCCTCCAGGTCCTCCTCCATCCGCTTTGCCTCCCTCCGTCCTCCTTCCTCCACTTCTCTTTCCTTCCCTCTATCCTCCACTTTCTCTTCCTCCGTCCTCTTCCGTCCTCCTCCGTCCTCCTCCATCACCCCTACTGGCCCCATACTCCATCCATCCCACTCTCCATTTATCTCCTCCCCCCCTCCCCAATTCTGCTGCCTTTACCACAAAGGTGTCCCTGGCTCCCCTGGTCCCGCCCCTTCACTCCCAGGACTCCAAACTCAGAGCCTCCCCCCCCCTACGCAAACACCCTCACCGTCCCTCCCTCTCGACACAGGTAAACAGAAGCCGGGGCGGGGCGGGGCCTGTGCTTTCTGGTGGGGTAGGAAGGAGTCCCCCGAGTGAGTAGACCAAGGGACTGGCAGGGGTTGGGGGGGTGCACGCTGGGGACCATGAGCCTCTATGTGTGTGTGGAGCTGCAATTGTGGGCCCGCCCAGAGGAGGGATGGTCTGAGTGACAGACAACAATATGGGTCTGACCGGGGAGTCCACAGAACCTGGTGCCCATAGTGGCCCAGGCCGCACTGACTTGGATGCTTCTGAACCTGTGCCATCCCTTCTCTCGACTTTTTTCATCCACTAGGGAAAAAAAGTCAGGGGTTGGGCTGGGGGAGGATCTTGGTGCATGACTGGAAGTCCCCCCATTCCCGAAATCCTAAATTCTGCCAGGTTGGTGTGTCAGAGTCAGGGGTCTAGGAGCAGGGCCATACATAGCTGGAGGAGTGTGGGAAGACTGTATACAGAGCGGGGAGGAAGGGGGTACACAGGCAGGCAGTCTCTGTGTTGGAGAGGTGTGTGTAAGGCACGGAGTCAGTTTGTAACCTGTGAGATTAAGTGCTCTGGGGAAGAAAACTGTCTCCAGGTGCAAAACTCAGACTTCATGTTTGTGGTCTCTCCCAGTCTGGCAATTCACTTGGCTCCAAGGCCTTTCCCAGCTCTGACATCCTCTCCTAAGGTCTCTCTTTCTTACTCCATAGTCCAAGGTCCTTCCAAGTTCCGAATCTGTTTTTCTAAGCTTTCCTAGCTCTGGCATTATGTATTTTAGCATTGACATCCCATGTTCTATGGCTCTTTCCAAAGATATGGTCTATGGAAGACGATCTAGAGACCAGCCAAGTTCAACCCTCTAATTTTACAGATAAGGACACGAGGACCATAAAAAACGGCCTTGTACCAGGTTATTGGGTGAGTTAGGACCAGAACCCATATAATCTGTGAGCTGGGATGCACATGAACCCAGCTACAGTAAGGGGTTGCCCTTGGTGAAGCCGACCACCTGGGTACCCATCCAACATATAGGGGCCACGCCTGCCATGGACATCCATGTGTCTGTCTCTACATGCCCAGAGCCATCCTGCCTGGCCTGTCTAAGAAGCTGCTGGGTGGTGTCTACCCATCTCCTGGCTGGGGAGTGACTGGGGAAGAAACACAAGGATAGCTATCCCCGTTTTGGGGGGCAATCTTGTCCTGCTTCCCTTACACCATTGGGACAACCCCTAAGTGATGAAATGGGTTTCTTCAAATTTCTCTCAAACTCCCATTAGGCACCCCAGATCTCTCTACTCTGGTCTTCCCCACCCTTGCCGAGGCAGCTGTCAGACTGGTTCCTAGCATAAGAAGGCAGCAGGGATGAGGTCATGGGGAAGAAGCTTCCCTAGACACACACTCCCACCTCACCCGACACACATGCACACCCAGGCAACCCTCTCTCCAGTAGCAACAAAGCAGTGTTGGTCGGGAGGCGCTTCCATTCACCAAGCATCTATTAAGCACCCTAGGAGGTGTGAAGGGATGCAGAAAGGTGCATGTGGCAGTGTCACAGGAGAGAAGGGAGCATAGTGCCTTCTGTATACAAGGACATTGTGTTAAGGCCTGGCAATAGGAAGATACAAAATGATCTGGGGTCCAGTCCCACAGACTCAGTGTGTTACCTTGGACATGTCACTTCCTTCTCTCAGCCTCTCTCCTTTGTGGAATTGGAGCTAAATAGTCCCCAGGATCTCTTCCAGCTCTGAAGTTCATGATGTTTTTATTCTTTCTTAACAAAAACTGGCATTTATATATTGCTTTAAGCACTTTACCTGGTCTGTCTCGTTGAATCCTTGGGAGATGGGTGCTCTAAGCACCCCCATTTAGAGAGGGGGAAATGGAAGTCAAGAGTAATCAAGGGACTAATGCAGTTCTGCAGCGAGCAAGCTGTCTGAGGAGCTATGAAAACCTGGATGTCTGTGACTCAGTGATTCAGACCAGGGAGCTTCTTCTGTTCTATATTCCCTCCCCACTCTGATATTCTCTGTTCTATGACCTGAGCAGTAGACAGAGAGAGAGAGGAGAGAGAGAGAGAGAGAGAGAGAGAGAGAGAGAGAGAGAGAGAGAGAGAGAGAGAGAGAGAGAGAGGGAGAGAAGAGGGAGAAACAGAGACAGAAAAGAGAGAGAAGGAAGAAGAAGAGGAGAGAGGGAGGGGGGAAGAAGAGAGAGAGAAAGAGAGAGAAAAGAGAGAGAAGAGGGAGAAACAGAGACAGAGAGAGACAGAGACAGAGAGAGAAGGAAGAAGAAGAGGAGAAAGAGAGGGAAGGAGGGAGGGAAGAAGAGAGAGAGAGATCCAGCAACTGTCTGGATAGCTGAAGTCTGCCAGTCTCCTGGATTACATTCTCCGCAATGAGACATAAACCAGACCCCATGGCTTCCAGGGAAGTAGGGGATTATCTCACCTTGATCCCAACCCTTCTTCCCTCCACTGCTCCCTGCAGGTACCGCTATGTCACTGCCTGTAGATCCCTTGGGGCCAGCACGGATGAGTCCTGAGGACCTGGTGAGCCAGACACGGCAAGTGGTCCAAGGACTGGAAGCCTTGAGAGCAGAGCATTGTGGCTTGGCTGGGCGACTGCAGGAAGCCCTGACCGAAGCTGGGACCAGCTCAGGGGAAGAGACTTTCCCTGGTCTGGATCTGCTGAAAGAGAAACATCATGCTCTTAGCCAGTCCCTGGAGGCCATTGAGCTAGGGCTGGGAGAGGCCCAGGTATGAGGTTTTCTTGGTCAATAGAAAGGGGTCAGAGAGGGTCACAGATGTTCAGTGTCACTGTTGGCTGTGGGGTTCACTGAAGGGCACAGGGAGCTTCTGAAACATTGTTCTGGGACATGGTGGTCACTGGGTCTGTGAAGATAAGCAAGGATGTCAAAGTGGTGGGGAACATGGCAGTCAGAGCCCTGGAGTATGTATGAAGAGATTGCTGGAAGGTGTGGGGTCTCCATGGACTATCATGGATGCCTTGAAAGCTCTGAAGAGTCTGTGGGAAGTGGAATGCTTGTGAGGTCCCCTTGAAGGAACCTTGAAAGATGTGGGAATGTTGGGGAAAGGAGGGAAAAGGGAGCATCACTCAGGGGTCTGGGAATCTCTAAGGAACTTGGGAGAGTGATGGAAGACAGGAGATATATGGAAATGCAGAGAGGATATGAAGGGAATTACTGTGGACTACGGGACTTGCTAGTGAATCAGGGAGGGTCAAAGCATATTCAATGGGTGATGGCATGGAGGAGTGGCCAGGGAAGGTGAGACAATTACGGGAGAGTCCTAAAGGGCCAAAGGAGAGATGTGGGGGCCTCTCAGGGACAGGGAATGTTTGGTCAGTGTGAGACGGTCCTCAGAAGTGTGAAAAACCCTGAGGGATATGAGGTCATAGAGAATGTGAGGATGATTATGGGACCATAGATGCAGGAGGGGTTTGACGTATGATTAGCTTTAAGGGAATACTGAGAAAGAGAGACAGAGAGAGGAGACAGAAGAAGAGAGAGAAAGAGAGAGACAGAGGCAGAGAGAAAGGAAAGAGAAGAGAGACAAAGAGGAGAGAGACAGAGAAAAGAGAGGGAAGAGCACCATGCAAGGGAGGGCACATGTGTATTCACATGCTTCCACAGCTCCCTGGAGGCTTCCCATACTGACCCTGTGCTCTGGCAGGTGCTGCTGGCGCTGTCCACACATGTAGGGGCTCTGGAGGCTGAGAAGCAGCGGTTGCGAGCCCAAGCTAGGCGCCTGTACCAGGAAAATGCGTGGCTTCAGGAAGAGCTGGAGGAGACAAGGAAGAGGCTGCAGGCCAGTGAGGAGACTGTGGCCCAGCTTGAGGAGGAGAAGAGTCACCTCGAATTCTTGGGCCAGCTGAGGCACTATGATACCTTGGACAATGAGGGCCAGCAGGATGGCGCCAAGGTAATATCAGGCATTGGGCTCCTCTAGAAGCCTCATCTAGGACCCTCAGATTGCTCTCCCATTATTGTATGCTGCTGTTCCTTCCAGAGTCCCTCAGACCTTCATTTATAAGCTCCAGACTTTTGGGACACTCATATATAGCCTCGCCCTTAGGCAGACTTGTAACTAGGGTAGGGAGACTGAGGCATTGCTCCAGGGCCCTGTATCGGGGGCATGTTTCTTTACCCCAAAGGTTCCTCATGCCTCCATCACCCAGTGCGAGGTAGCCATGCACTGTGTCCCCTGCCTGCCGTCATCTCCACATTGGTTCCTCCCAGAGTGGTTTTATTGAGGCAGGGGGGGGTGTTAGGCCAGTAACTTTAGGGGACAGGCTATCCCTTCAACTGAATCCTATTGGGGTGGACATTCTTCTCTTGCTCCCAGATTTCCTCTAGGTGCCAGACTACCTAATTCCACCTTTGTTCTGAGGTTTTCCTATGCACCTTCCCATCCCCTTGCCCCACCTAACACCTCCATTTAGAGGCAGTATGGTATAATGGGGGACCTGGATTCAAATCCTGCCTCAGGCTCTTGATAAGCTGAACAAATCACTTCTCTCTGGGCCTGTTTCTTCTGTGAAATGAGGGCCTTGGGCTCAGTGGCCTCTGAGGGCCCTTCTGGCTGTGAATCTGTGATTCTAGAATCAAACTCACAGCCCTTCATGATGCCTAAACAGGACAGCACTGCCGCCTCCTCCCCAGCCCTCAGACGGCCCCTCAGGGCCTTCAGATTCTCCCAGCAAGGTCATTCAAGGCTGTTTATCTCCCCATCATTCTCTGTCCCTGCCAGGAGAAGAAGGAGGAACGTCGAGACAGCCTTAGCTCTCTGTTCCCCAGTGAAGACAAGAAAAGTCAGTGTCTGGGCCCTGGACCAATCAAGGGAATGGGGTGGGATCTTGGGGAAGGAGACAGGGGTTTCCTATATACTGGAGAAAGGGAATCTTAGGAGTGACTGTGGGAAGGGCATGGAATTTGGAGTCAGATGACTGGGTGACTTTGGGCAAATACTTAACCTCTTGGTCTCAGTTCCTTCTTCTATTGACTCCGTGATTTCTGGGGTCCCTTCTGGCTCTTCATCTATGGGGACTCCTGGGCAGGAGGCCAAGGCCAAAGCCCAAGGAAGGGACTAGTCCTTAGGTGAGGGGTGGGGGGAAGAATGGAAGATGACAGGGGTCTGCCTGACTCCCCCACCCCAGGTCACGAGACATTTGGTGCAGCAGCTGCCCAGCAAGGTGGCTATGAGATTCCAGCCCGCCTGAGGACATTGCACAACCTTGTCATCCAGTATGCAGGGCAGGGACGTTATGAGGTGGCCGTACCCTTGTGCCGCCAGGCCTTGGAGGACCTGGAGCACACCTCTGGTCACTGTCATCCGGATGTGGCCACCATGCTGAACATCCTGGCCTTGGTGTACCGGTGAGGGGCCCTCACCCCACAGCTCCCCTCGCTCACTTTCATGCCCCTCAACTGATCTCCTGGCATGCCTCACATGTCCCCCAGTAGATCTCCTGGCATGTCCCATATGTCTCCCAGCCAATCTCCTGGCATGTCCCCCAGTTGATCTCCTGGCATGTCCACCAGTAGATCTCCTGGCATGCCCCACATGTACCCCAGCCAATCTCCTGGCATGTCCCGTGTGTCCTCACCCTCTTCCCATCTCATCTGTATCCCTGCCCCACCCCCTCGCCCCCAGGTGCCTTCATCCCACACCCCGGACCATCTTCATCCCTCTACTCTGGCTCTGGAGTCCTTCATGATGGGCACCTTTGGTACCCCTGGGCCTGACCCCTTCTGTCTCAGGTTCCCTTCCACCCTCACATGCTGCCCTCCTCCCCCAAGTTACCCCCACTGAGGCTCTTCCCTGCCCTTCCTTGTCCTTCCCCCATGACCTCCCAGGGACCAGAACAAGTACAAAGAGGCCACAGAACTTCTCCAAGATGCCCTGCAGATTCGGGAACAGACACTGGGGCCTGAGCACCCAGCAGTGAGTAGGGGCTGGGCTGGACTAGGACCCCTGACCCCAGCCCCCTCCCCTTCTGGATGTGGACAATGGGAGTATAGTGCGTGAGCTGGAAGGGACCTGAAGACATCACCCGACCCAACCCCTTCATTTTACAGATGAGGGGCCCGAGGTCCAGAGAGGTCAGAGACCTAGTCCTTAGTTATGGGGTCAATGAGCGTAGTCAGCAATTTGAATCCCAGGCAATGTGTCTCCACCGTAGCATGCTTCCTCAGAGACCTACATCTGAACCCCAGCTTCGTTGCTTGCTGTCTCTGGGCCTGGTCAATTCGTTTCCTCTCTGGGCCTCAGTTTCCCCAGATGTAAACTCAGGAGGTTGAGGTCCTTCCAGCTCCAGACTTTGCTGAAGCCTTCCCTTCCCTTCTTCCCTGCAGGTGGCAGCCACCTTGAACAACCTAGCTGTGCTGTATGGGAAACGGGGTCGCTATCGGGAGGCAGAGCCCTTGTGCCAGAGGGCACTGGAGATCCGTGAGAAGGTGGGTCGTGTGCCTAGCACTGCCCTGGATCCACCAGGGACCCCACATTGGCTCTCTCTGTTGCTGCCTCCCAACTCCGTCCTGTTGGGGTCCTCTCTTCCAATCTTTTCATCCATCTCTCTTCTCTGGGAGTCTCTCCCTCCTGTGATGGGACCCCTAGGGACCTCCTGTCAGACTCTCTGGGGCATCTCCTCACCCACAGGCTCACAGTGACACCCCTATGGCCCCTAAATGCCTCAGTGTTACCTGTGACCTCCAATCCCTTGTTCAGGCCCTGGCATCCTGGACCTCTGGTCCCATCTGCCCCAGGGACTCCTTGTTCTGACCCTGAGGATGTCAACTGCTTGGGAGCTTTCCTTCTGACCCTGGGACTGCTGGAGACTGACCCCATGACCTCCAGCTCCTTAGGACCCTGGCTATTGTTGTGATCTATGACCCCTCCCATAACTCTGGGCTCCTCAGGACCTTCCTGTCCTGGCCCTACAACCCTTATCCTCTGGGCAGGTTCTTGCTCCCTAATTCCTGGGGCGTCCCTATGCACACTGACTCTGTGGCCCCCGACTCCTCAGACTGACTCATGGTCCCTTTGCAGGTCTTGGGCACTGACCACCCAGATGTGGCCAAACAGCTGAACAACCTGGCCTTGTTGTGTCAGAACCAGGGCAAGTTTGAGGAGGTGGAGAAGCATTATGGGCGGGCGCTGGCCATCTATGAGGCCCTGGGGGGCCCTGATGACCCGAATGTGGCCAAGACCAAGAATAACCTGGTAAGGGGCTTGCCAGAGGCCCTGGGGCTCAAGAGCCTTAGCCATGCACGTCCCTTGCTCTAGGGCCCCCCAGCCCTGACATCCCCTGTTCCGAGGTCCCTCCCAGCTCTGACATCCCCTGTCCTCAGACCCCTCCCAGCTCTGACATCCCACATTCTAATGACTCCTCTTAGAACAGACACTCCAGGATTGTGTCCCCTCTGGGCTAGGTCTCCTTACTCCCCAGCTCCTGGGGGCTGGGCCTGACTCACGTTTCCCCCTCCTTCAAACTCTCAGGCCTCGGCTTACCTGAAACAGAACAAGTATGAGCAGGCGGAAGAGCTGTACAAGGAGATTCTCCGCAGGCAGGAGCTCCCGGCCCCCCTGGGTGAGACTTCTTGCCCCTGTCACCCCAAACCTTGGCTCTGGGCCCCCCCAGTTCCCTTCTGAGCCTCTTCTTTCTTTCCCCCAGGAAACCCTGGCATTGGACCCTCAGGGGACAAGGAGCACCAGGTAAGCATCTTACCCGGTCAGACAGGAGGCTGTGTGGTGCAGTAGTAACACCCCTACACCAGGAGTCCGATGACCTGGGTTCAAATCCTGACTGACCTTCACCACCTGGGTGACTCTGGCCAAGCCGTTTACTGTCTTGGAGCATCAGTTTCCCCGTCTGTAGAATGGCCTTTCTGATCCATGTCAGCTCTAAAGTCCATGGGACTCGGAGAGTGGGGGCCTGAGCTGGCAAGGTCACTCTCACCCATCTTTAGGTCCTGCGACGGAGCACCTCCTTTTCCAAGCTGCGGGAGTCGATCCGACGCGGGAGTGAGAAGCTGGTATCCCGCCTAAGGGGTGAGGGATCCTCCGGGTGAGTCCCCAGAGGGGTCCTGACACCAGACCTGGACCCTGTGCCTCCCCCTGCCAACACCTACCCAGCATTCAAGGTTCCTGTCTTCCTGCCTCAGCCTCTCTTTCCTGCCTTGCGCCAGAGCACGCTCTCAGACTCTCTCTTTTCTGTCCTAGAAAACCTTCCAACCCTGTCTCTGAGACCTTTGGATTCAGAACCCAAGTTGGGGTTCTACTCCTGGAAGCCCTCCTTGACTACTTCTCCCCCACTCCCCACTCTTGGGGCTCTCTCCACTCTGAGTCCTTCTTCTTTCACTGCCCTTCTCTACCAACCATCCCCCAAAGTGCTTTGTTTACCCTTCTTGGTGTCTCCACCCATCCTGAGCTTCCTTCCCCTGACCCTTTGGACCCCCTTCCCTGGACCCTGTCCGTGTTCATGGTCAGGGAATGGGGGCCAGGGGGAGGGGGTCACATCCTGAGGGGAACCCTGCCTCCCTGACCAGAAGGGGATTTCCCTGGGGATGGATGTGCTCAGGGAGGAGGGACTGCCCCAGGAGGGAGGGAGCGATGACCTGAACCCAGGTCATCGGACTCCTGGTGTAGGGGTGTTACTACTGCACCACACAGCCTCCTGTCTGACCGGGTAAGATGCTTACCTGGAGGTGTTCAAGCCCTGGCTGGATGGCTTGTTTGGAAGGGATCCTTGTCCAGCTACAGGCTGGACTGCAGGCTGCCTCTGAGAGTCTCAAAGGCAGAGTGGGATATCATGATAAGAACTGGTCTCCATCACTTTAAGGTTTGAAAAATGGGTTATGCACGTTATTATCTCGCAATGTGCCACAGTGGAGAGACTGACTCTGAAGTCAGAAGGCCTGGGTTCAGATCCAGTCCCTGCCACTTACTCCCGTGTGACTCTGTGGGCCTCAGTTCCGTCATAGGCAAAAAGAAGGTGCTGGACCCTTCCATTCCTTAGTCTGCAATCGTGTGTTGCTCCTGACAGTGCCTTGAGGGGGGCTTAGTTGTCAAAAACAATGATAAAATCTCAGGCAGCAGAGAGTGAGAACACTGTCTTCTGTTCTGGTCAGACAGACCCCAGCCCTAAGACTGGACACCCACCATGAATACAAAGTCATGGGGTGGGGAGTGGGGAGGGGGAGCAGCCATCAAGGAAGGCTTCACAGCGATGGCTGAGTTTACTCTTGAAGAAAACTAGGCTTCAAAGGGCTGAAGGTGAGGAGGGAGTGCATTCCAGGCGCTGTCCCTCAGGACAGCCATAGCAAAGGCATGGAGGCTCGAGATGATGCACTGACTGAGAGGAACAGAAGCTAGCTTGGCAGGACTGCGGAGTGCACAAGGTGGGGTGATAGTGCCTAATAATGCGTTGAGAAGGAAAGAGCTTCAGGAGTTCATATGGGATCCCAGAGGTAACAGAATGCCGCTAGATCTCTGGGCATCCTGCTCCAGGGATGAGGGTGGACATGATTTGGCATCTGGGCAGAGGATGGGTTGGTGCTGGGAGAGCCTTGAGCCAGGGACACCGGCTTGATGGCCACTGCAGTGGGCCGGGACTGAGGCGATACCCCGTGGTGGCAGGCGTGTTTGGGCACTTAGTAGGTGCCTACTATGTACCAGGCCCTGTAGAAGGGGTCTGGACAAGATGGCCTCCACTTGAATACGAGGGGTGCGTGTGAGGGACAAGTCAAGGATGATCCTGAGGTTTTGAGCCAGGGTGAGCCAGAGGGCATCATGGCCCTGAACGTTGATAGGATGCTTTGGAGGATGAGAAGCATGTGCAGAAGGCAGGATAAGGCTGGGTGAAGGCACTGGGGACAGGACGGCATGGGTGGAGGGGGAAAGCCCACTTCTAGTACCTGAAGGGCTTTGCAAGACGCAAGGACTGGCCTGGCCCAGAGGGCAGAGTGAGCGTGTTTAGGGTGGCAGCCTTTGGAGAGGTCCCATGGGGCAACAGGCTTCCCTCAGGAAGAATGAGCTCCTTGTCACCTAAGAGATGTCTGTGAGGAGCCTCTCCTGCCCTGGGCTGAGAGGTTGGTGCCTAGGAAGCCTAGAGCACTGAGGCTTGGGGCTCTGGGGTGAAGTCTTCTAGGTCTTCTGCCTGGAGAAGGGCAGATCAGCCATGCCCAGGGCATCTTGGGGTGGGGGGAAGGGAACACTGTGACAGGATGCTGCTGCTGCATCTAAGAAGAGGGGCTAGGATGGGAGGGGGCTGATGGAGCTGGGAGTGCTTAGCCTGGACAGCACTGGGCTAGGCTGGGCTGGGGTCCTTCAATGGAAACAGGAGAGAACCCAAAATGAGATGAGGGTACCCTCCCTCTTGCTCTCCCTGGGATGGGGAAGGGACCACTGAGCCCTTTTGCTCCAATGCCTTCATTTTACAAAGGGGGAGACCGAGGCCAAGGAAGGTTAAATGCCCTGGTCAAGGTCCTCTGGCTCACAAGTCATAGAAGAGGCTGACCATTCTAGATGAAGGACCTGAAGCTTAACTGAAGGGATCTGTCCAAAGTCACACAAGTCTGTATGTAAGGCTCCAAGGTGGAATTTGAACCCAGATCCACTGCCTCAGGACCCTCCACTTTTGTTCTGTGCTTCTGAACCTTTAGGAAAATCTGATTTAGAGAGAGAGATGCTGGGGCCCCCAGTGAGCAGGAGAGCCAAAGGGAGGACTGTTGATCACTGGTATGGGGGTGCTACCCCTCCGCTTTTCCTAGCTCCTCAGGGTAGGTGGTGGGAGAGAAAGGGGGTGCTGAGGTGGCACTTGGTGGGGCTGCAGGGGCCCAGGGCTCTGGGAAGAGCACCGAAGGATTCAATTTACACTCTGTGCAGGAAGGGGAGTCACAGGCAGCTAAGACCTGGGAACACGCTGGAGCTTCCCGGGAAGGAAGGGAATTCTTGGTCTCTTGGTTTTCAAGGAGAGCTGGGAGGGACATTTGAAAATAACACCCCCCCCATTTAATAATGCCTGAAGTCTGCAAGTGCTTGACTGCCTCATCTCATCTTTCTATCAGTGACAGTGCCTACCTGTGCCAGGCCCTGTGCTGAATGCTGGGGGTGCAAAGGAAGGTGCAGACAGCTCCCGTCCTCAGCAGGGGGAAACAACCGCAGTCTGCAATGTAGCTGGCGTTTATGGGTCAGGCAGGGCTTGGGGGGAGGCCACAGGCGCCAAGGGCCCTTCCCAGCCTCCCTCCAGCCAGGAGCTGGTCATTTTAGGCAACAGGAAGAATCACATAGCAGGGACCGAATCGTGCACACATCACCTCTGCCCTTAGGGTTCCGATGGTAGCAAAGGAATGATGGCTTAGGATGAAGCCATCCCAGAAGACATAGAGAGATGGGAGGAGGGGAGAGAAAGACAGAGAGAGGAGAGAGGGAGGAAGAGATGGAGAAGGAGAGAGAGGGAGGGAGAGAGACAGAGACAGAGACAGAGAGACAGAGACAGAGAGAGACAGAGAGAGACAGAGAGACAGAGACAGAGAGAAAGAGAGAGAAAGAGAGAGACAGAGAGAGAGACAGAGAGAAAGAGAGAAAGAGAGAGAGAGAAACAGGAAGACAGGGAGGGAGGGAAAGAGAGAGAAACAGACTGAGATAGAGATGGAGAAAGAAGAAGAGAGAAAGGAAAAGAAAAAGGGAGAAGGAGGAGGAGGACAGACAGGAGAAAAAGGGAAATTAAGAGAAAAAACAGAGGGAGGAAGAGAGACAGACACACAGACACAAAAATAGATACAGACAGAGACACAGCCACAGACACATAGACACACACACACACACACACACACACACACACGCATGCGCACAGGCACACACGCGCACACACATGCACACACACACGCACGCGCACACACGCACACACGCACACACACGCACACACACACACACACACACACACACACACACACACACACCTGAATGTCTGACCTCTCCCTGCAGGATGAAGAGGGCTACGTCCCTCAGCATGCTCAATACTGAGGACCCCAGGGCCAGCCGGATGCAGGTAAGGGGAGTGAGTGGGGGTCTTCGGGGACAAGGGGGATTACTAAGACAGAAGGCCCAGCTCATTACCAGGCCCTGGAGGGGCAGCTCTGGGTATGAGAGTCGCTGCCTGGCAGGAGGTCGGAGGGCTGGCAGGGGGCGGCAAGGGCATGGAGGGGTTGGCCCAAGTGGGGGTTTGCCTCTCTGGGCCTCAGTTTCCCCATCTGCAGATGTGAGAAGCTGGTCTCCTGCAGCCCTGCATCTGTCCCTGGTCTTTGCGCTCTAACCTGAGGCTGGATCTCCAGGGAGGGTGGAGCTGGGTTGGGGGTATGGCCGGACATCTTATCCGAGAGCTGTCTTGCCCCCAGGTGTTGGGCAGCCCGCTGAGTCTGATGCGCCCGCTGAGCACCAGCACCCAAGACCTGGGCCTCCCTCTGGACCGGCGCTAGGGCAAGGCCTGGCCACCGCAGCTTCTCAGGAACATGGCAGTGGGATGACCCAGCGTCATCCCCTCCCTTTCCACCCCACTCCAGTTTCTTCTGGCCCCTCCTCTGGCTATATTTATCGAATTTATGCCCACCTAGAGGCGTCCTCACCCCAGGGCTGAAGCATTGGAGATAAAAACCAACCAACTTCCCCTTCCCTGGCTGTTTGCACATTCTTATGGGGCACCAAGCCCCCCCCACCCCCAACACACACATCTTTGGAGAAATCACTCCTCCCCAGGGCATCAGTTTCCCCAACTGCACAGTGAAGGGTCCCTTTACTCCTACATCTGGAGTCCTCCATAATGGCTCTGACTGTATTTGTCAGAAGAGTTCTAGGTCCCCAAGACCAAGACCTAGGACTCTGGAACTTATCCAGAAGGCAAGGGCCAGAGAGGAAGGAAAGGTGAGAGGGAGACAGCACTTGGGGCTGTAAATGGAAAACCTGGGCTATGAATCCTACTCTCTGAATCCCCCGCTCTGTCACACTCTGTAGGGTGATGTCCTGTGTTCAAATCCTGCCTTGGATGTGTGAGAAATTAATGATTCTTCTCATATTTAGTAACTAATTACTGAATCAGGACCAAGGTTTTCCCCATTTTAAAATTCCTCATCCAGAAACCAAAAAGTTACCCAGGCCAAGATCTAATCAGACAGGAAAAGAAATTCTACTTTTAGGCTACTGGGTGCAGGCCTGTTCCTTGTGTTTGCTCAGACAGGTCTGGGAAAACGTGGGTCTTCCCTTTGTCAGATGGGTGATACAGGAATTGATGTCTCTTTGACCGAGATTTGGGTGACACAGGCCCGTACCCCAAGACCTTCACTGTAATATAGCCCCCTCCCACCCTGTTAAGCAGAGTAGACTGCCACCCTTGGGACAACCACTCACCCAAGGGCCTATAAGCTCTGCACCCACCGCCATCAAGGGTCTTTGGTCTAACAAACTATTGTACAATGTGAAAGTATTTGCAGATCCTATACATGATTGCACGCCACCATGGGGGGGGGAAGGGAGGGGAGAAAATCTGAAACTCAAGTGATTGTGGAACTGAATCTTGCTGAATCTTGTAAATTAAAAGTAAATGAGTAAATAAATTAAAAAAAAAATAAAGGAATGAAAAAAAAAAAAAGGGTCTTTGGTCTAAGAGAGAGGCCAAAAGACCATCTCTTTGTTAATAACCCGCTGGCTTTATTAATAAAATGATTAAATTACCCACAAACTGTCTCGAACCTTTTTAATGGTCACAGAGGATTCCCGGTGTGGGGCCCTGAGCCTCCTTCCCCTTGTATAATCAGGGCTGGACCAGAGGGTGGCCTTTGTGTCCTGTCTCCCTCTAGATCTCTGGTCTGTGACTCGTGCTGGCCTGAGGGGAAACCACTGCCTCTCTGTGGGCCTCCCTGATGGAGTGACCGCATTCCTTGTGGGGAACTCTTGTTTTTCTTTCTCTCGGCTTGTTTTGAATGAAGGTTTTGTGCCAATCCATTCAAAGCACCATCAATTCTGAGAGGAAATAACCTTGGCCGCTTCTGCAGCAAGCTGAGGGCATCCCCTGGCCTGCTCAAAAGTTCTGACCCGTGAGAAGGTTACATTCCTTATTCTGAGGTTCTAACAATAACAGCATTTACATAAAGCTTTATGGTAAGCAAAGCACTTGAAAATAGTATCTCATTGGGATCCTCAGGGAGGTACTAATATCACGCCCATTTTACAGGTGAAGAAACTGAAGCCAAGAGAGGTGACGTGCCCAGGGTTACACAGCTAGTTAGGTGTCTGGGGCAGCATTCGAATTCAGATCTTCCCAGTTCCTCACTGGGCCACTGTGGCACCCGAGGGCCCAGGCAGACTGTCTCTCCCAGAGAAAAGAGGCAAGCCTTTACAAAAACCCCAAAACCTTTTATTATTCCTGTCCCCAAGGTGTCCCCAGCCCCGTTCACAACTGCTGGGCGATCTGCTCAATCCGCCGGAGGGTCTCCTCGGACTGAAGCTGCTCCAGGCTCAGCAAAGACAGGCCCAGCTGGTCCTCCTGGGGAGTGGATTGGAGGGGCAAGGTCAGACAGAGGCAGCGTGTCTAATGACTCCTCCCCTGCCCCCCATGGGTGATGGAGCACCCCAGAGACCTTCGATCATCCGTGGATGGGCCCCTCTCTGGGTCTCAGTTTACCCATCTGTACAGCACAAGTTCAGCTGCTGCCTTCTAGAACAGGCCCGGAACACTCCTACACTGCTGGTGGAAAAGTGGGGCCTCCCTCACCCTTGTCACCCCGAGCCTACGCCCCTGGCCATGGGCCTGGCACCAGAGAATAATAAATGAGGAGAAAACCCCAGGCCCTAGAGGAGGCAGCAATGAGGCTGCCTGGAAAGAGACAGAATCGAGACGGGGAGACCAGGAACAGCAAGAGGCTGAGGCCGAGCTGTGGTCTGCCTGGGAGTCTGGGAGCCTGGGCTTTCCTGAGGCTTTCCCCTGGCTGGGGGCCAGAGAGCCCTGCAAGGCCCCTTGTGATCTGGGGAGGTTAGAAGGAAGAGGAGTAATTACCAGGGACTCCCTGGAGGAGGTGAGGGAGGGGCAGAGCAAAGGCTCCAGGCAGAACCTGGAGAAGGAAAAAGGGGATCCCAGGCTAGGGACTGGGGTGTGGGGGAGAACTGGGGAGGCTCACCCTGTGGAAGGGCTGGGCCATCTGCCTCAGGAAGTACTTGGCCACCTGGACACCCTCGTCCACCGTCAGGTTGAGGTTGGCATCTGTCAGGTGCTCCTGAATCCAGCGAGGGAGCTTCCCGCGCTTGTCGGCCCGGGCAAAGCGCTAAGGGCAGAAGGGGCTCAGGCTCCTGGCCTGCATGGCGGGGAGTGCCCCCAGGACCCTGGCCCCCGCCCAGCTTGGCCACCCACCTTGTCAGCAAAAATCATGAGCCCATAGTCAGTCTTGCCCCGGATGGCACGGCCCACACACTGGGCCGCATGTCGCATGGCATCAAAAGTCAGGAAGTCATTCTCTCGGATCTGGAACTGATCACGAAGGAACTCCAGGCGGGCCTGCGCATGGGGAGGCAGGAGGCTGTCTGGTAAGGAACCACGCCCATCACAGGGCGCCCCCACAAATGACCACCTCTCAGGCCTGGGCCCCACGCTCCCTGCCCTCAGTTGAATGATGGCCTCAGAACTGGGAGGCCTAGGTCCAGGGGGCTCAGCCTAGAACTTTGGGCAAGACCACCCCACACTCAGGGCCTCAGTGTGTCCCCATCTGTGAAAAACGAGGGTCTCCACTCTGAGACTTTATGTTCTGAGGTCTCAAACATTCCGTATTCTAAGGGCCCTCCCAGCTCTGGCCTTCCATGTTCTAAGGCCCTCCTAATTCTGGCCTGTGTTCTAGGTCCCCTTCCAGCTCTGGCCTTCCATGTTCTAGGTCCTCTCCTAGCTCTGACCTTCCCTGTTCTAAGGATGCTTCTAGCATTCAATTTCTGTTATGTGCTCACATTCTGTGGTTTAAGATTCAAATTCCTTCCCCTCCTTCCAGCCTCCTACTCACCTTGAGAATTCGGCTTTGGGTGTAGACATAGGGAACGCCAAACATGATGACTGCCCGGCCATAGTGGTGAACTACAGAGGGTGTGACAGACCCAGGGAGAGAAGAGTATTTGTGGTTGGAGGGCGGGGTGGGGTAAAGAAACTGGGCCCTGGGCCCAGCCACCCTCAACACCTTGGGTAGAGAAGAAGGAGACACTGTGTGAACGGCTCTGCCCATCTGTGCCCAAGCAGGGTGGGGTGGCTGGGGCACATCATTCCCTGTTCCCGGGCCCCACCCTGACCCCACGGGCTGGGGGCACAGGGCACTCACCAAAGTCGATGCCCTCGGACACCTTGCCCCTCGCCACGGAAAGCAGGATGGCCCCTCTGCCATTCTCACATGCCTGCAGGGGACAGAGGCGTCAGACTCCCCTGGGCAGCTTTAGGAGATGAGGCAATGGTGGATCCCCGGCCACCGGCTTTCAAGCTGGAGTGACCTTAGAGGTCATCACAGCCAACCCCTACTCCTACAGACCAAGGTCTAGGGAAAGGGGACTTATCCAAGGTCACGCCTCCCTGCTGCCAGGGTCAGCCCATCACCTCTTACCTCCTGGTACTTCTCTAGGGCCACGCTTGTCTCTGCTCCATCCTGGGTCTCAATGAACAGAAGCTTGTTCCGCTGAATGTTTTCTAGGATGCCCTGGGCAGTGGGAGGAAGAGTTTGGGATCCTGGTGGGGGTTCAAGGCCTAAGAGCCAGGGAGGCTGGGACTTTGGGAAAGCAGAAGGGAGCAAGAGGAGGCCCCTGAAGACCCCCAAACCAAGGGCAGGTGGGGGGGGGTGGGACTCACCTGCTCATACCAGGCAGCCACAGTGCTCTCCATGTACTGGTAGCTGGTAAAAAAGGCAACGATACCATCGGGGACCACAGCAGACATCTCCAGGAGCAGGTTCCCGTAATTCCGGATTACGGCTATGGAGAGCCAGCCCACCACGGCAAGTTAGAAACACCCTTCTTCCTGTCCCGTCATGTCCTAGCCCCGATCAGGCCCCTCTCCTGATCCCGGGGCTCAGCGACTATCTCCGTCCTATCCCAAGAGGCCTGGCCGACCCTGCCCACCCAGAGAGCCAGGCCCCTGCCCAACCTCCAGCCCCCTTTTTACCTGGGGGGCCAAACCCTCTCCTAGTCTGGTTGACTGACCTTCCTCCAACCATCTAAAGCATCAGCCCCAGTGTGGAGAGTCAGAGCTGGGTCACTGGCCCCCCACCTAAAACATACAGTGAATTCCCCACCCCTAACCCCACCCCTCCTCTCTCCATGGTGACTCACCAATATCTTCTCGGGTCTCAAACTTGGAGCTGATGGCCACCTGGTCATTGCCTCGGCCAACAATCTAGAAAGACCAAGAAACAGAAGCATTATGGGACCATAGATAAAGGCCGGCTAGTAAGAAGGCTCTGCCTGCCCCTCTGACCAGTGGGCAGGCAGGGCTCACTCTGTGTCAGGGCTGGGCCTTGAGACCAACTGCTTGCCGTGAGCCTGGGCTGAAAGCGGACAGAAGGATGAGGATGTAGAGTCTCCCCAGCCTGCAGCTACCAGCTCCCCTGAAGAGAACAGACCTCAGTGGGGGGGCCCTCCCCCTCTCCTGCCCCTCAGGGACCTCCCAGACCCCATACTCACCATGGGGCAGAGGCAGACCCGGGCTAGGGTCATGGTGAAGGTTGCCATGGTGACCGGGTGGAAGTCCAATATTTTGGGGTAGATATCCAAAGGGGACAGGGTCTAGATGGCAAGGAGACAGAAGGGGATGGGGGCTCGGGGGTGCACAGGCAGAGGAGCCACAGGGGCTCCGAGGAGGATAAAAAGACCCAGGGGACCACTAAGGAAGACAGTGAAGAAACATCGGGGGCTAGGGGTCTAGGCCCCTGTGGAAGGGAGACAAGGGAGAACCTGGAGGCTGTGAAGGCCATGGGACTGGACTGGAACTAGGGATGGGTTTGCAGAATTGATCCCAAGCAGGGGGCTGGCACTGGGCTGCATCTTGATGGTACAGGCTCTGTCCTCAAAGGGACAATACAGATGGGGAGCAGCAGCCACAGGTTGGGGAAGGATTAGAGAGCAGATGCCTTGGGCAGAGACATTTAGGGGCTGGGGCCAAGTCTAGACACCTGGCAGACGTGAGGGTGAGCATTCCGGGCATAGGGCAAGGCCAGTGTAAATGGTGCTGGCTGGATCCCAGGGCAGGAGGGGTCGGGGGCACTAAGACTGGAAGGACTGATCCTGGAGGGACAGGGAGCAGGAGAGGGACATGGTCGGACCTGCCCTTCAGGAAAGTCACTGGCATCTGGGGGAGCTGCAACAGTCTTGGACTACAGGGATGGGCAGATGAGCGGAGCAGGGCTATCTCCTCCCAGAGGCCTCGGGGTGAGGGGAAAACTGTCAGGGTAGTTAGGTGGCACAGTGAATAGAGCACTGGCCTTGGAGTTAGGAGGACCTGAGTTCAAATCCGGCCTCAGACACTTACCACTTACTAGCTATGTGACCTTGGGAAAGTCACTTAACCCCAACTGCCCTGCCTTCCCTACTCCAAAAAGCAAAAAAATAAAAGAGAACTGTCCAGGGGACAAGCTCGGGGGGGACAGGGTTTGTGGGATAGGGACACAGGCACAGAGACAGACAAAGGAGTAGGGAAGAGTCAGGGGCCAGGGCAGGGGGTCTCAGAGCCTTTGGGGAAATTGAGGACCAGGAGATCAACCATGTGACTGAGGGGAGGGGGGCCGGGATGATTTTTGCCTCTTGTATCCCCACGGCCTGGCACATAACGCGCCCCCTTAATAAATGCCTGTTCACCTGACTTGGCCAAGGGACACGAGGGACACGATGGTCCACAGGGAGGCTCACCGGGAATATTCACTCCCTCACAGGTCTTAGGGGTATTAAGGGGATGTCAGGAAAGCCTAGGGGGAACAGGACACTGACCTGGAAGCTGACGGGGGGCTTAGGGGACTTGGAGGTTTCTGTAATGGGGACGGCTGAGGGAAGTCAGGAAGAACCAGGGCAGGCCTGGGGGCTGCAGGGACCCTCAGGACCAGGGAGGAGCCTCAGAGGTCCCAGGAAAAGAACAGAAAAAGAAGGACCAAAGGAGAGACTTGAGGGCAGTGGGGAAACACTGGAGGGTGAGCGAGGACAGAAGGGCAGGGGTCAGATATGGGGAGCTCAGATGGAGTAAACTGAGGCAGAACCATTGGACCAGAGGACTGAGCAGCCTAGCACAGAATGGAGTCAGGAAGAACAGGACAGCAGTGCTCATGGGGCGCTTCCTGGTTGGCAGTCTGTAATTTCCTTTGACCTTCATGACCAACCAGTTATGTCGGGGCTCTCATCAACCTCATCTTACAGTGGAGGAAACTGAGGCCCAGAGAGGTCCCAGGAGGGTCCCTGGGGTCCTGATGCTCTCACAGGGATGTGGGGGTGGCAGGAGAATGTGAGGTTGAGCCTGTGGCAGGCACAGAGGGGCCGGGGGGCTCACCCCTGAAGTGATGATCACGGTCTGAAAACGCTCAAACACTGGTTTGATGGCCAGGGAGGCGTCCATGCAGCTGGTGAGGCATTGGGAAGAGAGAGGTCAGGGGGGGCCATCCAGGGGGCTGGGGAAAGGGGGCAGGGAGCCAGGGGCCTCACCTGAAATGCAGGACTGGGTTGGCAATGGTTGGAGTCCTCTCATCAAAGGGCTCAATGATAATGGTGAAGCCTGGGCCAGGGAAGGAAGGGTGAGGCCCCAGTGTGCCTGGGACCCCCTGCCACCCCCAAATCAAGGTGGACCCAGCTGAGGGGGTAGTAGGGGGTGGCTGGGAGGTCATCCCACCCCCGCCCAGCACAAGGCAGAATTCATCCCTCCCTTTCTCCCTCCTTCCCTTCCTCCATCTCCCCCTCCCTCCTTCCCTCCATCTCTCCCTCCTGGCACACTGTCCCAGGCCTGCCCAGATTCCCTGGGGTTAATCTTCAGGGATTAGTGGGAACAGATGGCAGATGTGCAGCCATGGCCTGGAGGGGTGGGGGAGGAGGGGATGGACAAGCAGGAGCATGAGGGAGGGGGATATGTCATCTACCCCCCCAATCTCTGCGACACTCCATTTATGAGTGTGACAGAGGCACACTGGGACCCCCAAAGTGTCAGAGCTGGGAGGGCACTGAGAGACAGTCAAGGTCAGCCTCATCCTGTAGGAGGGCCTGAGGCCCTGAGAAGGGAAGAGGGGAAGGCCAGAGCTGGCAGGAGCGGCTCACCTCGGGAGTAGGTGCTGACCAGTGTGGCAAAGTTGGAGAGGAGGGTGAGGGGGGAGAAGTCGGCCAGATCCGCGATCTCCAGCGTGTGGAGCAGGGACCTCAGCCGCTCGGCACAGAACCTAAGGGGCGAAGGAGGGAGGCGAGGGTGGAGGAGGTCAGGCGAGGTCATTTGACATGTCAGACTTGGAGGAAGATAGGAGAAGGAAATGCCAGTCTCAGAGAGGCAGAGGGTGTGAAATTGGCCTGAAGGTCATGAGGGGCAGGCAGAAGGCCAGAGGGAGGGACACCTGGACCCCAGGGCCACTGGTCAGAGGCCATCTAGCCCAACTCCCTGATTTCACAGAGGAAGAAACACACCCAGAGAAAGGAAATGACCAGGCAGGGGGGTCTGGGAACCTCTATGGAGACCCAAGGGCAGTGGAGGGCAGGGTGCGGGGCAGTGCAGGGGCCATGTCTAGAGCCAGGGTCCACAGGGCTCACCTCAAGGGCTTGCGCTGGATACAGACACGATGGGCCAGGCCCCCTAGGAAGGCTGGTGGGCTCTCCTGGACCACATGCTGAGTCCGGAGGCGCCACTTTACATATTCTAGCAGGCGCCGAAGGAAGCCCAGGAAATGCTCTGCTGTCCGGATGGAGCCAGGCACCGCCTCTACAGGTGGGGGCAAGAGGGAGACATGAGGGCCCCAGACTCAGGCCAGGTCAGCTCTTGAGCACAGGGGGGATCCATAGGGACCTTACAGACCCAAGCCCCCTTTATATGGGGGACTACAGTCCACTGGGGGACTCCCAGCTAGACCAGGGGTGGATTTATTACTGCACATTGGCTGGCCTCTGAATAATCTGGGGGGCAGGGAAACAGAAGCTCAGAGCTCAAAGGGCATTAGAGACATCTAGGTCAACCACCTCGTTTGACAGAGAGGCAAACCAAGGCCCAGGGAACATCCCACAATGCTGGAGTGGGGGAAGCCAGGGTTCCCTCCTGCCCCCTCCCCACTTCTCTGCACCTCAGCTGAGTCCAGGATGGGGATGGCAGGAAGCCCCAGACCCCACCCCACCTTGCAACACCTCATCGGGAAGGACAGGGTTGGCCAGGTGTGCGTCAGTCTCCCGAGCTAGGCTAGCCTCTCGAAGCCCCTCCACCAGGCGGCGGTATTCCTCCCGCAGGCGCTTTTCATCCGTCTCCTTGATCCTGGGGGAGAGGGGGAGCCCACAAAAATTGGGGGGTCAGGGCTGGAGCTGACATCTGGTCCCTGCCCTTGGACGCAGCAGTTTGGGGTAAGTTTCTTGCTGTCTTGGGGAATTCTCTAGCCAGGAGGCTCTGGTCAGACTTCAGACAAAGCCCTTCAACTCTGGGTACCCCAATGTCACTACCTTGGCACCCTGGTTTCCCCAATGTTCCCCTCTTGGCACCCCAATTCCTCCTCTTTGGTAGCTTAATACCTCCTCAGTAAAGTGGAAGGGTGAAGGTTGATGCACCTAAGGTACCTCCCACCTCCAATATTCTGGGTTCTGGGATCTTTCCCAGCTCTAGATGCCTTCATTTTACAGATAAGGAAACTGAGGCCCACCGAGATTAAGGGACTTAAGGTCATCAAGTTAGTAAAGATCTGAGATGGGATTTGAGTCCAGGGCCTTTGACTCCAAAGGCTCTTCCCACCTCTCTGACAATCTCTGCTTTATGAATTGAGGGGACCCTCGGATCTCGGCCCCCAGGCCAGGACTGTGGGACATGTGGGGCCTGGCCGGAGCCTGAGGCAGATGGAGGCGGGACGGGGTCTAGGATGGCCCTGGGCTGGGGCTCAGGGTCAGTCACTGGGCATCACCAAGGTCTCACCAGCCCCTACCCACTTGTGAACTGTGCGCTGCAGTGTCTCTAGATTGGTCTGACATCGGTCCAGGGTCCGGCGGGTCAGGTTCACACTCATAGAGTCAATGCACACGTTGTCTGAAAGACAAGGGGGAAAAATGGGGGTAACCATCCCAGAGGGGGCTCAGGGTGGGAGGGGTGTCCCTGACCATCCCACTCACCAATGTTGTGGGCCTCGTCAAAGACCACAACTGCCTTTCGAGCCAGCTCTTTGGAAACAAGGTCAGCGATCTTTGGGTCCAGAAGGTAATGGTAGCTGTAGACAATCACGTTGGCATGAAGGATCTGGGGGAGAGGGAGTAGGAATGTGGGGAGAGAGCCAGCAGGTGCAGGCCCCCCCCCACCTCTGATGTTCTCTGTTCTAAGGTCCTTCCCAGTGCTGATGGTCTAAGGTTCCTTCTACCTCTGACACTCCCTGTTCTAAGGTCCTTCCCAGCCCTGATGTTCTATGTTCTAAGGTTCCTTCCACCTCTGACATCCAACACTTTAAGACCCCCTCCAGGTGACATTCCATGTACTAGGCTCCCTCCTACCTGCCATTTAAGCACTCCATAGCTCAACCCTACCCCTCCTAACTCCATCACACACACACAAACATCCTTACCGAGTATCGGGCAAGGAAGTATGGGCACCAGCCTTTCTGCCGTCCAAAGGCCTTCAGGTCGTCCAGGTTGTAGATGCCCCAGGGAATGGGAACTTGGCGGCCTTGGGCATCAAATTCCTGGGAGCAGGGGAAAGGCCTCCATGAGCACAGAGCTGGACTTTCCCTCTGCAAGGGTACCATCCCCACCCTCTAGCCCCCGGCACCTCATAGAATCGGCAGTGAGGGGCGCTGGCATCCTGCTGACGCTGGGCCCGCACGTAAGAGGCCGTCAGGCTGTGACACTTCCCATCCACATCCTTCCCAAACCGCAAGGGGGTCACCTGCAAAGGAACCCAGGGAGAGAGCCCCAAAGGCTCAGGGCTCACTCCCACTTCTAGCCTTAAAGGCTCTGTGTTTGTTCCACCATGCCCCTAAGGACTCTGGCCTCCAGATTCCTAGAGTTCCTAGAGTCTCACTCTAATTAGAACCACATCCTGGGATCTTCCTGGACTTCCAGTGACCAGGGTTAGAGACAAAGAAAGGGAAGAGGAGAAAGAGAGAGAAGGAAGAGCTCTTAAATCTTAGACTGTAAGAACAGGGAGGCCCCTTTAGAATAGAGGAGGCCAGAGATGGGAATAATCTTAGAACGTGGAATGTCAGAGCTGGGAGGGCCTTAGAACAGGGAATGTCAGGGCTGGGAGGGCCTTAGAACAGGGGATGTCAGAGCTGGGAGGGCCCTTAGAAAAGGGAATGTCAGGGTTGGGAGGGGTCTTAGAACAAGGAATGTCAGGGCTGGGAGGGCCTTAGAACAGGGAAGGTCGGAGCTTGCAGTGATCCTAGAACATGGAATGTCAGAGTTGAGAGGACCTTTAGAACAGAGAATGCTCCAGTTGGACAAATCTCAGAATACAAATCAGACTTAGAGGAGGCCTCAGAAATTGTCTAGGCCTGTTCTCTTAATTTTACAGACAGGGTAACTGAGGCCCAGTGTGGAGAGCCAACTTGCCTGAGACTCCAAAGTGCTCCAGTGGAAGTGGAATCCCTGCCTCTTGGTCCTGCCTTCCCTTCCCACCCCAGGGCTCAGGGTCCCTCACCTCTGGGTGAATACACAAATTCTTCCGGGAGCTCAAGGCCAGGCCCAGGAATGGCACCTTCTCGCCCTGCTGCTTTTCAAAGGAGTCCATCAGCTTCCTGAGCTCCTCAATCACCTGGCTCAGGGGAGGAGAGGATGGCTGAAGTCCTCCCTTCCCAGCCAGGACTGGGCCCTCATCTCCACTGCCCAGTCCAGTGGCTCCCCAGTCTGCCTCCCAGGAGCAGAGATGGGTCGCACCAAATCATCCCCACTCCCGGGCCCAGGGAACCTCCAAAGGTCAGGGAATGGCTTACTGGCAGCCCCAGACTAAAGACCCACCTTCTCAATCTCAGGCACGGTTCTTGAGCAGTAGATGAGTTTGGTTACTTCCAGGGGGTGAACCTGCTCACGCATTAGGGAGCGGGGGAAGAGAGTAGAGGTCAAGATGGGCCCATGCTCCAGCTCTGACCACTGCCCCAATCCCCATCCCCACCCCCCACCCCCAGTTTCCCCCACCTCAGGCCCGAGTACTGACCCGCTGGTATGCCACGATCAAAGCCAGGAGGGAGATGGTCTTGCCAGTGCCCGAGGGCATCTCGAGGACCCCATGACCCTGCGTGTGTGTGCCCACCCCCCCAAGAAACATCATCAGCTTACACAAGCTGTGCTTGAATCTGAGCACAATGAAATGTCACAAGTTTAAAACCAAGACCTCAGAATCACAGAATGTTACAGCCAGAAAGGCCCTTAGGAGGAGGGGGAAGAAGAGGGAGAGGGAGGAGGAGGAGGAGGGGGAGGGGGCGCACCTTGGCGTCCAGGGTCCGCTTGAGCTCCAGCATGTAGGAGAACTGCTCGGGGTAGATGTAGTCATAGGGGAAGTGGACCAGGAGCCCGTCCACATTGAGCCTGCGGGGGGGGGGGGGAGGGGGGGGGTCGGCTCCGGGGTCCGCTGCGGGTCCCTGCGGCCTCCCCAGGGCCCGGTCCTGGCCCCCTGGCCCCCCGAGCCCGGCCTGCTCCGTGCCCACACGACCAGGCCTCCAGCCTGCTCCGCTCCCGCACCCCGGAGGGGGTCTCACGGCTCGGGGTCACCCCCGCCGCGACCCCAGGGGCGCCGGGGGGAGGGTCCCGGCGGCCCCCCCTCTCCACACTCCAGTCCAGCCTCATCCTGCCAAAGGGCCGCCCCCTCCGCTGACCTCCCGGCGCCTCTAGGCCCTCCGCCCCCCGCCCCAAAAGCAGGGCCACAGATCCCGGGGTAGAAACGGGAAACTGAGACCAGAGCAGGGTGCGGGGCAGCCGGCGGGGACGCCCCCTTCTCCCCCCAAAGACCCCGCCTAGGGCGCACAGGGTAGGCCCCGGCACACAGCAGGCGCTTCATAAATGCTCACAGTGGTGATCCCTCCCGCGCCCCGCCCCCCCGCACATAGAGCGGATGAGGAAACTGAGGCCACAGAGGCCAGGAACTCGAGCGCTCAGCCAGTTCCTCAGCTTCTGAGATCTCCCTGACTGCAGGCCCGGCTCCCGCCCCCCCCAGCCCAGCTCCCTCCACTGAGCCCCCACGCGCGCCCCACTCTTACTTCATGGCAGTACCCGCGGCGTGCCGAAGCCTTGGCCCCGCCCCCTCATGAATATGCAGAAAAGGAACTAAGCCCTAGAACCGTCGGGGCTCTCTCTGCTCATTGGCTAAGCTCGCGGAGGACTCTGTGGAGGCGGGGCTCCGACTGGGATGGAGCGAAGAGCGCTCGCGCGCACTGGGAGGAGAGAAGTAGAAGCGACCACAGTCATTCTTAATCGCTCCCCGACGACTGCAGCGCTGGCGCGATGGGAATGGAGAAAGCCGAGCGAATCGATCGCCGTTCATTCTGGCAATTGATCGAACCCTATACCTTAAACTCCGGCAGCGGTCCTCACCCAGGGGAGTCGAACGACCCTCTCACAGGGGTCGCCTAAGACCATCCGGAAACATATTTCCAATGGTCTTAGGAACCGAGACACCGCTCCTCTATCCGTCTCCAGGCGGGTCCGCCCACATGCAGGTACGCCCACATGGGGGTATTAAAGGGTCACAGCCTTAGGAAGGTTGAGAACCACTGCAAGGGTCCTGGAATGTGAGAGCTGGGAGAGCCCTTAGAACTGGGGATGTCAGAGCTGGGAGGGCCTCAGAACAGGGGATGTCAGAGCTGGGAGGGGCCTCAGAACAGGGGATGTCAGAGCAGGGAGGGGCCTTAGAACAGAGGATGTCAGAAATATCAAGCATATTAGGGATAAGGACTGGACCTGTAGATTCATGTCAGAAGCTCCCAGCCACCTTCCTCAATTAATGCAGTGCAGGCACCTTCTCTGAAATTTGTAGTATGAATCAATCACTCAGTGAAAAGGCATTAGGAGCGGCTAGGTGTCCTAGTGAATAGAGCACCAGCCCTGGAATCAGGAGGACCCGAGTTCAAATTCAGCCTCAGACACATAACACAAAACTAGCCATGTGACCTCGGGCAAGTCACTTAACCCCAATTGCCCTGCCTTCTCCCCTCCAAAAAAAAGAAAAAGAAAAAACATTTATTAGATACTTACTATGTGCTAAGTGGTAGGGATACAAAGACAAAAAACGAAGACAGGCCCTGCCCCCAAGACACTTACATTCTAGTGGAGAAGCCGACCCCCAAAGAGGAGCAGTGGCTGGGAAGGACACTTTGACCCAGAAGGGTACTGGGGATGTCAGAGCTGGGAGGGCCTCAGAACAGGGCATGTCAGAGCTGGGAGGGGCCTCAGAACAGGGGATGTCAGAGCTGGGAGGGGCCTTAGAACAGAGGATGTCAGAAATATCAAGCATATTAGGGATAAGGATGGTGAGTGGGAAGGTAGAGGAGTGGATTGGTACATCCCATCCAGGAACAATGGCAGAGCTCATTTGATTATGGTTTGTGGTCCCAGAAATGGAAGGAAGGGGTGGAAAAAGAAGGAAGGGGCCATGAGGACCCCTCAAAATGGAAGTTTCTCTAGGACAGGAAAGAGAAGGGCATGGTCAGAGCTGGGCCTTGAACCTAGGCCTCCCTGGCTCTGAGGCCAGCACAGTGCAGAGAACATTAACTATGGAGCCAGGACTTGGATTCGAATCACTCTCTCTGATCTGTGTAACTCGGGGCAAGCCACTTAATGTCGAATTTTCTCATCTGCAAAAGGAGAGGACTTCAACCAGATGGTCTCTAGGGTCTCTTCCAGATCTAGTTAGGGACATTGGATCACAGACTTTTCAGGCTCAGGGTAACCTCAGCTCATGAAAGGCCAAAGTGAGGAAGTAATTTCAGATGGGAACATGAGGAGCCTGGTGAAGGCTCCCTTCACAACACAACCAGGCAGCTTTGAGCCCCTACTCTGCCCCACTGGCCAGGGGGTAGCTGCTCGTCTCTCCCATTGAGCTGTGAGCTTCTCAAAGCAGCAACTGGCATTTGTAGGCACTTAGGAAGTGTGTAGTAAGTGCTGCTTGGCTGGATTCTAGAAAAGTCACTTCCAAATCTGGGCTTCCCTTGCATGGTGCCAGGAAGCTCTTGCCAGCCCGGTTCCTTTCAGCTCCTTCTTTGCTACGTCTCCTCTGGCACCTAAGAAGTCCTTCAATGCCCACTCCCAGCTCCATTTCCTTGAGGGCATTCCCACTGCTGGGATTGATGGAGGGAGAACTGGTGGACCAGTGGGGAAAGAGCTAGGGGAGATGGTCAATAGTAACCAGGGCTGAAGGATAGTTTTAATTAGAAAGTGTTTTTATTTTTCCTATTTAGTTACAAACAGACCAGACGAGACTTGAGGCACTTGGTTTGGGGGGAGAAGGGGGAGGTTAATACGCCCCCAACCCCCAAGGCTGCTTGTGGGAAGGAGAGCAGAGGACAGCATGGGTCAGAGTTCATTTGAGGCTGGTGCTGTGTGCATTGGGTGAGGGAACCCTAGATTTGGGGGGATCATGGAGGGCTGGCTGGGGTTGAGGGTTTTTGGGGGGGTGTTGGGGTGGAGCTGATTGGGCTCAGCCCTGTCAACCCCCTTATAGTGCTGGTGCTCTGGACATGTGGCTGGAGGCTGAGAGGGGTTATAGTAATGGGCACTGGATTCAGGGTGCCCCTTCCCCTCTCAAAGACAGGATCCAAGCTTATCCCCCCTCCCCTGGGGCCATCAGCAGGAGTGAGGGGGAGAAATTCCCCTTTGTTCCTCATCTTGACATTGGCTCCTCCTGGCACTTGCTCTGGGGTCCTACACCTTGCCACGCTGAGGTTTCACTCTGGGGAACAGCTGAGAAGACAAAGGCCATTGTGAGTCTGGGATGAGTGGGGGGAATAGTCCCAATAAGCTTTGAGCTCCTTCTCTACCCTTATCCCACCTGCCAGATTATAGTGGAACATCCCATTCTCTACCCTTGTCTGCATAATGAAAACTCCAAGGGGCAGCTTCCTCCTTTCTCCCCCACCCAGAACCTCCCTTGTCTGCCCCCCGCCTAGTGTAATGGAGCCCTCTGTTCCTCCACCCAACAATGAACCTGCCTCCCAGTGGGAACCACTCACACCCTGTTCCCAATGTAATAGAGCCATTTGGGTCTACTTAATGCCCCCCAGTTGGGTACTCACCCCAAAGTAGTTTCTGGGCACATATCCCTCCTGGCCCCGCAGGGCTGCCCACCACCAGTCAGTCTCCTCGGGGCCATCTCGGCGCAGGACAGTCACAGGTTCTCCCTCACGGAAGGACAGCTCGTCCCCAAACTCGGCACTATAGTCCCATAGTGCATAGACTGCCCCTCCGTGCAAGTGGCCCATGCTCTGCTCAGCCTCTGAGACAGGATCAGAGAGTCAGGCTGGGAGGAACCTCAGCAATCACCTGGTCTTCCCCATCACTTTACAGAGGAGGAAGCTGAAGCCCAGAGCCACACAGATACTCAGTGTTGGGGCCGGGACTGGAGGCCAGATCTTCTGGCCCCAAATCTAGCATTCTTCTCACTGCACCAAGGGCAGACACACAACCTGACTCACTGACATCCACATGCACCAAGGACATGGGCTCATACACGGGTCAGATCATCAGCCAAAGGGTGTGATGCCCAGGCCCTGTTCCACCATGACTCCCCCTGCCCTTCCCTTGGCCATCTCCCACACCTCACCTGCCAGGTATGTGGCACAGTCTGCATAGCCCTCCCGGTAAGGGTCGCACTTCTCGATGGCCATGGCCCCATCACTCAGGGTTGTGGCAAAGATGGCAGCCCCATGCTGTACCAGGGCTGTACAGATTGCTGTGTCATTGCAAGAGGCTGCACAGTGTAAGGGCGTCCTGGGGAGGCACAGAGAGGTGACCGTGGTAATGAGGACCACCGAGGCGCCATGGATAACATGTGGCACTTCCCCCACCACCCCTGAGCCCATCCATTGAGGGCTGGCCACCATGTGGTCCTGTACTGGGTCTTATATAAGACCCATCCCAGTGGACTGGGAGCCAATTCCCCCTCAGTGCTCTGTGGTCCCCCAGGAGTGGTGAGGAGGAGAAGTTATGGGCAGATGAGTGGGAGCAAAGTGAATGGAGTCGGGGCATAGAGATCCCTTGACCATCCCTTCCACCCTGTCTCACCAGCCATGGCTGTCCGGGGAGTTAACATTGGCACCAGTACCAATGAGGAAGTCCACAATGGCGTAGTTTGCGCCACAGATGGCATTGTGCAGGGCTGTGATGCCCTCCTCATTGGGCTGGCTGGGGTCATTTATCTGGAGAGGAAGGTGGGAGAGACAACAGTCCAGTCAGCCTGGAGGAGAAAACCCGGGGGGCAGAACGGCCACTTCCTCCTCTCTCCAGCCCGCCACCTCTCACCTCCTTCACCGCCTGCTGCACCACATCCAACTCCCCAGTGAGCGCAGCGTCCAGTAGTAACACCAGGGGGTTAAGGCGGGCCCGGCGAGCCTTCCGGGGGGAGCCCCCCTTCCGAAGTACTGAGCGCATTTCCTGGGGTGGGAGAGGAAGGCTGCATCAGGAAGGCTGGCTACCCCCTCCTCTCCTTGCTGTGGGACAGACGCCCTCCCTCACCCCCCTCAGGTGCCAAAGAGAACAATGGACACGTATGGGTAATTAGAACATCAGTGGGAAGAAGAAAGTAGGAAAGACCAGGGAGAAGGTCTCCAGAGGGGTTGAGAGCAAGAGCAGAACAACCTGGAAATAGAAACCTGGGTTTGAACCCTAGCTCTGCTCCTCGGTTTCCCTATCTGTAAAACAAGAGGGGGAAGACAACTAGGCTGTTTCTAGGGGCCCTCCTGGCGCTGAGAACCCAAGATTCCAGGAGTCTATAGTTCTGAGGTTCAATAGTGATTGCAATATCTTCCAACTGTCTAATGGTTCAAAGTTCTAAGATTCTAAGAGCCTAGGAAAGTCCCAAGAGCCTTAGGTGATGCCAAGAACACATGGGTTCTAAAGAGTTAGGGTACCAAAATTCTATGGTGTTTTCAACCTTCCGTGATTCTTAGATTCCATGATAGTTCTAAGATTCTGTCAAAATCTTATGTTTCCAAAAGTCTCCCTATGTGTCTGAGGTTCTGTGATGGTTCCCAAAGTCTATCCTGATTCCAAGATTTGAGGATAATTCTAAGATGATGTAGCTCTAATATTCTATGATGGTTCTAAAAGTCTGTGTTGGCTTGAAGAATCTATGGCTCAGGATTCTATGGTTCTAGACGTTATATTAGTTCTAAGATTCTATGTTCTAAGTTCTAATACTACAATAGTTCTGAGTCCATGACAACTCTAATATTCATTGGTTCTAGATTCTAATAGTCTAGATCAGCGGTTCTCAACCTGTGGATCACGACCCCTTTGGGTGTCGCCTAAGACCATTGGAAAACACATATTTCCGATGGTCTTAGGAACCGAGACACCACTCCTTTATCTGTCTCCAGGTGAGTCCACCCACATGCAGATACGCCCACATACAAGTATTAAAGGGTCGTGGAATTAGGAAGATTGAGAACCATTGGTCTACATGCTATGATAGTGCTAAGAATCTCTGATGGCTTTAAGATTGTATGGTTCTAGATTCTATCAGCTGTCTAAAATTCCATTCTTATTCTAACAAGCTACTGAATTTGAGGTCCTATGGTTCTAGATTCTATGATAATTCTAAGATTCCGTCAAGATTCTGAGTGTCTCATGACTCTGAGATTCTTCAGTTCCAGACACCACAGAAACTCTATGTTTTTACAATTCTTGTATTCTATGCTAATTCTAAGACCCTATGGTCCTAGATTCTATTATCCTTCTAAAATGCTATTATTGTTCTAAGACTCTATTGGATCTGGGAGTCAATGTTTCTAGATTCTGTGATGAGTCTGAAAAGTCTGTGATAGCTCTACAATTCTGTGGTTTTAGATTTTGTATTAGTTCTAAGATTCTATGATTATTCTAAGAACATGTTTGCTTTCAGAATCTAAAGTTCAAGATTCTGTAGTTTTAGATAATATGGTAATGCTAAGGTTCTATGGTAGTTCTAAGAGTCCGTGATGGTCATATGATTCATTGGTTCAGTATTCTGTTGTTCTGGTAGCACTAGGATTCAATGATGATTCTAAGTTCTAAGCTTAGAGCTCTAAGAGTCTATGGTTCTAGGTACTAGCATTCTTTTAAAATTCTATTATGGTTCTAAGAATCTATGGGATTTAGAATTCTGTGGTTCTAGATCCCACAGGAGTTCTAAAATCCTATCATGATTCCAAGAGTGTTTTGTGATTCTAAGAGTCTTTACTTCTAGATGCTATGATAGGCCTATGGTTTTATGGTTCTTATATTCTATGCTGGCTCTAAGATTCTGTGGTTTTCGATTCCGTGGTGGTTGTAAGACTATGGTTCAGTTAGGAGAGCCCTGAGAGCAGATGACTGACCTGGGGGAAAGAGGGAAGAAGTGGGGCAGACAGCCCCTCTTACTCACTGTGCTCTGGGGTGGTGGTGGGTCAGACAGGCTTGGGGCTAGGGTAGGAGCTGGGGGGGCTGGGGCAGGGGGCCCTGCTCTTGTGTCAGAGCCCTCAGTAATGGGGGGCAGCTCAGGTTCAGGCCCACCAGGGCCACCACCACCATCACGGGGAGGGCCACCACCACCACCACTGCCCCCATGCCGATGGAACAGGCGGTTGATAATTTGCTGGTACTGCTTCTTGTGCGTGGGGGGCAGGGCTGGGCCAGGACTCTGTTCCATCGAGCCTCGGCGCTTCAGGGGCCGTGGTATCTCTGCCAGCACCCGGGCCACCTCCTCTAGCTCGGGCACTGTCTGGGCTTCTGGAGGTAGTGCTGGTTGTAGCCGTGTGGGGCTCAGAGGCCGAGGCACGGCCCCTTCCTCAGTCTCCACCACCTCCAGTGTTGGGGCCAGCAACCCCTCCAGCTCTGGCTCTGGCTCTGGTTCTTCAGGGGACTTTGCGGGACCTAGGAAAAGGGAAGAAGCTGCCAAGTATGACACAGGGACTCCCTCCTCAAAATCCCCCATTCCCTGGTTCATTCCCAGTTTGAACATTTAACAATCCTGACTTTCTAAAGCCACTATCCCACAGGCCTGCCATTCCACAAGTCCCTTCCCTGTCCTAATGCTGAGACCAACCTGCCCTGAAGTCTTGGAGTCTGTGTCCTAACCAGAGACCCCTCAATGCCCACCCCGCTTCCTCTGTGTCTGGGAAGTGCTCTTGAATTTGAAGCTTGAGAAATGGGGACTATGGAGAGCATGGAGAAGCTTCCTGAGGGTGGAACAAAGGCCAGAAAAGGAGGCACAATTTCATTTACCCATGAAAGAGAGGGCAGGAGATGACTCTTTGGCTCAGACACTTGACAGATAATCACCCCCTCTGCCCAGAACTTTAACCTGGAGTAGGAGGCTGGTTCAATGTCTTTCCCTCCCCGCCCTCTGGGGACCCCAATTTTGTCCTCACCTTCACCTCCTGGAGGCCGGGCAGCTGGTACAAGCTGAGTGGCTGGAGGCTGGGCTGGGCTCTGTGGGCCTGGGACTGGGCTTTGAGGGGCTGGGCTTGGGGCTGGGACCTGGGGGCTCAACTTGGGGAGGGGAGCCCGTGTGATAATGGGTGAGCCCGGAGGCCCTGCCTTGGCTGCCCCATACTCCCAGAAGGCATTTTGCAACTTGAATATCATGGAGAGGGGGATAGGGCGCTGGCGGGGGGCCCCCCGGGCCTGGGGGCTGGTTGGTGGCATGGCGATGCGGCTAGCTGGCTGCCAGCTTCGAGGAAGGGTGCCAGGGAGCCCTGGACCCAAGGAGCGACGATATCCCCCAACCTCTGTCCGTCGGTCACTGGCCAATGGAGAGACTTTGTAATTCCGGGGCAGAGTGGAGCTGGTCAGGCCATCCTGAAGGGGGGCAGGGGGGAGAGACAAGGTATTGACTTTCTACTGCTCATTCTCAATTCTCCTCTCTGGGCCTCAGCTTCCTCATTTGGACAATGATGAGGGTTGAGCATCAAGATCCCTAAGAACCCTTCTAGCTCCTATGTGCTTGCATCCTAGGCTCTTTATGTACAGGAAGCTTTAGCCTATAAACCTTGCCTCCCAGACTCAGCCCCTTACCTTGCCTGAGCCACCCAGGCCATCTAAACTGCTCTCCCGCCAGGGTAACAGCTGCAAGGATGGGGAGGATGGACGAAGGCCCCCAAAAACATCCAGACCTGAGTGGGGGAGAAGTGATTAGGGCCTGAACAGAGGAAGGAGGCCTCCACCACTACAGTCCCTTCCCCAGGCTAGCTCACGTTCATAGCTGGAGGGCTGAGAGGATGACTTCTTCTCATAGGCCACATCCAAGTCTGACTCATTCCAGCTCTTAGGGGGACGTCGGCGGAGTGTCAGGTCATCTAGGAGCAGGGAGAGTTCATCTGTATCCCACAATGGTCCATTCCTTCTGCAGAAATGCCCCCCAACCTCCCACTTGTCTAGGCCCATAACCACTGCAAGGCACCCACCCCCACCTCTACAGACCCTTCCCAATTGTATATACCTCCATCTGCCTCCTCCAGTCTCTCACCTTGTGCCCGAAGTGGTGCAAAGGCACTGCCCCCAGCACCTGGGGGTGGACTCCCAAAGAGAGGGGAACCCTCATAAGTGGCAGGAAGGCTCGAACGGGGCGAAGGTCCTCGGTGGTCAGGGAAGAAAGCCTGAGGGCCATCACTCCGGGGAGAGCCAGCCCGTCCACCCACTAGAAAGTCATATTGTGGGGGGGGCCCTGTGGGGCGGAGGGGGCCAGAGCCAGGCCTAGGGGATGGGGCCCGGCCCAGTGAGCCAACCACAGCCTCATAGGTCATAGTTTTGGGCCTCGGGGAGGGAGCCCGTTCCAGCGGTGAGTATGACTCTGAGGACAGGTAGAGAAGGGTGCGGGGGGAGGACGGACGCCCTTTGGGTGACAGGGGACTGTAAGAGACCAAGGCCGGGGAGTTCTCAGAACGGATATAGGTGGCATCCCCGCTGTCTGCCACCTTCCGAGGTGAAGAGGTACGGCCAAAATGGTCAGGAGTGGGACTGGAGCTGTATCTGGTCAGCTGGAGGAAAGGAAGGAGGAGAGATGCCCAGTCAGTGGCAAGGAGTACGAGGGGACTCAAGGGGAAAGGAGCCAGAGGGAAGGCACCCAGGGGCTCAGGACCCAGGGGCTGAGGGGGAAGGGACCCAGGGGCTGAGGGGGAAGGAACCTAGAGGCTCAGGGGGAAGGGGACCCAGGGGCTTGGGAGAAGGGAGACCCAAGGAAAGAAAACTATAGTGGTAAGGGAAGGATATATTCTACAATATATTATTAAATGAATGTTTAGTGGAGATCCAGAAAAGGAAGCAGTGATCAAAAAGCCTGCCTGGCTTCATCAAGCACAGGTCATGCCAGATGAGGTTTTTTTTAAATACAGGATTACTAGACTGCTGGATTGGGAGGTGGGGAAAGGGATACTATAAATATAAATGGACCTAAGCATCTGCCAGTCTCTCATGACATTCTTGTGGAACAGATAGGGATGAGAAGGGCTAGAATCACACCAACTGAGGGCAGGGGTGGGGGCCAGCTCGCTGGCCAGCCTCTAAAAGGAGTCATGCCCAACACCGCAGAAGGACAGAGGTTTCCGGTGGAGTGCCCCATCTTGTTTCACATAACAATGACTTAAAGAAAGGCAAAGATGGCATGTTTGCCAAATCTACAGATGACAAAAAGTTGGGAGTCCTACCTAGTATGCTGGACGGCAGAGTCAAGATACAAAAACCTCTCATCTGGCTCCAGCCATGGGCCAAACCTAATAAGGATCTGGATAAATGTAAACTCTGGACATTGGGTAAAGAAAAATAGCGACAAATACAAGCCAGGGGAGACGTGGGAAGCAAGCAGCTTGAAACAACAACGGAGAGATGGATGAACAGGCAGAGAGAGAGTGAGCATTTATTAAGAGCTTACTAGGGCCAGGTTTGGTCTTTTACTGATCTTTGAGCTTAATACAGGCCAACTGTGTCCTTTGACAGCCCCCGAAGCTAACATGACCATAGACCACAGCAAGAGAGATATATAATCTCTAAGGTGGGTGAGCTAATATTGCTGAACTCTGGCCTGCCTGGTGGCACAGTGGATAGAGCACCAGACCTGGAGTTCAGGAAGACCTGAGTTCAAATCCAGCCTTAGACACCTCCTAGCTATGTGACCCTGGGCAAGCTGGTTTGCCTCAGTTTACTGGTCTGCAAAATGAACTAGAGTAAGAAATTACAAACTACTACAGTATCTTTACCAAGAAAACCCCAAATGGGGTCATGCAGAGTTGGACTACACAACAAAGTCCCCATTGGCCCCCCTCCGGAGTACTGTGTTCAATTTAGGCTGCTGTATTTTATGAATGGTGATAAACTTAGAGGGCCCCACAGAGGGCAACCAGAATACTGAGGGGCGACAAGATCACGACAAGATCACTGGAAAAGAGAAGACTAGGGTGGGTTGGGGGACAGAAACTAGGGTAATGGGGAAAAATTGCCAACAGGCCAATCTAGGCTTGAGATCAGCGCAAACTCCCTCACGCTGAGGGCTGGCCCCAAGAGCAATAGGCTGCTGAGGGGGTAGTGAATTCCCCGTTATTAGAAGTCTTCGGGCTGAGGCTGGAGGATGTGCAGAGCAGGGTTTGGTTAGGTCTGGGTTAATTAAGCTGGCTCCTCAGGTCCCTCCCTGAAAGTAGGCTGAGGGAGGGTCTAAGGGAGGAGGGGCTCACCCTGGTCGAAGTGCCGGCCTGTGGTGGAGGGGTGGAGGGGGTCGGCGAATCCGACCAAAGAGATTCAAGCTGCTTGGTCAGCTCGTCCACCTTGGCCGCCGCAGTGTCCAACTCCATCTGCTTCAGGTCAATGTGCTTCATGGCCAAGGCTGAGGGGAGAGGAGGGCAGGAGTGAGGCTCCAGGGAACCCCGCCCCCGGCCGGAGCAGCCCCGCCCCCAAAGAGCCCCTCCCTCACATTGGAAGTTCAAGTCCAGAAGTTCTCGGGCAGCACTCTCAAAGGCCTCGCTGTCCATGGTGCCCAGGCTGGGGGGCGCGCCTGCAGGAAGAAGAAAGGGCCCTAAGCCTCCGTGGCCCCACTAGGAGGAAGGTCTCTAAGCGCTTGGAAGCAGGATCTCCAAGAGCACAGGGGCGAGGTCTCACAGCACCTCGAGGAGGCAAGATAATGATAGGGGACGTCCAAGTACGTTCTCCCCAGCACCGCCCCAGGAGATGCGCGTTATTATTAGCCACATTTAATCTAGGAGGAAGTCGAGTCTCGGGAGACGTCCTGTGACTAGCTAACCGTCCCACAGCTATGTTTCTTAGGGCCACAGATCTAGAATTGGAAGGGGCCTGGGAAGCCACCTAGCCCAACCTCTCATCTTGCAGAAGGACCCGAAGCTCAGGGAGGGTGAGGTGCCCAAGGCCACAAGGCTGGGGTCAGAGACAGGATTTGAATCTGGGTGTCCCTTGACAACAGGTCTAGCGCTCTTTTCACTACACTCCAAATCTTTAGGCGTTGAGTTGAAGGTGGAAGGGGGCGAGGAGGCTAGCTCCCTAAGAACTGAGGTCTAACAGTTCGGACCTCAAGGAAGAGGACTGACCCTAAGCCGCATAGACCCGATCTGGGGGCCCAGCCCAAAACTCTCAGCAGTAAGTGCTAGGAAGGAGGAACCTGGCGTGGCTCTCAAGAGTTAGGGGGTAAGGCTCTCGAGGGACTTCGGCGAGAATGTAGGATTTAGGGGTACTGAGATTAAGAGTGCAGGGAGGCGGCAAGGAGAGAAGGTGTCCCGGATAATGCTGGGCAGGAGCAAGAGCTCTGCGGCTAGAAATTACATGGCTAGGAGAAGGAAACCGGTTGGGCCAACACAGCCCCTCCGGCCGACCGGCCCAGCCCTCCCTCCAGGGTGGGAGAAGGGCGGGGACAGGAGGTGTTTTCCTTCAGCCCCCGCAGCCGCCTCGGGGCGGAGCCGCCACCCCAGCACACAGGAACCCCGGCTGGGGCGGAGGGGGCCCCACCCCGAACGCGAGAGGGCGGGGCGGGGCTCATGCGGTCAACCTGTCCCGATCCTCCCGGCAGACTAGAGGGAGCGTGAGAAAAGACGCTGTGAGATGTGGGGAAATGAGCGATCTTCCCCAGACTCGATCTTCCCCAGACTCGCGGTGTGTGACCGTGGGGAAGTCGTCTTCCTCCCCTGAGCCCGGACCTTCCTCTTTAGTTAAATGGGGGGGGGGGGGGAATTCTCTGACCCCTTCTAGTCTGGCATTCTGCCATCTGGGTTCGAAGAGCCGGAGCCCTTCTAGATTTGATTATAAGTTTCATAACTTCCAATTCCCAACTTCCAGGATTTTAATTTCAGCCCCGAAACTGGGGCAGATTGTAAAGATGGGAGGGAGAAGAGAGTCCCGGAACCCTAACATCTCCCCCAGCTGGCACAGGACACCCAGAAGTTGCCAGCTCCAGCTTCGCACCTTTTTCTGCTAGGGTTTGGGGGCTAGGGTAGGGGAGAATAGCCCTCTACTCCTACAACACTCCGTGTCCCAGCGAATGGAGGAGGGAGGCACTGTGGGCTTAGAGGGGTATGGGATAGAGCCAGCCTCCCACCCGCCCAGCCAGTGAGCTAAGGCCTCTGGTATGTATCAGGCCAGTCACGGCAGGTCCTCTTCCTCCCCCAGGGAAGAGCAGGTGAGGCGGGGGAGGCACCCAGCCAGGTCCTGTCCTCCCAAGATTGCACCCTAACACCTTCCCTGCCAGATCAGACCCAACTCGCTCCCTAAAGTTCCCCCAGAGCCTCAGTGATTATTCTCCTTGCTCCTTCTCCAAGGGGGTAGGAGAAGGTGCTCCCAGGCTAACTCCCTTTCCCTTCGGTGGGAGGGGATCTATTTTGTACTGTCCTCGGTCAGCCAGACAAACATCCTCCTTTCTCCTCCCCTCTCTACAAAGCCTTGGGCCAAGGGGCAGGAAACCTCCATTTTAGCCCTGGCTCTTCCCCAAACTCATTGTATGACCTTGAAAAAGACCCTTTCCCTCTATAAGCCCGAGTTCCTCTCTTTGTGAAAGAAGGAAGTCTGAGCTGGTGGTCTTGAAGGTTCTTCTAGTACTAATAGGCCCCTCTTAGCTCTAAGATTTTATTTGTTACCATTCTGTGATTCATCGCTCCTTCCAGCTGGAACATGTTCTAACATCCTATGTTCTGATATCCCTTTCAGTTGGGACATGTTCTATCCTCCTGTGTTGAGACTGCCAGCTGGGACATGTTTTAATATCTTGCATGCTAAACTCTCTTCCAGCTGGGACATATTCCCATATCTTGTGTTGTATATTTCCTTCTAGCTGGGGCGTGTTCTAACATCCAGTGTACTAAACTCCCAGTTGGGACATGTTCTAACATCCTATGTTCTAAGCTTCCTTCCAGCTGGGGCATGTTCTAACATCCTGTGTTCTAAACTCTCAACTGGGACATGTTGTAACACCCTTCAACTAAGACATATTCTAATATCTTGTGTTCTAAACTCCCTTCCTGCTGGGGCATGTTTTAACTCCCTTACAACTAGGACATGTTCTAACATCCCAAGTTTTCAGATTTCTTCCAATTGGGACATGTTTTAACATCTTGTGTTCCAAGTTCCCTGCCAGCTGGGGCATATTCTAACATCCAGTGTACTAAACTCCCAGTTGGGGTATGTTCTAACTCTCTGACATAGCTGTTCTACCATCTGATGTTCTAAGCTTCTTTCCAGCTGGGACATGGTCTAACATCCTATGTTCTAATCTTCCTTCCAGATGAGACATGGTCTAAGTTCTAAGCTTCCAGCTTGGATGTGTTATAAGTTCAAAGATCCCTTCCGGCTTAGACACATTCTAACATTCTGTGACTTAAACTTTCTCATGGAATGTGTTCTAATGCCTTTCCAGCTAGGACATGTTCTAACATATGATGTTCTAAGCCACCTTCTAGCTGGGACATGTCCTAATATTCAGTGTTCTAAATGCCCAGTTGGGACATGTTCTAATAACACACAATGCACTAAGCTCCCTTCCAGATGAGAAATGTTATAATAACCTAGGTTCTAAGCTGCCTGCTAGCTTATTTTTATTCTACTGGCCCTTCAGTTCTACATTCCATTTTTGGTGGTTCCTTCCAGCTCTGATATTTTGACTTAAAAAAAAATATATTCTCTGGACTGGTCTTTCCCTAGACCTCAGTTCTTTTACCCCCTCCCCCAGAGGGAAAGGCTGAGAAGAGAGTGGGGTGGCTAGAGCCAAGTTGTTCAATGGCTCACAGGGTGGAAGGAGAGAGCACCATGACCCAATGGGGGATCCAGATGGACTAATTTCAAATCAAACTGCTTTGGTCTCATGGGGTTGGGAGGGGGCCAGAGAAAGAGGAAACAGATTCTAGAAGAGATGACCCTACTCTTGAAGAACCCCCAGTATGAGAAATAGAGTCTTGTCTCCCTTCTCCCTCCCCCCCCATCTCCAGATCTGAGCTCACAAACTACCCAGGCTGGGGGGGTGGGGAGGAGAGAGAGCCCAGAAAGGGCAGGAAGTCACTGGGGTCATAGTTTTCTCTTCAAGGGTCACAGTTTGCTCCCATCCCAGCCAAGAGGCCTAAAGCCCCCCACTTGGCTTAGGTGACCTCCAACCCCTACAATTCAGAAAAATTTCAGTTTAAAGGAAGCCAGTAGCCCCGACTGGCTCCTACCTAGAGTCACTATGGGGTCCACCACTGGTCCCAACTGGACTGCCACAAGCAGCAGAGGGGGGAGGCCCCAATCCTACAAAGCTGAGCAAGGACAGAGCCTTCCAGAATGCTTCCAGAATTAGATACTGACCTCTTATCTTTTTCTCTGGTGCTGACCTAGGGGGGGGGTGGAGGGGGAGGGGCGGGGTTGAGAGAAAGGAAGACAAATGGCAGGTTCTGAAAGTCTGGGCATTTGAGGGGTGTCTTCAGGATCAGCTAAGCCTAGAGGACCCCAGGACCTATAAGAAACTGGCTCCCCAAAAGGCAGTATGAGCTGTGTGCTGGAAATCAAGAGCCAGGGGTCCTTGGGCAAATCCCATCCCCTCTCTGGGCCTCAGTATAACAAGGCTGTACTAGAGATGTCTAAGGCCCCTTCTAGCCCTGCCAGGCTGTGTCCAGACCTGAAACCCCCTTTTTCTAAGTTATTGACCCAACAATTTTTGTTTTCAGCTCTTTACCTTCTTCTGGATCTCAGTTTCCTAATCTGTAATGAGGCCTAGGGCTAGGCAACCTCCAAGCCTCCATCCAGCCCTTAATCCTCTTATCCTTAGCTCTGCCAGGCTCTGGTTTCTACAATTTTCCCCTCCCCTGCCCTCCCTTCGACTAGATTTGGGCCAAGAGAATGGGGAAAAGGCCGGATTGGGGGAAAAGTCTGAGAGCTTCCTCTGAGGCCGGGGTGATGAAAGCCTAGCAGTCAGGGACACCCTGAGCTCCCTCCCCTCTCTTCCCCCACCGGGGTTCTTCCCCCAAATCCTCCTGGTTAGGCATGGTCATTTCGTGCCCACCAGAGGGCCCTCGGAAAGTTGGGGGAGGACGAGAGGGATGGCTTTCTCAGGAGGGTCTGCCCTCCCCTTCCTGAACCCCCCAGCCCCCTCCTTCCCCTGGGCCCCAGGCAATCTGGGGAGTGATCTCATCCTCCCCCCCTCCCATCTCCACCAGGTGCCCCAGGGTACTTTCACCGCCCCCCTCCCCGCCCACCCCTCACTGGAGATCCCGTGAAGGGGTCCCAGGCGTCCGACCCGGTCGACTCACTGCGCCTTCAACCGGGGCTGCCTCTGAGACTCCCGGGCGGATCCGGGCAGGTCCCGGGGCTTCCTGGCGCCGGGGAACAGGTTTTACTGTACAGTGTGACACAGGCTGGAGGGAGAGGGAGGGAGAGAAGGCGGGCGGAGGAGGGGACAAGTTTGAGGGGGCGGAGATGTGGGGGGGCCCGCCGCGCTGCATCTTGGGACTTGTAGTCCCCTGGGGGGGGGGTCTGGTCTCGCGCCCACCCCCATTTCTAAGCTTCCGTCTCGGAGTCCACAGCACTTTCCTCGCTTTTCCCTTTGCCCTCCGGAGTGACCAGAGTTAGAACCCCAAGGCCCCGGGAGTCTGGCTGAAGAGGGGATCTTTGAATCCATTACCAGCTGAGCCACCCCTCTAGGGGAGGATCCCGGAAACTCTAAATTGAAGGGGCAGTCTCCGGCTCTGCTACAGATTTGGCGTGGGATTTAGGAAGACGCTCCCCACTCACCCCGGGCCACAGCTTCAGTGGCTATAAAAAGGGGACTTTTGGACTAGATCTCCAAGCCCGAAACTTCGGGGAGTGTCCTGGAAAGACTCGCATACGCATGACTACAAAGGCCAGGATCCCACGCGCCGGGCGTCCCTGGTTCGGGGCACCCTGGGGGTTGTAGTCGAGTTCGAGGTGAGCTGCCCCGGAGCCCAGGAATTTTAGAGCTCTGGGAGATGGGGGGGGGGGGGGTCCAAGGAAGTCGCCCCGTCGGGGCCATCCGCTGGGGGGTGCGAAGGTTGCGGGTGGGTCAGGAATATAGATCCGGAGACGGGAGACAGACATCCCCGGGGTCACCCAGGGAGTAAGGGAGACCGTAGGCTGACGCACCTCCCAGGAATGCGGCCCCGTCGCCCGACCCGTCGATGTGTCCACCTCTCGAGGCCGCGAAGAGGAAACCCCGTGGGCGAGAGAAGGTGGGAAAGAGGGGCAACGTTTCTTCCCTCCCATGGCCCATCCCAGCACTCCCCAAACCTGAGATCTTGACTCTGGGTCCGGCCCCGCCCCTTCTGCTCAGCTCCCCCACTTCCAACTGGACAGCCCTCTTGGCCCGCCCGCCCCGCCTTTCTTGGGTCACTCCGTTCACCCCAACTTCCAAACTCCTTCCTGGAGGCGAGGCTCCTCTCCGTCCTCCCGACCCGCTCCCGACTCACAGTGTCTCTCGCTCACCCCATAATCTACGCCCGAGCTGTAATGACGCTTTGAGATCCTCGAGCCCAAGCCATGCCTACCCTCCGTTTTACAGAGAACGAAAGGGCCATCGCGTCGAGGGTCCCCATGCCAGGCATTCTATGCTCCGGATTCGAATCCCACCTCTTGACACTTACCGAGTCTCGACACCTCTCCGTGGACCTCAGTTTCCTCGCCTGTAAGACGAGAAGTTGACCGAGACGACCTCTCAGGCTCCGACTTCCAGAACCCTAGAACACTGAGTCCCCAGTGCCCCCTGCCTGCGCCCCCAACCCGGCGCCTGGAGATTCCTAGCTATCCTGGGGCTGGGACCCCCGACGTCTGGGTTAGTTGCTGGCGGGCTCAGAAGCGCGAGGGATTCTGGACTGAGGGAGGGAATTCCGAAAAGTCGGGACTATGCTTCTTCCCTACTTCCCCCCCAGCCCAGACCCCGGAGCCGGGCGCCCCAGCCGCCACCCCGGCCCCGACTCCGCCCCCTCGACTGCCCCTTTAAACGCTAGGAGCCTCCAGCCCTAGCACCTCCCAGCCGGCTCCCGCTGGACTGGGACGGCCCAGGAGCGCCCGAGGCAGAGGGGAGGACGCTGACGACGCGGAGCCTGGGACGGCCGGAAAGGGCCTTTCCTGCTCTCGCGCACTCCTCGCTTCCGGCGCAAATGGGCTCGCCCAGCTCGGCAGCCACGCCCCCGGCCCCACGTGAGCTCGCCGCGCCTTCCGGCATCCGCGCTGAACTTAGCGGAATTGTAGGAGCTGCGGGGACCATGGCTCAAGGTGAGTGGGGTGGCGCCGAGGGGGTGGGGGTGGGGGAAAGAACTGGGGGGGGGCGGGAGCGCTCTGTTCACTCCCCATCTGCCCCCACCCTCCAGCTGTCCGGAGCCCGCTGTGCCCCGACGACTTCTGCCCGGCCACGCTGCCCGCCGAGCTGCCCTCGAGCCTCACCCTGGACGCCCTGCGGAAGCCCGGCACCGAGCTGTGGCTGATCCGGACCCCCGCGGACTTCAGCCCGGCCAGGTGAGAGGGACTGCGGCCCGCCGCGCGCACACACGCGCACCTTCGGGGCGGAGGTTAGCACTCCGCCATGGTTCAGCGGAGGAGCCGACCCGTGGTGCTGAAGGTTCTGAGCTCCCGCCCTCCCCCGGCCTGGGGAGTAGGCATTTCACGCGTGTCCGACTCTGTGTGGCTCAGCCTCGAAGCCCTATCCCCTGAGCCACCATCTGCTCTTCTGTGACTGAAGGTCTCTCTAATTCATTCATTAATCCAGTAAACCTTTATCAGGCACCTACTTCGTGCCAGGTGTTAATAGAGCACCAGGCCTGCAGTCAGGATCATCTTCCTCCTGAGTTCAAATTTGGCCTTAGACACTTCCTAGCTAGGTGACCCTGAGTAAGTCACTTCACCCCATTTGCCTCAGTTTCCTCATCTGTGGATGAACCAGGGCAGGACATAGTAAAGCCCTCCAGTATCTCTGCCAAGAAAACCCCAGGTGGAGTCACAGAGAATTGGACAGGACTGAAATGACCGTACAACACTACTCAGTGTGCCAAGGCACGGTACTAGGTGCTGGGATACAGAAAGACAAAAGACAGGCCCTGCCCTCTGGGAACTTACAGTCAGATGCTTATGTGCTTCTTAGAAGCAATGATTCTAGAATCCCAGACTCACAGTAGTAGGGGACTAGTGGGGATTCTTGCTCTAGTCCTGACCCCTTGCAGCCCCTGAGGGGTCTCCCCCTCAGGCTGTCTCCCTATCCAATCTCCCCCTTTCTTCCCTCCACAGCTTCAATGGATACAAGGTGCCTCTTGTTGGCTTCCAGACCCTGAAGAGCCATCGGAATGAAGCTGGTGTCCGTCAATACTACCATGTCCTGAGCAACAGCAGCAGAGACAGCCCAGAGATTCTGCTGGCACCCTCGTCATCCGCAGCTGGCCAACTGGTCCCAGCCCCAGCTCTGCAAGGCACCTTGAGTATCATAGAAATACCCCGGAGCAAGGTGTCTGGCCAGGCCCTCCATGCCATCCCCACCAGCCCGCCCCCACAGATCCCACCTGGCCTACGGCCCCGATTCCAGGCCTTCGGGGGCTGGCAGCCCGTGCTGGGGCCTCCAGCTTCAACAGTGGCATCGAAGCATTCCCGGAAAAGGAAGAAGTCTGAACTGGTGTCTCAGAATCCCAGTACCCAGGAGGTTCTGAGTGGAGTGGGTGGGCTGAACTCTGCTCCAGGGCAAGAGATGCCAGAGCCTATAGAGCAAGTGTCAGTCAAAATAGAGGAAGAGGTGACAGTCCCATCACCTGTCAAGAAGAAGAAGAAGAAGAAGAAAAAGAAGGAGCTGGAAGGAGAGGTGCCCGAGGTGGAAGGAGAGGTGCCCGAGCCAGAGGGCAGGGCAACGGAGCTGCAACAGGAGGCTGTTCTTTCCCCCACTAAGACAAAGAAGAGCAAGAAGAGACAAGGGCTGGAGGAGAGGCCATCGGAGTATGAGGTCCAGACTGGCCTTCAAGAGGAGAAAACCCCGACCTCAGCCAAAAAGAAGAACAGGAAGAGAAAGGAGGCGGGAGGAGAGATACCCGTGCCCGAGCAGGCCGAGGGACTGGAGGAAGAGGAGAAGCAGATGGTGGGCCTACCTCCTACCGAGAGGAAGAAGGAAGACCCAGGAAGAGAGATGCTGGAGGAGGCAGAGATGACCGAGTTCCTGGGGGAGGCCAAGCCTTCGCACCCCAAGAAGAAGAAGAAAAAGAAGAGGAAGCCAGAGGAAGGGGAGGAGGTGGCCCCGGAGCTCCCGCAGGAGGTGGAGTCCATGGCAGGGGTCCCTGAGTCAGTGACCCCGAGCCCTGGCCAGGGGCTGGAGGAGAAGAAGAAAAAGAAGAAGAGGAGGCATCAGGGGGAGGTGGGGACAGTGGAGACCTGAGCGGATGAGCCAGCCCCATCTGAGCCATCCATGGGGGCCAGAGGGAAGGGACCCCAAAGGGCTGCAATGGCGGCCCTCAACCTTGGAGAGGGTCGGGAGCCCTCGCATCGTGTCATTGCCCTGGCCCTGGCACACACAGAGACAGGCCAGCTGGTGTCCATGCTTTATTGGCACCCATCTTGGGACCCTCCCCGCCCAGCAGAACCCTGGGTTTTCAGGGCACCTTCAGGAAGGGCTGATGTAGAACTTCAAAGAGTCTCCGGGCCTGGAAAAGAAACAGAGTTGGGCTGTGGGCATTAAAAGGAGATCTGAGCCCGTCTGGGGTACAGCTGTTTGTCTTCATTCCCGTCCCTTCCCAGGCTCTCTCCAGGTTGGTGGGGCTAGGGTGGGATAGGGAGCCTGCGTCTGGGAGTGATTCTGCCACTAATTTCCTCCCTCTGTAAATTAAGCAGACCAAGGTCTAAGAGCCTCCCAGGTCATCCCTGCTCTCTCACCTTCTGGGGCCCGAAGCCAGGGCAGAGGGACAGGTCATCCTGAGAGGCGGCTGAGAGCTGCTCCAGAGACTGCGAAGGGAGATGGGGAGAGGGCACATGGAAAGGGGCAGATTAGGGGGATCAAGAAGTGAGGCTGTGCCAGCCATGCTGAGTCACTGACACACACACACTCCCAACAGTGTGGCTGGGGGATTCCCAGAGATGGGGAAGGCAGAGTGCTGGCCTCACAAGTACAGAGGGACAAGGGAGGACCAGAGCCCAGGACTGGGGGAGGGGGGCAGCCAGCAGGAGCCTCACCCCAAAGGTGGCCAGCAGCGTCTGGCTGTCTGTCTTGTTCACCGACTTCACTGTGGTCAGACATTCGGTGACCTAGGAGGGGAAGAGCTCACTTAGCTGGGAGGCCAGCTCCCCACACAGAGCTATAGTGGCTATGAGACAGGGCAGGAGGCAGAAGGAGGGGGGGAAGGAGAAGCCCCTCACCCTTGATACAAAGTCTTGCTCTAGCTTTTCCTTCAGCAGGTCAGCAGGCTTCTGCTCATAGGACTTGTAGGTCTCCAGGTACCGCCCGGCTTCTTCTGGGCTGGGGGAGGGCAGAGGGGAATGAGTGAGGCTGGCCTTTACCTCCTCCACACATACACACCACTCCCCTACTGCTGCCTTCCCAAACCTCACCTCCAGGCTAGAATCAGTGTGCAATCAGCCAAAATGCACATCTTAGCCAGATCCTTCAGGGCACGCTGAGGGTCCTTCTGTTTGAACCAAGATTAGAGAGAGGGTTAGAACTGTAGACCACCAAGCATAGGAGACTTCAAATGGAGAATGTCAGAGGAGAACAGGGAATGTCAGTGCTGGGAGGGAGCTTAGAACAAGGAATGTCAGAGATGGAAGGAAGCTTAGAACAGGGTGTTAGGGTTTAGAGGGAGCTTAGAACAATGAGACAGATAGTAAATAAATTTATGAAGAAAAAGAAATTATCTTTCAGATATATGGATAAGGGAATAATTCATGACCAAAGGAAAAAAGATCATAGAAGATAAAAACGGAGTTTTTCCTGTATAAAACTAAAAAAGTTTTTGCACAAACAAAACAAAGGCAGCTAAAATTAAAAGGGAAGTAGGGAATGAGGGGGGCAGGCAATCTTTGCATCAAGTTTCTCCCATAAAGGCCTCATTTCCAAGAGATTTAAGGAACTGATATAAATTTAGAAGAAAAAGCCATTTCCCAATTGACAAGTGGTCAAAATATATGAACAGGTAGTTCTTTGGGAAGAAACTGAACTGTGGGGGGGGGGGGGGGCAGTGTTAATGGTCCAAATTGCTAATTAAACAGAAATTTGAAGTAAAGCAATTCTGTTTCCGCCTCAGGCCATTCAGATTGCCAGAGTTAATGGGAAAAAAGTCAAAGCTGGAAGGGCTAGTAAATAAATTGGTGGAGCTATGAACTGATAAGGCCATTGTCCATGAGAGCCTTGCCCCGAAAGTGACTAAACTGTGCACACATACCCTTTGCCCAGTGATTCGACTTTGGGGTCTATGCACTAAAGAAATCGGAGTAAGAGGGAAACGATTTATAGACCTAAACGTGTAACAGCTCTTTCTGAGGGGGCAAAGAACTGGAGACTAAAAGGGTCCCCATCAATTGGGGGAAAGAGATGGTTTCAGAGAAACCCAGGAAGATTTGTATGAATGGATACAGAGTGAATTGAACAGAACCAGGAGAACATTGAGTAATAGCAGAACCCATAACAAAATACCATAAACACTATTCTACTTTGAAGACTTGGGAACTCTAATAAAAAATTCAGTGGCCAACCAGTTTCAGAGGATGAATGATAAAATGTGCTACCAGCCGCCTAACTAGGGAAGTGATTGATTCAGTGTGCAGAATGAGAGAGGTTTTGGATGTGGCCAATGGGGAATGGTTTTTCCCTTGATTACGCATCTTTTTTCTTTTTTTTTTATGGGGGGAGGGGCCAAGTGGGAGAAAATAGACTTGTTAATAGAGAATAAATGTAAATGTATACATATATAAACATATGTACACACACACATCCATCTATAAACACATACGTGTGTGTGTGTGTGCATATACATAAACACACTCATATGTGTGTATCTCTTGTCAGAGCTGGGACATCAGAACGTGGAATGTGACATCTAGAAGGGTCTTTAGAACAGGAAACGTCTGCCATGGGAAGGGGCTTAGACGAGAGGCCATCAGAGTGGGAGCGGCCCCATCCTACAGAAGCCCCCCAGTCTGTTTGGCACTGCTGAGGCCCAGGATCACGCAGTGTGCCCTGGGATGAGGGGTGCTGGCTGGGGCTCCATCCGGGCTTCTCACCACGTCTATTTGTAGCAGGAGCACCCGCAGCGCGTAGTTCTTCCCCAGGCCTTGCAGACGCTCATGGATGTAATTGGGGTGCAGATTGTGATAGCGCAGGCTAGGAGGGAGAACCAGGGGAAGTCAGTTCAGTAAGTTCTGGAAGCCTTGCGTTCTCCCCTCACCCACCTGAGATGGGAAGTTGCCCAGTGAAGGGGGAATGTGATGGGATTTGGAGTCAGAAGACTGCACTTCAGAGCCTAGGTGTGTCAAATGTGTGACCCTGGGCATGTTCCTTCCCTGCCTTTGGGCCTGGAGAACAGGGGGTTGGCCCAGATCCCCTCTCTCCCCAGGAGGATGCTTCCAAATGAATTTCTTTCAGGGTTCTCAGCTGGGCTGGCTCCAGGAGCCACAAGGGGCACTCTGTGAGCTTGGCTTGGAAGATGACTGATGGTATCTTTGGGTTCACTTCTAAGAAGTTTAGCATTTCCTTTAGTCTTTACACTGTGGACTTCACCAGCCTGACTGCCCGAGGGGTCCAAGACACAAGAAAAGGCCTCTGACCTGGCCCAGCTCCCTCACATTACTGATGAGAAAAGAGGCTTGGAAAGGCCTGCCCAAGGTCACACATGCTCAGTGAAGGGTCAGTCCTGTCCTCTCTATGACCCCATCTGGGGTTTTCTTGGCAGAGATACTGGAGTGGTTGGCCATTTCCTTCTCCAATTCATTTTACAGATGAGGAAACTGAGGCAAACAGTCAAAGTACTTTCCCAAGGTCACACAGCTCAGAATTGTCTGAGGTCAGATTTGAATTAGGAGTTCCTGACTCCAGGCCCAGTGTTCTATACAATATGGTGCCACTTCGCTGCCCTATAACCCAGATCCTAAGTCTCCAAACCCATCATTTCACACCATGCCAATCCCCATGATACAATGGATGTAACCTAATATTTCAGGGATAAGTAATTTCTAAGATGTGTCCATCCCCCAGCATGGGTTGCAACCCCTCTAATGATGTAGTAGAAGGTCAGATTCCTGTGGCCAAAAAATGGGTCCCCTCGCAGTCAACTAGGTCATGACCCAATCTAAAGCTAACTAGCTTGATCCTGGAATGATGTGCACACAGTTCATATCTGGGCCTGTACTACAGGCCTTTCCAGCTGGGTAAGAGCTGTCAGAGCTCCTTGGGCTCTGCTGACCCAGCCTTTGGAATCCCAAGGTCACTGCCTTACTTCAAATGAGGCTGGGCTGGGACCCAAGAGAGCCCCAGCTTCTTAGGGGTGTGTGTGTGGGTGACAGGGCAGGGAAGTCTTCAGGGAGAACTTGGCACCTAAGTTGGTCCTTGAAAGAACAGGCTATCAACAGGTGAAGAAATTAATCAAGCTACGGGCAATTATTACACTCCCACGCCGAGGCAGGCACTAAGCTAGATGCCCATGGAAGACAATGCATGCTGTCTAGGAGAGATGAGGGCGCCTCCCCAGGTTCTGCACCCCGCCCTGCTTCCTGGCTCCCTGGGATCCCCACACCCCAGCTAGCAGGGCTCTGACTTTCCATTCACCCCTCATCCCAAATCCCCTATCTCCAGATGATGTTTCTTTTTAGAAGTAGAGTCCATCTGGGGAGACCCCTGAGAGGAGAAAAGGGTCCAAGGTCGGCAGCGGGCGATGCTTACCTGAGGAAGAGAGCACAGGTGCTCTGACCCATAACGTAGTCAGGGACAATTTCTCCAAATTCCCAAGGCACATTCCTTATGAATTTCAGGACAGGATTCCCCCTCTGGGAAGAAGTAGAAGGTGAGAAGAGAACCTTGGTTTCCCCCTATTCCCTCCATGTTCTGGGATTACCCCACCTCACCTGACGGGGGCTCACAGTGATGCTGCTGCTCTTGTTCTGAGGTTTTGGCCCCTGATGGCCCTGGCTGGCAATCTCTCCTCCAGGCTGTTCCAGGCTGGGAGCAGCTTCAGGCCCAGCCCCTGGGGGAGCAGCTTTGGGCTGGGCCTCTGGCTGCGTGGCTTTGGGCCGGGCCCCTGGGGGAGCAGCTTCTGCCTGGATTCCTCTAGGACAGAGCCTGGTTGTTGTATAGTCAGCATAGGTTGGAGCTGCCTCATGGACAGAGGTGACAGGTGGAGGAAGGCTCCGGCTAGATTTGAATAAGGATTTTACCTGAGGATGAGGGAAGGAGGAAGGCTTAAAGATTTCTATTTCTTTCTCTGAGATCCATCTGACTGAGCTGAAAGTGAGGCCAATCTCCTTTTACAGAGGAAGAAACTGAGGCCAGATCCAACTGACATCCCTACAAAGAATCCCTCCCACCAGAGTGTAAGCTCACTGAGGCCAAGCTGACTTTGTGTCCCTGGCACTTACCACAGTCAGGGCTTAATGAATATTTACTGATTGGCTGCCTGACTGTCAAGCTGATATTAAACCCCAGACCCTGAGAGCTCATGGTGTCAGAGGAAGAGGAAAGGCCACCCCAGAGTCCATCTTCTGCACCCCATACGCCTCCCACGGCCTCCCTGACAAGTGGTCAGCCAGCCTCTGCTCAAATACTGTCTGTGATGGGGAACTCACTCTCCCAAGGCAGCTCTTTGGAAAGGTTTTCTGTGTGCCCCCTCCCTGCCCCCATGCTCCCAATTCTCTCCTCTGGGTCCAAGCAGGATGTGACAGCCCTTTGGTGCAGAGATCTCAGGATTTCCTGCATCTCTTCTGCATCACAAACATCCCTCATTTGACAGAGGGAAAAACTAAGGCACAGAGAGGGGAAGGGCCTGGCCCAGGGCCCACAAGGAGTAGGGACAGAACTGGGGCTGGTACTCCCCTTTCCAGACTCCCAGCCTCTGCTGCTGCTTCCCCAGTGTCCCAGAGGCCTCAGCCAGGAAGAGCCCAGGGGCCCAGGCTTGCTTGTCCTCCCCCACCTTCTCCCAGCTACCTCCAGAGGTGGAGCCTCCTCCAGGGGGATGGTGAACTTCTTCCTCTTAGGGGGCTGGCTAGCCTCTTCAGCCGCCTTCTCACTGGCCATCTCTGGTGCCTGGCCTGGAGCAGATGGAGGATGGTGGCTAGCATTCCAAACATTGTCTGATAACATCCCTTGGGCTGGCCAGGGAACCCAGCACCATGACGCCCTGGCACCTCCTAGCATTCCATGTTCTCAGCTCTCAGATATTCCCCACATGTCCTAAAGCTCCAGGAATCCAGCACCCCAATGTTACCACTGCGATTTCTCCAGGCACCCAACAATGTCCCTGGTGCCCTATAGTGTCCCACACTCCCAGCACCCAATGTCCCTGGTTCCCCACATTCCCAGCACTCCAATGTCCCTGGTGCCCCAGAGTGCCCCACACTCCCAGCACCCAATGTCCCTGGTGCCCCATACTCCCAGCACCCCGATGTTCCTGATGCCCCACAGTGCCCCACACTCCCAGCACACAATGTCCCTGGTGCCCCACAGTGCCCCACACTCCCAGCACCCCGATGTCCCTGGTGCCCCACACTCCCAGCAACCAATGTCCCTGGTGCCCCACATTGCCCCATACTCTCAGCATCCGATGTCCCTGGTGCCCCACACTCCCAGCACCCCAATGTCCCTGGTGCCCCCCAGTGCCCCACACTCCTAGCACCCTCATGTCCCTGGTGCCCCACACTCCCAGCCCCCGATGTCCCTGGTGCCCCACAGTGCCCCACACTCCCAGCACCCTCATGTCCCTGGTGCCCCACACTCCCAGCAACCAATGTCCCTGTTGCCCCATAGTGTCCCACACTCCCAGCAACCAATGTCCC
>CM053588.1:26482224-26523337 GCA_028646515.1 Pseudochirops corinnae
CTCCCAGCAACCAATGTCCCTGTTGCCCCATAGTGTCCCACACTCCCAGCAACCAATGTCCCTGGTACCCCACAGTGCCTCACGCTACCAGCACCTGATGTCCCTGGTGCGCCACACTCCCAGCATCTCGATGTCCCTGGTGCCCCCCAGTGCCCCACACTCCTAGCACCCTCATGTCCCTGGTGCCCCACACTCCCAGTACCCGATGTCCCTGGTGTCCTATAGTGCCCCACACTCCCAGCACTCTATGTCCCTGGTGCCCCACAGTGCCCTGCACTCCCAGCACCTGATGTCCCTACCACCATCCCAGTCAGTTGGCCAATAAACATTTATTAAGCACCTACTGTATGTCAGGCAGCAGGCTAAGCCCTTGGGATACAAAGAAAGGCAAAGGCCCCCCCCCCCAGGAGCTCCCAGTCTAGGGGGTAGAGGACATGAAAATAACTGCCACCAAGCCCTAGAGGGACAAACAGGAAAGAATGTCCAGAGGGAGGCACCAGAATTCAGAGGTCTCAGGAAGGCTTCCTGGAGGAGCAGCAGAACAAGGAGAGCTCGATGCCATAAAAGCCGAGGGTACTAAGGAGAAGAGGGTGATGATGGACAGTGTTGGAGACTGCAAAGGGGCCAAGGAGGACTCAGGGAAGCTCATTCTGTTTGGCAGTTAGGACAGAGCAGTCAACGATGAGACTCAAGCCAGACTGCAGAGAGATGGGTCAAGGCAAGAGGCTTTGAGGATGGGACATGTTTATAGGTAGGCAGGAAAGAGTCAATAGAAGGGAGAGATAGAAAGATAAGTGAGTGGGCATGATGGAGGGGACAATCTGTTGGAAGAGAGAGGAAGGAATGGCATCACTGGGGCACATAGAGGGGTTTGATCGGGCAAGAAGGGCCACCTCTTTGTGTGAGATGGGGCCGGAAGAGGAGGAGATGAGACAAGGCTGGGGCAGCTAGATGGTGCAATGGATAGAGGACCAGCCCCGGCCTGACACTTGACACTTACTAGCTGTGTGACCCTGGGCAAGTCACTTAACCCTGACTGCCTTGCCAAAAAAAAAGGAGAGAGAGAAATGAGGGAGCTCTCAGCAAGTGGCTTCAATATTTTTTTTTTCTGTAAAACACCATCTCAGGGAGGGGGGAGGGGGAGGAAAGGGGAAAGGATAGAATTTAGAACTCAAAACTTTAAAGAATGTTAAAAATGTTAACAAGTAATTGAGGGAAAATAAAATATATTTTAAAATATATATGGCAAGGTTTTCAGCTGAGAAGGTCGGGGGAGGGGGAGCCGTGAGAAGTTTGAGGAGGGATGAAAAGGTGTAGAAAGAAGAACGGCTGTGGGCAGTGGGACAGGGAGGTGGTAAGGGAGGTGCAGTAGGATTGCTGAGCAGCAGGGAGGGCCCAGTGGAGGGAAGGCATCGGAAATATCAGCAACACCTTTCTTTTAGCTGCACATGTGGAGGAGGGAGGGCAGCCCTGCCCCCATGTCCCTGCTGCCCCCCAATAATAACGTCGGAGCATCGACCCTTAGCAATCCAAGCTTCTCACCCCTGCACTGTCCCCATCTCTGCTTTGGCCCCCAGAGCCCCACAAGCCCCGCCCTGTTGTGCCGCATGCCCCACCCCCTCACCTGTCCCCGCCCCTGGCTCTCCAGACCCCCCCCCTTTTGTTCCAGCCCCCTCCCTTGTCCCTGTGCTCCACAAGCCCCGCCCCTTGCTTGTCCCCGCCCCTCATTCCTCCCTTTTCCTGCCCCGCCCCTTGTCCCCGGGTTCCGTAAGCTCCGCCCCCTCCCTTGTCCCCGCCCACCCTCCAGTTGCTCACCTCCCGCCCAATTCCGTGCGCCCTCTCAGGGCACCCCCGTGATTGATCAGTGGGACAGCCAATCCCTGGCGCACGATGTCCTCCCCATGAGCTGCGTGGACTCCTCTGCTACCACCCAGACTTGGTTCTCTGATCCTAGCTCGGGCTCTGGAACAGCCGGGATCCTTCCGAATGCGTGTGGTGAGGAAGAAGAGGAGAGCCTGGCTTCGGCTAGAAAGGCCCTCATAGGCCTCTGGCAGCGGTACTTCCGGCTTCTCTATCCCACCGAAAAGGACCATCGAGACGTGACACTCTGGCCCAGCGCTCTATGGCCTTGGAGGACTGGGGCCTGGGGCGGGGAGGGAATATCTCCGACGTTTCTGTCTTTCATTGTGTGTTTCTCCTGCTTCTGACTCTGCCTTTTACTCTTGAGCAGGTGATTTGGAGACCTGGGTTCTGAGCCCTCTCACCCATTTCACTTTGGGCAAGTGTCTTCTTATCTCTGGGCCTCAGTTTCCTCCTTTGTAAAATGACCGGGTCTGGCTCCTAAGTTCTTTCTTGCTCCCATCACCCTCTATCTTCATCCTCCTTCCCGTGGGCTCCTCCTTCTCTCCTTTTCTTTTCTCCTCCTTCCTCAATTGTGGTAATGCAATTACTTCACGTCATTCACTTAAAAAAAGTTTTACTCTTTTACTAAGTTCTTCATTTTTAGCCAGTGAGTGGATGGGGAGGGGTCCAGGTATGTCCCCGCCCACCCCCAACCCAGGCGTTTTCCATCCTACGGAACCACAGCTCTTTGGAGTGGAAGTAATCGTATAGTCCCGTCCTGTCCCGCCCCTCCACCCAAATCTCCATGCTGGTCCCTAGCCCTGGAAACCTGGGGTCTGTGACATCGGTATGGAAAGAACCCCAAAGATTGCCTTCCTTCATTCTCCCTAGACATAAATGGAATGGTTACTGTTCATGTCAGGGGCATGCTTGTTTTATTCACTTTATTCACTTAATCATTTTATTCACTTGTTTTATGCAAGTCACTAGACAAATGAGTTAATAAATGTAAAAGCGCTAAGCACATAGTAACACATAGTGCATAGTATTGCCTGCAATATAGTACCACATAGCACATAGTAACACAGACAGCACAGTAACACATAGTGCCTGCCATGTAATGTCTGCCATATAGTAACACATAGAACATAGTAACACAGGGCTACATAGTAGCACATAGTACATTAATACCTGCTACATAGTAGCACAGAGTAATGCCTGCCACATAGGAGAACATAGTAATCCCTGCTACAGAGTAATGCATAGTAATCCCTGCCACATAGTAGCACACAGTAATGCCTGCCACATAATAACACATAGTAATGCCTGCCTCATAGTAGCGCATAGTAATGCCTGCCACATAGTAACGCATAGTAATGCCTGCCACAAAATAACACATGGTAATGCCTGCCACAGAGTCGCACATAGTAATGCATAGTAATGCCTGCTACATAGGAGCACATAGTCATGCCTGCCACATAGTAACACATAGTAATGGCTGCCACATAGTAGCACATAGTCATGCCTGCCACGTGGTAGTGCATAGTCATGCCTGCCACATAGTAGCGCTTGCCAGAGAGTCACGGTGACATAAATGTCAGCTATAAATTTCTAGGCTTAGGGGGAAGGTGGGGAATGAGGAAGCCTGCTGGAGGGATTGGGGTTCCAGTAAGGGAAAGAGGAAAAAAGAGTCTGGGATAGAGGGCAAAGAAAACTGGCTTTCAAGTCCAGCTGTTATAGTTCATATGACCTTAACCAAGTCACATGCCCCTTCTGCGGCTCAATTTCTTAAATTGTAAAACATGGGGATTAGACCAGATACATGGTCCTCAATGACTTCTCCCACTCTAAATCCTGTGATCCATTTTCTCCTAATTCTTCATATCATCATTCCTTAGGTTATGTGTGTAGATAGATAGACAGATAAATGTGTATCACAGACAAACACACACATATGGGGAGGCGGTGTGGTCCAAACTTGTGGTTTCATCAATGCTGGGAACACCTGGTGAGGAAACTAATGTAGGTCTGCAATTATTTGCAGTTTCTAGATTTAGAGAGTTTACTGAGGGCACTAAGGTTAAGTGACTAACCCAGAGTCATATAGCCAATAGCTGTCTGTCCCAGGTAGGACTTGAATTCAGGGCTTCCTGACCTGAATGCTGGCTTCTAGCCTCTCTCATATATACTCATATAACACAACTTCTTCAGACATTCCCCAGCCATTGGGCTGGGAATGATGTATAATACTGATCATTTTCTGTAGTAGCAAATACTTTGGACCAAAAGTGATGTCCATCACTCAAGGAATGGCTAAACACTGTGATCAGGTATAGGTCAGGTATTTATTGTATTGTCAAGTATTTGAGGCAGCCAGGTGGTGCGATGGATAGGGTGCCGGGCCTGGAGTCAGGCAGATCTGAGTTCAAATCCAGCCTCAGACACTTCCCAGCTGGGTAACCCTGGGCAAATCACTTTAACTCTGTTTGCTTCAGTTTCCTCATCTGGAAAATGAGCTGGAGAAGGAAATGGCAAATCCCTCGAGCATCTCTGCCAAGAAAACCCCAAATGGGGCCCAGAGAGTCATGCATGACTGAACAACAACAACAGGTATTTGTTTCCTACAGAAAGGAAATGCTGAGCACAAAACCACAAACATCCATTCAGTAAAAAACAGACTTAAACAAGTGTTAGTATGAACAAGGAGTCAAGTCACTGCTCAGCTCCCGCAGAAGATCCTTTGCCCCAAGAATCTACTCTTTGACCCCCAAAACAAGAACACGCAGCTCCCAGCACCTACTGTCTCCTCCTTCACACCTGTCTCATGTAGGGGTCGGCCCTTTCCCTGGCCATGGCAGACCCCTGATCATGCACACAAGTGATCCCGCGCAATCCCAGCTTCCCTTCCCCAGCAGATCGCTCAGCCCCCATCATTCCCACCCACACTTACCTTCAGACTTTCTCCTGACTGCTTCCCTGCTGCCCACAAGCTGACCCGTGGCTTTCTCATTTTCATAATACCCTCCCTTAATTTATTCCCACCCCTGGCAATCATCCTGTATTTCTCCTTCCTTTTGTAGCCAAGCTTCTGGACGAGGTTGTCCACAGGAGGCGCCTCCATTTCTTTCCCTCTTACTGTCTTCTTAACTCTCTGCAATCTGGCTTCAACCTCATCTTTCAACAGAAACCATTCTCCCCCAGTTACCAATGATCTCTTAACTGCCAGCGTTAATGGCCTTTTCTCAGTCCTCCTTCTGGTCTCCTCTGGCATTTGGATCCCTCTTCCCCTTGACAGTCTCTCCTCTCTAGGTCTTGGGGACATCTCTCCCTCTTTCTATTTGTGTGTGTGTGTCTCTCTGTCTCTCTGTGTTTCTCTCTGTCTCTGTCTCTGTATCTCTCTGTCTCTCTTTGTCTTTATCTGTGTGTGTCTCTGTCTCTCTGTGTCTCTCTGCCTGTCTCTATCTCTCTCTGTTTCTCTCTGTCTCTCTCTGTTTCTCTCTGTCTCTCTCTGTCTCTCTCTCTGTCTCTCTCTCCTCTCTGTCTCTGTCTCTCTCTCTTGTTAAGTGACTTGCCCAGGGTCACACAGCTGGAAGGTGTCTGAGGGCAGCCTGGAACTCAAGTACTCCTAACTCTACGGCAGGTGCTATATCTGCTATGCCACTAAGCTGCCCCCAGAACCAGTTCTCTATACATTCATTTGACTATGATTTGCCATCAATCTATTATTTTGTGGGTCCCCTATATTTCCTTCCCATTCCCCTCCCAGAGAATCATTCAGTATAACGCAAAAAAAAAAAAAATTGTTCTTTTCCTTCTTTTTCTTTCTCTTCTTTTCACTGGGTCTCCCTAGTGCCAAGGGTGGAAGTTCCGGACCTATCTTAGAGCCCATTCCCCTCTGATCAGTAGGAGGGGTTTGATCAGCTCTGGGTCTGCTCTGGGCTGCTTCTCCCTTAGGCACCATGCTGGGCCCTGCCTGCCTTCACCCCCTCCTGGTGGCTCACGGTATTGAAGCCAGACTTACCGACCTCACTTTGGCTTAGCCCACCGCAGCTCAGAGATTTGTCTTCCCTTCCGCGGTAGCAAGGACTTCGGGTATGACTGCCCATGCCCCAGATACAAAGAATTTTTTTTACAGAAAATAAGAAAAAAATTGGAGAAAAATCAATTAGCAAAACCAGTCAATACATAAAATAGAATCCAAAAATATATGCAATCAAAAAAAAAAAAAGAAACAAAGAAAAAAAAATATATGCAATCTTCCCCACCCGTGAACCTCCCACTTCTGCCAAGGAACAAGGGGAAGGGGTGCAAGGAGATGCAACATTCAGTTTTGAGTGCTTTGTGGTGGTTGTTTGGTCTTCCCATTCCCATGCCTGTAGTTATTGGGTGGGAGCCGCTAGATGGTTTAGTGGATAGAGTACTGGGCATGAAGTCAAGAAGTCCTAAGTTCAAATCCAGGCTGTGTGACCATGGGCAAGTCACTTAACCTCTGTTGGCCTTAACCCACTGGAGAAGGAAATGGCAAATCACTCTGGACCTGGAATCAGGAATACCTGAGTTCAAATCCAACCTCAGATACTTACTAGCTTTGTGACCCTGGGCAAGTCACTTCCCTCTGCCTCACTTTCCTTAACTGTAAAAGGAACTGGAGAAGGAAATGGCAAGCCCCTCCAGTATCTTTACCAAGAAAACCCCCATAGCCAGTATTGGCAGGCTTGATCCACAGGGTCACAAAGAGTCAGACATGACTGAACAACAAATCATTGGTATCATGTTTTCCTAGATCTATTGACTTCACATAGGTCTTTGCCAAGCTTTGCCATTTCCTAATGCCCAGTGATGTTCCATTATATTCAGCTACCACAATTTATTTGACCATCTCCCTAATCTATGGAAAGTCTTTAATTTCTCCGAGGTTCCCTGGGTAGGCCTGGCCAGCTGGTGGGCATGGCTGTCTTCTCCAGGTCTAATATGAGAGACCATGTGACCCACCCACATGCCTGACAGAGTATCTGGGAAATGGGTTCTTTTTCATTTGAGCTGCTTTGAGCCTGGCCACCACCCCTATCAATCTTGCTTTTTTATCCATTCCTCCTACTTCCCCTCCTCACCCACTAAACAATAAACAATAAAATAAAAATAAAGCCTTTGTACCAAATGCACACATTCCAATGAAACTAATTCCCTCATTGGCCACATCCAAAAAAGTAGGTCTCAGTCTGTGCTTTAAGTCTGTCCCCTCTCTGGCATGGTGGAACGGGGTGGTGGGATGGTATTTCATTTTCAGTCCTCTGTCCTTACCACTCATCATCTCATCAATTAAATTCAGAAGTCTTTCCAAACTGACTTTTCTCTCCACTGTTGTCATGGTATAAAATTATCTGCTCACCTCCCTCACCATCGCCTAAGACAGGTCTTCCCAATGTGCTCTGAAACTGCCTCCATCATTTCTCATGGAACAAAAAATATTCCATTACATTCATATTCCATTGTTTTGTATACTGGGGTTCCAATCTATTCCTTTCTGGCTCCACTCACCATCTGTGTAAGTTTCCAGCCTGAGATGGTCCTCTCTGCCCATCACTCCCTGATATGTATGGTCTATGTTGTCTCTGTCCACCAAAATATAAGCTCATTGAGGGCAGAGGCTTTTTTCATTTTTGTATTTGTATGTCCCAAACACAGAAGAATGCTTGGCACACAGCAAACACTTATTCATTCACTACTGACTACCTTCTTTAGCAAACTATGGATACACTACACTTTAGCCCAAGTAGAGAGAGTGCTTGTCACTCAGTCCAGAGACTTGGCCCTTTTATAGAGTAGAAAAGTATTTTTCTATTTTTCTCTATTGTTTTATCTCAAATACCTCTCTCCCAGAATGATTGGAACCCTCTTGCCATCCACTGTCCAGCACAACAGGACACTCTACTGATGGGAATACAAATAGAATTTTTTGTAAAATATCTACAAATAGAAAATGGAATCTCTGATGCTGCATTTTGACTTAGAAAAATCACAGGTTAAAATTATCCATGTTGTATTGTATTTTTACTTTATTTTATCAAACTTTTCCAGTCATATTTTAATATGGTTCAAACCTACTGCAGAGTTTTGACTTGTGTCTGTTGCCTGCTGCATGAGGTCCTATGAGTCCTATGAGGAAAAGACCCACAGACAATCTGTACATTTTAAGAACCTGAAATAACTTCCTGTCTCTGACCCTATTCTGATTCCCAATGTTAGTTCTGAGGATATAGTTTCCAGTGGGTCAAATCTCTATTCACTTCACGACCTTTGGAGCCAATGCTAACTCATGTGATAGCCCCAGTAGTGCCCCTTGCATTAGACTGCCCTGACCTCTGGTCCCCTGATCCTTTCTCTTTCAAATTGGAATGATTCTGTCTGTGATTCCTTTTCCAACAATTTTCTGTAAGCTCTTACCTCTGAGACTGTGTGACAAATGACAGTCTTTTGCTCTTATGGTCTATACATGAGAAGATGTTCCGAAGCTAGCAATACTTGGATTTTGCCAAGTCAGATCACTCTGAAATTTTTTTTTCAAGTTGGTAAAAGTTTATTGTTATGCTATACAGTGGACAGGAGGTCTTAGGGAACCTGCAACCTTATAGGAGTCATAGGTATATTTTTATAGATAATCCATAGAATAACCTGTGCCAATTATACTAACTAGGCGAGTAAGGGTGGGATTAGGGAGGAGTTAAGGAGTGGTCAGTGCTTAAAGGGACATGCACTTTTAACGTCAATTGTGCAGGTGTATTGCCCATAATTCACTGGGAAATAGCCCATCTGAAATTGTTTTTTAACTGGCTTACTCTCTGTAGCAATTGTTCATGATTTAGCTATTTCTTTTTTGTCTTCTATTTTTTTCATTCTTTTGGATCTGTTTTATAATATCTCAATTTCTCATGAAGTCATCAGTTTCCATTTGCTCCATTCTAATTCTGAAGGAATTATTTTCTTCAGTGAGCTTTTGGACTTCCTTTTCCATTTGGCCAGTACTGCTTTTTAAGGCATTCTTCTCCTCATTGGCTTTTTAGACCTCTTTTGCCATTTGAGTTAGTCTATTTTTTAAGGTGTTATGTTCTTCAGTATTTTGTTGGGGTCTTCTTTAGCAAGCTGTTGACTCATTTTTCTTTTTTTTCTTTTTGATTTTTGGAGAGGGGAGGACAGGGCAATTGGGGTTAAGTGACTTGCCCAAGGTCGCACAGCTAGTAAGTGTTAAGTGTCTGAGGTCAAATTTGAACTCAGGTCCTCCTGACTCCAGGACCAGTGCACTATTCACTGTACCACCTAGCCACTCCAGTTGACTCATTTTTCATGATTTTCTTGCATCAACTATCATTTCTCTTCCCACTTTTTCCTTTACTTCTCTTACTTGATTTTCAAAATCCTTATTGAGCTCCTCCATGACCTGCAATTCATATTTTTCTTGGAGGCTTTTGATGCAGGAGTTTTGACTTTGTTGTCTCCTTCTGGTTCTATGTCTTGATCTTTGTCACCAAAGAACGATTCTATAGTCTGATTTCTCTTCCTCTGTTTGCTCATTTTGTCAGCCAATTACTTGACTTTTGAGCTCTTTGCCATGGTAGAACTCTGCATCCACAGTGGAGAGTGCTGTGTCCCAAATTTCTGGGGTTTTGTGCAGCTCTTGTCGGAGTTACTTCTAGGCACCTGCCTCAGAACTGTGAGGAGGATTCCCTCTCCACATCCAGCACAAGTTCTGCCACACCAATGCTCTTTCTCACCCCAGGACCACCATCCAAGACTGTGAGCCAGATCCAAGCAAGGCAAGGCAAGAGAATCCTCCCTCAGCACCAGCAAAGAAATTCCTGCAATTGCCTTCCAATAAGCCACTTGGTCCCCCCACCATGTTCTTCTCTCACCCATGTCCAACAGAGTTTCTCCACTTACCTTTTACTTTCTCTGTGGCATTTATGGGTTGAGAAGTCTGGAGTCAGGAGGACCTGAGTTCAAATCTAGCCTCAGACACTTGACACACTTACTAGCCACGTGATTTTGGGCAAGCCACTTAACCCAATCACCCTCCAAAAACAAATAAATAAATAAATAAGCAGAAAAGAGAAGTCTGGAAACTGGCACAGTTGTTAGTGATTCAGTCCCCTGAGGTCTGCTCTGACTGGTCCATGCTGCCAGTCTGTGCCAGCTTGGCTTACATAGAACCATGCTCTGCTTCCAGCCCAGTGCAATAGACCTGTGCTTTCAACTTGCCAGGCTGACTTCAGTTGGAGGTGTGTGTCACTCTGTCACTTTGTGGCTTCTGTAGCTCTAAAATTTGTTTAGAGGCATCTCTTACAGGTATTGGAGGTAGTTGGGGCTCCAGGTCAAGCAAGTTCCTCCTTTTACTCCACCATCTGGGTTTGATTTACCTCTTTCTGTTCTTACTCAATAGTTATTTATTCAATTTATTCAATTCAGTTAGTTATTCAATAGCACACAGCTTCAGTATTTTAAAATTTTTAATAAATTATATTAATATTTTATTTGTATATTGCCTCAGATTCCTCCTGTATGTTTCCCTCTCTCCCATTCCACAGAGCTATCCCACAAATCAAAGGATATATTTTCTCTTCAAGTCTTTTTATTATTATTATTTGTATTTATTTAGTGTTTAATTTTTCCACAGTTACATGTGAAAACATTGTTAATCATTTTAACATTAAATTTAACATTTAACATTGTTTTTAAAACTTAAAGTTCTAAATTCTCTACCTTCCTTCCTCCCCACCCCCCCCCATTGAGAAGTCAAGAAATGCCATATAGGTTATATATGTATATAACTTATATGTCATGCAAAACATATCCATAATAGTCATGTTGTGGAAGAAAGCATAGATTTTTTTTTAAACTCAAGAAAAATAAAGAAAGTGAAAAAAGAAAACAAAAGTTGCTTCAATCTGTATTCTGACACCATCAGTTCTTTCTCTGGGAATGGATAGCATTTTTCATCCTAAGTCCTTCAGAGTTGTCATGGATCACTGTATTGTTGAGAATAAGCTCAGTCATTCACAGCTGATCATCTTACAATATTGCTGTTACTTTGATGTCAGTACATTTCACTTTGCGTCAGTTCATGTAAGTCTTTCTAGGTTTTTCTGAGAGCATCCTGCTCATCATTTCTTATAGGATAATAGTATTCCATCATAATCATATTCCATAACTTATTCAGCCATTCCTCAATTGATGGGCATCCCCTCAATTCTAATTCTTTACCCCCAGAAAAGAGCTGCTATAAATATTTTTGTACACATAAGTCCTTTTCCATAAAGGATATTTTTTTTTAAAGAAGAAGAGGGGAGGAAACCCACAAAACCAATTAATTCATTGAAAAAGTTTGAAAATACATTTGCTGTTTCATACCCATGAACCTCCCACATCTGCAAAGAAGTGGAAGAGAGTCTTCTGTCTCTTCTTCCTGGGCAAGTTTTTTCTTGATCATTTAGCAACATTCACTTTCAATTGTTCTGTGGTATCGGTTCTTTCCGTTTCCTTTGTTGTAATCATTGCTATAGTGTTTTCCTCACTCTGCATTATTTCATGTAAATCTTTCCATGTCTCTCTGTATTCATCACATACATCATTTCTTATGGCACAGTCTTATTCCATTACATTCATGTGCCACAATCTGTTTAGCTATATCCGGATCTATGAGCACTGACTTGGTTTCCAGTTCTTTGCTATCACAAAAAGTGCTGCTATAAATATTTTGTTGTAGATGGGAATTTTCTTCTTGTCCCTTACCTCCTCAAGGTATAAACCTAGTCATGGAATCCCAGAGTTGAAGGGTATATGTATTTTGTATATCTTTATTTGCATAATTCCAAATTGCTCTCCAAAATAGTTTTGTTGATTCACAGTGCCACCAAATAAGGCAGCTAAGTCGTGCGGTAGATAAAGCCCCAGACCTGGAGTCAGGAAGACCTGAGTTCAAATCTGGTCTCAGACACTTATCTATGTGACCCCAGGTAAGTCACTTACTCCTGTTTGCCTCAGTTTCTCCATCTGTAAAATGAGTTAGAGAAGGAAATGACAAACTACTCCAGTATCTTTCCCAAGAAAATCCCAAACGGGGTCACAAAGAGTCAGGCATGTCTGTACAACAGCAACAACAAATTCCTATCTTCCCAGAACCCTGCAATATTGACTATTCCCACTTTTGTCAATTTCCTGGGAGTGACTTGAAATCTCCAGGTCATTTTGAATTGAATTTCTCTTATTATTAGTGATTTGGATCATTCTTTCCTATGGCTATTAATAAGTGGGGATTCTTTTCTTGAGAACCATTTGCTCATATCCTCATATGACCATTTATCTGTTGAGGAAATTACCTGAGTTCTTGATGACATCCCATAACTTCATACATTTGACCTCATCTGGCTTCCTCTGGCTTTAGCACTCCTCTCACTATAAGGCTCCATAGCAGACTGCATATATGTGTGAAACGTGCAGGCTTCTCACCTTTGTATCAGATGGCTTTGAAACACTTAGCATAAATTGAGTACACAGGCTTACCTCCACAATATTGCTTCTCCAGCATTTGCAAGCATTTCTAACCTGTGACTTCAGGATTCTCAGCTTGGAATTCCATCCACACCTAAGAGGCTGCCCCTCTAAGGCTCCCCCTTTATCTCCCCCCACACTTTTTTTTCTGCATCAGTTGCATGTCAATACTGCACGACTTTGTCAAACCAAGTATCAGATGTTTCATCCTTGGGGAGACATGGGAAGCATCTTAGCTTGGGAAATCTATTTACTGGGAAGTGAACAGGCTTATTCACCACATTAGCCACTGCAGTCCCAACATGGATGTCCCAGCAATTCACCTTTAGACATTCTCTCTTTGAACATTCTCAATATCCCCATTGCTCAGTGCTGACACATAATATGCCCTTAATAAGTGTTTGTTGATGAGTTAACCAGTAGTCCTCTGAGTGGCTCTAGATGTCACTGCTGCCCATCAATGTGCTGAGGATTCAAGATTCTGGCTACTCATATCAGCTTCCATATCCATATTGGAAATGGTAATGCAACAGTCAGCAGTCCACAAGCCTCCAACCAGGCCAATTTTATCTTACAGCAACTGTTCTGACTGACTTATTAAGGCACATCTAAGAAAACTACCTAATGACAAGCCAAAAACACAAGAAAAAATGCTCATTTTTCTTCAGTTCATCTTGGTATCCTAAGGCACCGAAGATGGAGATCCTGGATGAGCCCCTCCTTGTGGCAACAGGTAGAATCCTCCAAGTCACAGGGTGGGACAGGCCCCCAGAGAAGGCAAGCCCAAGTCTCAGGTACTTTGTGGTTCTTCTTCTACTAACATGGGAGCCCATGAACTCCCATGGGTGAGCTTGCTTTTAATAGTTAATCAAAAGATACAATCAGTTCAAAGCAAAGAATGGCAAATTAAGAAAAATATCAATAAACATTTCACCTGTAAGCCTTAGGCACACTGTTCCATAAACACGCACTGTGAGAGAGGACAGCGGATGCACATAGTGGGCATTGTGGGGGTGTAACACACTAGGGCCTCTAGTGTTTTACAGCAGTTTTCGCACTGCCCCCCCCCAGTCTTTTCTGCCCTGATCTCCCTTAGATGTTGTGGCCCCACCAGCTTCCTGGTCATCCAGCTTCTATATTCAGTTCAAGACCCTGACTAAACTGCTATCTTGGGGGCGGCTAGGTGGTGCCGTGAATGGAGCACTGGCCTTGGAGTCAGGAGGACCTGAGTTCAAATCTGACCTCAGACACTTAACACTTATGAGCTGTGTGACCTTGGGCAAGTCACTTAACCCCAATTGCCCTGCCATCCCCCCTCCAAAAAGCAAAAAACAGACAAAAAAAATTGCCATCTTTTTCTCATCAAGAGCATATATTCCTCCATGATCTTTTAGTTCAAAGTTAGGAGGGTTGTTTGTTTATTTGTTTTTCAATAACTTTTTAGAAAAGCAGCCACAGTTCAGCAAAGGCTTTTCATAAAGGGGAAATGACGCCTTCTCCTGTTCCCTGCAGAATCTTGGTCAAGAGTCCTCTCACCTCCCAGAGGACATTATCCTCCCAATTTCCCTTTCTCCCTCCCTGGCTCTCTGACAATGAGATGGTCCTTCTCCTTACCTATGTGGCACTAAAGCCCATCTCCTTGGGTCTTTTCCAACATAATGCAACTTCAGTCATCCCCTCTTTCTCTCCTGAATCCTCAGCCTCTCCTGCCCCATGGCTCCTTCCTTACTACTCTCAAACATACCAAGTTTTACCATCCTTAAAAACCCAGACACCCCACCATCTCCTTGAGTTTTGCTCCTATAACTCTCCTCTCTTTCTCAGCCAAACTCCTTGAAAACATTCTCTGTCTTCCTTGTCTCCTCTTTGTCTCTTCTCACTCCTTATGAGGTTCCTCAAAATCTGGCCTCCAACCTGATCACTCAGTAGGATCTGTTGTCTCCAAAGTTGCCACGATGTCTCAAATGCCAGGGCTGATGGTCCTTTTCCCACTGCTCTTCCTTCCAGACCTCTGCTGCCATTTTGCTGGCATATACCACCTCCTCTCTGGGCTTGGTGACAGTGCTCTTGTCCCTGTCTCACTGCTCCTTCCCAGCCTCCTTTGCTGTTTTCTCAACTACATCATGCCCCCTAACTGTGAGTGCTCCCCAAAGCTTTGCCCTCCTTGCCCTCCTCTTCTCTTTGGATGCTCTGTGGGAGACCTCATCAACTTGCATGGGTTTAACTGTAATCTCTATGCTAATTATTCAAGGTTATATCCATTCAAGGGCAGCTAGGTGGTGAAGTGGATTGAGCACCAGACCTAGAGTCAGGAAAACCTGAGCTCAAATCTGACTTCAGACACTCACTAGCTCTGTGACCCTGGGCAAGTCACTTACCCCTGCTGACCTCAGTTTCCTCATCTGCAAAATGAGCTGGGGAAGGAAATGGCAAACCCCTCCGGTATCTCTGCTAAGAAAACCCCAAATGGAGTCATGAAGAGTTGGACATGACTGAAAATGACTGAACGACCACAAAATATATTTGTATTTTCTATGAGAGCATGGGCAGTATATGTAAGGACCAGACCTTCATTGGCCAATACTCCCATCACACTGTTTTTCAGACATTGAGAAGATCACAAAGTTGTAACCTTGTAGAGATCTGTCTCTGTTACTCATTTATCTAGAATAAACCCAACAGAAATAGACCGTGTGCTCATGGCCACACGGCAGATGAGTGGAGAGTTGTTAGCTGGCAGGAAGCACACCATTGTCAGTTCTGCCTCTGCTACCTCTCTCCCCACTTGGGGGCTTACAGCAGTTTTTCTTCCTTCTCCCTCAAAAACCATTGAGCAAATTTTTCCTTTTTCGGCTTAATTTTGGCTTAGCAGCCAATGAAAAGGATCTTCCTTACCACCAAGTAAAGTGACAAGAAATATTCAGGATACATACATATGCTTCAAATCAAGGAGAAACCAGATGCAGGTTCAATGGAGGTTTCTCAATGGAGGATCGGCAGCAGGCAGAGAGCACATACTGCACATTCTAAGGACTGGGCTGTCATTGGCTCACCACTCTTCTTTACATATTTATTCAGCACATGTGTATCCTGTATATATCTATATACATACTTGAATTCTTCCCCTTAGAATGTAAACACTTGTAATTTGTATCCCCAGTGCCTGACACAAGGTAGGTGCTCATTCAAGTATTTGTTAGGATATAGGAGTGTGTAGGAGCCAGCCCATTAATGATGCTACAAATCAGGGCTGACCTTATTGTGTGTTGATTGTCTCAGCTAAGAAAGTGGTAGAGGAAACAAAAAGAGAGATTAAGAAAGCAAATAGTAATGATGCTGATGAAAAATTATTAATAATTACACCCTTAGGGGCAACTAGGTGGTGCAGTGAATAGGCCACCAGTCCTAGAGTCAGGAGGACCTGTGTTCAAATGTGGCCTCAGACACTTGACACACTTAACTAGCTGTGTGATCTTAGGCAAGTCACTTAACCCCAATTGCCTTGCCTTCTCCCCTCCAAAAAAATAATAATTATAACCTTATTGTTGTTCAACCATTTTCAGTTGTGTCTGACTCTTCACGACCCTATTTGAGGTTTTCTTGGCAAAGATGCTTAAGTGTCTTGCCATTTCCTTCTCTAGTTCATTTCACAGATGAGGAAATTGAGGCAAATAGAGTTAAGTGACTTGCCCAGGGTCACACAGCTGGCAAGTGTCTGAGGCCAGATTTAAACTCAGGAAGACGAGTCTTCCTGACTCCAGGTCTGGCGCTCTAAGCACTATGGAGCCCCCTAGTTACCCTTTAAGGATAACAAAATGCTTTATAAAATACTAGAAATGAACATGGGCTTTTTCAGAGTAGCAATAAAGATTGCTTGGTATTAACCCAATAATGGAATCTCTGGGCCAAAGACCAATTCAAGCATGACTGATACTTCTGGAAAAGGAAAAGAAGCCAGAATAAAAATAATGTAATTTATTAAGTAACATTAGCAGTTAATAATAATATTTAATATTATTTTTACATGAAACAGATTATACATAATATGAGTGAATAATAAGTTGCTGTGTTAATAATGCAGGTTAAAATGAAAAATATGTCCAGAAAGGCAGTTACTGAATGTTCATCAGCATGTCCTTAATTGATTGACACTTTGCCCCAGATGCCAACCCCTTTGAAGAACTGAAGTAGACACAAGAGAGAACAGATGGGGGGAGGGGTGTTCAGTGTGCTCGCTGTCTTGGTGTGGGGGGAGGGGAGAGACATGGAGAAAATCTGTAACTCAAAATCTTGTGGAAATGAATGTTGAAAACTAAAAAAATTAGTTACTTAATTAAAAGAACTGAAGTATTTTTTCTGAGAGCATGGGCAGTATATTTAAGGACCAGACCTTCTAAGGACCAGACATGGAGAAGATCACAAAGTTGTAACCTTGTAGCGATCTGTGGCTACAAGGTAGGTAGCACAGCCAGCTTCAAGTCTATTTTTTGTTTTTGTTTTTGTATTTTTGGAGGCATTTGGAGTTAAATGACTTACCCAGGGTCACATAACTAGTAAGGCCAGATTTGAACACAGCAGCTGCCCAAGTCTAGTTTTTTTTAATTCTTTTTTTTTCCTTCCAGAATTTATTTATTTATTTTTAGTTTTCAACATTGATTTCCACAAGATTTTGAGTTCCAAATTTTCTCCCCATCTCTCCCCATCCCACCCCAAGATGGCAAGAATACTGAATACCCCTTCCCCCAGTCTGCCCTCTCTTATATCTCCCTATCCTCCCTCACCCCCTTACCCCTTACTTTCTTGTAGGGCCAGATGGATTTCTATACCCCATTGCCTGTATATCTTATTTCTCAGTTGCACCAAGCCTAGTTTTTAACTAGGTCACTGGGCTTGAGCCTCCATGGGATACCCCATTCTAGCTCACAGTAACCATTCCTTCACATTTTAATCTCTAAAGGCCAGGCTTGCACCTGCTAACATCTATGTAAGGGTTACTCATCTAATGTGTTCTGGATTTCCAGGGTGCTCCCACATCTCAATTCTGGTTCCCTTTCACTCTCCCATCTAGATGAGTTGGGGTGGTGCAGGGAAGGGAGAACAAAGGCAAAGCTAAGCCCAGAGGAGTGTTTTCTGTCTGCCTGGTCACATTCCTGGCCTTTCTATGTGTTAATTCAGCCAACAAATTGTGAAAAAGCTTGGAGTTCACCCTTAAAAATATATTTAACGTCTTAATCAACATTTAGTAAATGCCCATGTGCCACCCACTGTACTAAACTCTGGGGGTATAAAAAGACAAAAGTTGTTGAGAACATCTTTAGCTATAAACCCAATGGAATCTCTGGCTCAAATTTTGTCACTGTTTTTGCGTTATTCCAAATTGTCTCCCAAGAGAGTACAGATCTATTCAAGGATGAGCAGTAGGAAGAATTCAAGGAAATTCAGGAAGACTTTTAGGAAGGAAAGAGAAATTAGAAAAGAACATTTACAATTGTTTCCACTCTATAGACAAAACCCCTTTAGACAAATAGGCAGTAAATCCAAGATCAGAATTCCTGGCCAACATTACTATTTACCCTGAAAATATGCTCTTCCACTTCTAATACCATAGAAAGCACTTTGTGATCACCAAAGAGCAACATAAATCCTGGCCATTCTTATTATCATTATTTAAAAGTGGGGAAACAACCAACTATTAAGGTTGTGAAGTTCATTGATCCAAAACCCTGTTTTCAATTACTAGCAGCTAGATGGCGCCATAGTGCATAGTCTTTCTATGCCATAGAGAAACCGTCCTGGAGGCGGTAAAAATTCCTGTTCTTGAGTTCAAATCTGACCTCAGACACCTACTAGCTGTGGGACCCTGGGCAAGTCATTTAACCCTGTTTGCCTCAGTTTCCTCCTCTGCTAAATGAGCTGGAGAAGGAAATGGCAAACCACTCCAGTATCTTTGCCAAGAAAAGTCCATATGGGGTCATAGAGATAAGACTCAACAACAAATTTAACTGCCTTCAAGGTTCATGCACCAGAGAGCCTTGATTGACAATACATTGGGGATTTTAGGCTGTATCAAAACAAAATGTAGTTTTTTAAAAGAATAATACAAATCTTGGAGTCCAAATTCCCTTGGTTTGAATCCTTCTGTCCTTGGGAGAGACAAGCATCCCTAGGTTTGAAATCACAGTTCCTTTGCTGAATTCAGCTCAACAGTGTGGAGGGTGGGGTGAAGGATGTTTCTCTGGCTCCGAGACCCAGTATGGCAGGAGGATAGGAGCCCCTGATACTCCTCTACTATTTGTAGATTCCCTACCCCCCCAACAACCTTCAACCTCACCTCTCCCGGGGCCCAGAGAGCTGCAGGAAATGTGGCCCTCTCAACATCCGGTATCTTTTTCCCACAGCTGCAGAGGAAAGTGCCTCTCTGAGAAAGTCCTTAGCACTCAGAATGTCAGAGCTAGGGGCAGGAACCTCAGAACACAAGACAAAGCACATTAGAGCTGAAGGGCCCTTGGAACACAAAACAAAAAAGATAGAATATTAAAACTGGGAGAGCCTTTAGAACAGAGAATATCAGAACTGAGAAGGCCATAGAATAGGGAATGTCAGGGCTGGGAGGGGCCTTAGAACAGGGGATGTCAGAGCTGGGAGGGCTCTCAGAACAGGGGATGTCAGAGCTGGGAGGGATCTCAGAACAGAGAGTGCCAGGGCTGGAGTGGGCATCAGAGAAAATAGATAATATCAGAGCTGGGAGGGCCCAGGGACACTGAACACAGTGTGCTAGATCTTAGAGACCGTTCAGTTCACATTCCTCATTTCTTAACAAGAAGATAATGGCTCAGAGAGAGGGGCAGGGATCTGCCCAGGGACAGAACCAGTCCTGAAAGTCTATGACTAGCCCTCAGGCCTTCTGCCTTCCAATTTGGGCTTTTCCCCACTGCATATTCTCTGGCATCCTTTTCAGCTCCAGTGGGGAGGGGAGCAGGGGGCAGCCTGAGCAATCTGGAGGGTACAGATCTAAGTTCCCTTCCTACACTCCCCTCCCCCCAAAAAAACCACTCCCTCCTGTAAACTCTGTGTGCTCAAGGCCTAGGGAAGGACCTCGATCAGGACTGTTCCCCAACCCCATCTGAGAATGCTCCTGGAGGCCTTCTGAGAGGAGGTGGCATTGACCTTGGTTTGGAAGGGGAACTGTTGGAGGATGGGGAGAGGATTCAAACAAGAAGAGGGGGGTCCTGCCTCCTGCCTCACCCTCTCTCTTCTGCCCCATCTCCACTGCTTCCCCCACTTCTTCCTCTCCTCTTCCTCCCCCCATCCCTTGGCCCCTGGTTTGACTTCTCTGCTTCCCCATTTCTTCCAGAAGGATCGCCGCTATTGAGGTGCTGGAGTCTTGGAGGTCGCAGGTCCTCAGTCCGGAATTCACTGGAATTTCTCGGGGCCAAGTTCAAATTCGACCATGGGAAGCCCGGATTCCTCTTCTTCCCCACCCCTACTCCCGCCCCCCGGGGGCAGGCTAGCTGGCTGATTAGGACGAAAAGCTCTGGAAGGGCGCAAGTGGGTAACCTTCGGGAAAGGGGGAGAGGAGAGGGGAGGGGGACGAGGAGAGGGGAGAAGGGCGAAGGCCCAGCTTGGCCCCCAGCCCCGCCCGCTCCGCCTCTAAACTTAGCTGCGATGACGCGCAGCTGCTGCTGCTTCTGGGGCTCTGGCTGCTGGGGAGGGGGGACTGGGGGGCCGGGGACGGCTGGGGGGAGGGGAGGGGAGGGGAAGGGAAAAGGAGGGGGGCGGCTCCGGCAGGCGAGCGCCTATTTATAGCGGCCCGAGCCCGAAATAGCGCCGGAGCCGAGCGGCCGGGATGACGCGGGAGCAGCCGGGGGCTGACTCACCGCGCCCCGCAGCCCAGCCGGCTGGGGGCAGTGGACGCGGCGCCCTCCCCGCTTATCCGGACCGTCCGCTGGGCTCCGGGAGAGGAGGGGGTGGGAGCTTTGTCCAGACCGCCCCCCGCCCCCTAGCGTTGGTAAGCTAGCCCCCCTCCCCCTAGTCCGGGGCTCCCCCCGACTCTGGCCACACAGCAGGACAGCTTGCAGTTAGACTGCCAAGAGGTGCTCCCACCTGCGGACACGAGACCCTTAGGAAGCCTGCCCGGGGAGCCTGGGGAGAGCTGTGACCCCAAGACAGCTCCCACCCCTTCATTTCACTCCTGTCACGAGCCGGACTGGCTCGGTCCCATGTTTGGAGGCAGGGGGATTGACACTATGACCCCAGGATGTGGCCCACCTCTCCATCGCGAACCATTCCTTTAACTCCATCCCCCTAACCACTGCCCCTCCCGCCCCCATCTCTCCATCTTCCAGAATGGAAGATTCTTGAGCGACGGGGTTCTCCTCTTTATCTAGGCCTAGCACAGAGCCTGGCCCCTATAGGAACCTGATACATTCCTATTGTTTGACTAGGGTACAGTAGTAAGAGCGCTGCCTCGAAGCTGAGTCCTGGGCCTCGGTTTCCCCATCTGTAAAATGAGGTGGTTGGACTCGCGGGGCATCTGAAGTCCCTTTCGGCTCTGGGTCTGTAATTGCGGATTCCTGCCAGGAGGGAGAGCAGGAGTTCCACTGATAATCCTCTTCTAGATCAACGGATCAATTAGGATTCACCTCTACAGAACTCTCTGAGCGGCAGTTGACAACCTTGGGCATGGGGCTAAATTAACAGATAAATGTTTGCTGCCTTATTGGTTAAATTCAGGAGGGAAAAAAACTCCCATGCATAATTAAAAATAACCACAGTCATAGTCCACAGTGAGTCACCCCAAACTCATTTGCACAGTTCCAAGATCCGGCAGGGCCGTCCCTGGGATTCAGGGGAAAGAGCAGCGGCTGGGGCTCCAGAGGACGAGGCCTCCGAGTCCTGACTCTGCCACTTAGAAGTTGTGTGGCCACAGGCAAGTCACAGCCTCTCTGGGCCTCCAGAGCCCGGGCCCCCACGAAGTTCAAGCACCAGTCAGCTCACTGTCAGGCAGGGATCTCCTGCTGGAATTGGGGCCAGGAACAAGTTCTACCTTCTGAGCTATGCGATTGTAGGCAAACTCTTATGGTCTCTGAGCCTCAATTTCCCCATAAGTAAAATGAAGTACTAATGCCTATATAGTGGGGTAGTCATACCTACCTCATAAGGTTGGCCCCAGGGCCAAATGAGATAATGGATGGAAAGTCACACTACAGAAATGTTCCTTGTTCTTATGGTTGCAACCTCGAGCCTTGGTGTGTCTGTTGGGAGAAAAGTCTGAGTATGACCCTTCCTACAGTTCCCCCAAGAGCCTTACTGGCATACAATAGGGGTTTAATAAATGCTGAGTGCTTGATTGAATGATTGACTGCCTCTTGCCTGTAGGAGGGGATACTGACTCCTCAGTTCAACTGTGCAATTGCCCTTCACAATCTGGCTTCAGCCTACTTTCCTCAGACATTCTCTGCTCCACTCAAACTAGCCTTGTTGCTATTGCGCCAAACTCTGCACCCCATCTCTGGCCTCTGTGCCTTTGCTCAGGCTATCCCCCCTGCCTGGAATGCCCTTCCCTCTCATCTCCACTTCTTAGGAACCTGAGATTCCTTCAAGACTCAGGGAGTCTTCCTGATCTCAGTGATCTGATCTCCTCAGATCTCACCTAACACTTTGTACAACTTCATGGTTCTAATCATGCACTAATTACAGAGTATTGTAGTTGTCCATATCAGTTTTTTATCTCTCTACTAAATTATAAGCTCCATGAGGGCAGAGAACTCCTCCCCCCCCCCATTTTTATCTGAATTTTGTATCTTCTCCAGGGCTGAGTACTCAGTGTCTAGTTGCATTTGATGAGTGAACATGGGTGAATCTTGTGCAACTCTTCACTATACAGAAAGGTAAACTGAGGACCAGAGAGTAGAAAGGTCATATAGCCAGCCACTGACAGAGCCAAGATGAGGCCCTAGGCCCCATGACTTTTTAAGAAAAGTTTTTTGGGAAGCAATCAGAGTTAAGTGACTTGCCTAGGATTCCATAGCTTTAAGTGTCTCAGGCCAGATTCAAACTCAGGTCCTCCTGACTTCAGGGTTGGTGCTCTATTCACCTAGCTGGCCCTCCAAAACTCAATTGTGAATTCACTGAGACTACTCCATATCTGGTCCTGTGTTGGGGCTGAAGGCAGTGCCAGAGGAAAGGACATTTAAGAAAAATGAGGAGGTCTGTTCTTCTGGTCTTTCTTCTGGTGCTGGGTGATCTGAGAAGACTCCCCTACCTTCTCTGGGACTCTTGTGTTCCCTGCTCTAAACTGGGTCACACTTCGGTGTCCATGCTCCATTTTCCAGATGCCATTTGGGGACAGCCAGGGTCTGGGGAAGGGCCTGAAGGCACGGGGGGGGGGGGGAGGGAAGGGGGGAAGGAGGACAGAAGGGACATCTTCAACCATGAGTCACCTGGAGCAAAACCTCCAGTGGGAACAGGGAGATGCCATGGCCACAGTTTATGTGTCATCCTGGAGCTGTCTGATGTCATTGTTGCCACCTCCAAAGAAAAAGGATGTCATCCACCTCAGCTCCAATGACGAGTCTGAGCCCTGGCTCCTGAGTCCACTGCTAGGAAGATCAGGAAAAATAGGAAGGGGTTGGAGGCTCAGCCCTGGGGAAACCTTCCCTGACTCATCAAGAGCCCCCATTTGGGTAGGTAGGGGGTGAATGAAATGACCTGTGATATGTCTTACCACTTGGTAGTTGTACAATTCCAAGAGCAAAATTACCTCCCCCAACTCATTGGGATAAAAATAACAATACCAGTTTAAGGTTTACAAAGCATTTACATATGCTATCTCACTCAATCCTCACACCTCACAACTCTGTCAAGTAAGTAAGGACTGCTAGTATCCCCATTTCATGAATGAGAAAACTGAGACTCAGAAAGAACAAGTGACTTGTCCAGGGTCACACAACTTGTGAGGAAGGATCTATCATTATCCCTATTTCACAGATGAGGAAACTGAGGTACAGAGAAGGCTTTGCACAGTCAGTAAGTTTCTTGTTTCTTGCCTTCATGTCCATTGCTCTCTTTACTACACACTGACTCCACAGACAGCGGCTGTCTGCTCTCTGAATCTGCTTAATGCCAGGGGACAACCCTAGATTCTAAATCAAAACCCAAGATGGAGAGAGGCAGAAACTTGGAATCTGCTCCTTAGCTCTGTCCCTGGATTATTTTATGACTTTGAACAAGCTGCTTTCCACCCCTCCTCTCCCACCCCAACTGTTAGTGGAGAGGTGGTAGACAAAAGGGGTAAAATGAGGAATACAGAGTCAGATGGGACCAATGAGTTGATTTGTTTTGCCTCATAATATTTATGCCACAAAAGCAGTGATTAGAGGAAAATTTATATCTCTAAATGTTCACATCAATAAAACAGAGAAAGAGCAGACTAATGAATTGAGTATGCAATTAAAAAAAACTAGAAAAGGAAAAAATAGAGAATCCCCAATTAAACACTAAATTGTAAATCCTAAAAATTAAAGGTGAAATTAATAAATTTAAGAATAAAAAACATTGAATTAATAAATAAAATTAGGAGTTGTTTTTATGAAAAATAGTATTTGTTTATATTTTGTTATGATGAAGGGTGGGGGCCATAATAGTGATGCAAAAAGGGGGAGGCATCAATAAAATATTTATGTAGTTTTTAAAATACATATTTGTTGATCTTCTGTTTTTATATCGCCTGCATTTCCCAAGGTATCCCTCTTCCTCCCAGGTAGCCATCCTTTGTTAAAATTAAATCCCTTATTAAATAATTATTTTCAAAAAAAGAGGGAAAACAACACAGTTCAGCAAAATCAATCAATATGTAAAAAAAAGTCTGACATTATATGGATTGTTCCATACCTGAAGATTCCCACCTTTGTGAAGAATGGGGGAAAGGAAGAAAGTGTCTTCTCCTCTCCCTTCTTTTAATGTTGTTGTTGCTTAGTCTTGTCCAACTCTTTGTAACCTCATTTGCAGTTTTCTTAGCAGAGATACTGGAGTGGTTTGCCATTTCTTTCTCCATCTCATTTTACAGATGAGGAAACTGAGGCAAACAGGTTTAAGTGACTCGCCTGGGGTCACACAACTAGGAATGTCTGAGGCCAGATTTGAATTCAGGAAGATGAGTCTTCCTGATGCCAGGTCTAGTGAGCCTATCCATTTTGCCACCTAGCTGCCCACCTTTGCTTAATAAGCTTGGTTATTAAAATGTCCCAGCATTGAGTTCCAACATTTGATTTTTGTTGTTCTTCACATTTACATTGTAGTAGTAATTTGGACATACATTGTTTCCCCAGCTCTGCTTACTTCTTTTTGCATCAGTTCATAGAAGTCTTCTCATGTTTCTCTGTATTTGTTCCCTTTGCTGTTTCTTACAGCACAACAATAGTCCAATACATTAATGTACCATGCTTTCTTTAGTCCTTTCCAGATTGATGGACATCTACCTTGTTTCTACTTCTTTGCTATTACAAAAACTGCCGCTATAAATATCTTGGGGGTACCTTTCCTTTTTTTCTCATCGACTCCCTTAGAGATGAATGCCCACCAATAAGATTACCTATCACTTACACTGCATGGGTTTTATATGTACATAATTATTTGCATGTTGCTTCTCCCACCAGACTATAAGCTCCTTGAAGGCAGGGCCTATTTTTGCCTTTCTCAGCACTCTCAGAGCTTAGCAGGTACCTGGCACAGAGTACGTACTTACTGCTTATTGACTGACTGAATGACAGTGGGTTCTCTAGGTCAAGGAGTATGGATATATACTTTAACCTCTTTCTTCATATAATTTCGAATTACTTTCTAGGACAGTTGGAGCAATTTGCGGCTCCACCAACCATGCATCAGTGTGCCTGTCCTTCCACAGTCCCTCTAGCATAGAGATAGCTGACTGGTACAATGGCTATACAGCTGAGTCTGGAGTCAGGAAGACCTGAGTTCAAATGTTACTTCAGACACTTACTGTGTGCCTGCCTCAGTTTCCTCATCTGTAAAATGAGAATAATAATAGCACCTGCCTTCCAGGGTTGTTGTGAGGATCAAATGAGATAAGAATTGTAAAGGGCTTAGCACAGTGTCTTGAACATAGTAAGTTCTATATAAGTATTAGTAGTTATCATCATCATCATTATTATTATGGAAAATTCCTATTATCTTTATCAATTTGCTAAATATAAGGTGAAAGCTCATAACATATACATGTATGTATATATATGTACATATGTATATATATATATATATACACACACACAGTATACATATTGTTGTTCAGTCTTTTCAGTCACACTTGACTCTCTGTGAGCCCATTTGGGGTTTTCTTGGCAAAGACACTGGAGTGAATTGCCATTTCCTTCTCCAGCTTATTTGACAGATGAAGAAACTGAGGCAAACAAGGTTAAGTGACTTGCTTAGGGTCACACAGCTAGTAACTGTCTGAGGCTGGACTGAATTTAGGCTTTCTTGACTCCAGGCCCAGCATTCTATCCACTGTGCCACTCAGCTGCATAGATAGATAGATAGATAGATAGATAGATAGATAGATAGACAGACAGATAGATACATACATACATACATACATAGATGGATGGATAGATAGACACAGACACACATTTATACACTGCTTAAATACACATACACTTGTACACACATATATTTAAAACTCAGAACATCTATATATACACATACATACATACATATATACATACATACTATATTGTAACAGCAAGCACCCTAGCATACCCAGGGTGGCTGCTAGCACAGGTTCTTTGATCTGCTTTTCTAAATGAAAGCAACGAAAAAAGAGTTAACAATCTTACTTTAATCAAACATATATGTTATTCACTTAGTTCAGGGGAAAAAGTCAGCACTCTGACCTTCAAAGAAAATACAAACAGAAATTACAAGCAGACAAAAAATATAGACAGAGAAAATAACAATTCAACAAACCAACAGACAGGACTTCTAGCTGTCTGACCATTACATACATACATAGTTAGTTACCAGAGAGAGAAGCACCAGCATCTGGGTTTTCACAGCCGGGGGGCTCAACAGTTGCCCAGAGTCTCATCTGGCAAAATCACACAACTCTTACCATAAGTGAGCCCCACAGGAAACCTCACCTCAGAGTATATATACCCTTCTTAAGGGTCAGAAGACATCACAATCTTCGTGACCCACTGCTTAATTACAAAGTAACAAAAGGTGTGGGCCTTCCTGAAAAACAAGCTTCCCTCCCCCCCTCATCAAGCCTGTCCTGTTGGGTTTCCTAGGCCTATTAAGGGGCAGGGAAGATCTTCAAATTCCCTTATCGTTATACACACACACACACACACACACACACACACACATCACTATACATGTGATAATTTGTTTTCTCTTGGGACCTCAATTTACCCATCTGGAAAATAAAGAGACTGAACTAAGTGATCTCTAATCACCCTTGCATCTTTGAAACTGATTCTGGAATGGTATACCTAAGACCAGAGACAATGTCCTTTCTGATCATTTAGGCCACTAATAAATGATAATTGATTGATTATCTGTATCCCCAGTGAGTTGTACATAAAAAATGTTTGATAAATGTTTGTTGATTGTACAGATTCTGCTTCAGGAGTCTGAGATTCTCCCTTGAGTCCCTCAAGAGTGCCATTCTGGTCTGCAATAAGTAAACTGAGTCACACTGTGTTGTGTTTAGCATTCAGATCCATCACAAATGCTCATGTATTAATTATGTATGTATGTATGTTCCTGGAAGACTTGTCAGCCAACACGAATATACCCTTACTGGTCAAAAATTATAGTTTTCAGGAGGAAAATGGGGTTTATAGACTCTCTGAAAGGGAGACCAGAGAATCCTATGTCAAGACAAAGCTTGCATTAAATCAAGGGTACTAAAGAATCTGCAGATAGATTTGTGGTGGGGGGTGTATGTGAACTTGAATGGGGAAGAATGATACCTGTAGTTTCCTGAACCTCTAACTGAAATTGAATACTTGCTTCCATTAGGAATGTAGGCAACATTGGCAGATAGGTGGCACATAGAACCCTGGCCCTGGAGTCAAGAGGACCTGAAGTCAAATCCCAACTCAGACACTTGCTAGTTGTATGACCCTGGGCAAGTTACTTAACCCCAATTGCCTCCCCAAAAGGTGGGGGGAACGTAGGCAACAAACCAGTCTTATTAGGCTTTACCAGACTGCCCAAGGGATCCATACCACAAAAAAGGTTTGGGGCATTAAATGATAATTCAAGTTGTCTAGTAGAAAGAGGAAGCAAGAGATAATAGTCTGTACCTCCCAGTGGGCTGCTAGGTGGCACAGGGGATAGAATGCTGTGTCAGGAAGAGTCACCTTCCTGAGTTCAAATCTGGCCTCAACCACTTACTAGCCGAGTGACCCTGGGCAAGTTACCTAACCTTGTCTACCTTAGTTTCCTTCTCTGTAAAATGAGCTGGAGAAAGAAATGGCAAACTACTCCTGTATCTCTGTCATATGTTTGTGGTACTAAATTTTAGCAAATTAGCCACAAGGGCTCCAGAAGGGTCTAAAGGTATTTCAGATCACATATTCCACCAATTGCAAATGTATGAGAACAAGAGGCCTTCAGTTCTCTATTGATTGACATGTGGGCTGTTAGTGAGCGAGCAGTCTAAGTTACTGGTCAGGTCTTTTAATTGAATTTTCTTTGTCAGTTTGAGACTTGAATATCGATCTTCCTTAAATTCCTCACCAGAACCAGGATGTGGCGTGGGGCTCCTGAAAGCAAAGCCAACAGACCTTTATCTCTAATGGAGTTTACTATGCTGGAAAGGATCCAAGAAAGGGTCCAGGGATGGACATTGTTTGTCAGGCAAGGACCAGATGAGCAAAATTCCAAGAGGCACCTCACCTGCTTGGTTGCACGGGATTGGATGGTTTAGCAGATTTTCTTCATCGCAATCTACCAAATCAGAGAGGGAATACAGTTATCTTTGGCAGAGGCCGGAGAACCCACTTTGATGGTACGTTGACATATGTCTGATATTCGGACATGAGATTCTGAACACAATTCTAACATTTTACAAGTCTGAGCCTGTGCTACCACTCGGTGACTTTCTAAGGCTTCAGAGGTCCTGTTGCCTGTGAAATAAAATTCAAATTCTTCTTATTGTTTTTCACAATCTGATGGCCACCCTTCACTTCTAGTCTTGTCTTATATTCTACCTTCCAACACTTTACATCCCAATTCAACTGGGTAGCTCCCTCTGTACCCTAGTCTTCACTCTTTCTCTTTACCTGCTGATTTTCTAAGCTATCCTCTAAAGTCCATCTCAAGTACTACCTCTTCCAATCAACCTTCATTACCCCCCAACGGGAAAGATTAAAGACCTAGAGTGTGCAGTGAATGGAGCCCTGAAACGGGAGTCAGAAAGACCTGAGTTCAAATCCAGCCTCTGGCGCTTACTGGCTGAGTGACCCAGGTTCAATCACTTGACCTCTATTTGCTTCAGTTTTCTCATCTGTAAAATGGAGATAATAGGGGCAGCTAGATAGCATAGTGGATAAAGCACCAGCCCTGGAGTCAGGAGGACCTGAGTTCAAATCCAGTCTCAGACACTTGAAACACTTACTAGTTGTATGACCTTGGGCAAGTCACTTAACCCCAATTGCCTTGCCTTCCCCCCTACAAACAAAATAAAATGGAGATAATAATAGTCCCTACCTCCCTTTGGGCTGCTAGGTGGCACAGGGAAAAGAATGCTGGACCAAGTGTCAGAAAGAGTCACCTTCCTGAGTTTAAATCTGGCCTCAACCACTTACTAGCTGTGTGAATCCAGAACCACAAGCAAGTTGGGGGGAGTAGGATTCTGACAGGCAGATTTAGGTTTAATGTTAGGAAAAATCTCTTAACAATTAGAACTGCCCCAAAGTGGAAAGAAATCCCTTGAACAATAGTGGGTTTGGTTCCCTCTTTTTTTTTTTTTTTTTTTGAGGCAATCCGGTTTAAGCAACTTGCCCAGGATCATACAGCAAGTAAGTGTCTGAGGCTGACTTTGAACTCAGAACTCAGATCCTGACTCCAGGACCAGCACTCTATCCACTACGCCACCTAGCTATCCTGATTCCCCCTGCTATAAAAGTTTCAAATAGGAGCTGGATGACCATTTTCGGCCAACCTTATAATGGGGATTGTTTTAATGCATAGTTAATGCATGAGGTCACTTCCAGCTCTCAAACTGTTACTCAATTGTTTTTAGCCTGAAATTCTATGATTCTCTACTTTCAAGATTCTAAGTCTGAGATTCTAAACCTATGAGTCTAAAATTATTTTAACTTTTTTTTTAACTTCTGGGACTAGAAGATTCTAACATTCTTTGATTCAGAATCTGAAATGCTGACCAGTCATGTGATTCCTCGAGTCCAAGCCTCTAAAATTCTCTGATCCCATGAGGCCAAGATTGGAGAATTCTCCGATTCTGAGTCAGAGTCCAAGATTCTTGGATTCTATGATTTGATAGGTTGGAGACTCAAATATTCTCTAATTCTCTGAGCCTGATTCTAGCATTTTAGAATTCTGTACCCCTCAGTGGTCTGTGGTGCAGGCTTTCAAACCTGTAGCTGTCTAGCTACACAGTAGTTCAATTCCACCCTTCCAGGGCTCTTAGATGTTGGAACTCTTTAAGCTCATGAGACTAAAATTTTTAACCTAAGAGTCTAACCTTCTATGACTCTGTGTTTAAAATTCTAGGATTCTTTCATTATGAGTCTGAGCCTCTAAAATGGGCATGATTGTTTAGCGCTAGGATTTTATAGTTCTCTGATTCTGAGTCCGATGATTTCGGGAGTCCGAGATTCTAACATTCTTTGATTATGGCTCTGAGATTCTAAGATCCCATGAATTTAAGATTCATAGAGACCCTTCTCTGATTCTGGGAGTCTACGTCTGATTGCAACATTGTGTATTCTGTGGCTCCGAGATTCTACAATTCTGCAAGTTTACTGGGCTCAGTCTTCGGATGATACAATTTAAGGCAATTCTCACTTCTAAAATTCTTCCGCCACAGATCCACTAGCAAGGGGGCTCCTAAGTACCTCCCCCTCAGCCCCGAGCAAGCTTCTACCTGCGATCCCACTAGGGGCCGCGAGGGGGTGATGCGGCCAAGCCCCAAACTCGGTCCCCAACCCACGATAGAAGCTTCCTCTGAGCCCTGGAATGTTCCGCGGACAACAGCCTCCCGGCGACCAGGGACCGACCCACGAGGGTTGCACTTCCCCGCGCCCTGGCCATGGCTTTACTTCCCGACGCTCGGACCTTGACTCCACTCAGGCTCCACTTCCCGAAGCCCTGACCTTGACTCCGCGCAGGCTCCACTTCCCGAAGCCCTGACCTTGACTCCACGCAGGCTCCACTTCGTGACGCGCTGACCTTGGCTCCACACAGGGTTCGACCTTGGCTCCAAGTGGGGTCCGCGCCCGGGTGTGCCCGCCCAGACTTCAGCCAGGGGCCTCCTCCCAGCCCTCCGGGCCTGGCTCCATGCAGGGTGTTCGCCCCGAGACCCCGATGTCTGGCTCCGTCCGCTCTTTGGTGCTGTGGCTCCGAGGGATGGAGGGTCGGGGCTCCGGGGATCGGGGGCGCGTGTACCTCCAATCCTGCAGCTTGGCCCCCCACGCGCGTTCTCGAAGCCCGCGGGGCCACGCACGAGCGCGCGCCGCGGCACGGAGTGAGGCGCGATCCATTTTTACCCCGGGTGGCGCCTAAAAATAACATCCCCGCCCCGAGCAGCGCCTGAAATAGCCTCCGCCAGATATGGCAAAGCGACTCAGCGCTTCCGGGGAGCGGAAGGGGAGGAGGGGGGAGCGCCCCGGAGGCCTCAGCCTGAGCCTCCCGGCGCTGCTCACGACACCCTCCCCCGCCCAGGCCCGCAGCCCCCTGCGCCCCACCTCTCCATCCCCCATCTTTCCATCTCTGGCTCCCCAGCCCTTCTTCGCACAGCCTTCCAGCCTCCTGAATTCTGGCTCTCCCCATCCCGCATCCTTCTGTACTGCCTCCGGAATCTCTCCAGCTCCGTATCCTTTCCCCAGCCGCCTCCCCGCGCCCCCCCCCCTCTCCCTCATTTGTCTTTCCTCACCTCTCCCCTAATCCCTAGTTCTCTAGCCTGTCTCCCTATCCCTCCATCCCACATTCTTACATCCTCCATCTTCCCCCTCATTTTCCATTTCTCTTCTCTGCCGTCCCCATCTCTTCCCCCAGTCCTTGTCATTCTGTCCCATTCATCCCTCCATTTCTATCCTGAACCTCTTTGGCCCATTTTTCCTTCCCCTGAATCTTTTATTTCCACTGAATCCTTTTTTTTCACATCTGTATCTTTCCAGCTCCATATCCCCATCTCTCTAGTTTTCTTACCCCAAATTTCTGGCCCTCCATCTCTCCATTCCACATAGAGAGACATTGTGTCAAAAGATGCTGGAGCAAGAAGACACTGTGTGTATCTCAATCCTTCCAATTACTACCTAGATGACCTTGGATAAATCATTTAACTTTTCCAGCCCTCAGTTTTCCGGGAGGGCATTGAACTGGATGATCTCACTGGGGATACAGATGTCTAGAGAGGGGGTAAGGGAGGGAGAGGAGTTTGAGCTACCCCAATCCCAAGAACCCTCAGAGAACCCTCCAGGACTCCAGGAAGGGTTCACCCTGGGAATTCATCAATGAGAGGTCACTTGGTTGGGGTGCAGTTCAGAGGCCTCCCTGGAGGAGTTTTAAGCAGTCCATCAAGACCTTTGTAGAAAGATAAGGGATGGGAGGACATCCCAGGCTGAACCTGGTGTGTGGAGGTATGAGGAGGTTACCAGCCTAGAAGAGCAGAGGAGATGGACGGGGGAAGTCAAGAAGGAGCAGGCAGACATTCTCTGTATTTCCAGCACCTAGCCCAAGGCCAGGGATGAAGCAGGCAGTTGATAAGGTAAATGCTTATTAAATTGAATCAGAGTTCCTTCCATAGCTGGGCTCAGGGCATAATCTGGGGCCCATGGGGTCAGGGCTTCATGTGGGGCTGAAGTTAGGGCTCAGTCTAAGGTCAGGTCCAGGGTCAGTCTGGGATCAAGATCAAAGGCCAGGCATGTCCAGGATTCAAGGATTTGTCTAGGGCTTGAGTTCTGGTTGGGCACTGGGGTCAGGCTGAAGTCTGAGCTGGAGTCAACTTGTTCCAGGTGGAGACCAGGCTAAGAACTCAGTTGAGCTCTGAGATCAGGGCTTACTGTAGGACCGGGATCAAGGCGGAGTCTAGGAGTGGTTGGAAGCAAAGCTATACCTAGGGTAGACAGGGTGACTGGGGTTTTGGCTCAGGCCCCTCCAATCTAGACAGTACCAGCAACACCTGGGCTCCCTCAGAGAAAGAACTGACCTTAATGCAGAATTAGTTCAAATAAATAATAATAAGTGCTGGCTCTGTTATAACTTTAAGGTTTGCAAAGAATTGCTTGGTCCTCATAGTAACACTAAAAGGTAGAGGCCATTTCCCCATTTTACAGATGAGGAAACTGAGGCTCAGCAATGTCACGTGACCTGCCCCTGGCTACACAGTCAGTAAGTGTCTGAGGCAGGATATGAATTTGGGTCTTCCTGCCTTCAAGTTCACTGTCCTCTGTCCACCCACCAGTCTGAAAGGTGAAGAAGCCAGCTCCACCCTCTCTCCTTTCTCCCCAAGGATTCATCCTTCTTGGTGCTGCTCCCTCCCCCTCTCGCCCCATAGCTCCCTAGTAGCAGCTTCACGGGGACACAGGATTCTTCCAGGCTAGCATGCCCTGGCTTCTGTCAGTCAGTATTTATGAATCACCTACTATGTGTCCGGCAGGAAAAACTGTCAGAAACATTCCCTGTCCTTAAGGGGCTTACGGTCTAATGGATGTGACCTTGAGTTCTGAGGCCTTTCCACCCTTTGCGATTGAATTCCTTGTTAGTTTTTACTAGACTCAAAAGTATTTTGTGTCCCTTTTCTTCAGGTGCCAAAAATTATATAAATTCTGCCTCTTGGGTCAGAGGTCTAGTGGGGTCAGCAGCAGGCCTTAGAGTGGCCCAGGAGCCAGAGTAAGGACCCAGTCTGGGTCCAGGGTCAGAGCATTAGAGCTGAGACTGAAGTAGATGGGGTTCACTCCAAGTCAGGTCAATAAGCACCTATTGTGGGAGGGACAGAAAGAAGCCTTTAGTAAACACCTACTCTGTGCCAGGCAGCTAGGTGGCCTAGTGGGTGGAGTGCCAGGTCTGGAGTCAGGAAGACCTGCCTCAGATACTAGCTGTGTGACACTGGACAAGTCACTTAACCATATTTGCCTCCATTTCCTAATCTGTAAAATGAGCTGGAGAAGGAAATGGCAAACCAGTATCTTTGCCAAGAAGACCCTAGATGGGGTCAGAGTCAGACGTGACTGAACAACAAATGTGCCAGGTGCCGTGCTAACCACTTTACAAATATTTTGTTTGAACTTCATAACAACCCTGGTAGGTAGGTACTATTATTATCCCTTATTTTTACAGGAGAGAAAACAGGCTGATAGAGGTTAAGTTACTTGCCCAAGGTCACACAGCTAGTAAGTATCTGAAGTCAGATTTTAACTTAGTCTTCTTCTCATCAGGTCCAGCTGTCAGCACCCAGCTGCCAGAGTGCCAGGCATTCTGCTGAGCCTTGGGGATACAAAAAAAAAAAAAAGGCACAGAAGAAAACAAAAACAATCTGTCCCCTCAAGGACCTCACAGACTAACAGAGAGACAATGTGCCAGCGACTTTGTACAAACAAAATTATAAAAGGCAGGTCGAATGTAACTTCAGAGGGAAAGCACTGATGTTAAGGGAAGCTGGAAAAGTGTATCAGAAGGTGAAACTTGAACTAAAAACCTGAAGGAAGGCAGGAGGCAGAGGTGAGGAGGGAGACGGTTCAGCCTTGAGGAACAGCTGGTGAAAATGGCCGGTCGGGAGGAGGATCGTCAGGTGTGAGGAAGAGCAAGGTTAGTGTCCAGAATCACCCAGTACATGGCCAGTATAAGGAGATTGGAAAGGGAGGGAGGTGCCTAGGCAAGAAAGCCTTAAAAGACAAATAGGAGATTTTATGTTCACTTCCAGAGGTGATAGGGAGCCATGGGAGTTGATAGAATGAGGGGGTGATATGGTCAGATTGGTGCTTTAGGAAGATTGACACTTGAGTGAAAGCTGGGTTGGTGTGGAGAGATTTGGGGTGAGGAGTTAACAAGCAGGCATGGATAGTAGCCCAGGTGGGAGGTGATGAAGGCTGCGTGAGAGGAAAGAAGGGGGTGTTTGTGTAAGCTTTTACCAAAGTAGAGACAAGGGGACTTGGAAACTGATTGGGTTTATGGGGCCAAAAGAGAGCTGAGTAGAGGATGGCATGGAGCCCGCAGGGTGGAGAGGATTCTGGTCCCCTCAACAGTCCTCAGCAGGAAGTTAGGAAGGAGGTGGGGGCAGGGGAGAAAGGTGAGACCAGAGCTGGGGTCAGGGCTCAGTCAGAGAAGGGCTAAGTCTTGTGCCAGTTTCAAGGCTCCCCGGTCTCAGGGCCCTGATGAAGCAAAGGTCAAGGATGAGTGTGGGCCCCAGCATCAAGGTTCTGTCTGGTGTCAGGGCACAACCTAGAGCTGGAGTCTGGATTCCCCCACAAATATGGGATCAGGACTTGGTCAGAGAGGCCAGAGCAGAGGCTTAGACTCTAGTCAGACACTGGGCTCAGTCTGGTCCCCTATTCAGGACTCAGCTGGGATCAGGATTCAGTATGGTGCCAGGGTCAAGGCCTGTTATGGGCTTTTGGTCAACCCGAGGTACAACTAAGGTTGGTTGTCCTGGACTTTGCCCAAAGGCTTCTTCAGCCACCAGAACATCAACTAGCTTCGTACTGATGACCAAGGATAATTAGCTGAACTAGGAAACAGCTTCTTCCCTGTCCCACCCCCTCACCCCCCAGATGCCCTGCTCTCTGTTAGCTTTGCTATTCCACACTAGTGTCCTGGGGTCTGCTCCCTCCCTGGGGCCTTCTTTCCCCAACTGTTTCCTGCCACCCCACCCCTCCCACAGCCCTCCTGAATTTGCTGCAAGTTAATTTTGGGGCTTGTTTTCTATACCTTGTCATAGGTTCCCAAATGATGGGCTCTGCCTGTGGATTCAGACATCACCCTGGGGTCAAGAATGAGGACCAGTCTAGGACTCAGGTCAGGTCTCACTATAAGTTCATGTTTAAGGTTCATTCTGGACCCCAAGGTACCAGTGCTAGGCTCAGGGATGTGTTTGGAACAGGGGTCCAGGTTATTCCAGAGCCAGGCTCAGGGCCCAGTCCAATGCCAAGGTCAGGGCTCCATGGGGGATTAAAGAGCTCAGTTTATAGCTGATATCAGAACTCAGTGAAAGACTAACAGCTGGGCTCGAATTAGATCTCATTGTGGACCAAAGTCAAGGCTCCAAGCGGGGCTGAGGTGGAAGAGAAGTGTCACTAATTGAAGGTGGGGGATGGGGGTGGGGGGGCACGCTCTCCACTGGGCCTTTGCCAAAGAGCTGCCATATTAAGAAAGGCTGAAAGCAGGGACTTCTTCAGTATCAGAGAAAACAGAGTTTACTACATGATTAGCAAGTGTAATTAGCCATAATAGTAAGTTGTTTCTAACCCCACCCCCACCTCCTGGCATGTTCCCTGACTTGGCTTCTTACTCCAAAGCTCTCTTGCTGGTGGCTTCTCATCGTCCTTAGGTCTCCAGGGCTGGTGACCTGGAATCTATTCTTCCACTCTGGCCTTGTGTTTCAAGATGTCTCTGTCTTTCTCACCAAATGAATTTAAGAGGTTGGTTTTGGGACACATTTCATGCTTATCCAAGCAGGTGTTTTTTTCCTTCCTCTCTTTGCTACATGTGACAGAATGGTGAGTTCTGGCTCTATGCTGATCCAGAGCCAGGGCTCAGTCAGGGGTCATTCTGGAGCCTGATCATGACAGTTTGTTCCAGATTTGGGATCAGGGGTCTATCTGTGGACAAATCAGGCTCCTTTCAGCCTTCAGGTTCAACCATCAGACGGCTGTCTGGGTTCAGGGTTCCACCAGAGTTTAGAGCAGTGGCTCTCAACCTTCCTAATGCTGCAACCTTTTAATATTCATATGTGGGCGTATCTGCATGTGGGTGGACTAGCCTGGAGACAGACAGAGGAGCGGTATCTCGGTTCCTAAGACCATCGGAAATACGTGTGTTCCGATGGTCTTAGGCCACCCCTGTGACCCCTGTGAAAGGGTCGTTCGACCCCCAAAAGGGTCACCACCCACAGGTTAAGAACTGCTGGCTTAGAGGGTCAAGGTTCAATATACATAAGGGGTTGGGGCTGGGGTCAAACAAAGCTACAGTTTGGAGAGCTGACTGGAACTCTGTTCCAGGCTGCTAAAATTTAAAGCATACTCCTAGTACTTGGAATCCTTCAGCAAAATGGTAATAACTGAGCTTAATCCCTACTTAGCAAGAGCAATTAGTTAACCCAGGAGGTAGCTTTCATCTCCCGGCATCACTGCATCTTCCATGGCCCCATTTCCTGGCCCACCCCCACTCCTCCCTTAAACAACAGCCGTGGCAACTTCAAGGTTATGACTTCATGTCTCCTGTGGAGAGCCCTAAGCCCTCTCAAACCCTTGTCCCCCAATTTGTTTTCAGATGATTTTTGGACCTATTTCAGCTTGCTTGAGTAAAGCACATTTTGCACCCTCTCTTCCTAAAGGCACCCAAATTAACCAGATGTTGAGTTCCTACTCTAAAGCAGGACTCTGGGTTCACTCTGGTACAGTCTGAAACAGGAGGCAAGATTCATCCCAGAGTCAGAATCCTGCTTCCATCTCCGATCTGGACCAAGTCTGGCTTTGGTCAGCTCAGGGCTCAGTCCGGAATCAAGGTTGGGAAGTAAAGTCAGAGGTCAGTCTGGCATCAGTGTGAAGGACAGTCTTGGGCAGAGTTCAGGGTTTAGTGTGGTGCTGGTGTGAGTGCTCAAGCAGGAAGTAGGGCTGAATTAGGGGCCAAGGTCAAGGACTAGTCTGGGGCCAAGTTCAGGACTGGGCCTGGGAATCAAGGCTCATTCTGGGGATGGGGTCAGGGACTAGTCTGGGGTCAGGTTTCAGTGTAGTCTCAGAGTCTGGCTTTAGTCTGGGCGCCAGATTTAAGGGTCAGTATGATATCAGAGGTCAGTCTGGAACAAGTCAAGGTTCATTTCAGGGTTGGTTCAGAATTCAGTTTGGAGATGAGGTTAGAACTCCAGATGGAATGAAGATTCAGTTTGGAGCCAGGGCAAAGGTTCAATCCAGAATCAGGGCTCAGGTCAGAGTCAGAGTCAGGGTCAGGGTCAAGGTCAGGGTTAGTTTGATATATGGATTCAGGCTTCACATATGTCTGCTTATAAAATTTAGTTTGGGTTTGGCATGGGAGTGCAATGTGGGCTAAGGTCAACACTGGGGATGGGGTCAAGGTCAGGTTTGGCCTTCAAGAATGAGGGCTTGCTTAGTCTGTAAACCAGTAAAAGGACCAGGGGTTGGAGTCCAGGCTCATCCTGGGACAAGGTTCAGGACTCAGTCTAAGGCCAGGGCTCAGTTTGGGGTGAGGGTCTGGGCTCAGTCCAAGGCCAGTATCAAGGTGAATTTTATTCTCTGGTTCAGGGCCCAGCCTGGCCATCAAGGGCTCTGGGTGTAAGGGCTCCTTGTTTACCTCAATTTAGGGGTCAGCCTGGGTTGGTGGCTGAGACTGGGTCTGAGGTGGGGGCTTAATGTGTGCTGCCTTGGGGATAAGTCTGGGGTGAGGAGTAGGTCTAGGTCCAGAATCAGAACTAAGCTAGGAGTCAGTTTGTGACCACAGTAAGAGGAGATTAATCTGGGGGTCCTGTCATGGCCTCAAGAGTCACGGGAGCCCTCCGTGGGTCCGGACCCCTAACGCCACAAAGGAACTCCCTCCCAGCCCTAGTCAGCACCTGGGTTAAGGTGTCTCGACCCCGGGACTCCAGACCATTCTAGCTGGGACTAGGAGCTGGGGGGAGGCGGGGCACGGAGAGCGAGGTTGAGCTCCTTTCAGTCTCCGGATTCGCCAGCTCCTCCAGTGACGTCACAAAGAGCTCGGCCCCCCCCCCCCCCGGCCCCGCCTCACCTGGTTACATAACATTGCACGGCCGGATGCCCTCTGTCCCAGTAGTCACAATGGGTGAACCGACGGGCAGGAGGCCGGGAAGCCGGAAACGGACCAGGGCTGCCCCCATGGTGGCCCTTCACCAGCCAGCCTATCCTTTCATTCCCCCCTCCCCCACCTATTTCCATAACTCCTCCTCTTCCTCTAGCCCCTACCCTCATTCTCTCCAGGGTGGTCCCGGCCCCCACAGCATCCTGCGGCGGCCCCCGTTGGTGTCTGACCTTCTCCAGCCCCCTGCTCCTCTCTGACTCTGTCTCTCTGTCTGTCTCCAGCTCCCAGTTTCGGTCTCTGTTTCTTTACCTTTGTCTCTCTCTGGCTCTGGCTCTGACGCTCTGTGTCTCTGTCTCTCATTCCTGTGCCTTTCTGTTTCTGACTCTGTTTATCTGTCTGTCTGTCCTTCCTGGTGCCTCTCCGTGTGTCTCTCTCAGTGTCTCTGTCTGTCTCCCCTTCTTGGTGCCTTCCTGTGTATCTGTCTCTGACTGTGTCTCTGTCTGTCTCTCATTCCTGGTACCTTCCTGTGTATCTGTCTCTGACTGTGTCTCTCTCTGTCTCTCATTCCTGGTGCCTTCCTGTGTATCTCTCTCTGACTGTGTCTCTCTCTGTCTCTCATTCCTGGTACCTTCCTGTGTATCTCTCTCTGACTATGTCTCTGTCTATTTGTCCTTCCTGGTGCCTTCCTGTGTATCTGTCTCTGACTGTGTCTCTGTCTGTCTCTCATTCCTGGTGCCTTCCTGTGTATCTGTCTCTGACTGTCTCTGGCTCTCTCTGACTGTGTCTCTGTCTGTCTCTCCTTCCTGGTGCTGTCCTGTGTATCTCTCTCTGTGTCTCTGTCTGTCCTTCCTGGTGCCTTCCTGTGTATCTCTTTCTGACTGTCTCTGTCTGTCTCTCCTTCCTGGTGCCTTCCTCTGTGTATCTGTCTCTGACTGTCTCTGGCTCTCTCTGACTGTGTCTCTATCTGTCTGTCCTTCCTGGTGCCTTCCTGTGTATGTATCTCTGACCGTGTCTCTGTCTGTCTTTCCTTCCTGGTGCTTTCCTGTGTATCTCTCTCTGACTGTCTCTGGCTCACTCTCTGTCTTTCCTCTCCTTCTGGCAGTTCCCATCTCTCCTAGCCCTTGGTGTCCCTGGGTGTCTCTGGTGTCTCTGTCTCTGTGGGTGAATCCAGCCCCAGTGTCTGTGTGTCAGTGTGCCTCCCTCCAACTCTGCCTCTAAGCTGTTCCCAGGCTGCTCCCAGGCCCCTCCTCCTTCCCTCCGGGTGCTGTGGCCCAGAGACCCAGTTCGCAGCCTCTGCGGTGGCTGTGGCTAAATATTTGTCTCCTAGCAACTTGCAACCACTGCCGCCGGGCTGGGCTGGCCAAGGCTGGGCCTGCCCCAAGTAGGCCGACTGGGCCGGGCCAGGACTAGGGCCTGGACATCCCATGCTGGGCGGGCCTGGGGGAAGGAAAAGAGGGGAACCGGGGCAGGAAGGAGGCTTCCTCCAGAGACATACACAGTGAGAGAGAGAAAAACACTGAGAGACAAACAGACAGAGACCCAGGCAGCCAGAACAAGAGAGACATTCAGAGAAAAACAGAGATAAACAGAAAAACGGAACAGGGTATGCCTGGCACAGACACCACGAGCAGAACACTTTAGTGGAAGGCCAGCTGGGCCTAAAGGCAGGAGAGGAGCGGCCTGGGCACCTACTCTGTTCCCAGTGTGTGACCACAGGCACTTCCTGCAGCCTATCGGGGACAATTTCCTTCCTCTCAAATGGGCACCATACCAGCAATACCAGCTTCCCTCTTGAGGTGAGGATAAGATGCGATAAAGCAGGGGAGACACTTAAAGGAAGGGCTAGAGAAATGTCAGGTCAGCTCTAAGGTGCCTTTGAGAGAACATTATAGAATACAGAGTGTCTGAGCCAGGAAAGCAGCCTTAGAACAGAGAAATTAATAACTGGGAGGGACCTTAGAACAGAGTGTCGGAACAGAGTGTCAGAGCTAGGAGGGACCTTAGAACAGAGAGTGTCAGAACTGAGAGAGACCTTAGAACAGAGAGTATCAGAGCCAGGAGGGACCTTAGAACAAAGAGTGTCAGAGCCAGGAGAGACCTTAGAACAGAGAGTGTCAGAGCTGAGAGAGACCTTAGAACAGAGAGTGTCAGAGCCAGGAGGGACCTTAGAACAGAGAGTATCAGGGCTGAGAGAGACCTTAGAACAGAGTGTCAGGGCTGAGAGAGACCTTAGAACAGAGTGTCAGAGCCAGGAGGGACCTTAGAACAGAGAGCGTCAGGGCTGAGAGAGACCTTAGAACAGAGAGTGTCAGAGCCAGGAGGGACCTTAGAACAGACAGTGTCAGAGCTGAGAGAGACCTTAGAACAGAGAGTGTCAGAGCTGAGAGAGACCTTAGAACAGAGAGTGTCAGAGCTGAGAGAGACCTTAGAACAGAGTGTCAGAGCCGAGAGAGACCTTAGAACAGAAAGTGTCAGAGCCAGGAGGGACCTTAGAACAAAGAGTGTCAGAGCCAGGAGAGACCTTAGAACAGAG
>CM053588.1:26523837-26677459 GCA_028646515.1 Pseudochirops corinnae
ACTTTCTGTTCTAAGATCTCTCTCAGCTCTGACACTGTCTATTCTAAGGTCCCTCCTGGCTCTGACACTCTTTGTTCTAAGGTCTCTCTCAGCTCTGACACTTTCTGTTCTAAGATCTCTCTCAGCTCTGACACTCTGTTCTAAGGTCTCTCTCAGCTCTGACACTCTCTGTTCTAAGGTCCCTCCTGGCTCTGACACTCTCTGTTCTAAGGTCTCTCCTGGCTCTGACACTCTCTGTTCTAAGGTCTCTCTCAGCTCAACCTCAAAGCACAGAATACAGATGATTAGAGCTAGATAAATGCTTGCTTTGGGTAGTTGATTTTACACAAGGGGAAACTGAGGCTCAAAGAGGGCCAGCACCAGAGAGCTGTGCAGATGCAGGCTTGCAGGTGCACACCAGTCCAGACACAGCTCTCCCTGATAGCAACACACCCAAACACCATGGGACACAGAGACAGTGCAGGCAGGAACTTGCATTCCCCGACACACCCACTTACAGTCTCGGGCATGTATGAGAGGGTGTGAGATAGAACACACCCACAAGCTTCACCCCTTCCCCACACTGATGTTTGGAGTTTGTTATTGTACATTTTGAAAATCACAATGGGCTGCTGGAAAAACACACACACACACATTGTTGAGGATGAGGAGAGCCAGGCAAGAACAGATTACAACACAAAATTTCAGAACTAGAAGGACCCTTGGGAAGGATTTAACATAAGTCTAACCCTGTAATTTTAGGAAATCCCAGGGAGGGGGAAAGGGCTTGTCCCAAGGCCACACCAGGAGTTAGGGGAGTAGTAAGATATGAATCAGGGAAGAGGTGAGGAGGGATTCAAATTGTGGGCCAGTCTCCCCCCTTCCTTACTCAGCCTCATACAAATGTCCCTTCCCCCTCAAATCAACGCTGACACAGATTCCAAGTCACACACAGCCCAGCACTATTGCTCACACTCACAGATGGAGGAACCACACACACACACACACACACACACACACACACACACACACACACACACACACACACACCACTCATCACTCATCACTCCCTTCCCTCAGTGTTTCTAGTTTCTTGCCACTAAGAAACCCTTCCCACTTTCAGACATCAGAGGCTGGGACTCAGAGACATACATATGCACACACTCCAACCCCCCCCCCCCTCACACACACACACACACAGATAGATCTGACCTCTAAATCATATGTCTATCTACCATTTCTTTCCTTTCCCCTTTACCTATCAAATTATACAGAATGTCAGACCTAAGAGGGACAGGAGAGGGACCTTGTTCACTGTTCACCTTGTTTTACGTAGGGGTAAAACTAAGAAGCAGAGAGATGAAGAGGTGCCAAGGTGTTGATGGAGGGGCTGCGACTGGAATGGAAGCAAACTCCCTCCCCCAGCACGTCCCTGTCAATTGCTCAGGTACTCCACTCACTGGACATGGTGTATCCCTCACCATGATCCACCTCCCTTACATGGCTCCCCTGTTAGGATGGAAACACCTTGAGCACAGAGACTTTCTCATGTTTGATATTTGTTAAGTCCAGCACTAGTACAATAGCCAGCATACAGTAGGTGCTTAATAGACATGTTTTCATTCATTCTTTTAATTCTTGGCCCAGGATTCCATGACCCAAGCCCTAGAGAATATTGCTTACTGAATTAACATTAAATAAAAAATATGAGGGGCACCTAGGTGGCCCTGGAGTCAGGAGGACCTGAGTTCAAATCTGACCTCAGACATTATCTGTGTGACTCTGGGTAAGTCACTAAACCCTGATTGCCTTCTTCCCCCCCCCCCCCAAAAAAAATCATCATTATATATTATTTGTAAACTATACAAGGTGTCCCAAAAGTCTCAGTGAAGTTTTAAACTTTACTAGCTTAAAGCTTTTTGGACACCTTGTAAAAGTGTGAGGGAGGATGTGGCATAGTGGGATAGGGAGCAGAGTTCAAATCTTTATTCCGACAATTCCTGGCTATGACCCTGGGCAATTCACTCAACCTCTGGGTATCTTGTATATAAGATAAGATACACAATATAAGATATAAGATATAATCTGGTATAATGGTAGTGTCAATGGGAAGACCTTTCCCATCCATTAATAAGCCCATGGGACCTGCTTGAGTCACAGGTAAGCCCGAGTCACATGAGTCTGTGATGGGAGGAGCTTGCCTAGCGAGCAGAAATGGAAGGGGTGGAGAAGAGCTGAGAGGAAGTTAGTGAGAGCAGCCGGAACTGAGAGTGAGAGCACTTAGAACTGAGGGACAGAGAGGAAGCAGGCAGCAAGTTGTGAGTGTTGGTTTGTGGGAAGGCCCTAGCAGGGGGAAGGGAAGGCTTGGGGATGGCAGTGCTCCCTGCATTGTTATTGTGTATAGATTTCTTTGTTGCTATGATGGATTTAGCTTTCTGGTGTTGGGATTCAGCTTTCTGGTGTTTGAATAAATATTTTGGTTCTGTCTTCCATGGGGAAAGTCTGCTATACTTTGTGATTCAGAATTACACTGGTATATTCCTAACCGCCATAGGCACTGTGAATATTGTGTTGGCACTACATTTAGTGGTAAGGATGGGATTGCAAAATATCAGGCCTCTATTTGGAGGCAGAAGGGCTTTAGAGAGAGAAATGGATATCCCAGGGTGGGAGGATTTACCTTATTCCTCCCTAGCAAGAGAATGGTCTAAAAGCACAGGGCTCTGTGAAAACTGGGAATCGAGGCTAGGGAAAGGAGAACCTAGAGATTTGGAAAGATGTTTGCAAGAAATACCAGTAGAACCTGGGAAAGAACTGTCAGGGGTGTGTAGGAGAGGCTGGGCCTTGCTAGCAAGTTATCGCCTTATGTGTAAAAGCAGAGATGAGCTGCTGAAAGAGAAAGCTCAGATGGAAAGGGAGCTGCCTAGTTTGCATAGGAATCGTTCTGTGCCACAGCATTTGGGCTCTCCTTTAGAAGAGCAAAGCATGTGTGTCATCTGTCGCAGTGACTTACAGGCCCAGCAGCTGCTGCATGTCCTCCCATGCGACCACGAGTTCCATGTCAAGTGTGTCGATAAATGGCTCAGGGAAAACTGGACCTGCCCAATTTGCCGGAAGGCTGTGGGCAAGGTGCCCTGGGAGTCCCCCACAGGAGCAACAGTGGCCCGGTGAGCAGAAACCCAGGGGGTGCCCCAAAGTACAAGGTTTTGTCCCAAGCCCTTCCCCCATGCCACCCCAAGCCCCCCTCCCCTCCCTGTTCAGCAAGATATATTTACATTGTTTGGAAGACTTTTGATTGGATAGAAAAGAAATAAGGAAAATCCCTACTGGAATATGTATGAGAATCCCTAAAAATCATTTGGGATTAGCAGCTCAAGGAATACATGTATTGACTGGAGTAATAGATTCCAGTTATCGAGGAGAAATTATTGTAGCATTCTAAAATTTAGGTGAAGAACCTGTGCAGTTTTGTAACAGTGATAGACCAGTTCAAGCGGTCATCATTCCTTGTGAAACTGACCCTCCGCTGGATGATGACCGGACTGCGCCTTTAACTCCTGCATTCTACCGTGAGTGAGGCTGTGATGGTAGGTTCATGGACCCCAGAAGCACATGGACCTGTATCTGCCCTGCTTCGGTTATTGTGTCTTTGTTTCTTTTTGGTTTTTTGTCTGTTAAACATGTTTTGTTAGATTGTTTCCTGCAGGCTTAGTACCCTCCACCTGCAGATGTCTGATCACTTAAGTTGGATGTCACTCCTTCTCCACGACTGTGATGTGTCACCCCTGGACCTGGTGTCAGCCAAGCTCTGGATGCCAGCTAAAGAACTGGCCTCTCAAATGGGACCTCTTGGAACAGGGAGCTCTACATCCAATTTCAGCAGGAAGTAGCTATAGAAGAAGAGACCTTTGCCCCTTACCCCAAGATTTTGGGCCCCATTTATTTGAAGGGGAGCTGATGGGGTGTTTGTGCTCAAGCCCCACCCTAAGATATTGTTTTATGTGCTTATTCTGTGTTATCCCTGTTATAGTGTTGTAAAGTTCTGTTGACACCAGTTACCCCTAAAACTCCCATTAACCTATATAATCGATAAGAAAGATCTTGGGGTCAGATATAATGAGCTGTGGGAGAGAGAGGAAGCAGGCAGCAAGCTGTGAATATTTGTTTGTGGGAAGACCCTAAGCTTGGGGATGGCAGAGCCCCTTCATTGTTATTGTGTATAGATTTCTTTGTTGGTATGATGGATTTGGCTTTTTAGTGTTAGGATTCGACTTTCTGGTGTTTGAATAAATGTTTTGGTCCTGTCTTCCATGTGGAGAGTCTGTTATCTTTTGTGATTCAGAATTACACCAGCATATTCATAGCCACCATAGGTGATGTGAATATTGTTTTGGTTCTACACTTGGGCAACTAAGACTAAGTTAATACACAGTTGCTAACAAATTACCTGTCTGCTGGTGGAGGGGATTTCCACACCAGGAGTTCTGTGAATCAATGAAATCACAGATCATGGACTAAGACTTGTAAAAAAGCACTTAGCACAGTGCCCAGCACATAGTAGGCATTATATAAATGCTTATTCTCTTCCTCCCCCAAATATTAATGATGTTCATTGGTCCCATTCTGTTGAAGATGAACCAGAGCATTCGGTGTTCAGTAACAATAACGGGCATTTATATGGCCTTCTAAGGTTTGCAAATTCACACACCCACCCAGAGAGGTACGTGCTATTATTAGCCCCATTTTACAGATGAGGAAACTGAGGCTCAGAAAGGTGACAAGACTTTTGGGGGGGGACAGGGATTCCAACCTATTGACCAATGTCCTTCACTTCCTCATAATAACACACACACACACACACACACACACACACACCACCTCTGAGGAGGAAATGAGAAAATGCACCAGAAAGCATTTTGTAAACTTGAAAGTGTTACCCGCTCCTACTACTCTCCTTTCTCACCCCTGATCCAGGCCCTTAGCCAATAGGAGCTCGATGGCTTCTTAGTATATATAACCAAGGTTCAACTACAAACTGTTTTAGATTTCTTACATGCAATATATATATATATTTCTATGTATACATATAATATATATATATAGCTACACTGACTATATGCTTATATTACACACAGAAAGGTGGCCTAGAAATATCACACTGAACAGAAAATGCTTAAAATTACTTTATAGATCGAAGCATTATTTTATATGTGCATATCTATTGTCCAATGAAAATACATATTCCTAAAGTCCTTGTGAAGTTTCAAACTATTAAAACCTGGAAAGGGTAGGAGGCTTCTTTGTATGTGTATCTTGAATTAGCCCAACCCTACAACAGAAAAATGCTGAACACAACTTGGTCGCATGCATTTCACTCTCATTACAAGGCAACCACTTAATCATCGCCTACTGGCTATGAGGAGATGTAAAGAGTTTCTCTGGCAAATGACGGGAAGCAGCATATAGGTGACGCATAGCCCACAAAAAGCCTCTGAGCCGGATCTAGCCTGTATACCTCCACTAAAGTCCCTGATGCCTCATCCCTCCTGGTACCTGGGAGGTGACCCCGGCTTTTTCTGAGATGACACCCAGTGGAAGTCCTAAGAAACGAGGAAGGCTTGGGACCAGACCAGCCAAGTTCTTAGAGACTCATCACCAGGTTGGCCGGCAGGTGATGAATGTTTCCACCCACGGCCACTCTTGGAGACCATCTGGCTAAATTGTCGAGGGGCTGCGATCTGAGTCAGTGGAGAGATTGCCCACACCGATGACATCGTAGATCCTTGATGTAAGGAGGCATGACGTGGGCATATTGCGATGAGGTCCAGGAGCGTAGAGATACCGGCAGAAACCCTTGCAATCTGGGACGCTTCCTTCCTAGAGGCAATGCCCACAGTGCCCCCTGCAAAGCCCGGGGTCACGTTGTACAGACCGTGTCACCCTTCTACAACCTGCACTACGTGTCTGGGAATGCCTTCAGCATCTTCTGCAGGCTCGCTGAGTCCTGTACATCTACGGGAGGAGGGGAGAACGGGACGGGCTCACGGCCCAAAGGACTGGCCCCGCAGCCACCGCAGCTCCTGGCTCCACGCCGGTCCCCCAGCCTGGAGCTCTGAGAGCCGGGAGCTGGGGGGGGGGGGGGAGGAAGGGGAAGAGGGCGCGACGCGCCTGCGCGATGCAGCGCAGGCACGCGGGGTCCCGGCGTTTCCCCGGGCAGCGCCGCGCGCCCGTTGCCAGGTAACGTCAACAAAGCAACTCTCTCCAGCCGGGTCCGCGCGCTCCTCCCCCGTCCCCCCTCTCGCCGTCCCCCGGACGCGGTGACGCGCCGGCCCCGGGAACAGCGCCGTCGCCTGGGCAACGCTGGGGTTGTTTGTTCGGAGCCTCACGTGGTCACGCGAGCGCGGGCCGCGGCCTGACGGAGAGGCCGCAGTGACCCCCCAGCCTCAGTGGGGCCCCGGACCCAACCCCAAGTTACAAAGCATCCCTCCTCCCCCGGGGCTCCTCTGCCCCACAAGAGCCCCGCTCTGGACCACCGACAGGGATTGTCCCCTGCAGACACCCCCAGTCACACACAGTCTGTCTCCTACACACACCCAGAGTTACACAGTTAGAGCTAAACACACGAACTGCCGGGCACACACACACGCACACATCACCACCGACACCAGACACGCACCAACGCGCACACTCACGTCCCAGTCTTTCCCTGTCACACACGCAAAGGCACAGGTATACACACACACACACACACACACACACACACACACACACACCAGCCCAGAGGAACAGTCCCACACAAAGACACAGACACGAGACCATATAGTGCACCATTCCATCCCCAGGCAAAACCACGTTTCCGGTCCCAGCCCAGAGCAACCCCCGGGAGAGGGGAAGGGGGAGGGGGCGGAAGGGGGAGGGGAAGGGGAGACAGACCCTGCTCTGGCCCCGGGCCCCTCCGTCCAGTCCCTCCATCCTTGCTTCATTCTTCCCTCGGCTGCCAGCCTGGGCTGTAGCGAATGCAACTTCTGGAGCTCCCCCACCCTCACTGCCCCATGTGACCGGGGCCCGAGCCAATCTCCCTTCGCTGAGAAAGAGACAGAGACAGAAACAGGCAGAGAGACAAAAACAGAGAGACAGAAAAACAGAAGCAGACGGGGAGAGAGACAGGGATAGAGAGAGACTAAGAGAAAGAGAGACTCAGACAGAGACAGAGACAGACACACAGACAGAGAGACAAAGACAGAAAGAGAAATCTTGTGTGATAGAGTGTGTGGGTGTGTGTGTGTATGTGTGTTTGTATGTGTGTGTGTGTGTGTGTGTGTGTGTGTGTGTGTGTGTGTGTGTAGATGTGTGTGCTCTATGTCTCTGGCTGGTGGGTGTTTGAGGGCTCTGGATCGGTTCTTCTGTTGCATTCTAAGTGTGGGGGGGAGGGGTCTGAGGATGTGTGTAAGTACCTGTGTTGGGGCCTTGATTGAGGACTACTTCTCCCTCCCAGGTTGGAGTCTCTTTCCCCATTACTTTCTAGGACTGCCCTCAGCTAGGTTTTCAGGTGGTCACTTATCTGATCTGAACATGTTTTTAGGCTTATAGGGACCTCCCATGCTGGAAACTCCCTCCCATGGAATGACAATTTGTAGCCAGCAATTTGGAGCTGGGTGGTTTGGGGGAGAGTGACTTGCCTGTAGTTATCTGGCAGTCCTTGGACACAGGTCTTCTTGCCACCAAGTCTGGGGCTCTACTCATTGCACCACACTGCCTTTCACTGGTCTTCTACATCTTACATGCTGCTGTATCCCAGATTCTGCTTTTGGTGATGCCGTTACCATGAGACAATGGCATAAAGCAAATATGTTTTAATGTAACACGATGGTCTGACCCAGGTAACAACATATAGTGAACCAGCTATAGAATGCTGGATTGGGGTTCAGAGAGAATGAGTTAAATCTTACGCTGCCTACTCACACTCTTTGCCATGCTCTGGGACAAGTCATCTAATCATTCTAGCCCTCAGTTTCCCTGTTTGTAAAACATGGGGCTGAATTAGAGGTTTCCTACACCTCTAAGCCTCATGATCAGAAGCGGACAGAAAGGGGAGTGTCAGAAGGCTTAGCCAAGAACCCAGGGCCAGGAGCGAGAAAGAAAAGGGGGTAGCCCCTTGCTGCCTGACTCACCTCAGCCATACCTAGGCCCTGACATCACCCTGTCCCGGGCAACCCCAGACAAGCCAGACTGAATCACGGCCAGTGTCCCCTCCCTGCCTGCCACAAGCCACAGGGCTCTCTCCGCCTCCTCCACCTCCTCATGGTATGTCTGGCCCTCTGGCCTATGGGGCGCCCCCTCACTGACCTCTCTGCTGGCCTGGAGGGTAATGTGAGTCAGGGACTGGACCACCCCCGGCCAGCCCCAGGAGGAAGTTTGTGGCTCAGGAGGAGGAGGGGTGGGGCCCCCAGAGGAGCCGGACCAGGGAGCAGGAGAGCTTCTGGGTCCCAGAGGCCAAAGACGTCATGCATAAAGGTGTGTGGGGCTCCCAGAGTGCAGCAGGAAAGCCCTTCAGTGATGCCTGTCAGCACCGCCCCCAGTACTGTACATGGAACAAAGGCAGCCCGGACAGGCAAAGAACAGGGCCAGACCTCCCAGGGAGAAAGTGTCAGGAGGGAAAGAAAGCCTAGCAGGAAAAACGGGGATTCTGTTTTCTCTCAGTGTGTCTGATGCAGCCATTTCTCCCGCATCGGAAGGTTTATGAAGCATGGCCCTTTCCTTCTTAAGACCCTTGTGTGGGAGAATCGCAGATTCGGTGCTAGAAAGGACCATTGAGATCATCTGGTCTGAGCCCTGGACAGACATACTGCAAATCATCAGAATCACAGCACTTCTATGGCATGCAGGGTTCACACAGTACTTTACATGTATTCATTCGTTTGTTATCACAACAACCCTGGGAGTTAGAACCTTTTATTATCTCCGTTGGACAGAGGAGGAAACTGAGTGCCCAGGGTCACCCGGTCAATATGCATCAGTTTAGGACCTACTATGTGCCAGGTTCTAGGTTAGTGTCTGAAGCAAGATTGGGACTCCAACTCTTGTCTATCAGGCCAGAGGTGTCAAACACGGACCCAAAACCCTCCCAAGTGTGGCTAGAACCAGATTAAAATGTAATTCCTATCTGGCTTTAACGTATTGTGATGTATCAATAAACAAGAAATATTTGTTTACACATGTATTTCTTTTTTATGCAGCTCCTATGGGGGACCCATTTATGGACAATTTGGTGAGCTCCATTTCTGTTTGAATTTGGCATCACTGTACTAAGCCATTATTATCCCCCATTTTACAGAGGGGAAAACTGAGACTCAGAGTGACATCCAAGGTCCCTCAGCTAATAGTGTACTGTCTTTATTGGCCCTCTAGGGCAGGGCTCCTTAAACTTTTTCCACTCTCCATCCCTTCAGCTCTTCATAAAGTGTGGGGACCCATAGTTGAAGAAGAGCTGAAGGGGTCAGGGAAGGGAATAAACAGATTTCACACACACACACACACACACACACACAGTGCCTGGCACACAATAATCGGCATAGCTATGGACATAGATACATCACCTACTGTGTGCCAGGCTATACTACTAAGCATCGTCTCATAGCAACCCTAGGAAAGTAGATGCTCTTATTATCCCTATGTTACAGTTGAGGAAACTAAGGCAGAATGAAGAGAGTTGATTTACCCAGAGCCATACAGCTAGAAAGAACTTGGGTCTTCCTGATTTCAAGCCACCTAGCCGCCAAAGGTTTGCCAAATGCTTGTTTGTGTCTTGACTTCTGTACCTGCTTCCTCTCTTCTATAGAATGTGAATTTCTCAAGATCAGGGCCCATTTCATTTTTGTCTTGAGATCTCTAGCACTTAAGAGCTGCGTAAATGCCTATTGATCGATTGATTGCTTTTTCAACATGGATGATTTCACTGAATCCCCACAAGAATCTTATGAAAAAGGAAACTCCGGAGATTACGGTTGTACAGTGTGGAAAACTGAGCCTCAGAGAGCTTTTGCCCATGGCCACACAGCTAGTTAGCATGAGAACTAGATCTCTCCAATTCCAGGTCCGGTACTGCCATAGAATCAGAAGAATGGGAAAACAGAATCCCATTCGGGGAAGGGGCATCATAGCTTCATAGTCTCATAGATCATTGACTTCGTGCCTCTCCAAGGACAGAGACGTCAAGATCTCCTTCTTGATTTTCCCATCTTTCCCCAGGTCTCACCACAATCCCTCCAGGTTCCTCTTTTTGACCTCTGCACGCATGAATGGGGGAAAGAAATTAACCGCTGGTCACGTCTCTCTTCCTTCCCCGACGTGTGCTTTGGGAATGAGGAGACTCCGGTTTCAGGCTCTCTGCTCTTCGACTCATTTACTGGTCGTGTAACCATGGGCAAATCCCTTTTCTTCCGCTGGGCCTAAATTCTCTGCTCTGGACAATGAGGGTCTTAGAAATAATGACTGGTAAGGTCCCTTCCAGGGCTAATGCAGTATGGAAAGGTATCACAGTGATGTGTCTCTCATTTCCCACCTGCCCTCCTAACTACTCCAGTCCACAAAGAGTTTTTCTTACTCCTGAGAATGAAATGAGTAGTAACAATAATAACAATAAGAAAAGATATTCTACCTTCCCCATTACATAATAACCGTGCTCTATATCCCCCATTAAAATAATACCCATTTTTCTAGAGGTAAGATGTTATTGTGTAAAGGATGTGACATTTAAAGTCAAAAGATGTGGGCTCAAATACTATTTCCTCCTCCCACCCCATCCCCTAAACTGTGTGACTTTGGTTACTTGACAGGAAACTGGCCTCAGTTTCCTCATCTGTAAAATGAAGGGGCTAAAATGAATGATCTGTAATGTCCTTTAGGGCTCTTCCCTTATGAGCTTATGAGAGCTGTAAGGTTTATAAAGTGTTTCCCAAGCAAACACTCTGTGAAATCGACAAATTACTATTGCAATCTCATGAAGAAAAAATGGAGGAGTTTGGATGGTTGCATGGCCTCAAGTCACACAGCTGAAAAGGGTTGGTAAAGATGGTCAAATGAATCTCTTTAATAGAAATATTCGTGTCTCTGAGTTCTGTGGGACCTGGTAGGAGGGGGGCGGGTAGACATGATGAGTGAGAGCTTGGACTTTGTAAAGTTATCCTCAAACTCATGCCCAACAAACCAGACCTGCTGAAACACGTTCCTGCAAGTTATCTCCATAAGCACAGAAACTGACTTCAACCTTCCTCACCCTCTTAGGGCAAGAGGACTCTGAAACTCCGCAAGAGGATTAAGCCCTAGGTTTCTCAAATGTAAAATAATGTCTTGGCTTCTAAGGGCTCTCCCAGCTCTGATATTTCATGTCCTATGTACTATGTCAGGGCTGACATTCTACCTTCTAAGCCTTATAAAGTCACTAGTGTTCTATGTTCAAAGAGCCCTCCCAGGTCTGATATTATATTTCCTTTGTTCCAAGATCCTTCCTGGCTGTCATTCTTTTGTCAGAAGGTTCTCCAGGGTCCAAAATTCTATATTCTATGTTCTAAGGACCCTGCCAGTTGGGTATTTGAATTCCAAGATTCTCTGATCATTGTCAACAGCATTGGGCAGTCTTCTTTTTTCCAACACACCTCAAGGACTGACCTACCTACCAACAATAGAAATCAAAACTGACCAAAGTTTGAAACACTGCTTCATGGCTGGAGAGTGAAAGGTGGGACCTTTGGGATAATGGAAAGTGTCCTGGACTGAGCATTAGCACAGACTGGGTCTGAAGGTTAACTCCAACACTTCCTAGCTGTGTGATCCTGGGCAGATTCCTTAGTTTCTCTCTGAACTTCAGTTTTTTCATCTGTAAGATGGGAATAACAATGCCTATAGTCCATATTGCATAGCACTGTGATGAGACTCAAGTGAGAAAAAGATATATGTGTGTATATATATGTATATACGCACATATGTATCTAAAAGTAATTAAATCTAAATTCAATATAAATGTCTGTTATTGAGGGCACAGTTGTATTCTTTCTACTCAGATCAGTCAGGTACCAAAGGGAATTGACTGAATTAAAGAAACATTTCTTTTGTAAGTACCTATGGTGCCAAGCATTGTGTTGGGTGCTAGGAATAGAATAACCAAAATTAAACCACCAGCTCCTTCAAGGAGTTATCTTGCTATAGGATGGCCACACTTAAATAAATACAAAATCTAAAAGCATAGAAAATACAATGTACTTGGGGGGTGGGGGGAGAAAATGATAACAAAAGAGTTGATGAAAAAATACTTTTTGTAGAATAGGTCACCCTTGCAACACACATGCTTTGGAGAGAATTAGGAATCCTATCAGGTGGAGGTGAGGAGGGGGAGAAGTCCTGGAATGGGATGTCTCAGAGAAACAGCTAGATAGATCGACTCCAGGGACAGCCATGCCAAGTGATATCTGACAGGAGCTGGACAGCTCTCCCCAGAGAAATAATGTCGAAATAATACCTGGTGTTTACAGACAGAAAGTGAAGGTGAGCCCCCAGAGGCTGGGAAGAGTAGCAGGGAGGCTTGAGGGTAGAAATTGAGAGCCAATGGCACCACTACCCCTCCGCAGCCTTCTCTTCTCCTCAGACTGACTTCAACAATGGTTTCTCTCACTTTGTCTAACCCAAGAGTGAGACATACTGAGCTACCTGACCCTGAAGAGACTTGTTAAATCCCTGTGAAGGAGGGTATAGAAGGGATTCCTGCACTGAGGGTAAGACTGGACTAGGTGATCCCAGAGGTCTAGCTCAAAATCAAAGGCTTACAGGGATTGTAACTCAACTAGATGGTGCTGTCTGTTGGCTAGCTCCCAATCATTGCTAAGACCTTCTGCATCGTCTCCAGTTCTTTGGTCTTTTCTGAATCCTCCTACTCTCATTCTTTCCCTCTCCTTGATCCTATTTTTGTTCCCTTCCCCCTGCTTGGAGAGGCTCAGAGACTGGTCATGCCAACTATAATGAAACAGTTCAGTTCTAAAAGTTGTCCCTATTCCATTCAGTCAACAAATACAGTGTCAGAACTGAAAAGGACTTCAGAACGTTTGATATGGGAGGACCCTTAGGACATGAAGGACACCTGAGAACAGGCAAGGTCAGAGCTGGGAGGGCCCTTAGAACTGGGAATATCAAAGCTATAAGGAACTTCAACACATTGACCATAGAATTTCAGAAGTAAAAAGGACCCTGGAACAAAGAATAGATGTCCAGTCTAGAAGGGATCTCAAAACATGGAATGTCAAAACTAGACAAGTCCTGAAATCATCCTGTATAGAATATCTGAGCCAAGAAGGCTTTAAAGGCTAAAAATGCAGTGGAATGAAGTAGAAAAAAGGCTAGAGTTGGAAAGAGAGGACCTGAGTTGAATCTCAGCTCCCCTGCTTACTATGTGAGCAAGTCACTGAACCTCTTCAGGCCTCAGTTTCCTCATCTGTCAAATGAGGTATTAGATATGCCGATCCCTAAGCCCACTTTCAGCTGGACCCCTGTGAGGTGGTCTAATACTCTAATTTTACAAAAGAGTGCCTGGTGGTGAATATAAAGTCATTTCTGTTGTCAGCCTGTGTCAGCGCTCTGAGAAGAGAAACGCAGTGCTCCTCAGTTTGGGGACCTCCCAGCCGAGTCCAGGCACTGGGCTTGGAGTCAGGAAGCTCGGAGTTGAAATACAAACTCAGACACTTACTTGCTTCGTGAACTTGGACAAATCTCTGAGTGTTTCTTTGCCTCAGTTTCCTCAGCTGGAAAATGGAGATCAAAATAGCACCTACTTCACAGGGTTATAATGAGGATCAAATGAGATAATATTTGTAAAAATGCTTAGTTTAGCATGGTACCGGCACTGTTTAAATACTTATTCCCTTCCCCCTTATTTCATCTCTGAAACAGATTGTCTGCACCCTGCCCATTAATCTTCAGCCACAGCCACCTTCAGAGGATCTCAAAGCACTTTTCCTCTTCACACTACATTTCCTTCTCTAAGGTCTCAATATTCTTAACCCCTAAAGGGGCCTTCAGGGAATAAAAACCAGTTATCTGACTTCTCATCAAATGGGCATTCCAGAAACTGAAAGATCCAGGCATCTGGATTTCAAATACACCCCTAAATTTCCCTGTCCTAGACGAGACTTTCCTTGATTAGTGGTTCCCGGTTTCACTAAGTCATTAGCTATGTGGCCCCAGGCAGTCGAATATTTCAGCTTTCCAGGCTTCATTCAGTTTCTTCGTCTGTGAGAGGCTAATAACTTTTGAAGTACCTCCCTCCCTCTAAAGAGCTGGAAAACAGTGAGCAGTTCTCATTAACCTTTGGCCTGAGGGCTTTGCCTTCACTGGCGGCTCGGTCCTCAAATCAGCTTCCTTGGTGTGAGGTGGTGTCGCCCCAGGTGGGAAGAAGGGGAGTCGGTTGTCGCTTCTGCGGTCCAGTCATTGTCATTAGAGTCTGTGTCACCATTTCTGCCGATCCCTTTTAGCCTGGCCCACCCTGTCTGGTGGCCACAGGGGATGCTTGGGCAGACAGGGGGTAACCAGAGGGAGGGGGTGGAGGGTGGTGGCCTTCATTGTCTAATCATGCCAAGCTCTTTCCAGTCTCCACCCACATGTTCCTCAGTTTCTCCTTCTTGCTGTTCTTCCATCTCTCTTCTTCATTCCTCCCTCCCATATTTCCTTCTCTGTCCCTCTAGCTCCTGTTTTCCATCCAGCATCTCCCTTTCTGTTCCTTAGTCTATCTTCGTCCCGAGAGCCTTTGGTCTGTCTTTTCCATCCCTTGGGCTCTATCCACATGCTTCTCAATCTCTGTCTCTCAGTCTGCCCTATCCCTAAGACTCTCCTCTCTGTACCCAGGCTTTCCCTCAGCCTCATCCTTTCTATCAGTCTCTCCCCCATCCTTCTGTCTCTCCTCTTTTGCTCAGCTTTTGTCCCTCAGACTCCTTCCTCTGTCTCTCCCTTTGTTCCCTGTCTCTCTCCTATTTCTCGGGCTCTCTCGTTTCAATCCTTCAATCTTCTTCCTCTTCCTTTCCCTCTTTTTCTTTCCCATTTATCAGCCTCTCTCTTACTATCCCTCCTTTCGTCTCCCAGTTTCCCCCTCCGTCCCTCTGTCTTTTTCTCTCTCTTTTTTTTAGCTCTCCTTTCTGTCTCTGTCCTCCTCTCCTGTCTCTTCTCTGTCTCTCAGTCTCTTCCTCTAGGTTCCTCACATGCCCCTCTTTCCCAAAGTGTCTCCCCCTTTCTCTGGCCCTGACATTTTATGTTCTATGAAAGCAGGAATGCCTTTGATTTTGAAATGCAAAGTGTCTAACATCCCTGTGCTGGGCACCGTAAGGAAGGGAGAGCCACATGAGCCTTGAGGACTTGCAACTTGATGCTGCCTATAAACTGGGGCCTGTCCCATCCCTTATTGTGTTGGGAGGGATCAGAGGGATTAGAGCTGGGAGGGATCGCCTAAAATTATACGATTGTCGGGTTATAAATCTGACAGAGTTCACCTAATCCAATGAAACATAAAAGGAAAGTACCAGAAATTCCATCAGACAATCTGGGTTCAGATTCCTCTGTTTATAGATGAAGAAACTCAGTCTTCCAGAGGTTAAGTGACTTGTCCAAGGTCACTAAGTGGCAAAGCTGGGTCTGACCCGAAATTCAGTGTGGGGAAGCGATGCAGGCTAGGAAGGGATTCAGCGGCAGGGTGACTTGAACCTCAAGTCCTAGATTCACAGGTCCCTGGCCTCCCCTCAGGTGTACTAGAATGAAACGAAGGCCCTGCATGCTGCCAGGCTGGGACTGAAGGCAGGGCTAGGGCTAAGTCCTCCAAGCAACAGGCATTTATTAAGCATCCGCTTGTAGCAGGCACTGAGTGCGAAGAGAGCTGTCTGTAAAAGGGAAGGTAAAAGATAACCCGTGCTCTCAGGATGTCCCCAGTGTAGTGGGGGAGACAGTGTGCAAACAGCAGCCATGGGAGCAAAGGAACTATAGACAGGCTAAACTGGGGGTGTTCTCAGAGGGCAGGCGGCTTCTTGCAGAAGGTGGGCTCTTGGCGGGAGTTGGGGGAAGAAAGGAGAGTACATTCCTTCCCTTTCCCAGTTCCGCGGTCTCATGAGGGAATTAGACCAGATGCATTCTAAGGGCCCTTCTAGCTCTGTGCTTAATAATAATCCTCCTAATAAATGTCTATAGGCTTCAAGCTTGAGTCCCTCCTCCCCATGTCCTGTCCCTTGTGTACGGTGGTCACATGTGCCAGCCCCTCCGTAGAGCCCAACTGGGCCAAGAGAGAGGCAGGGGGGAAGTTTGGGGTGAGGGCGGGGGCTTAGGGGAAACACTTGGCTGGCAGCCAGGACTCCTGCGGGATTAATGGGGTCCCCAAGACTCCCTCTGGGGCAGAGCTATCCCCGTCTTCGCCACGCTGCTCTTTTGGCCCTACCTGGCCTTCTCCTTCAAGCCCGGGGCGGCCGATAGTAAAAGTTTCTAATAATAACAGACTTGCAGCGCACTCAGGGAGCCTGAGAGTCGGGGAACCTCTCTGCGCAGGCGCGAGCGAGAAAGCAAGCGAGAGGGATTCCCTCTGACGTCATTGCTAGGATACCAAACAAACACTCGGAGCCCAGCCGATGAGCTCCATATATGGCTAATTGCGTCACAGGAACTCCGCTCGGGGCGGGGCGCTGACAGGCGGCGGGATCCCCCTCCCAGCCGAAAGAGCGCGCTGGGGGCAGGGCGAGGGGGCTCCGGGGGTCGCTTGGACAGGCTCGAGAGGGGTTGATCCTGCTCTCCGGGGCCCATTCGGGGTCGGGGGTGTCCGGGGGTCCCGGGCCGAGCCGGCGGGAGGAGGTGGTGCCGGGACCTGGGCTTGGGGGAGGGTCAGGGCTCCCTTTGCGAGGGGGGTGACGTCAGCCGGGGGGGCGTGCCCCGCGCTATAAAGGAGCCCCGAGCTCGCCTGGCCTCTCATTCATAAGCTTATCGGAAGCGGGCAGTGCGGTGCAGGAACGGAGCGGGGACGGGCACCGATTTTCTCCATCTCTCTCTGTCTTACCAGAGCTTCTCCCTGCCGTGCCGGGACAGGACCCACCGACTTCACTCTTTTTCTTGGTTGGCCCCAGGACTTGACTGCCGCCGCCGCTCGCTCTCCGGCTGCTTCCCAGGCGTGCGGGGCCGGGGGCCAGGCGGGATTCCACTAAGCGGGAACGCAGAGCTCGGAGCCAAGGGGGGACGGGGCCTAATCCCCCTCCCCCTCGAGGGAAGATTTGCCCCCCCCCTTAGCCCCCCGGCGTCGGACAAGAGGGGCAGGGGAGGGGACGGGGGTCCAAAGAGAGAGAGCTTCCTCCGTCTCTCCACATTTCAGCGTCGGGGGATACTACTTCAGGACTTGGACTTGTCCATCCCCGTCCTCCCTGGACTTGGGGGCCACCGGGACCGCCGAACTCTTTATCGGTTTGTTTTTTTCCTCTCGTGCCGAGTCCCCCCACCCTCGGTCCAGCCTTGGCTTCCAGGCGACCCCAGCGCGGTCACAGGCCACCCCCTGGGGTGCCCGGGGAGATGTTTCAAGCCTTCCCCGGAGACTACGACTCCGCCTCCCGGTGTAGCTCGTCGCCGTCGGCCGAGTCCCAGTACCTGTCATCAGTGGACTCCTTTGGCAGCCCCACTACTGCCGCTGCCTCCCAGGTAGGCGCTGGGGCCAGAAAGCCCTCCGTCACCGGTCAGCAAGCAAGCTCGGGGTGAAGGGGATGGGGGTGGGGTGAGGGGCGCCGGAGTCCGAGCGGAGTTAAGGGTCCGGAACGGCAGCTTCCTCACTTCCTCCTTGACACGGTTAACCAGGTGCCTCAGTTTCCCCACCTGGACAAGGAGGCGAGGGGGTTAGGCTGACCGCATAGGGGCGGCTCGGTAGGTGATTAGTCTATAAACTGAAACTTGCTTTCGGGAAAGCGGGATTAGGATGTTGTCCTGCTATCGGGATCTGTAAGCGCAAACCTCTTTGCAGTTTCCATGCAAACGGAGAATAGTTGGAGCTCTGACGGGCGGGGGAAAGGGGGGGTCCTAAACGCGCTTTGGGAGTTTAGAGGGGACACACACCCCGAACAGAGCAGTGCAGGGGCCAGCTGGCTGCGGAGGGGGCTCTGCAAACATGGGCCCTGCAAACAATTTGGGGGGAAGCCATGGTGCAGGTCGCCCCCCATTCGGAGCAGACTTACTAGCCCAGGGCGCCCGAAGGGGAGGCGGGTCTCGAACCCCCTCCGCCTCCGGCGCTGGAACGTAACGGGGGACCCGTGCGTAAGGGCTGACGCGCTGGAATCCTCCGTCTGACGCGGGGCACGCACGGCGCGCGGCCCGCCCCCCTCTCCGCCGCCGCCGCCGCCGCCGCCGCCGCCCCCCCTCCCCCTGACGTCCTGGGGAGTCTTCTATTTTGGAACGCCCGGGCCACGTTGCTAAGGGAGGCAGGGCGGTGGGGAGAGGCCGAGCCGCTGATTGGCTTCGGGAACCGACGAGGGGAACCAATCACCTGCAAGGATTGACTCCTTGCTCGCGGTGCCCCCCTCCTTTCCTCCCAGGCATCCTCTCCTCGAGCCCAGTCCGTAACCTTTATAGTCGGAACCCGGGCCTCGTTATCGCGACATGGGAAGCAGCGTAGCGACTGGGAGGGGAAGCAGCGTAGCCGCTCGACGGGGCTCCCGACAGGTCCTGGAGAGCTGTTTTCAGACCCGGGATCCAGTTTGGGACCGCGTTGTGTATAATATAGAGTCCTCCCCCCTCCCCCCTGCCGCCCCATCGCGACATAAGGCAACAGGGTGTTACCCGGCAGCTGTGATAGCCCTACGTCCTTGAGGGTGACCTTGGGTGGGGCCCAGCGGATGCGGCTGCAACAGGGAATCTGGATAGAGGAGGAATACTGCTATAGATGGAGGGAGGGATGGGGTTTGTGTACCCCTGCCTCCTCCTCTGGGGTTCAGGGGTTGAAGTTGCCCCTCCCCCTCCAGCTCTACGCTTCAGATATAACCCTCCAGCCAAGTTCAAGTCCCAGCCAGGGCCCGAACTTGAACTCACGGGCGCCCGTGGGAAGTTCGGGGCTGCGTGTGCTAGCTAGCGCTGGCAAAGGCCCCGCCCCACCTCCAAGTTCAAAGCCACGCTGCCATTGGAGGCTGCGCAGGAGGGAGGGCCCTGTGGGGGGGTGAGAAGGCAGAAAGAATCTCAGATAGATACTTTGGGGAAGCTCGGAGACTTGGGGGGGGGGGGGGAAGATGGAGAAACACCCCGGCGAGGGGAGGAGGGATAGCCACGGAGATCCTAGGACCGCCGTGCAGGCATCTTCACACCTGCCGGGCTCCACGCACGCCAACCTACCGCTCCAGCACAGTCCCAGAGAGCCGCGGGCTGCTGCCAGGCTCTCTCTTCCCACTATGAGACACAACCTCTCCAGCCTTTCAGCCCTGGGCAGGAGCTCAGAGACTTCCCCTCTAGCTCACTGCTCCAAACTCCTGCCTTGTCCCCTCCTGGAGACTCAGATGACAGCCCCGAGGAGAGGACAGGCACATGCCTGGCCCAGAATCCTACCTCATTTTCAAAAACCAGTTGAGTTCTTTATTAGTGATGGCCCCGGTGAAAGTCGTCAGAGCTGGAAGGGCACTTTTAAAAGAATCCCTCTCCGGCTCCCATGGCAGTGTGTAGTGGTCTAAGATGGGGAACAATCCTTAAAGCCCAAAAAGGGATTAAAAAGGTCACGAACAGAGCTGGAACCCAGGTGCCCTCTCCCCGTGGCTTTTATCTATCGAGATCCTGACTTTCAGATAGGCCGCTGGCTTTGAATCCTGGCTTCGCAAATATGCTTATTACTTTGGGCATATGCTCATATGCATATTCTGGGGCCTCAGTTTCCTCAGATGGATCATCAGAAGGTTTAAAACTGGGTAATCTCTGAAAGCTCTTTCTGTTCTAAATTCGATCTTGTGAACTTCAGACCACTCAGTGACTGGAGAGGAAACTGAGGCACAGTTAGAAGGAACTTCCCAGCCACAGTGGAATCAGACCCCCTATCCCCATCAGCTTTTCCTCTTCCCTACCATCACTTGTCTTCCTTCTCCTAGAATCAGGGGTGGGGTTGGGGGTGGGGAATGTGTGTATGAGTGTGTGTGGGACCTGAGTCCCTCAGTTCTCCGGTCTCTGTCCCACACAAACACACATCCACACACACATCCACTCACACACACATCCACATGCAGGAGTCACCAACCTGGGTGTGAATCACCACGGGCTTGAGCTGTTCAGTGCAACCTCCAGAGGGGGAGGAAAAGCCAGGGATGTGAACGGCTTTCATTAACCACTGCGTCACGGTGTAGTGGAAGGGGGTAGGTGGTGGTGGCTTGGCTGCCTGTGACACGCACTCACCCAGTGGCTCACCACGAGGGTGTTGGGGGGGTGTGTGTATGTCTGTGTGTGTATGTATGTGCGGTCTGCATGCCCGGGGTTCTGCCCATCTCTCTCTCAGCAGGAGTGTGCTGGCCTTGGTGACATGCCTGGCTCCTTCGTGCCCACGGTCACTGCCATCACCACGAGCCAAGACCTCCAGTGGCTGGTCCAGCCCACCCTCATCTCTTCCATGGCTCAATCCCAGGGCCAGCAGCCACCTCTAGGCCCCCAGCTGCCCACTGTCGACCCCTATGACCTGCCTGGCACCAGCTACTCTTCCCCTGGGATCAGCGGCTATGCCAGCGGTGCTGGACCCTCGGGGACAACTTCAACTGGCCCTCCACCCTCACGTCCTGCACGGGCCAGACCTCGGCGGCCCAGAGAAGAAACGGTGAGTCTGAAGGGCACCTGAGCATATGGGCTAGGCAGGAACCAGACAACCTCAGAGAAGGTGGCAGGGGAGAAGAGCCCTTGTGGGTGAGGGCACTAAATCCCCACTCTTAGAACTGCTTTGGGGTCATTCTCTAGATTGGGGGAGGGGCAGCCTCTATCTTCTTCACTCATTTGGAGTCTTCCTCCTGCACCTGGACCATGGACTACCTCTTTCCAGGGACAGGGATAGGTTTTTAAAATGATTGTTATGGGATAAATATGGGAGCTTGTGGAGCAAAGGGAAGAGATATCATTGGAGGGACAGGGAGAAAGGGGTCTAGGTTGGGGGAGGGGGTCTAGGTTGGAGGTGCCAGGTGGCCACTTTCTCAGAAAGAAGATTCACTCACTTTCTTCCCTCTCTCTCACCTCACAGCTCACCCCTGAAGAAGAGGAGAAGAGGAGGGTCCGACGAGAACGAAACAAACTGGCTGCCGCCAAATGTCGGAACCGAAGACGGGAGCTGACAGATCGTCTACAGGCGGTGAGGGTTTCTAATATGGTGGCCCCAGAAGGCTTGGTTGGGTGGTTGTTGGATGGGACCGAGTCAGGCTTCCTCTTTAATTCTATTCTCCCCTCCCCCCCCCATCAACCTGTAGGGGCCATGGTGTTACCACAAACACAAGGACTCTTCCACAGTGAATCTGATCAGATTCCCTGAATTCCCAACTAGCTTGTGTCACCCACTCTGCTCCCTTCCCCCCAGGACAAGCTTGCCCTTTGGAGTTCAAGGAATGTTGTACAGGGCAGGGTCCACAGAGGGCCAGACTCTAGAAAGTAGCCTAGTGGAGAAAGTCTCAAACTTTCATCAAAGTTGGGTGTTAGACCTTCTAAAAAGCATCAGAGATACAGCCATGTATGGCTGTGGGCAGTACTCTCCTCCCTGAAGCAGTTTCTAGGAGGGAGATTAGACTATATCAGATGCTTTCAGGGGTCTCCCCAGCTCTGAGTCACCTGAAGGATTCTCTCTCTTCCTGCCCCCTTCATCCCCCCCCCCCTTTTACTTTGGCACTTTTATGTCCAGATTCAGCCACAGACTTAACCAAAAATCTCCTTCTATTCCATCAATATCTCAAGAGACGAAAATTACTTTTGAGATCCCCTGGGGCTAGGAGGACTTTCTAGCTGTGTCCCCCGCCCAATTTCATTTTGTCCCCAAGAGGGGCCCCCCACCCAAGTTCATCCTTCCTTAAAATTTCACATTGGGAATAATACTTTGCTCCTTGTATCTGCTTGTCTCCTGGTAGTGAGGGAGACAAATACATTCTCCCCCCTCCCAAATCTGAAGGAGTGACAGCACCTAGAACAAGGACTTGGTACAATATTGATCACAATTTGGACTTTGAACTGAATTCCTTCCTAAGTCTTCCATCCAGTATCTGGAAGATAACTTCATCTTGAGGTGAAGGTTGAAATGTCTTCTAATGGGACAAAGAGGTGGGGGCCAGGCTGGGGCCCAGAATCCATTGACCTAGAGAGGGACAGGCCATATTGAGCCTGATCTAATGGAGAGGCTGGGCTTTTGTTGAGAGCAAGTTGGATCAGAACCTTGTCTCCCCCACAGCAGATGTGATTCTGGACAAGTCTACCCCACCCCTCTATTTCTGCACTTTCTTTACCTATAAAAGAGGAGGGGAAATGGTCCAAGCTTTATAAAGAAATCCTCTGATTAGCCTAATAAAGAAGGAGAGAGAGAGAGAGGGGAAGGTAGTACAGTAGAGAGTGTTAGCTATGGAGTTAGGATTGAAGATCTGTGTTCAAATTTCTCCCCTTAAGATAAACTAGATATGCCGTCTCTGATTTGATTGGCATTTACTTAGGACCTCTGTGGACCTGTTTCCTCAACTGGAAAACAAGAGGGTTTGGAATAGATGACCAGATTGCTTCCAGTCTAGATATATATCTGTTCTCTGGTTCTATATATGATATGGTAAAAAGAGAGAATGGACACACAAGTCTTTCAGTACCAGATTGAAGATTGGCTGGCAGGGCTAGAAAGAAACAGGGATAATTTGGCATTGGATGAAACTCCAGTTAGCCTGGAGAAGGAAGCTGGCCCACTCTGAAGCTGTTGACAACTGATAATTACTGATGATTTCTTTTTGGATAGTGGGGTCATAGAAAGTCAGATCTGGAAGCAATCTTAGAGAGTACTTGGTCTCAACTCCTCAGTTTAAGAGATGGGGAAACTGAGGCTTAAAGAACCAAAGGGCCTTGCCCAACTTCCAGCAGTGCCAGGGCAGGAGAGACTTTAGAGTTCATCTAGTCTACTTCAATCCCTTCTTCTTACAAAGAAGGAAGCCCGAGGTCCACTAGGCAAGCCTCATCTTCCCTAGTCTATCCTTCTCTAGTAGAGGCATGATTGGAACTCTGGTTTCCAAAGTGGAATTGCTTTGGAAGCCAGCGCGAATGCCAGAAGGGTATGGCCCTAGTGCTGCTGCTGACATGGCTTCTCTCTCTCTTCTTTCCCCCCAACTGCCGCCTGCTGCCCTGGGGTACCAGGAGACTGACCAGCTGGAAGATGAGAAGGCAGAGTTGGAGTCAGAAATCGCCGAACTCCAGAAGGAGAAGGAGCGGCTGCAGTTTGTGCTGGCAGCTCATAAGCCAGGCTGCAAGATCCCTTTTGATGAGGGGCCCGGGCCAGGGGGCCCCCTGGCCGAGGTGAGAGCTTTGCCTGGGCCCACGCCCACTAAGGACGATGCGTTCGGGTGGTTCCTGCCGCCGCCGCCCCTGCCCTTCCAGACCAGCCAGGAGCCCGGCCAGGAGGGGCCCCCAGACCTGACGGCTTCTCTCTTTACACACAGTGAGGTCCCAGCCTTCGGCGACCCCTACCCTGTTAACCCTTCGTATACCACCTCGTTTGTACTCACGTGCCCGGACGTCTCCGCATGCGGCGGTGCCCAGCGCAACGGCAGCGACCAGTCCTCTGACTCCCTGAACTCGCCCTCCCTCCTTGCTCTGTGAATACTTTTAGAGGGAGGGGGCGCTTCTCTCTGGAGACAAAAAACTGGGGGGAGGTTGCTACACCCCCCTCCACTCTTTTGGCCTGCACCTACCTGAGGATTCCTTTCATCCTCGAGGGGTCATTGACCTGAGTCAGCCTCTCCTCATCCTTGGCCGTCAACCACCGGGTTCCTCTCGACCTGAGGCTTCCTTCATTCTCGGCCGCCGACTGGATTCATCTTGACTCGAGGCTTCCTTCCTCCATCCCTCCTCAGCTGGGATTCCGCTCACCCTTGGTCTGATGCCTGGCCCTTCTTTGAGCCCTGACCCTTCGACCCTCGGAGCTTGCCCTGCCATGCTTATCTGACCCTCCACTCTGACTGTCGCCACTGAGAAAGGCGGAGACTTTGTGGGGGCTGCACCTGAGGGCCTTGCTCCTGAGGGAGGAGGGGAGGGAAAAGGTAGGGAGAGAGATTGTTGGTTGGCATGGCCTGCGAGCCATTGGGGCTGGGGGCTTCAGGGGGTGGTGAGGGGGAGGGTCTGGGGGATGGCTTCAAAGTTTTACTTGTGATGGAATCTCAAGCCTTTCCCCAAGAACCCCTCTGTCATTATTTACCATCCACTCCCCCTAAAATAATATTAACTTATTTAGCCACTTTCCAAAGTCAAAGGCGAAAGGCTCAACTCCCTTCTTTCTCTCTGCCATGGTTGGGAGATGAGGAGCCTCCCTCCACCTTTGTAAACAGTATTATTCCTATTGCCTTCTTCCCAGTAAATTCCCTTCACCTGCTTCCTCTTCCCCTGCCCCCACCCCACGCCCCTCAAGCCCTAGGTGGTTTTCTCTGGGCTTTCCTTATTTGCTGTAGCTGGTAGAGAAGGTTGACTCACCTTTCACCCTTGCCCCTAACTGAGGTATTTATACTGTGAAATGAGGTCTTGGGGAAGGGTAGGCACTAGGGAAGTTCAGTCCAGTCCCCAGTCTCCCCTGGTGGGGAGGAGAAATGAAGGGAAAGTTTCCCTTTACCCCAGAGTGGGTCTCCCACCCCTTCAAAACTTATGTGATCTTCCTCTATTTCATCCAACAAGTGAGACAGGGTCCTCTCAATGACACCATGGGGCCCCTGTTTACTGTTCTTTCTTGGGTTTCCTTCCCCCCCACCCCACCCCAGCCTAGGACGCCAGCTTCTCCCCTATCTCGTCCATAAAATGGGCCAGCTCCCTTTGGGGAGAAGCTACAGAGCTGAGGCTTCCTGCCTTTGGGGGAGCCAAACTGGTGGACTCACCCCTCCCTCTTTCTTCTTTGCTTAAAATTAGTGGTAGTTTGGGGGGAGGGGTGCTGGAGGACAGTGATCTCAAAGCATCCATTGCTATTGGAAGCTGGGTGATTCAGTGCCCAGCCCTGGATTTTCCTCATTCATATCCATCTAACCCCTAACTGTATCCCATACCTCCCACTTTTTAAATCTGGGGAACTGGTATCTCTATTAATTTGTCACTGGGGTGATAAAAAGGATGGCTACCCAGCTCTAGGCTCTGCCTGGCCATAGTCCTTTCTCTTCCCTTTCTCCCCTCCTCCTGTAACCCCTACCTCCCCACCTAATGTTTTTTACATTTGCAGATTTCCTCATTTACAATTGAGGAAAATGACACTCTGAGACATTAAGTGATTTGCCCAGGGGCTCAGAGCTAATAAGTGTTCCAGGAAGAATTTGAACCCAGGACTTCCTGTCTCCAAGTTCAGAGGGGACCGTCTATGATTTTTTTAAAAATTTTTATTTTTAGAAATCGGGCCTGGTGATCTCAAAGTATCTATGATAAGTCAATAGGGCAATGAGACAAATCCAGGAGGGCCTAAGGCCCTAAGCTATCCCCTTAGCTCCCCTCCCCAGGCCAGATCCTCCAGGCCTTAAGAAAAGGCCAAACATCCAATCAGGCTGCTCCTTCTCCATGCCTCCTTTTCGCCTTTTGCCTCATGCCCTGAGAATTGTTCAAAACAAGAGAAATTCCTGTTCTTAAAAAAAAAATCTAAGAGAATGGGACCCCATCCTTCCTGTTCTAGTCCCTTTTACTGCATGGACAACATTCTACACCAGACCTGTTCCCTCACTTACCATCCCCTTCTCCCAAATACCCGGCCTCAACAATTTCACCCTTTCCTGGTTTCCAAAAGGCACTATATCTATTCTGTATAAATATATATATATTATATTATATTATATTATATTATATATATGGTGTGTGTATGTATATGTATGTGTGCCTGTGTGTCTGGCTATAATCCTGCCCCCTCCAGGCCCTCAGACTATATGGCTGAAGTGAACGCTTGACAATCAGGGTATTCTTGGCTTTCTCTATCTTTCATTATACGTTTATCTCAGCCCCCTTCTCAGTAATCCTGTCACCACTTTGTCCCTCTCTCTGTCTCTTCTCTTTATGTTGTCTCTCTCCCTCCTTCTCTCTCTCTCCCTGTCTCTCTTTCTCTTTCTCTCTCTCCCTCTCCCCCTCCCTCTTTCTCTCTCTCTCTCCCTCTCTCTTTCTCTCTCTCCTTCTCTTTTTTTCTCTCTCTCTCTCCCTCTCTCTTTCTCTCTCCCTCCCTCTCCCTCTCTTTCTCTCTCTCTTTTTCTCTCTCTCTCCCTCTCTCCTCCCCACCTCTGTTTCATAGTCTGACTCTTTCCTGAATTTCTGCCTATCTGTCTGTCTCATTCTCTCTCTTTCTGTGTTTGTCTTCAAAAAGGATTGGTTTTTCCTGTGACCAAACTCAATGACTAATTTGTCCCTCCCTCCTTCAGGGCCTGTGTGTGTGTGTGTGTGTGTGTGTGTGTGTGTGTGTTTATTGATTGGGAGGAATTCCTGCCATCCACACTTTATTGGTTTCCTCCCTGCCAGTCCCTTCCCCCTCACCCCCATGCCCAATGCTGTATTTGTGATTTTTTTGTATTTTGTACCTGACCCCAGGAAGGCACTGGGGCTGGGCTGGTTGGTGTTGGGCTGAGTGGTCCCTCTCCCTCCAATCCCAGGATCTGCCTCAAGTGTTTCAACCCACCCAATAAAAAGGCTTTACAAAAACATGCTTTTTGCATATGGTCATCTTTATGAGCAGTTAGATTCCTGGGAGAACTAGCTTTCCAAAGGGAGTTTCTGCTTCAGAGTCCTTCCCAGACTGCTCAGAAGACTTTCTGACAGGGGTCTGATGACTGAAGTCTGACTATAAGGCAAGGAAATGGGGGCAATGGCCAGCAGTCAGATTCTCTGTTGATTACATGTTTCTAGAAGGTACTGTTGTGGATCTAGAGACAGAGCGATGGCTTTCTGGCTGAGACTGATGGAAACAGGAAGGACTGAGGCCAGACCTCTGAGAGGACTTCCTGTCAGGAGTTTTGACCACACTACTCCCTAGCAGAGTGAAAGGGTCTCATTTTGTAGATTCATCCAATAGAATGAGAGCTAGCTAGATAGCAGAGAAGACTCCTTGACTTGTCTCTAGCCATTGTCTTTGTCTATAATATGGGACACTGAGGTTGGACCACTTGGCAGCCCTCCCATTTACCAAGGCTCCATCACCAATGCTTCCCTGCTGGTGTACTCTCTGTGCAGCAGGAGGGAGTGAGGCTAGACTCCCCTCCCCTCTCCTGTCCAGCTAAGAATTCTACAATCTCAGCAGGATGGACTAGTATTTAGAACTCTGGACTTTGGCCTCAGAAAGTCCTTCCTTTGAATCTTGCCTCAGACACTCAATAACTCTGAGACCTTGTCAATCGCTTTCTCAGTCTCGTTTTCCTCGCCTATAGAATGGGAAGAATAGTAGCACCCATCTCATAGGGTCATTGCGAGAGTTCAACAAGATAATCTATACAAAATAATTTGTAAACCTTAAAGGGGCTATGAGCCGGTAGCCAACTGCAGGGCCAGGATCTGCACTGGGATCTTCTGACTCTTCTGAGATGATCCTGGAGGTTCTTTCATGGATCCACTTTGGTCTCTCATACTGAGTCTTTCAAATTGAGTTCTCCTGGGTTGGACTTCGGAGGATGGGAGTGCAGAGAAAGGACTAGATTCTTATTATTCCATCATCTGGACGTTAGTGGCACCCTTTGAAAGGCCATGACATTTTGACTCCATCATCTGACAAATAGAGAAACTGAGGCCCGGGGAAGAGGAGGGAACTTGAGTAAAGTCACACTGCGACCAGTTGTAGATTGAACGAAAGAGAAAGACAGGTTTGGGTATGGTTGGAGAAACAGGTATGAGGGAGAGAAGAAGGTGTAATACCTACGAAAAGAAAACGTAGCGTCCGCCGCCCGAAAGGTGGAATTGAACCACTCTGTCGCTAGACAGCTACAGGTTTGAAGCCTGCACCCCAGACCACTGAGGGTCATCCGGGCAGAATCACAGCTCTCCCAAAGACTATATAAAGCTTTCTATTACAAACATTTTATAAATAGGGTGGAAATATTTTTTTTTTTAATGCTGATCTAACTTAAAGTCTTAGTGAAACACTGTAATTTTGCAAAACCCTATTTTTCCTCTAATTTTTTTCCTCCACTTCTCGGGATGGTACGAATGACAGTCAGCACTGAAAAGACGCCCTTCATTTGCATCGCGCAGAGGATTCTGGGAGAGACTCCCCCGCAGGAGTGTTCCCGGAGTTGGAGAGCTAGCTCTGGTTCCAGACCCGGGCTGCGGCGCCGGGGGCCCGGACGGGAGGGGAGGGGCCGCTCCTCCCCCAACCTCTGAGGTCCTCGGAACCCCCGGGCTTTCCTTCTCCCTCCAGCCAAGGCCCCCGAGGTGTGCCCGGGATGCTATGGATGGGCCCCGAGAGCTCAGTCGGCCCACCTTACTCCATTTTACAGGCGGGGAAACTGAGGCCCAGTCACTCGCCCAAGGTCACGCAGCAGGTTAGTCACCGGAGCGTGCACTGTAACCCGCGGGGGAAGAGGCCATAGCAGCTGATCCGGATGATTTACAAGCACGCCCCCGCTCTGGAAGAACGGTGCCGGTTCTCCGGATCCTTCCCGGATCCCGGAGGGTCCGGGCACGAAATATCCGGATCCTTGACTGTATAGAAGCGTCCTTCTGCGGTTCGCGGACCCGCGGGTCCGGGGCGAAAACAGTAGGCTTAGGGCGACATCTTGCGGCTTTAGATGGGACTGTCGCCGTCGCCAGTCCCTGGCCCGGAGCCTCTGAGTCCCGAGGACTCCTCCCTCAACTCAAGCTCACTTCGATTCCGTCCCTCTACAGCTCAAGAACGTTCTCTGGCTCCCTGCGCTGCATTGCCGGCTCTGCTCCCCACTAACTGTGACCTTCGATAACTCCCTTCCTTTCCTGGAGTCTCAATTTATTTTCCTGTCTGTTGAAACACACCACCTTTTGGGTGGCCCTGATCCTTTCTGCTTGGTGGTCTGAAGAAACCTATGAATACCCTTTCTCAGAATTGTGATTTAAGTGAATAAAATACCATAGAGGATTTAAAACGGTAACAATTATATTGAAATAAAGACCTAACTTTTTCCCCATTCAGGTTTCTGGAGACTTGAAATGCATCCACAGATCTGGGGGGGTCTGCAGAAAGAGGGGTGGGAAAGGGGCGATCATTCCTACAGAGCACAAAACAACACTCCCCACAGACGCTATTATAACCTCCATTTTACAGCGGGGAAACTAAGGCAAACAGGGACTAAGTAACTTATTCAGGGCCACAGTACATTTCCGAGGCCAGATTTTAGCCTGGCTCATCCTGACTAGAGCTCCAGCAGGCCTCTAACCCCTGAGCTTCCCAGCTGCCTGGTCCCATCGTGGCTAAGTGTATGCTCAGGAACATCGGGCCTCAAGGAGACAGTTGGCTAGCAGGAGTTGGGCTGATTCTATTGATCCCACCTGATCCCACCCTCACAGAGCCCAACATATAGCAAGCTAAATATTTGTGGACCGATCAGTTCTGGCATCCAAGGAATTCTAGAATGACAGCACCTCAGAGCTGGAAGGCCTTTCAAAGTCAATTGGTCTGATCCCTTCATTGTAAAGGGGGTGTGTGAAGCTGGTCCCTGTAACAGCTTGCCCAAGGTCACACGGCCAATGAGCAAAGCAAGAATCAAGCCTCCAAAGTGTTCTCTGGCCTTAGTGCTCTCTCCATGGTGCTGCCCATCCAGAACTCCCATTTCTCCAGGGCATTAGGACATGCTTTTCTCCAAGCGACCCTGTGAGGTAGGGAGTATCATCAGTATTATTACCCCATTTTACAGATTGGGAAACTGAAACCTAGAAAGGGGAAAGTGAATTGTTTGCAGTCACACAGCTATTAAGACTTAGGGGGTCAAACTGAGATCACAGGAACATAGACCTATAGCTGGAAGGTACCCCTTCATGTCTATGTGAGTCAAGTGAGGATCAGAGGAGGGGTGACTTAGCCAGGCCTGATCTGAACCTAGATCCTCTAAGCCTGAGGCCATGTCCTTTCTACCCCATCCCATTGCCTCCCCTTTCCCAGCATTCTCTCCTTCATAGCATACTGCCTAGGTCATTGACTCAGCAAGATGGGGGGAGGAGGGGGAGACTTTGACCAATAAGGTTTGTTGACTGCCCAAATGACTAGTCGAGCCCCTTGTTTTCCATAAGTTTTTATTAAAGTGTAAACCCAAGCTCAGTTCTTTCCTCAACCCCATGAAATGCCCCAAGGGTGGGGACAGGGTGGCAGACAGGGAGATACCATCCCCCTACACACACACCTCAACACCCCAGGGGGGAAGGGGCGATAGGAAGTGACAGGGGGTGAGCTCCTGGCATCGGGGGTGGCTGCCCTGTCTAGGGTACAAGTCTCTGGCCTTTCTAGGCACCCAGGGACCATCTGCAGACTCCCAGATAGGTAAGTATCATCCTGAAGGCCATGGGGGTGAAGGGGGGGTGGAGCAGGGATGAAAGAGAGTCAGGTATTTGAGCATGGAGAGGCCCTGGCTAGGTTCACCAGAACTGGAAGGTGTGTGTATTCATTATGTGTGTGCGCTTGTGTGTATGATCCAGGACTGGGGAGGCTGGCAGGGAGGGGGGCAGGCAGGGAAGTTGAGAGAGGGCACCGGGGTGCTGTGGGCAGGCAGATCCCGGGCCGTTCTGAAGAGGGGCTCATTCGGCTTTGGCTTTGGAACTTGCAGAAGCCCCTGTCCCTGGGATCTTTGAATATATCCTGCAGAAACAGTGGAGAACATAGGAAGAAAGAGGAGATTTAATTAGAATACTGATATACGTGTACATACATATGTATATACATTACATATACATTTTATAATTAGGGCATCAGAGCTCAGACGTTCCTTAGAACATGGAATGTCAGAGCTGAGAGGGGCCTTAGAGCAGGTAATGTGAGAGCTGGGAGGACCCTTAGAATAGGGAATGTCAGGGCTGGGAGGGGTCTTAGAACAGGAAATGTCAGAGCTGGGAGGGTCCTTAGAACAAGGAATGTCAGAGCTGGGAGGGGTCTTAGAACAGGAAATGTCAGAGCTGGGAGGGTCCTTAGAACAAGGAATGTCAGAGCTGGGAGGGGTCTTGGAACACAAACCCTCAGAGCTAACCAGAAGGGCCCATAAGAGAAAACATTAGAGCTGGGGGAGGCCTTGGGACACAGAATGTCAGAGGTTAGTGAGTTTTCAGAAATGATTAACTCCAATCCTCTCATTTTAAAGATGAGAAGAGGGGACTTGCCTCAAGGGCACAAGGTTAGTCAGTGGCAGAACCAAGACTAGCATCCTGTTTCCCAGCCATGGCTTGGACCAAGGTCCAGGCGCATTTCCATGCCTGCCATCCAGTGGCTGTAGTTAGAATTGCAGCAGGGAAGCAGGAGGAATGCACTAGTTTTTGGGAGGGGGATGAGTAAGGATGGGGGTAGAATTTGGGACCACGTGAAGACAGAGAAAGTTTTTGGACCCATACAAAAGGCCTCATTGACCTTCCCAGAGCCACAGACTCGCTGATACTCACTTAGCCTTGATGTAACTCAGCTGACTGTTCACCAGCCCAACATACTGGTCGATCTGGGCCTGAGGGAGGCAGAGAAGAGGTGATCTTGGGGGTGGGGAGAGAACCTCCCTTTATCCCAGGGAATCTCACTACTCCACCCTCATGCCCCCAGCAGTGAATCTTGTTTGGGGAGGAATAGAGCACACCAGGAGCTGCTCACTTCCTTCTGACCCTAATTCCACAGTGCTCCCAAAGTCTATGAATTCCCCATCCTCTTCCCAGACATCTGAGTCTGCATGCTTCCCAACAGTGCCCCAAAACCATGATATCCTTCCTCTCTTTCAAGGCATGACCCACAGAATTTTGGAGCTGGGTTTGTTTTAGGATATAACCACTGGGGAGCTGATGTATGTATGTCCACTAGGCCCTGGCTGTGTTTGTGGGATGGAGTGGGGGAAGGCAAGGGGATAATCCTGGAAGTCAGTTATCCTTGGTGGGGGGCAGGGAGGAATTGGCTAAATGATGGAGACACAGTCATCTTGAGTGTCAGTGGCTGGTGTGAAGGTCAGTCAGACCTTAGTTGTCTCATGGGGTAGTGGTGGAGACTCCACAAAAGGATTCATCAGACAGTAGGTGAGGCTGTTTCTAGTGGGCTGCCTCAATGAGCTAAGTGGGCTCCTAACCTATTCTATCCTCTAAGGCCCATATCAGCTTTAAAGTTCCAAGGTTTGGAAGATCTAACCTCTTAACTAGTCGGCCTGTCTCTACCTTACATCTCCTCAGTTCAGCATTCACTCACTACCAGGGTAAACTACCTAAGGCAGAGGTCTGACCATGTCACTCCATGGGTTTTAAAGCATTCATTGGCTCCCTCAGCAAATTCAAACTTCTTTGCCAGGCCTTTGGGGCCTTCCCTCCACAATCCCACACCCACCACCCTTTCCTTCCTCTTCAGTTCACATGATTTACCATCATATAATGAAGAGTGATGGGGGGAGAAAGTGATGGCTTTGGCCATCAGAGGTTCTGGGCTCAAATTCTGATTCCAACACTTAACCATCTATGTGAGTTTGGCCATATCTTTTATCCTCCCTTGGCCTCAGTTTCCTTGTCTGTTAAATGGGGGGTCAGACTAGGTGGCCCCTCTAGCTCTGAATTTATGATCCCTATGATCTCTGAGGTCCCCTTCAGCCCCAAATCTGTGACGCTGTGACCCATGATCCAAGCAGAATGACTGGACAAGGCCCACAGTCCCATCCTGTCTTTTACCATCTCCAGGTCTTTGCTTACACTGCTTCCCTAGGCCTGAAATGGCTTCAATCTCCACCTCTTGCTTCATTCTAGGCCCAACCCAGGGGCCCTCTCCTCCAAGACTTCTCCAACCCCCTAAAAATGATCTCTCTCCTCTAATTTCTCACCCCAACTTTGTTACTCGGGTTGTGTCCAACTTTTGGTAACCCCATTTGTGGTTTCCTTGGCAGAGATACTGGAGTGCCATTTCCTTCTCTAGTTAATTTTACAGATGAGGAAACTAAGGCCAACAGGGTGAAGTGACTTGCCCAGGGTCGTGCAGCCAGCATCTGAGGCCAGTTTGAAGTCGGGAAAATGAGTCTTCCTGCCTCCAGGCCCAGCACTCTATGCACTTTGGCGCCACCTAGTGGCCCTTTGCCCTGATCGGCCTGTCATTTTTTCAATGTACAAGTCCTACCTGAAACTTTTCCTCCCTCAATTAGATGGCAAGCTCCTTGAGAGCTTGTGGGGCAGTGCTTGTTATCATGTTATTCCATCTTTGTCTCCCCAGTGCCTTTGACTCCACAGACACCAGAGCCTTACTAAAGGTCTGTTGCATTAAATTGGCCAGTGAAGAAACAAGATGTGGAGGAAAGAGCACTGGATCTGTAGTCATGAGGCCTGGGTTTGAATTCTGGGTGGGAGAGAAAACAAGCATTTGTCTAGTGCCTCGGATGGGTTGGGCACTGTGCTGAGCACTTTACAAGTGTTATCTCGTTCAGCCCCCACAATGACCCTGGAGGCAGGTTCTATTATTAACCTCATCTTACAGTTGAGGAAACTGAGTCAAACAGAGGGTTTGTGACTTGCTTAGGGTCACACGGGTTGGAATTAAAATCAGATTTTCCAGACTGCAGGCCCCAAAAGTCTATCCACTCTTCTATCTGGGACCTTGGGGGACAAAGTTTGACCTCTTTAAGACTCGTTTGCCCTTTTTGTCAAATGAGGGGAATGGACTAAAGGACAGGAACCCTCGTCTTTAGATTAGGATCGTGGATTGATCTTCTCAAAGCTCGATTCTGACCAGCTACCCCCTCACTCAATCAACGTCAGTGGTCCCCTCTTATTTTCAGGATCAAATATAAAATACCCCGTCTGGGTTTCAAAGCCTTTCACAGCCTGGTCCCTTCTCTCCACCGCAGTCTTCTTCCATTAGACCCACATACACACAGTCTGTACTTCAGCGGCATTGGCTTTCTTAATGTCCCTCAAAGCCCGACACTCCATCTGCTGAAGCTGGGCAGTTCCCCTGGAAGTCCTCCATGTCTGGGATACTCTCCCTCCTCACCTCCTCTCCCCCCAAATCACCTCTGTAAGAAGGCATTCCCAGTCCTCCTTCACCTTACTGCCTTCTTTTGGTCAACCGCTTTCATTTATCCTGTATATATTTTGTTTGTACAGTATTTTGGGGCAGCTAGGTGGTACAGTAGATGGAGCACCAGAATCAGGAAGATCTGAATTCAAATCCAGGCTCAGATACTCACTAGCTGTGTGACCCTGAGTAAGTCACTTAACCCTGTTTGCCTCAGTTTCCTCATCTGTAAAATGAGCTGGAGAAGGAAATGGCAAAGCTTTCCAGTGTCTCTGCCAAGAAAGCCCCCAATGGGGTCACAAAGAGTCAGACACAACTGCACAACAACACAGCTGTTTGTCATAATTGTCTCTCCCATTAGACTGTGAATTCTTTGAGGGCAGGAACTGTTCTTTGCCTTTCTTACTGTCCCCAGCCTTAGCACAGAGCCTGGAACTTAGTGAGCATTCAATAAACATTTATCAACTGACAGATGGGAGGAGAGGAGAGTAACTTAGCTTCATGCTCTGTGGGTAGAGACAAAGGGAATTTGATCTTATTTGGGTATGGACATGGGACAGCAGCCTGGGTGAGCTCACAGCTGTTTGTGTGTGTGTGTGTGTGTGTGTGTGTGTGTGTGTGTGTGTGCGCGCGCGCGCGTGTGTGCATGCATGTGCGTGTGTGTGCATGTGCATGTGTGTGTGCGTGTGTGTGTGTGTGTGTGTGTGTGCGTGTGTGTGAACGCGCACATGTGCGTGCTTGGTGGGGAACTGACCGGGTTGGAGTCCAAGGAGCTTGGCTGTGGGGCGGTGCATGGCACAGATCTAGTCTGTCAGAGCATAGCAACAGGGGAGTTTGCAGTCCTCAATTTGGAGTCAAGGCACCAGGTTTTGGCTTATTGGATTCTGTTACTTACTACTCATGTGAGACAAGTCCCTTACCTTCTCTGGGCCTCAGTTTACTTGTATGTGAAGTGAAGGTGGTGGCCTGCATGTCCTCTAAAGTCCTTTCCAGCCCTAAATCCTATGATCTCTCAGGTTTCCTCCAACTCTAAGGGCCTATGAGCCTATGAAAGAAGGAGCAAGGGGGGTGGGGGGACGCTGGCTGTTGTGTGACTTGGCCCAATTGATGTAACTCAGTTTAGCCTCAAAATCAGCTGACTTGGTTGTCTCTGGCTGGGATGTGTGTCCAGGACAAACAGGTGCTGGGGGGGGGGGGGAGAGGGCAGGTCAGAGTGTTTGTCCAAACTGCCACTGTGTCAGCAACAAATATTGTTGCTTGGTCTTTTAAGTGTCATTTGGCTAAACCTGGGGGTCAACCAGTCCTAGTGTCTCTGCTTGACTGGGATGGGTATCAGTCGGTCGTCATGCTGTTCACCTGCCTGAATCTAGTTGGCATGGGGGTCCAGCGTGCTTTGTCTGCCTAGAAACCCTAGGGTGTGGGGGTAGAGATGTGGGTGGTGGGCGGAGTCCCTTCTCACCTGGTGTTGCCGGTACAGCAATGGGAAGGTAAATGCACTTATCACACCTGGAAAAACAGAGTCAGAAGTGAATAACTCCCGAGGAATGACCTTGGTTTCCACCTGCCCATTGACCCTCCCCACCAGCTCACCCAAGATGAGAAGAGTCAACCCGTTGAAAACGGCTCCCACAAAGGTCAGGATATAGAAGAGAAGAGCCAACTGTGGAAGACAGCCAAGGTTAGGAGGATCCTTGGGGGTGGGAGGAGAGGCTGTGAGCTTCTCTAGTAGTGCTGGGGGGTGGGGTGGGCATGTTAACTCTTTCTCCCCACCACTAGACAGCCTGTGCTCTCTACTTCCCAAGTCCTTGGGGCCCTGAGCTGTGCCCAGTGCTCTGAGGACCATGTCCATCCCAAGGCTGTGAACTTCACCCAGCAGTGCCTCTAAAGTCAGGACTATTTCTCCACCCCTAACTTCCACACATGCACAGGCAAGTTGTGGAGTCATGTTTTTTCCAGAATGGTGAGACTGCCTTAGAAATGTTCCCCAGATCTGTGACCGACCCCCTCCCCAACCCCTTTCAGCTGTGATGCCCTATCCAACCCAAGACTTTGGGTATTCTCTATCATTTCTCCAAATGTCTGTGTCCTCCCCAGCCAATAACCAGCTGTAAGGTTCCTAGGGCTAACCATTCCCCCTCCTGCCCAGCAGTATGAAGTCCACATTTTCCCTTTGAGAAAAGGGTGCTGCTGGTGGTGGTGTCTCTAGGCAGGAGCTCCATGTGTGTTTCTGGTGGTGGTGGGAGGGCTGTTTGTGGAAGGGGCAGGGTTGTCAGAAGCCCTATTACCTTGAGGGAATCAACCAGGTCTTCCACCAGGAACAGGTGTCTCAGGAGCGTCACTCCAGAAACCACTTGAGTTGTGATCTGCTCGGTGTAGCGGGCTGTCTGCTCCTGGCTCAGGCTCAGATCCACATCCAGGTAAGCCCTGAATGGAGGAGTAGGTATGGGGAGGGGAAACAAGAAGTTTGGACTGGAAAAGGTTGGGGGGATGTCCTGACCCCGCAGGGCCCTCTGGTGGCCTGACGTGGAACCTGCAGGACAGGACGCTCTCAGTAGCATCCTGTGACCCACCAGGATTCCTTAGCAGTACCAGAAGATCCTGATGCCTGCGATGCTAGAAGACCAATAGTGCAGCGCCACCTCGTGGTGCTCAGCGGAACCACAGAGTAGTGTATCCAGGAGAGGTCCTAATCTGCCAAGGGGCCAACAGAGGATCCTTCCCATCCACCCTCTTCATCAAACTGAGGGAGGGAGAGGAGGAAGGCAAGGGACACATAAGATATAAGAGCTGGGTGGGACACTGTGCATTCAGAACTCTTCATTTTAGAGATGGAGAACCTCAGCATGAGAAAGGGACTTGCTCAAGGTCACACAAAGCTGTTGCTTGAAACCAGAACCCACAACCCCAGATCTGTCAGCTGTTCCCATGATATACTGATTGTTTCTCTTGCTTGGGGTTACAGCATGAGCCAGTGACAGGGCTCATGGGCAGCTTGTTGGGGAGATGGGGAGGGGGTGGAAATGAAGTAAGATGGGAAGGAACTAAGGCAAGGCTCAGATACTTTAGGGGGTCAGGGTTCAAGCACTGTCTAAGATTAGAGATCAAGGATTTCTGCTTTAAGGCTGGTTTGTGGGTAGGTAGAGGCATGGTATGGGGTCAGGAGAGAGTCAGGGTTGGGATCAGGTTCAAGGTCAAGGCTGAAGGGTATCTTACTGGAAGGGATTGGCCCCATCACCCCGGTGCACAGCCTGCAGTGCCTTGTGGTAAACCCTGAGAGAGATGGTGATTGCCAGCACGGCCAGGGCTAGGTGGGAGGCCACGGAGACAATGCTGAAGTGTAGGAGGCAGAGCAAGGAGACCATAATGCCTGTGAAGACCACACCTGACGTCCTTGTGTCCCGCCAGTACAGCAGTTCTGCCACTGTGGAGACAGGAGCGGGGGCTCAGAAAGCACCTCTCTGTCCCCAACCCCTCCCAGATGTACCAAACACAGAGACCCAATTTAGAGTGATACAGTATCAAAGCACATCGGATCTGGAAGGACTCAGATATTATCTAGCCCAATGCCCATTATTACCCACCACATGGTGGGTAAACCGAGGCCCAGAGAAGGGAATTGACCCACTTCAGGATCAGTCTTGTAACAACTGATTAGAATGACTAAAAATAACACACTTGGTGTCCTGAACAGGAGAGAAGTTATAGTAATAATAGTTAGCATTTACGTAGCATTTTAAAGTTTGGAAAATGCTTTCCGTATGTGGCTTCATTTGATCCTCATGACGACCCTGAGGGGTAGGGGCTATTATAGAGGACAGAATAACAGAGCTAAAAGGAAGCCTACATGCCATATAGTTCACTCCCAACTCTCATTTACCACTAGAGAAACTAAGGCTAAGAAGAAGGTCCCACAGGGAGCCACCTGGCTGGAATTCAGTCCTGCCAACTCCCATGCCAGGGCTCTTAACCTTCCACACATCTCCCTCCCTCTATACTATTCAATCACAAAATCAGTCCCTCAGATTTAGTGTCCAAATGAGGATCAAATTCTGACTGGAGCACCCTTTCTCTCTCTCCTATTGACTCTGCCCAAGTCACAGATAGAGTGTCCTCTAGTCCTGGCTCTACCCCCATGGCCGCTGGCAGCAGCCTGCCCCTTCCCAAGCCCCTGCCCCACCTAGGCATAAGCACACCAGTCCTTCCTCCCAGACTTAGATTATTTCCTCTCTTCCCCATTCTAGTGATGTGAAGTCCCCTTAGCCCTTCCTGAACCCCCTCCCTGAGACCCCACTTATTTCATTATGATAGGACCTCTCCCCACAATCTTGTTTCCCTTCCCAGACCCAGAACTCCCATAACAGAACCGTAGAAGAGAGAATGATAGAACCTTAGAACAGAACAGAAAGTATTGGAGCTGAAAAGGACCTTAGAACACAAGAGTTGAAAGGCAGGGTGGGGAGGAATATAGAATATCAGAACTAGGAGAAAACTTGGAACAGACCATCAGAGCCAAACGGGGTCAAAGAACACAGAATGTCAGAACTGAGAAGGACCTTCCAGACCATGCATGACCAACTTCCCAAATTTTGCAGATGAGAAAACAGATCCAGGGAAGGGAAAGTGAGCCAGGATCAGACATGGAATGTGGGGAGAGGGTGGCGAGAGTACTATCAAAGTCTGTTAAATCCCAAGGCTGGTATGAAGGCTAGGACAGTGGGGGTGGGGTGGGGAAGCAGGGGCTGCCAGAGGTGGGGACTAAGTTTAGGCTAGACTCAGGGGAGAGGTGGAGTGGAGCCGGTGTCTGATTCCCGCAGCTGTCAGGAACCAATCCTTCCTCACTCCCTCCCCCCTGAGTGACAGCTCCATCTGTCACCCTGGCAGGGAACTGTGCCTCTCTGAGAGGAGAAAAGGGGCCCAGTGACCCCCTGATCTAATGGCCCTGGTGAGGGATTTGAGAAGAGAGCCCCCTTCTTCCCATCCACTTCTTCGATAGGGGTCTCCCCCAGGGGCTTAGTGGACCCTCCCTCCACCTTATGGTCCGTTGGACGTCGGGGCTGCAAGGGACCATAGAGCCCGACCCCTCCCCTCCTTTGGAGAGGAGTGTCCCTGCGGAGAAACTGAGGCCCAAAGAGGGGCAAGGGCCCATCCAAGCTCACACAGCAGATCATGCTCCCCTCCAGACCCCCACCCATCCCCACCTTTGCTGCCTCCCATCTCGGCGGCCGGGGGTCAGGGCGGAGCGGCAGCGGTCCGCGGGGTATGGAGCTGCAAGAAACAAGGGGGGAGGGGTCGGAGTGGAAAGGGAGGGAGCGAGGGAGGAGGCAAGGCTGGGGGCGGGTCGCTCTGAAATCGACCAATAGCTGCGCCCGGGGGCCCCCTAGCGGAGACGAGGAAAAGGCTCACGGTGAGACAGCCGGAGGGGCAGGGTCATAGGTGGGAGGAGAGAGGCAAGAGCAGCCCATAGAAGGTAAGGGGGAGAAGCTACACAAGGGGGCGAGATCTTCTTTAAATTATCCAATGGTGACCGTGCAAGTTCTCGGAGCGAGCCAATGAAACGCGAAGGAGGACGAAAACTTGGAAGGCGGGACTATTTAGGAAATAAAAAGAGACCTGCCAGGGGTAGGGGCAGAGTGGGGCCCTGCGGAGGCGGAGAAAGGTGCAGAGGGAGCGTGGTTTAGCAACCAGCGAAGCTGGGCGGGGGAAGGGCTGACTGACTGAAAGAGGAAAGTTTCTAGGGGAGAAGACTGAAGCAGCGCCTCAAGATGAGGTGAGAGGGTAGGAAGTAAAAGGAACGATGCCAAAGTGAAAGGGCAGGATGGATGGATCCTAATTCTATCCAGCCAGTGCAACGAAAGAAAAGGAGTCCAATGACGGGCGAGAAGTACGGAGTGGGCGTGGTCTGTATAGAACCAGCCAATAGGGACGCTTTGCATCACCCAATCGGGGGATAAGAACAGGGGGAGGGAGGATTTGTCCTACTTAACCAATGATGCCCTGGCGCTCCCTGGCGGGGAAGGAAGGAAAGAGTAAGAGAGTTGGGGGGAAAGGGGAGAAGAGGACAAGTTCTATTTATAACTAGCTGACGGTGGTACCCTAGAAAAAGGAACAACGACAAAAGAGTGAGATGGGGGAATGTAGAGGAGGGGGCAGGCACTACCACTAACCAATGGCGACCCTGAAGGGCTACGTAATGTAATAATATAAGGTGGGATGGGGAAGAGAAGGTGCTGGATTAGAAACCATCCCATCCTTGCCCCTCTAGCGTCCCTTAAGACGGGAGGAAACTAAAGGGAAGAGGGAGGAACTTGCCAATGGACCAAAGTTATGATAGCCTCGAAGAGGATGGGAATTATTTATAATTAGCCAGGAGAGAGGTCCCTTTGGGGGAGGATAGACAAGAGGAAACAAAGGGGACCGATAGGGAAAAGAGAGAAGGAGGAACTTATAAGCAACTTCAGTGTTACCCTCGACTCCACTCTCACCCCTCCGTGTCCAATTTATTGCCACATCTTGCCATTTCTACCTTCCCAGCATCTTTCCTCTATATCACCTGGACACTCACCCATCTGCCACCCAGGTGCAGGTCCTCATCACTTTTTTTTTTTTTGGAGGGGGAAGGCAAGGCAATTGGGGTTAAGAGACTTTCCTGAGGTCACATACCTAGTTAAGTGTCAAGTCTCTGAGGCCAGATTTGAAATCAGGTCCTCCTGACTCCAGGTCTGGTGCTCTATTCCCTCATCACTTTATACCTGGACTATGGCAACAGCCTGCTGGTTGATCTCCCTTCCACAAGTCTCTCCCCACTCCAGTCCACCATCCTCCATTTGGCTGTCAAAGTGATTTTTTAATGCAGAGGTCTTACCAAATTTTCCCTCTCTATTCAACCAACTCTAGTGGCTCCTTTTTGTCTTTTTGATCAAATATAAATTTCTCTGTACAGCATTTAAAACCCTTCACAACCTGCCACCCTCCCTACCTTTCCATTCTTCTCCTACCTTTTCCCCCTCCATATACCCTGGATGCTGTGACATTGACCTACTCACTCCATTTCTAGACTCCATATCTTTGCAATGGCTCCCTCTCATGCCTGAAAGGTTCTGCCCTGTGACCTTCACCTCTTCCCTGGCTTCCTTCAAGACTTATCTCAAGGGGCAACTAGGTGTCACAGTGGATAGAGCACGAGTCTTGAAGTCAGGAGGACCTGAATTCAAATTCAAACTCAGATGCTTGACCCCGAGTCAGTCGCTCTACTCCCATAACCCCCCCCCCCATAGACTCAGCTCAAATCCCACTTCTTTTTTTTTGGAGGGGGGAGGACAGGGCATTTGGGGTTAAGTGACTTGCCCAAGGTCACATGGCTAGTAAATGTTACCTGTCTGAGGTGGATTTGAACTCAGGTACTCCTGATTCCAGGGCTGGTGCTCTATTCACTGCACCACCTAGCCACTCCTCAAATCCCACTTTCTACAGGAGTCCTTTCCTGATCTCTCCCCATCCTCTGAGATTATTTCCACCTACTCTGTATGTATCTTGACTATAGATGGTTATAAAATGTTTTCTCTCTCAGTAGAATGTGAGTTCTTTGAGGTCACATTTTCTTTTTTTGCTTTCCTATGTATCCCAGCTCTTAGCCTAGTACCTGTGACATAGTAAAGGCTGAATTAATGCTGTTGACTGACTCACTGAATGGGAAGTGGGGGAATGAGAGGAGGAGGGCACAAGGAAGGGAGAGGGAAAGGACTGAGAAAGATAGAAGATGGTAGGAGGAGTGGAAAAGGGGGAAAGAGAAGGGAAATGGAGTAGAAGTTGAGGCCCTTGGGTACAGCATGGAGAGGGCTGATGATCTACGGATAGGCCAATGAAAGCACATCCCTAGTATTTTTTCCACCCTTCTATCCTTAACCAAGATTGGATTTCTCCTCCCATATACTGGCTCTTCAGCCTCCTGATTGTCTTCAGTGTTCCCTGGCTAATGCACGCTTATCATGTCCACACTATTCCCTGCCTCCCTAAATAAATACTGATGTTTATAGCACCCATCTAGCCTGGTCTAGGAGTATCTCAGATACTATGCCCTGTCAATCTTCGCACTTAGGTTTCTTCCAGGAAGACGAGGTCTCTAAATCCCGCCTCGCCAAGACAGCTCAGGTCGCAAAAGCAAATACTTACCTAGGACACGAATTTGTAGAGTGATCCCTGATTGGTCCGAGCTGTCCAAGAGCTGCCGGGTGATTGGCTCCATCTCAACTGCTTCCCACACCTCCCCCTCCTCTTCCGGATCTTCCTCCTCCTGCCAAGATTTAGAGTCCCGAGACCCCAGTGAAAGAGGCGGGGAAGGGGTATGGGTCTGGAGGGCTGAAATTCCTGGACATGGGCTGAAATGTGGCCAACAGACCTCAGGCATCGAGAGGTCAGCTGGGAGGCGTGGCACTTCCAAGTCTTCCAGGCAAAAAAAGGAGGGAAATGAGGCTATGAGTTTCTTCTTAGAGAAGCACCTCCCGCCCCCACCAAGATCGCCAATGCTCAGGACCCCTCCCTAGATTCAGTCACTATCTTCTCCAAAATTCTAAGAGCTCCCATATAAGAATCTATGCTGCTGCCCCCTCTCCCCTACCTTGCCTCGAACCCACCTTCAACTAAACCTTAAACCTCCTTCTCCACCTTGCCCTTTCTGGCATACCTTCCCCAGCCAGTCTGGGCTCCGGTCCTCCCTCTTCTTCCTCGCCCTCGTCCTCCTCCTCCGAGGGGCTGCTGGTCGACTCCTCCGAGGCCTCCAGCCCCGACTCCCAGGCCAGCTGGTCCAGGCGGAGCCGCAGTTCGCCCTGAGGAGGGCCTTCCTGGGCAGCCCGTCGTCCAGGCTCCGGAGACTGGCTCAGGCTGGGGATACTCTCCAAGCTGTCTCCCAGGCCCGATGGGCCTGGTTCACGGGGCTCAGAGCGGCCCGAGGGGCGAGGCCGGCGATGGACGGAGTCCCGGCGGTTGCCCCCGGCTTCAAAGGCGATATAGGAGAAGGTCAGCTCTCGGGGTGTCCCCCAGTCCTGCGACGTCGTCTCCTCCTCCTCCTCCTCAGAGAACTCCCGAGCAGTGTGCAGCTCCCGGAAATCCGAATCGTCGTTGCCACCTGGAAGGACACTGACTTTGAATGACTGTCCCTTTAGGGCCAGTCACCCTCCATCCCTAAACTCCAGATTCCCCTCAGAAGCTCACCGGATTTTAGATAAGGAATGGAATTTACAAGTCACAAATACCACTTCTTCATTTTTACAGGTGAGGCAACTGAAGCTGTTTCCTTCCCCAAGTTCAAAACAGGTTATGACCAGAGTTAGGATTTCTTCTCAGCAGCTCCCACCCATACTAAATGGCTATGATTTTATCCGTCCCCTCTCCCAAATAGTTCCTCCTCATTTCTCCTTAGAAAATAAGAGCTTATGGTGAATCACTGACTCCTCCTCAGAGTTCCTTCCACTCCCGCCCTCATTTATCACCCCAGAAATGCCCCTGCCATAAAGGAAATGGAGGTCGACTCTACTCACCATCTGTGGAATCAGGGGTGGAGGAGGCAGTGGATGGTGCTTCTTCTAAGAAAGAAACAGAATCTTAGACACAGCCCGGAAATCTTAGACACTTAGAATCACAAAATTCGGTTTTGGAAGCCTGGAATCTTGGAAGTTTAGACTCTTAGAATTGTGGAATTATAAAAATTTAGACTTTGGGGATTTTAAACTTTGAGACCCTTAGGATCATAGCATATTAGCCTTTAAGAATCTTAGTGCCAGAAGTGAGCCTAGAAAGCAGAATATCAAAACAGCTAAAGGACGTTAAATACCGCTGATCCTCTCCAGTTTTATAGATGGGTAATGGAAACCTGCAGAAGAGGGTTTGCCCAAGGTTGCACTATAAGAAAAGACTGATCCGGGACTAGAACCCAGTTCGTGTGATGCCTCTGTACCGGCAAAGGGGGTGGGGAGTAGAGGAGTGGGAAGCATATGACACTCCCTTCTCTATACTAGAAAAATTAATTCCAAATCTATCAAGAAGGATGAGGGGTAGGGGGCGGTGTGTGTGCGTGTGTGTGCGTGTGCTGGTCTAAAGCTGGAAAGAAAGTGTGGGTGGACGAGACTGCCCCTTAGAGGCGGTGGCCCGGGATTAGTCCCAGGGAGTCCTGGGAAAGGGAGAAGGGGGAGGGATGGGGCGGGGAATGGCAGTCTTCCCCTCCCCCATTCATCTTAGGCCTTTCCCTAAGATCAGCACCACGGCTCGGGGACAGCTCCGGATCTCGCCAGTTCTCTCTTGGTCCCTTTCCGTTCTACTGTCTGTGCCTGGCTCTCGACAGCCCGCTCTGTTTAAAAGTGGAAGGCGCTTAGAGATCATCGAGTCTAATCCTTTCATTTGACAAAGAGGGGAAACTGAGGCCCACGGAGAGCTACATTAGTTGGCTCTGGAAGGGGATTCTTTCTTTGTCCTCACCCCATCAACCCCGGAAATCCCCTCCCTTCTAGAACTGGCACCCCTACCCCAGGGACTGGGGGGACTCACTGCAGTGGGCGAAGACAGGCAGCACCTGGCCCATGGCCCCGCCCGGGCCCGCTCCGGCCGCGCCGCCCAGGGCCCGGGGCCCCTCGTGCTCATCGCCCCGGCACCGCCCCAGCCGCCGCCATCCGCAGACCGTCGCCGCCTCCCTCCCTCCCTCTCCTCCGGGCCTGGGCGGGCGGGGCCCCGAGCTGGGACCGAGGGGAGTGAAGAGAAGGGGGTGGGGGGACTGCAGCACGAGCCCCGGGCCGGGGGCGGGGCTTGGGCTGGGGGGCGTGAGCAAGCGCGCCTGCGCGAACTTGGAGACGGGAGAGGGGACTGGGGAAGATAAGGAGCCTGCGCGAGTCTGGAAGGAGTGGGGGGGGGGGGGGGGTGTAGGAGACGGGGAGCGGGGCGGGCCCTGAGGAAGAGGGGGTGGAGCATGAGCCGGGGAGGGAGTGGGGCCTGAGGTTCGAACCAAGAAGACAGGGAAAAAAGAATAGGAAACCGTACTAGGGCTGGACTAGGCCTGGAGGGGAGAAGGAGAGGCCCAGGGAGGGGATTGGATCCTGGCAGAAAGGTGGAGAACAGAGAGGAGTTGTTGCCAGTTCCTAATCCTTCTGAAACTCAACATGCTGGGTGTGGGAGGGGCCCGGGGAGCTCGGGGGAGTGGCATGCAGCTGGTGAGCCTGGCAAGGCCGAATGTGGTGTAGACCGAAGGGTGACGCCGCCAGGGGGAGCTTACACACTTTCATTCATTCGCTAAACTTTTATCTAGTGCCTAATAGGATGCCAGGGGAATGCACTAGGCGCTGGCGAAAACACCAAGTTTAACTAAGATATAGGTCGCTGCCTTACTGTTTACGAGGGAGATAACTGTAATCTTCAACATTGTCTGATAAACGCAGTAGAGAAGGACAAAGTTCTGAGTGAGGTCCACCCCTCGGTCTCTGATCTTATCGTGAGGGAGTCAATACGCTACAAAGCACTGAATCTGGAGTCATACAACCCACCTTCAAATCCTGCCCTGTCACCTTGTACAAATAATTTCACCTGTTTAGGTCTCAGTTTCCTCATCTGTAAAATGAGAAATCAGACTAGACAGCCTCTGAGGTCCCCTCCACCTCTTGATCTTTGATTCAAGGAGGAAGACTGATTCTGAGCAAGGTAGAATCTTATTCAGTTAGAATAATAGACTCTTTAAGTCATAGACCCTTAGAATTTTAAGTTATTAAGTCAAAATAAAATTTTAAGCCTTTATATCCATCTGAGACTTACCATAGCTCAACTAAGGTAGTACCTCCTCCAAAAAGGCTTCACAATCCCAGCTTTCCCCAGCTAAAAGTATTCTTCGTTTCCTCAGATCATCTTCCTAGAGCACTTTGTCTTCATATTTGCATTTATCTCACAACACACCCTACCTCATGATTCTTACTTTTGTCACACATCAGAATGTAAGTAAGCTCTTTGAGGGTAGGAAGTAACTCATTTCATTTTTTAAAATCATAGTATCATAGATTTAGATCTGGAAGGAACCTTAGAAGTCATCCAGTCTAACCCATTGTCCAAATGCAGAAACTAAGGCAAAGACAGCTCAAGTAGCTCCAAAGTCACAAGGCTATTAGGCTTTGGAGGCCAGATTTATACTCCAATCTGCCTCTGATGGCCCATCATGGTATGCATGTCCCCCTGGGTTCTTGAAGGCTGTATTAATGGCAGTTGGTCTCTGGAATTCTCTACCAAGCTGGAAAGGCTGAAGAGTGAATTGGTTGTATGTAGATTATAGATTGAAGCTCTGTTGTCTGAGCCAACTAATGAAGTCTCCTTTTCCCCCTTTGTCAAGCTTAGCTCAGTTTAGAGAGCTGGTCACAAGGTGATGAGGACAACTCTAACTGAAGTTATACAGAGGGGTTTCTGAGTTGTGTGCCTAGAGCAAGGACTCATAGGGCTAAAATTACCTCCCTTGAAGTGTTTGAGCCCATGTAGTTGCTGTGACTCCCCCAGAGCTCCTTGACCTGGCACTTAGTTTTTGTTTAACTGAATCTAATCTTAGATTTTTAGGACTTTAGAATGGTAGAGTCATAAGATCTCAGAGGCATAGAATTTTAAGATAGTAGAAAGTTGACCAAGAAACTTTTACTGACCACTTCCTATGTGCAAAGCCTAAATGAGGAAGTGTTCACATTTGGACACATTAGAGGTCCCTTTAACCTCCAATCTTCCCTTTCCCACCCTCCCCCAAAGCCCCTTGGCTTGGAACAAAGTGGGCCTGGAAAGGAAGAGAAAGCCCTGAACTTCATAACCAGGGTCAGCAAGCCTGAGGCAAAATCTTGCTCAATGTTAGACTGTAAGCTCCTGGAGAAAAGTCCCTTTCTGTCTTCCTAGCACTTAGGTACTTAAATGTTTATGACTGACTGACTCCTCCCTGGGCTCCCCGACTGCAGAGGACTGGAGCAGAGGAAGAATTACTTAGCCACCCACCCTCCCCCCTACCATGAGACTGACCAGCCTTGTGGAAATAAAAATGATTAAGACTAAGGAAGGGACTTCCCCTTTTCAAGTTCCCCTGAAGTGAGAACATTTGAAAGAAGGAGAAATGTGAACCCTTTAAAAAGTACAGAACAGGGAATCCTAGGACTCAGAACTGGGTGAAGAATTTTGTTCCCTTACAGCTCAGAGAGGGGAAGGGATTTACTAAAGGTCACACAGCAAGTTAGGGTTAGAATCCTGATTTCTCTCTTTTGGAGAGGCAGCTAGATGGTACAGTAGATAGATTTGAAGTCAGGAAGACTTGAGATGAAATTTGTCTTTGGATACTAACTAGCTACATGACTCTGGGCCAGTCACTTAACCCTTAACTTCAGCTTGACTCAGTTTCCTCAGGGATAAAAAGGAGATAATAACAGCACAGGGTTGTTGTGAATCTCAAATGAGATATTTGTAAAGTACAGTGCTAGGCACTATAAATGCTTAAATCCCTTCCTACCCCACTCCCTTTCCCCTTAGAGAAAAGATAGGATTCAATATTGTCCAAACACCCACAGAATGATCTGCCAGCAGAATCTTGTGGCCCAAAGAAGACAGATCTCTGGAGTCAAGAAGCATTCATTAAGTGCCTCCTAAGGTCAGAGAATTTGCTAAATGCTGGGGTCCCAGAAGGGAAACTGGGCTCTGGACAGAGAGTTTCCCATCCTATAAAAAGTGGAAAAGGGAATAAAGAGCTACTACCTGAGGACCAGGCTGGGTCAGTTGGGAGAGAATCGTGACCACCATGGCCACAAGGTCAGGGAAGCTCTCCTAAAGTTGTTTCTGAGTTGTGTGCCTGGAGCAAGAACTCACAGGGGTGAAATCATATCCCTTGAAGTATTGAAGCATTAAAGGAGATATATATGTATATACTTAGGGCCCAATACAACATCTTGGACATAGTGGGCACTCTAAGTTCCTGGGGAGAGGGGGAGCTGGAAGAGGGCCAAGAGGTGAAGCTTTTATGGAAGAAGGGTGTGTGTTGGGGGGTGTCAGTGGCTCCATCAGTGAGGTCATTCACTGGGGACTTCCAAGCTACAAGTCCCTATTACTTTGGGGGTAGGTATCCCCTTTTTTAAACTTGTTTTTGGAGGGGGAAGGCAGAGCAATTGGAGTTAAGTGACTTTTTTTTTTTTGGAGGGGGAAGGCCCAAGGTGGCACACCTTGTAAGTGTCAAGTGTCTGAGATCAAATTTGAACTCAGGTCCTCCTGACTCCAGAGCCCATGCTCTATTCACTGGGCCACTTAGCAGCCCCAGGTATACTCCATTCCATACTCAATTTCCTTCCTTGAGGTCTGAGGGTGCTTCTCACTCTTCTGACTTCCTCGCTCAGAACTCAGAACAGAGCTGGAAAAGCCCTTAAAACACGGACTAGGTCACCAGTTTAAGTGGCAGGCTCAGTGCCTGGCACCCAGTAAAGGGTTAAATAAATGTCTGTGGCCTGACTGATTTTATACATGAAGAGGGGATACTAAGACCCAGAGAAGAGCAGGGAATGGCTTGGTCATCTAGGGCATAGGCAGTAGAACCCGAGCCTCCTGCCGCCCAATCCGAGGCTTTTCTCCCAGAGTCCTCTGCACTCAGCCTTTATGAAGATGGGGAACTCCGAACCCCCAGGGAACTCCTAGCAGGCCAGGGCAGGAGGAAATGAAGGCAAACTCGCTACTTCTCTTCCCTTTTCAAATTAGCAGTCTGTGCGTTTAGCAGGAGTAGAGGGGGAAACCGAGGCACACTGGATGGGGGGAAGGGGGCTGAGGATGGAACCCAGGCGACCCGCCCTTCCCCGCCCTCGCTAGTCTCTTAGTCATCCCGGTCCACACCTACTTCCTCCTCCTCACCTTCCCCAAAGGACTGGGGGCGGGGCTGGCTCAGGTTAGGTGAAGGGAGGGGGATGGGGGAGTGGATCTGTCTACGCTAGATTGGTCCCTGGAGCCCCCTGGGGACCCTTACCCACGAAAAAGTGTGCGGAAGGGACAATAACCAGTGTGGAGGGGGGGGCCACCAAGAAGAAGGGGAAGGGGCAGCCGGCCGGGCTACCGGACGCCCGGAACCTTTAAGGCGCGAGGCATTGTGGGCACCCCGAGTGTGCGGAGCGGGGCGGGGAGGGGGAGAAAGAGGGGGGTGCTTAGGAAAGCAGGTTGGAATCTTGGAACGAAATGTAACCACAGGAGGAAAAGCGTAACGTTCTAGCAACTGGGAGCTACAGTGGCGGCTGCGCGGGCCCGCAGGCGAATCTGACCGGGAGGGGGAGCCCAAGGCGGGGGGCGGGGGCAGGGGGAGGGCCCGAGCAACCCCAACTAAGAAGGGGGCGGGACCCAGGCCGAGTCCACGCCCCCTCCTATGCCCCCTCCTCCTCCCCCTAGAGGAGGAAGCTGCAGCCCTCTACGGGGCGGGTCCGGCCCCAGATTTGACCAGAGCTCCGGGCCCCCTCCCCTGCCCCTTCCCCGGAGCCTCCGGGTGTACCCCGGAGCCCGGGAGCCCAGTGCGGCCCAGCCCGCCCCTCGAGAGCCCCGCCATGAGGTGAGAGACACTAGGGCGGGGTCTGGAAGCCGGGAGACTTTGGTGGGGAGGGTGCCTTGGGCCTGGGGACCCAGCCGGGATCCAGCGAGGCCGCCTCCTCAGCCCTGTGGCGGGTTACGGGGAGGGAGAAAGAGGGTTGTGGGAACCCAGGTCTCTGGGAAAGGAAAGGAAGGGGAGGCGAGGGGCGGACCCCCTTTCCCCTTCATTACGGGAAGTATTTTTTGGGATCTCCCCCTTAGTCAACCCTTCTCAACTTTTGAAAGGACTCCCCCCTGAACCCTTTAGTTCTCGAAACTGGGCGGGGGAGGGGAGAGGGGTGTGGTGTCCAGGGACTCCTTGTGAAAAGGAAGGATGATGACCAGACCGTTGCCTCTTCCCGTTCCTGGAGTCTTTCCCCTGTGAGGTTCTGATTGTTTCTTCCACTGTCCTGTTTCCCGGAGTTCCGAGATCCGTTAAGCACACAGTGGTTTTTGGTTTGGTTTGGTTTTTTGAGGGGCAACAAGTTTTGTCTTGCGACCCTTCAAAAGGAAGTTGACACCTTGCGCCGCCCCCCCCAACTTAGGCGGTGAATGATGCTCTCTTTTGCCTCCCCCTCTAATTCTAGAGGCCAGCTGGGTCAGTTTGTAACCACTCCCCCCCCCCCATGGGAATTCCAAACCTCACCTTTGCTTATAAGCCTGTGAGGAGAGTGAGATGCCCTAGGGGAAGGGAAGGATGAGAGGTCCAATCACCCCTTTGGCCTTTAGAAACCAAACTCCACCACGCTTTAATATCCTTCTCAGTTTTGCGGTCGAGTCCCTGTTTGTGCACTGGAAAGTCTCTGCCCTGCCCCCAGGGACTCTGAGCCCCAACTTTTCTGAGGCGAGATCCTTGAGTCTTGATTTCAGGATTGTTGAAGATTTTAATTGTCAGCTGTCCCTACTGTTTAGTGAAGGCTTAGATTCACCGTTAGAGCTGGGGTGAGGGTTATCTGTCTCCACCCCAGTCTCCCCCCAACCCAGCCACCCACCCAACATACCTGAGTTTCCCGGAGGGAGGAGGTCTCTTCTTTACCTTCCCTTTCCGCTATATCTTGAGGGGAGGGGGCGTTAGGGAGGTTATCCAGAGGGGTAGCCAGCCTTTTCTCAAAGTCCCCACCCCTGACCCCTCCCCCTGTTCCCCCTGGGAAGGAAACCTACAGCTGGAGAGATGGAGGAGGGGCAGGGGCGGCTTTTGTCTCCTGAGACTCACCTGTCCAAGAGGGAGGGATTCTTAACCCATGTTCCTTGTTGGGGGTGGGGTGAAGGGGTAAGGGAGAGGGCACCTGGTGGAGAGGGAGGGGAGCTGCATACTCGCCCGGGATCTAGATACTAGGGGGTATTATAGGTGTATTATGTGTGAGAGGGAAAATAAAGTGACAGGCCCCTTGAAAAAGAGACTTCTCGACTTTTAACTCTTGCTTATGAGAGGACCACCCTCCTGGAGTCCAGAGAAGACAGATACCTGAGCTGGGGAGAGATGTCCTTTTCCAATCCCCTGGGGGCCGCTGCTACCATGTTATCTCTTTTCCTCCCATCCCAGGGATTTCCGGACATCCCCCCATCCCCACCCCTCTCCGCCGGCACTGGGGTTCAAACCCTAGAACTTAGCTCCGAGTGGCTTTAACCCCTGCCAGGCCACAGTTGTGCACCAGCTCTGCTGCAATTTAATTCATTAACCCACTGTTAATTTCCTGAGGCTGTGGGGTTAATCTGGAGACAGGAGAGGGATGGAAGGGAAGGGAATTTCCTCCCTCCCATTCCCCCCGCCCCAGCTGTGGCCGGAAGTATGTGTGGGGTAGTGGGACAGTTTGACTATGATACCAATTTCCTTCAGTTTCACCACTTTCCGGGGTAAAGGGGTTGAAAGGGGGGGGTCAGCTGAGGCCTGGGGAAATGGGGGGATTGGCGGCAGGAAAGGCTTGGTTAAGCGTTCCAGCAGTCAAGTTCTATTAACTCGATTTCCCGTTTGTTCTAATTGTTTTATGTTCTATGGTTCACAGCCTCCAATTTGAATCATTCTAAAGGTCTAATCACTTTCCATCCCTTGCCTCAACTTCCAGATCCCAGGGGGAGGGGGAGGAGGAAGAAGAGATACCCAGGCAAAGTTGGTGGTTAAGACCCTGGGGGCAACGATATGTAAGGGGATTCAGAATGCCCCCCAGGAGGCTATGGGCGAGAAACTGGCCAGGATCCAGGAGAACTCGGCTGGGCAGCTCCCCCTCCCTGCACCAGTAAGATAGAAACATTTCCCCTTCCCCCCTCCCCCTTTTAGAGTTCGGTCCTGGCTCCTTATAAGTCTCCATTCAGCCTTACTTCCTTCATTGGAGTCAGGGGAGGAGCTTGGGATCCCTCCCCTTTCCATTCCCCGCCCTACCTTCTGCCCCAGGTCCCTCTTCCTCCCCCCTTTTCCGGTCCCCCGTACGAGGGAGGTGGAGAGGGTTGGGGAGAAGGCGGATGTCCGAGTCCCCGCCTCCCCGGTCCCCCCCCCCCAACTCCTGGAGACCGTAAAAGGCTAGGGCTGAGGCTGCCCTACCCCTTCCACCCTGCTTCCCTCTCCCCTCAATCCGTGGCCTGAAAATTAAGGTATTGCCCAGCAGCCTTAGAGAGCAACAGAATGTCTACCTGTTCCCAACACCATTTTGCAGATGTGCCAACTGAGGCCCAGAGAGTGTAAGGAGCTTGGCCAAAGCCACTTAGGGAGCCAGAAGCAGAGATGAAACTTGAATCCAAGCTAATAATGATTAAGGAGAGGCCACTTGGTGTCAAGCAGCCCAGGACACAAAACAGCCTACAACATCTGCCACTTAAGCAAATCGCTGTTTCTTGGTTCCTCTGTAAAGAGGGGGTCTGCTCAAATGACCTGTAAAGTTCCTTACAGCTGTGAAGGCTGTGATGCTGTGATGCACAGAGATACATCTTATCCATATTCTCCCTTCGGCCCTACCTGGGATCTTCTGTAGGTCCCAGGCTCCTTCTAACCCCAGTGGGAGGGGACAGAGAAGTGGGAAGAACACCTTGGAACGTGCTCTTGATAGACCTGGGTTGGAATCCCAGCTACAGTAGCTGGGATTCTAACCTCTGTGGGTCTCACCTGTAAAACAAGGGTAATCAGTCCTCAGACCACCAGACTTACTGGGGTACTGGTGAGGAAAGCACCCAGTAAAACAGAGCCCTGGGGAAATGGTAACTGCTGTTACCTCAAGAAACTGGGTGGGGCCTCCAACTTCCTGGGGGATATTTGAGGGGGAGGGTAACAGGATGGAAAATCACAAGGTTTGTTTCTCAGTCCAGTCTGAGTGCCTACTGGCTGGCTTCCTCCAGGTCCCAGAGACTAGGGTTTACAGGGCAGTTACATGGGAGACGGGCTTTCAAGCACTGGGGAATTTCCTCTTCTTCTGAGCTTCCCCAGGCACTGAATGTTGGAGCTGGACAGGATGTGAGGCCCATCTAGTTCAAACTTGTTCTTCATTCAGGAATTCCATCTCCAATCTGTCCAGGCGCTCAGCTACCTTCTGCTGGGACACTGCCACCTCCCAATGGGAAGGACTTTAGAATGGGAAGACAAAGCATTAGAAGATGCATTGCACACCTGGAGCAGGAAGGAATCTCAGAGGCCAGCTAGTCTAAACCCTTAGTTTTTACTGACACCCAGAGGAGTTCAGTGACCTTACCCTAGGGTCACAATGTAGTTATCAGAACCTAGCCTGGTCTTCTGACTCCAAAGCCAGTAATTGGGCTACTGGGGTCGGGGTGGGAGGAGAGGGAGAGGGAAGGAGGAGAAGAAAGAGAGACAGAGAGGGAGAGGGAGGGAGGAAAGAAAAAGGGAGAGGGGAAGAGAGAAGGAGAGGAGAGAGAAGAAGGGAGAAGAGAGAAGAGAGAGGAGAAGAAAAAGGGAGAGGGGGAGAGTGAAAGGAGGAGAAAAACAGAAGAAAGGGGAGGGAGAGAGAGGAAGGGAGAAGAAAGAGAGAGGAGAAAAAAGAGCGGGGAGAGAAAAAGGGAAGGAGAAAAAAGGGGGAGGGGCAGAGAGAAGGAGAGGGAGGGAGGACAAGAAAGAGAGAGACAGAGGAAGGGATGAAGAGAGAAGAAGAGGGGGAGAAGATCTGGATTTGAGAGCCAGAACCACTGTGTTCATCTGGTGCAACTCTGTCATTTTACAGGTAAAAAATTGATGACTGAGGTTGTCTAGTTATCTTCAAATCGTAGGCTCTTTAAAGACCAGTGAGTCTCAGGGAGATAGTGTTGTACAGAGGTGTCAAAGGACTTGGGTTCAGATGTGCCACTTATCACGTGTGTGACCCTGGGCCAGTCATCTCATCTCTTTGGGTCTTGGTATTATCTGCAAAATGAAGGAGATGGAGTCTTCTAAATTGGATTTTAAACCTAGCTCCCTTGTACAGATGGAGAAACCGAGGTCTAGAGAAACTCAGTGAGGCCTGGAAATGTAGGGTTGGAGCCCAGGTCTCTTAACACCCAGCTTTTTCATTCCACAAACATTTATGAAATATCCCACATGTGTAACACCCCAGTACCTGGCTGTAGAAGGCACACAAAATTTAGATAATCCCCACCCCTTCCTGCCCTGGTGGAGCTTATAGTCTATCGGGGTAATAGATAACTACACCAGACAATATTACATGGTAAACATTAGAAAGGAAGAGGACAGACAGACAGACAGAGAGGAGAAAGAGAAACGAAGAGAAGAGGAGAGGGGGGGCTATGTGAGGTTTGAAGGGGAAGATCATCACCAACCATGGGGATGAGGAAAACTGGAGGAAATGCCATCAGAGGTGGGACTGAAAGGTTGAGGGAAGGCATTGCTGGCACGGAGAACAGCCTGAGCAGGCAGCTGCAGGAGGGCACAGGGTGTGTTCCTGAGACAGGGTAGAATCAATATGGCGTTCTAGGGAGGGCATGGAGGGAAGTAATCTGAGCTGGACCTGGGAGCACAGGGGAGTACCAGAGGGTGGAGAGCTTCCAATGCCAGTCACTGGAGATTGGACTTGATTCCACAGAGCAAAGATTTTAAGGCACAGGAATAACAAGACCTGATTGATGCTTGAGAAGACTGTGTTCTGAGGAGGGATTCCAGGGGAGGGAGGGGAAGCAAGGAGATGGAGCAGGACCCTCTTACATTAGTTTGGGGGGTTTGGGGGACAAGGGGACTAGCAGAGGCAAGAAAGGGAGGGTTGGATCAGAGGGATTGCTTGAGGTACTGGAGCCGATGGAAAGAGAATGATCTTGGAGTCTGCCCCTGACTGTATAGTATGACTTTGGCCAAGTCTCTTTGCTCTGGGCCTCAGCGCCCTCTCCTAAAGGAAGGGGCTGGACTGGATCCTTGGGGTACCGCCCGCTGTGAAGATCTGATCCACCACCATGGCTGCTTTGAGAGATGTTACAGCTCTAGGGATCTGTTTCCTCCCCTGTTAAATGGGGCTAAGGAGACAGATGCTACCTGTCTGACCTGGGATATTGTGAAGCAAGTGCTTTGTAAACCTTAGAATGCTCAAGAGATGTACACTGTCATTAGTATTCAGTGTCAGAGCTGGGGGACACCTTAGCATGGAGAATGTCAGGGTTAGGAGGGACCTTAGAACATGGAATGTCAAGATTGAGAGGAACTTTAGAACACATAATGTCAAGATTGAAAGGGAGCTTAGAACACAGTGTCAGAGATGGGAGAGATGGCAGAACATGGAATGTCAGGATTAGAAGGGACTTTAGAACGCATGTTAGGATTGAAAGGGAATTTAGAACACAATGTCAGAGATGAGAGATGGCAGAACATGGAATGGGAGGGAGCTCAGAACTGAGCATGTCAGCTGGGAAGGAACTTAAAAGCACCAGGAGTCCTGAGGCTGACATTGGAACAGGGTGGGACTCCATTGTGTGTACCCCTCCTCCCATTGAGGAAAAAGGAGCGAAGGGCAGAGAGCAGGGTGGTGCCTGTGTTGTGCTAGAACCTGCCTTTACCCCAGCAGGCAGTGGGCGTGGGCTCCAGGTGTGGGCAGCCAGCCAGACCCTACCCTCAGCTCAGCCCTCTCTGAGCTGGCACTCACTGACAGTGGGGGTGGGGGCAAACCCCTGGGCCACACCAAGGCTCCTGACTGGAAGCAGCAGGGCTTTCTAGTGGGGTGGATCTTCCCCTCAGGCCTCACCTAGCATTCAAGTACAGATCTGAGGCCCTGGGGCCCTACTCCTTCTGACATGTCTTTGCAGCCTCTGGGCGCCCTCTGTGACCCAGGGACTCTGGGTGGGCTCAATTCCTTTTGTAGAACTAAAGAGGGGGCTGAAGCAGCCTCATGTGAGCACAGAGAGGGAACACAGTCTCTAGCTGTATGCATAGTGGAAAGAGTAAACGTCTGGGGAAGGGGCTGACCCTAATATTTCATTTATTAACTAGTTCATTTCCCTGGGGCTCCCTTTCTCTCCCTGAGGTTCCTTATGACTCTAAATACTATTCCAGCTTCTGCCCCCTGCTGATTTCCCCTTCTGTCCCACACAAAAAGGTGAGTGTCAGAGTTCTCCCCCACCCCAGATCGGTATCACTCTCTCTCCGGAACTCCTCTTGCCTCCCTATTTCCCCATATCATGGGGGATGGGGCAGATAGTAGGGTTCTATCAGACACATCAGTCCCTTTAAGGCTAGAGAAGATATCTCCCATGATACCCTCTGGGAAAGGAGGGTTCCTTAGAATTCTGGGAATGGTAGTTTCTTTTGGTAACATGTAAGCTTGAGGGAGGGTCCTTTGCCACAATGGCTTTGGGGCTGGGAACAAAGTCCTCCCTTTACTCCATGTGCCTGAGTTTCCTCCTTTGGGGTCTCTTTGGAGCACAGGGTAGAGGATGTCTTCCAAATCATAGAAGGTCCGGATTAGAAGGGACCTCAGTGACTGTCCCATCCAACCCTCCATGTTGTACAATATGGTGAAAATGAGGCCCACTCCAGTGTCTCTGCCAATATAACCCCAAACGGGGTAAGGGAGAGTCAGCATGACTCTATGACAAGGAGGCAGACCCAAAGAAATGAAATGATTACTCAAGGCTGCCCAGCCCACAGGGACCAGCCCCCTGGGTGACCGAGGCATTTCAGGAGTGCTTAGAGATCTCTAGACAATGTCCTGTTTCCTGAGGAATTGGCTCGAGCGGGCTCCCTGGCTCTCTCCTCCCAGGTCTGGTTCCTAGCCCAGGATTCCTGTGTGGGCATCGGTTTGGAGAGGGTACTGGGATTGCTGTGAAGTGATTCACCCTCGCAAGCCACTGAGTCTCCTCCTCTTCCCTTCAGTGAGAACGTGCTCTGCTCCAGCAGGGCCACAGTGATGGTTTACGATGACAACAACAAAAAGTGGCTACCGGCTGGGACGGGGCCCCAGGCCTTGAGCAGAGTCCAAATCTACCACAATCCTAGCACCAATGCCTTCCGAGTCGTGGGCCGAAAGATGCAACCGGATCAACAGGTGACTTCCTTGGGCCCCGGCCTTCCCATGCCCTGACTTGCACTGGGGAGCTGGGCTTGGGGAAGAATCTGGGCTCCCCTTGGGGAGCAGCCAGTTAGCAGGGAACCTACTTGGGCCCTGACTTCCACTGGGGAGCTGGGCCTTGGGGAAGAATCTGGGCTCCCCTCAGGGAGCAGCCTGGTCTCCCCTTAACTGAGTCCCTCTCTTACCAGGTTGTTATTAACTGTGCCATTGTCCGGGGTGTCAAGTACAACCGGGCCACGCCCAATTTCCACCAGTGGCGGGATGCCCGCCAGGTCTGGGGCCTCAACTTTGGCAGCAAAGAAGATGCTGCACAGTTTGCGGCAGGAATGGCTGATGCCCTGGAGGCCTTAGAAGGAGGTAAGAGGAGGGCTTTGGAATTCTGCAGCTGTACCATTCTAGAATGTTAATGACAAGTCTGGAAGTTTGCTATGGCCCTGCAAGGTCTGCCAGCCATTAGATGGGCCTGGGGATGGAGGATGGGTGGCCTGTGGTCCAGGGGGATCCTTCTGGAAGTGGGCCCTTAGAGAGGCTCAATGCACAGGAGTCCATGCAAGGTTTCAGAGGCAGGATAAGAACAATGGTCTCCTTGACCACACATAGCACCATGTTGTCTCCTCTGGACCTTGCCGCTCTCTGTGGCGGGCTCCCCAATCTGCACCTGTCTTATTCTCTGATCTTTCCCTGCCAGGCATAGGGTGGCTTTGGATCTATGCTCAAAGGATTTAGAGTTATTAGGTTAGGTCTGGTGTTGGGAGATGGAAGGATGGGGAGCCTTGAAAGGCTTGGAAGACAGGTAGGCTTAGGGCCCAGAAGGAGGTCTTGGGGTTGCGGAGGGAGACCTGGTTGGACAAGTTCTCACAGAAGCAAAGGGCCAGGAGTCTGGAGTCCACATGGCTGGGGGTGGGGCCACTTGTGGAGATGATCTAAAGACTTAGGTTGATGCCCCCTCCCCTAGGTGGGCCACCACCCCCTCCCCCTGCATCCTGGTCTGTCCAGAATGGCCCGTCACCAGAAGAGGTGGAGCAGCAGAGGAGGTAAATGTGCCCCCACCCCATATTTTCCTTCTCCTTTCCTCCAACCTCATCCCTGTAGCCTTTGTCCTTCCCCCTCCCTCTAAGCCTTCTAGGCCCTGGTTGGGGGGAATGGAATCAGGATCCACAGGGCCCCCTCCAATTTAATCTCCCTCATTTAACTGGAGGAATTAATTGGCTTCAGGACTGGGGAATAAGGCTCTCAGTGGGTCTTCCTGTCGTCCCACACCCTTCCTTTGACCTTGAAGAGGCCATGATGGAATTCAGGGGCACAGGGAGGAGGTGGAGCCCCCCCCACTCCCTCTCCCCTAATGCTCTCCCTGCTTTCCTGCAGGCAACAGCTAGAACACCTGGAGCAGGTGGAAAGAGAGCGCCGAGTGTCCAGTGCAGGTGAGGGCCCCCTGGGGAGGGACACTAAGGGACCCCCGCTCAGACTGCCTGCCCTCCACCGATGTGTTCACCCACTGAACCCCCACCGGGTTGTCTCCCATAGATGACCAGGTCTCCTTCAAGCTCTGCTTTTTTCTCACTGGCTCCCCATTTCTGCCCCTTACTCTGCCTTGGCCTCAACTTCCCCTTCTGTGAAATGAGGTTGAACTCTGATATCCTAGGTTCCATGTTCTCAGTTTTAGAGGTTCCCCTTCTGAGTCTTTGCTCCCTCCCTCAAACCCCAAATATCCTTTTGTTTCTGTGTTTCAGGAGCCCCAGCTGCTGCCCCAGCTGGGGGGCCCCCACCCCCTCCAGGGCCCCCTCCTCCCCCTGGCCCACCTCCACCCCCTGGGCTGCCCCCCTCAGGAGCAGGGCCTCCGGCCTTAGGTGGGGGGGGAGGCCCACCCCCAGCACCCCCACTGCCATCTGCCCAAGGCCCCAGTGGGGGAGGTGGGGGTGCCACAGGCCTGGCTGCAGCCCTCGCGGGAGCCAAACTCAGGAAAGTCGGCAAGGTGAGATTGTGTGGGTGCCTCTGGGGTAGCTGGCACCACTTCCCTATGAGACCTGAGCTATGACACAATGAGAATCCCTGTCCCACAACCCTGGTCCCAATTGCCCTTCACTGCACATAGTCTGGGGGGAGTGGGGGGAGCGTGAGGAGCAAAGAGAAGCTGGGTTCACTCCCAATGAGTCCTCTGACCTTTCCCCTTGCAGGATGAGTCCTCTGGGCCCCCTCCTGCCCCAAAGGCTGAGAGCACTCGAAGCACAGGGGGAGGGCTGATGGAAGAAATGAGCGCAATGCTGGCCCGGAGGTGAGCCTTAGTGAGGCACCCCCCTCACCCACCCAGAGCCCCAAGTGCTGGGAGAGCTTGAGGCCACTGCTGCTGTCTAATATTTCTGGAGTACCTACAACGTGCTGGAGTATTGTGGGTGGGTGGGTAAATGTGGGCTCTGGCTCCTAGCTCCGCATTTAACCAAACCTCAGTCCCCAGAACAGAAAGCTGAAAGGGGCCTTAAACCAGAAGAAATAAACCCTTCCAAGGAACCACAAAGCCCACTGGTTCCAGTCCCTTTTTTGTCTGGGGGTGGGGGGACTGAGACTCAGAAAAGGGAAGAGACTTACTTACTCAGGACCACACAGTGAGTTAGGGACGGATCAGGGGCCAGAAGTGAAGTGGACAAAAGTGGAAGGAGAGAAGGCTGGAAGGGGAAGGTGCCTGGGAATCATGCCTGCATGCAGGTGGGGGGGGGGGTGCTAGGCCTCCTAAGGAATGGGGCCCTCCACTCACCCCCCATAATCTACTTCTGGCCACAGGAGGAAAGCAACGTTGATTGGGGAGAAGTCCCCGGCCAAGGATGAAGCTACCAACGTGAGTGGAGCAGGGGGTTCCCTCTTCCCTGTCCCCCAGGGTCTTCCTGACTCTCTACTTCCAGCTGTCCCCGGTGGCACCCTTCTCCCCTGCCCAGCCCTGATTCTTTGAGAGGTAGGGAGCCTTGGGATCAGTGAATAGGGCCTGAGCCCCCTGTCTGCCTTCCCCAGCAGGAAGAAGCTGAAACCAGAGTTCCCACGCAGAATGGTGAGTTCAGCTGGGGGGAGGAATTCTCAGGCTGCTGTGAGCTGGCTGCCTCTGGGGCAGGGGGGAAGGCCCTTCCTTCTAAGGCCCCTCCCAGCCCCCAACCTTCGTGTCCCCCTTCTTTGCCCTCACCCTCCAGAGCCTGTTCGGAGACCATGGGAGAAGAACAGCACAACCCTACCTAGGTGAGTACAAACTGCCTGGGGGGCAGGGGAGATGGGAAGGAGGGGCCCTGGACTGGCCTCACTTTGAAGCCTGCCTGGGCAGCTGGATGACCTTAGAACAGTCCTTGCCCCACTCAGGTTTCAGTGACAGCAGGGAGTGGGATATGTTCCTCTCTAAGGTTCTGCCCATCTCCCTTTTAGGGTTCCTCCTGGAAGTTGTAACTTAATCCCTGGTCCTTTCTGGGTCTCAGTCTTCTTAGCTGTAAAATGGAGGCATGGCGTAGAGCCTTCCCAAGTCCATCATGACTTTCACCCTAGCTTCACACCAGAGAAGTGGGGCATGACCTAGCACTAGGGGGTCCCATGGTGGGAGATGGGCAGCATGGGAGGGCCAGGACACCAGATCCTGACCAGCTCACTGTCAGATACCACGTATGGGTGCCTGTCACTCTGGCCTTGGTTCACCATGTGGTACAAGGAAGGGGGGATGGGTTTCTCTAGTTTCTATAAGGCTCAGTGAGGCAGCCTCCATGTCAGGAGAGATCTGGGTTCAAATCCTGCCTCTCATCTTGCCCAGGAAGTCCAGTCCCTTTATTTTACAGGTGAGGACACTGAGTCCAAGGGAAGTTAAGTGACCTGCTCTAGGGGATACAGATGGGGCAGAACCACAGTGGAACTCCATCCAAGGATCTAGCGGTCTTCCCACTGGGCTTGCCTCTTGGTTTACCCATCTGCAAACATTGCCTGCAGATACCCTGGGGTCTAAAAATACCCTTTATAGAAACAGCAGCTGGATTCCCAGGCCCCTTCCTGCTCTGACCTATGAACTCTACTTCTATAAACAATACTTCCATCCCTACCACAAAATGGTTTAAAGGGATCCTGCTAATCTGGGAGAAGTAATGGTCTTTGGGAGGGGGGATAATGTGGGTCATCCCATCCTCCCAAACCCTCTTTCTGTTTCTGTACCTATCCCTCAAACCCTTCCAGGATGAAGTCTTCCACATCAGCACCGAGCTGCGAGACCCCTACCTCAACTCCCAGCACCCACGAGGAGTCTGACTTAGACAGAATCAAACAGGTAGGGAGAAGGGGCTCAGCAGAGAGTGAGCCAGGACCCCAGTGGCTGACCATCTCTGCTGACTGTATAGGAGTGAATGAACGAATGAATGGATGAATGGATGAATGAGGGAGCCTCCCTAACTTCTGTTGCCAAGTGCCTACTCCAACTCTGCCACTGTCTTGGGGAGAGCCCCAAGGGTAGGGATTTTGGAGGGTGTGGCAAATTCCTCCCCCAGGCCAAAGGCCAGTCCATGAGGGTTGGGGCCCATGGTTGGGGAGCCTTCTGATGCCCCCTTTTCCTGCTCCACAGGAACTGCTGGAGGAGGTGCGGAAGGAGCTCCAGAAAGTGAAAGAAGAGATAATAGAAGGTAAGTGGGGGTGCAGAGGAAAAGGCTGGGGTCCCAAGGGCCAGGGTCAGAGGTCATAAGGAGGTCCAGCCCCTTGCTGCATTGTCACCTTCCCAGAAAAGCCAGCTCTGTGCGGTCAAGCCACCCTTCCCCAGCTGAAGGTGTCATCCATTGAGGCAGCCTCTGGCTTTCACTGTCATAAATACCTTTCTCTGTTCTCTTCTCCAGCTTTTGTCCAGGAGCTCCGGAAGCGGGGCTCTCCATGACCAGAAGGACTTGGGAACCGAGCCCTCCCCCAATTCCTCCTGCCTCAAGCTTTGGGATGAGCTGGAGAAGCCTCCTCCACAGCATGGCCTTCAGCCCCCTTGGAAGATCCCAAGGAGGTGGTGGCCCAGCCCTGCCCCTCCCTGGCATGCCAATTTGAGGCAGGGGGCTCCACCTCCCCCTTCTGTCCTTGGTCCATTCCTCCTTTCATCCCCTTGGGGCTCCTTCCTCTGCTTGGGACATATCGATCAGCTCCAAGAAGGAAAGAAGAAAGGGGAGATCATGTCTCCCCTTCCTGGAGCCCCTCTGAGGGCCCAATGTTCACTTTAATCCTTAGAAGCCTTCAATTTTTTTAAGAAAAAAAAATATATATATTTGTTTGGGAGGGAAAGGGGGGGATTTTATTTGTTTTGACAAGGGTGGGGTCTTGGCAGTCTTAAATGCTGTAATTCTAGCTGTGCCCCTCTGGGGGTATGGTTCTTCCAGGGGGTATAGGGAACCAGGACCTCTCCCCACTGCAGGGAACTCCCTTTTCCCCTTTTCCTCAAAATATTCCCTTTACCCCTTTTCTATAAGGAATTAAGATTCTATGATTCTATAAAATACTGTAACTTTTTTTGGACATTTTTTTTAATTTGGGGTAGGCCTGGGTTTTGGCGCCATTCTCCTGGGTGGGAGAGTGAAAGAAAATGGAAAGCCCTCCTGGGGGGCAGGGGGAATGTTTTCATCCCCTTCCCTATGTTGAAATGGACTCAGTTGGAATAAGTCTACCCATTTTTTTCTACCACACAAAACACTCTTTTGGCCATCTGCTATTTAGCAAGCTCTTGGTCTTATGGCAAATGTGCTGCCTGGGCCCTCACCTGCTTCCCCAGCCCTGCTCTAGGATGGTGGCCTAGTCTAGGCCCTTCCTCTCCACCCCTCACCTCCCACAGACTGTGGGCTCCCCTAGGTCTAGACCATGTCTCCTGCCACTGGTGGGGTAGGGAGTGGCGAGAGTGGTCACCTCTCTCAGACCTGGCCCAGCTTCCCTAGTCAAGTATGTATTCCCTCCCACATCCAAGTCTTAGCCCCCTTCTTCTCCAGTCTCTGAGATCATGGTTAAGTCCCTCCCCTGCTCAGGGCCTAAATTTACCACTCTGGCTGAAGGACGGGTCTTGCATTGCATCAATCACCTGAAAGGTCCCATTCAGTATGAATAATGGTAAACATTCAAACCTCAAACCTCAGGAGAGAGGCCACACCCACCTTTCCCCAAACCAAACAGACCACACATGTATTGAGTGATTTTTGAGGCCAAGGACCTCCCTTCCTTTAATTGTTAAGTATATACTATCATAAAAAATAGAATCAGCCCTGGGACCCCTGCCCTCCATCTCTCTTCCTCTAACGGGGAAAGGTGGGAGCAGCCACCAGTCAGGAGATCTCTTCCCCTCCACAGTGCCACTGTCAGAATGCCATGAAGGAGTGCCCCCTGCCCTGTGGGAAGGCAGGGAAGAGAAGCCCTGGATGACACTCCACTGGGAAAACAAGGTCTCTGTCTGCCTGAGAGGGGGGAAGGGGGGTGGAACCTTTCATTGGGGTTTAGGGTGGGCACGGGTTACTTGCTGACATCAACCTGGGAGAGCGAAGGATGAGATCTGGAAACACTGCACACCCAATGTCACGGTAACGGGCTAGAAGGAGAATCTTGGGAAGGGGGGAGCATTCCGTGAAAGCAGGTAGATGGGGGAACAGCAGAGTGGGAAGGGTCACTACCAGTGTTGGGGAGGGTATGGATTCACAGACCCAAACCAAGAAAAAACCCAGACACATGAGACCATCCCATTCCAAGAATCAAAATAACCTAAGAAAAGCTGATCTGGGATAAGAGATCTCTAGTGAGATACCCCCAAAAGATAGGAGTTCTCCATGGACCAAAGAAGGGGTGTAGGGGAGTAGAAACGTCAAGCTAGACCGTCATATGGTTGGCTTCAAGGGTCAGGAATACCTTTGTTCCAAGGGGTGGGGATATGGAAGGGGCAGGTCCAATGGGAATCTCCCACCTTGTTGTAGTGGAGGATTCTTAATGTAATGCATGAGGGCAAGGGAAGGAAGGTGAGCAGAGGCCTGGTATAAGGGAACGGGTCTGGGAAGCTGGGGGAGAAGACTCCAAAGTGAGGAGGGCTGAGGGGGCAGGACCTGGAGATGACTTCAGCATAGCAGCACACCGGCCAATTCTTTACTGGGGGAGGGGGAATGACAATGGAACCCAAAGTGGGAAGTGTGACAATCACATAAGAACAAACAAACAGACCAAGGTGGGTGGGGGAGGGAATGGGAAACCTTACACCAGACCATCGAATGCCACCAGAAGGGCTGTGTTCCAAAGGGTGGTACCATGGCTGTTGGCCAACCATCTCGCTCCCACGGGCCCAAAGGCACATGCCACCAGCAGGGGGCAGTGTGCAGAGGGGAGATGATGACAGCCTCATGGAACCAGTCCTGGGGAACTGGCCAGCGAAGCCTCTATTTCCCCTTTTTATCTAGCAGTTCCTTGAGCTCTTTGATCTGGGTCTGTAGCTCATCCATGGTCCCCAGGTGCCGGGAGACCTCTCGCTGCTGAGTCTGTAGGGCTTCCACAGTCAAGGCTAGGGTGGTCAGCTCAAGCTGAAGAGATTCCAAGACCTGCCGATGCTCTTCCTCCTTGCGCCGGGTTTGGCCAGACTGGCGGATGTACTCAAGGACCAGGCAGGTGCCACCCACCAGGAAGATGGTGGCCTCGCCCAGCAACTCAGCCCCGAGTTCTGCTGCAGCCTCCTCATTTAGGGGTTTAATTGTAGCTCCTCGAAAGCCCAGGATCCGCATCTTTGTCCGCATTTCTACCCAGTGGTACACTGCAGAGATGAGAGAGGGCTTGGGTGAGGCCAGAGCTGGGGGCCAGGGCCAGAGAGTGCACTGACCACATCCAAGAAAGTGGACAAACTCCTTTCCCTTTCTGGGCCTCAGTTTCCCCATCTGTGAAACCGAATTAGCCTCTAAGGTCCCAGTTCTAAAACTCAGTCCGGTGCATAATCCTGGCCAAGTCACTTCCTCTCTGAAGAGACCTCAATTTCCTCTATGGTAAAGTGGACCAGACAGGTAGTTCTAAAGAGGAAGGGGGGTGGGGATGGGGGATGGGGGATGGGGGGAGAAAAACATATGGGGGGAGAAAAACATGGCTTCTGGAGAACCAGTGTGCTAAAGCCTAGAGAGCAGGGGTTCTCAGTCTGGGCTCCACTGAATGCCATGGAGAACCGGGAATCACTTTAGGGGATTGGTTGGTGAGCTGGTGAAATTGGGAAAAATGTCTTTCAATGGAATTGGGTCCCTTTGTAATCCTGCACACTCTATTTTATGCATTTAAGGGAAAGGGTCCATAAATTCACCAGCCTGACTTCCAAAAGGACCCATGACATAACCGAGGTCAAGACTCCCTGCCACAGACAGTGAATAAAATGTAGGAAGAAGAATGGTCCAAAGAGATGCCTGAGAACACCCAGGGCACAAAGATCCAAGGACAGAGCCAGCAACAGAACTGGGCCTCAGAGGTCTGGACGTGGGAGCACACAGCAAGGCAGTAGGCACTGCAAGTCTAAAAGCAAGGACAGAAAACTGAGACGGGGACCACTGAGGCTTTGTGTGAAATGGAAGGAGTGAGGCTGCTGGGTGTGGCAGAGGAGGAAGAACAATGGAGGTTAGGAAGCCACATTCACACAAGAACACTGACAGTGGTAAAATGTGGTAGGAAACATTGGAGTGAAGCTAAACCAGGCAGAAATGCATCATAGTCCTCCCAGGCAGGAAGAGGAAAGAGATAAGGAATTTGGGAAAGAAGGGGACGGCTAGGTGGTGCAATGCATAGAGCGCTGGGCCTGGAGTCTGAATCATCTTCCTGAGTTCAAATCCAGCCTCAGACACTTCCTAGCCGTGTGACCCTGGGCAAGTCACTCGACCCTGTTTATCTCAGTTTCCTCGTCTCTAAAATAACATGGAGAAGGAAATGGCCAACCACTCCAGTATTTTTTGCCCAGAAAACCCCAAATGGGGTCACAAAGTCAAACATGACTGGAAAATGACTGAACAAAAACAAAATGACCATTTCAGCCTCCCCAGACTGGAGGAACCAGGGACATGCTGATCTGAACCAAACTGTCATCAGCAAAGAGGTGAATGGTTGCTTTGGTGAAAAAACAAGAATCTTGCGAGACAAGTGATTATTCTAACTTTGAATATTAGGGTAGCACGGAGGCAAGCTGGGGATCATCAGACAGGGATCCTAAATGTCACGAAAACAGCTTTGAAAAGGTCTATCCTCCCCAGCTACAACATCCCATCAAGGAAGCCAACCCAAGCTAAGTTCTGGAGACAGAGTCAATCCCTGGGAGTGAATGGTATGACATGGCCTCCCAGAGCACTGATACACAATCTTAGCTGGCATTCAGGGGGCCCAGAGGGTCAGGCCCTGCCAGACTATACTGCCCCGTTCTGGGGGAGGGGAGAGACACTGTGTCCCAAAGAAGACAACCCTTGGATCATCCTCTATGTCGTCTCGTAGAAGAAAGTGGAGATGGTTAGCTTAAAAGAGAAGATTCGTGGAGGAACAAGATAGACTTTGAAGAGGTGTCACTAGGAAGGAAGTTCCTCTGGTCTTCCTTATCTCAGGAGGGCAGAGCTGGGCACAGTGGGCACAGCCTGCCAAGAGGACATCTCAGGAAGCTTCTTCTTACATCAGACCTGATAGCCGGGGCCACCACAGATTCCCCATCATGGAGCGTCTAAAAGCCACACTGTTTGTAAAAAGGGAAGAAAATCGTTCAGATTAGGTGGAACCAGAGGGGTCCAGAGGCCTCTTCCAGCTTCTTGGGCTCTGTGTATCCATGAAACAATTCCAAAGAGAAGAAGGGGGTGTCTAAAGGGCCGTATGGGAATGTACTAAAAAAACACGTCAGAAGATGGAGGCAAGGTCAGGCAGAATCCCACAGAGACTGTCCCAGGAACAGAAACTCTCAGAATAATACGAAGCTTACAAGGAGAAAGGAGACAGCAAAAAGGCTTTAGAAATCTATATTGGGGGAAAGAGGAGGCTAAAAGGGGAAAGAACGTTGCCTGGGGGCAGCCAGAATGCTGATGGGCCCCAAGAGAAGAGCTGACCAGCCTGAGTGTGCTCAGGTTTGTCCTGCCAGAGACATTGATCTTTAGACTGGAAGCGTCAGGACAAATGGCTGATGTGAAGAGGAGAGCCCAGGTAGATGAGTGGCCAGCAAGAGGATGCCAGGCCGCCCTTGACAACAGAAGCCCCGAAAAACGGTTCCTGGGAAGATTCCAGAACTGAAAGTGCAGGATGGGATGGCTGAGTGGTCCGTGGAAGACTGTGGTGGACAGAGGGCCATCAATTCGGGACCAGGGATGGGCAAATGTTTTGCAAAGTAGAGGCCCCATGGTGGGGCTGAAAAAGAACAACCAGTAGACAGTCATTCCTGGTTTCACAACCATTCCAAGGGTCTACAGTGGTGTGGCCCAGGGATCTGTGATTACGTCTAGAATGGGAATGACACCACGCCAGGTGAGGTGGCTAACCCCTGGCTGCTGTGGCGGGCTTGGGGGAGCTCAGGAAAGGGGGCTGACTGAGGAGCTGTCCATCTACAGCTCCGGTGGTCACTTAAGACAGGTTGACTGACAGACAGACCTCAAGAAGAATGCCAGAACCGAACACAGAGCGCCAGAGCTGGGCCCCTCGCTGGACAGACTGAACCCCTGGGGTCAGGGAGAAGGGTTTTCCAAAGGCAAAAAGAATGTGGGGCTCTGCCCTTAGAGTGGGAGGCTGGGCTGGGGTGAGCAGAGAATCTGAAACTACTCCTTTGGAAGGCTCTGGGCCTCGGTAAGACCTGAGTTCAAATCTAGAATCAGACGCTTACTAGCCAGGCAACCCTGAGTCAATCATCGCAGCCTGTTTTCTCGTATGCAAAATGGGGGTGACAGCATCCCCTCCCTCCCAGGGTGCTGTGATGAGGTCCTGTGTGCAAGCCCTGCAAACTCGCCGCAGTCCGTAAAGACCTAATTTTATGCTTTCTCCCCCTGGCTCATGTCTACATCCTGGGTCCGCTTTAGAAATGAGGGCGGTGGGCATCAGAGAAGGTCAGGGATTTCCCCAGAGCCAAACAGCCCCTAAGGAGCGGAGATGAGGCTGGAACCCAGGGCCACTCCCCCTGCATCCCAAGAGGAGCGGTGAAACTGACACATGGGTTGCTTAGCGATTTCGGGGGACTGGAACACTGAGCACCCGCTAAATCCTCCCCTCCCCACCCCGAGGTCCCACTAACCCCGAAGCCCCGCCCCGCCTCTGTCATTCCGCCGGCTCAAAGTCAAACTTGCCCGCCCTTCTAGTCTCTCCGTTGGTTAGCGTCGCCGTCCGTCCCAGCATTGCGACTCCCTCATTGGCCCGCCGTGCCTCCACGAGTGCGCGAGAGAGAGGAAGAAAGGGAGAGCCGGGACGCGGAGGCCTCCAGCCATTGGCCAGCGCAGAGAGCAAGCGGCGCCCCTATTGGGTTAGCTGGCCGTCCGGAGAGGAGGGGGCGAGAACGGGAACAGACCCGCCTCTCCGGGGCGCGGCAGCCTCTCTTGATTGGCCAGAGTGGGTCGCGCGCCGCTTCGCGATTGGCCATTCAAGTCGGAGGGGGAGGCAGGCAGGGGGCGGGGATCGAGGTCCGGAAAGGACTATCGCGGGGAACGGGAGGGGGATTCTGGGGGTCCGGCTTACGCTGGGCGGGTGGCAGGCAGATATAGGTCCGAAAGAACTGGCTCCGGCGCGCCCCCTCCTTAATCCTTTGGGCCAGCGGTTTGCTCAACTGCCGCACGCCCAGGTACAGCAGCTTCGCCATAGGGAAGGCGCCCACCACCATCTTGGCGGCCGCACGTGCGTCACGGCCAGGCCTGGGGACAGCGGGACGTGAGCCCTCGGCGCACGCGCGCGTCACCGGCGTAGCCGGTTAGCCGTGGGCGGGGTAGGAGCCTGTGCGCACGCGCCTCTCGTCAGCGAGGGCGTGGTGGCGTCAGCACGCCCCTCCTGACGCTGCCTGCCTTTACCACCATCAATATGTAAATGAGCCTTATTCTGGTGGAGGCGGAGGCGGGGAAAACTCGCAGGTTCCTTCGGGAGTCCGACCGGCCACTGTGATGTCATGAATCTTGGCCGTGACGTCACGCCCTATGAGGCGATTAATTAGTGATGATTAATCAGCGAGTTTGGTGTTCAGAAGCTGAATCTTACTTTGACCCCAGCAGCCTGTAAGGGGAGTGTCGCCCATCACCCACCCCCACGGGCCTGGGGAGAAACTTGCCCCCTCCCCTCATTTCTCTTCCCACTTCCCCCACCTCTTTTCGAAACTCTCCTCTTGCCCTCTTCCCCTTCCTTGTCCTTTCCCCTCTCCTACCCCCTTTCCCCTCTTCTCTCCCCCTCCTTTCCGTTCTCCGCCCTTTCCCCTTCCCCTCTTCTTTCCTCCGTCCTTTTCTTTCTCCTCCTCCCTTTCCCTTTTCCCTGCCCCGTCAGTTTTTCTCCTCTACCTCTTCCTCTCCCCGCTCCTTTCCCCTCTCCCCCCTTTCCCTTCTCCGCCTTTGCTCCTCTCCCCGCTCCCCCTCTCCTTTCCCCTCTCCCTCCTCCTTTCCCTTTTCCCTGCTCCCTCCCTTAGTTTTTCTCTTCTACCTCTTCGTCTCCCCCCACCTTTCCCATTCCCCTTTCTCCCCTCCCCCCCTTTCCCTCTTCTTTCTTTGTCCCTTCCCCTCTCCCTCCCGGTTTTTCCCTCTTTCCTGCTCCTTTCCTTATCCCTTCCCTCCTCCTTTCCCTTCTCCCTCCTCCTTCCCCCTCTCCCCAGCATGAGAGGGCTCCTTCCCCCCTTCCCCATACTTCTTTGTTCCTTCCCCCTCCTCTGTTTTTACCTCTACCCTTGTCTTTATACTTCTCCTTCCCTCTTTCCCTTTTCCCCAACCTTTTACAAACCCTCTCCCTTCCCTGCCCCTCTCCTCCAGAGGTGGTGGGAAATTCTTCGTTCTCCTCCCCACGCACACACGAACACTCTGTGAGAGCTCTTTCCCCTCGCTTACAGGGGATCTTGGGAAACTTGTCTCCATCTCCAGAGTTTTGGAAGATCCTTCTGCTTTCCCATTAGACCACCTGCTTTCCCATTTTTAGACCATCCAGCGCCTGCCTGGGTTCTGTTGTTAAGTCCTCCCCATAGCCAAGGAAGATCCCTTCTCTCTGCAAGAGAGGGCTGTGGGAAACTTCTTTCTAACCCACCCGGGCTGTGAGAAATACATTAGGGATGTATTCTAACAGGGACGAACAGAAGGGGTGACTATGAGCATGTCTCTTCCTTTCCCCTAAGGAAGCACATTTTGACTGAAACATATCTGCATGAAGTTATCCCCAAAGCACCACAGACTGGAAAAGGCTTAAGACTGAATCAAAACACTTGAGTTTTGCGTTTAACACCCTCCTTTCCCCCTGGGTGAGTTATGGGAGATCCCTTCCCTGTGCCATTAAGGGCTGGGGGAACAGACTTTCATGAAGGACTCTTTCTTCTTCCACTAAGGACTTTAAGAAACTCTCCCCCTTCCCAACAGGAGACCCAAAACTGTCCCTCAAGGGAGAAATGTGGGAGATTATTACTTTTTGAAGGAGGGCTGTGAGAAGTTCTTACCATTGTCCACTGGAGGCAGTGGGGAACTGCCCAAGTGTCTCTTCCCCTCTTTTCTCTTGAGATCCCACTTTGTGGGTGAGATGTCACTACTGTTAGCTTGCCTTGGAGTTGACATCAGCCCCCTCCTCAGTGTGTTCTCTGAAGGGGTGTATTAGAGTGTTGGGACTAGAAGATGTTTAAAGATTGTTTAATTCCTCACATGGCAAGGGAAATTGAAGTAAGGGAAGCAGCTTAAGTAGACAAGGTTACATAGTGGGAACTGGAACTGTTTTCTTCCTGACAATTAGAACTCTACAAAATGACTGCCTTGGAACATAATGCCATCCGGGTCACTGAAAGTTATTCAAGCAAATGATAGATGCTTCAGGTCAGGGAGGCCGTATGAGGGAGTCCTACACTGGGCAGGAAGTTAGGCTCTTGGCTCCCTGAGGTCCCTTCTGATAATGAGATTTTTTGGATTAATTCAGTAATCCTTTCCTGAGGGGACTGGGTCCCAGTGTGCCTCCTGGAGGGAGCTGCCAGGCTAGCTGAAGGATGAGAGGTAGCCATCACATCTTTGAGGGGATGCTGACAAGCTGGGTCATGTCTAAAGCCGGGAGATCGGGGAAGAAGGGGAGGGAGGAACTAGAAACCAGGCCATAAAATGGTCAGCTGAAGGACCTTGGGAGTTTTAGCCTAGAGAAGAGGAGACTGGCAGGAAACAAATAGTTGACATTTTTTATGGTCTGGAAAGTGCTTTACACATGTGATGTCCTCTGGTCCTCACAACAACCCTGTGAGGTAGGTGCCACGGGTATTACCCTGTATTTCAGATGAGGAAACAGGTTCTAAGAGGTGAGCTGACTCACCCAGGGTCACACAGCAAGGGTTAAAAATAAGATTCAAACCCAGGTCTCTCCTGAATGGAAGTACAGTGTTCCCACTATAACACACTCATAGGACCAAAGGATTTAAAATTCAAATCTCAGAGGCCACACCAAGAAAGAAACAGAGGAGCAGAAAGGGGAAGGGACTTTCCCCCAAATCTCACAACTGGTAATTGGCCCCGTGGGGTTTTCCAACCAGTCCTCTCACTCCGGATCCATTGGTCTTCCCCCAATGTCTCCCATACTTTGAGAAGTTACTGTATTCAAGTATGGAAAGGACTATTAGGTAGAAAAGGAGTCAGACGAGGTTTGTTTGGCTTGAGGAGGATGGAGACGGGGAAAATGGGGAAAGACATTTCAAAGAAACAGATTTCAGCTGGGATGCATGGAAGAAAGTTTTAACAATTGGGTTGAACCTTTCTATTCCCCAGGAATTTATTTGAGAGTTGGAGGATCTGGCTTCTTGTCCATGCCCTGATTAATACTGACCCCCTCTGTGTCCTCAGAGGAGTCACTTTACCTTGCTGGGCCTCAGTTTCCTGAAGTGCAAAGTGGTAGGGGGAGGGTTTGGACAAGATGGTCTCCAATCCCCTTCCAGGCCTGACATTCTGGAATAACTGGACACACAGGCTCTTTTTCAAAAGCAAATGGAGTCTTGTTCACTGAGGACCTTACTAAGAGGCAGGAGGGATCTTAAGGACAAATAACAGACTGTCCAACCTTCCTCAGCAGGGAAGTCACCTCAAAGTAGCAGGGGTCAGGATGAATTGGGCAAAATTCCTGAGGGGTGGAGACCCAGGGATGTATTTAGAACAGTCTGATAGAAGGGAAAGGGTCAGAAGGGGCCCTGAAAGACATTAGAAACCCCCTCCCCATTCACTCCACAGCCCCATTCTGAGGGGGGATACAAAGACCCAGAAGAGGGGAATGATTTGCCTGAGATCTTGCAGCTGGTCAGTTGGTCTAAAACTCAAGTGTTTTGATTCAGTCTTAAGCTTTTTCCAGTCTGTGGTGCTTTGGGGATAACTTCATGCAGATATGTTTCAATCAAAATGTGCTTCCTTAGGGGAAAGGAAGAGACATGCTCATAGTCACCCCTTCTGTTCCTTCCTGTTAGAATTTATAGTATGTCAGAGCCCGGAGGGACCTTACAACATAGAATAACCCAGCTCAAAGGGACTTTAGAACACTGAACCCAGAGGGAGCTCAGGACATGGAATGTCAGAGCCCAGAGAATCCTTAGAATATAGAATGTCAGAGTTGGGAGGGGCCTTAGGACAGAGAATGTTAGCTGGAAAGAACTTTGGAACATAAAATGTCAAGCTGGGAGGAACCTCAGAACATAGGAAGTCAGAGCTGTGTGACACCTTAGAACATAGGATGTCAGAGTTGGGAGGGACCTTAGAACACAATGTCAACATGTTAATGGACAAAGAATGCCAGAGCTAGGAGGGACCTCAGGACACAGGATGTCAGTGCTATAAAGGGCTTAAGAGCATGTTCCATAGAAACTTAAAACTGGGAGAGATCTTAGGACGCAATGTTAGAAATGGGAGGAACTGAGAAGATAGAATGTTAAAGCTTTGCAGTACTTTGGAACACAGAAAATCCGAGCTCAGAAGGACCTCAGGGTCAGTGAATGTGAGCCGGAGGGAACTTTAAAACAGAATGTCCCGACTAATGTGGAAATAGTTAACAAGATTGTACAGGTATAACTTCTATCAAAATTCTTGCTTCCTTGGGGAGGAAGGAACTTTGGAACTCGAAAGCTTATAAAAATGAATGTTGAAAACTATCTTTACATGTAATCGAAAAAAATAAAATACTATTTACAGAAGAATGTCAGAGCTGAGAGGTACCTTAGGACACAGAATGTTAGCTAAAAAACACTTAGAATGGAGTGTCAGAACTAGAAGGAACCCTAAAATTTAGACTATCAAAGCTAAAAGAGCCCTTGGAAACCGTGGAGTCCGATTACCCCCTTCCCACTAGACCCTTGGTTTTAGAGTGAAAGGGCTTGAGCTCAGAGAAGGAAAACAGTTTGCCTGAGGTCACACAGCCAGAAAGTTCCAAACCACAATTTGAACTCTGGCTTCCTGGCTCCCAGCCCAGGGCACTCTCCACCCCTATCACTGCTGTCTCTACAAGAAACAGATGAGTGATGATAATATAATATTCTGGCTCCTTCCTCAGCTCCCAATCTGAGTCCGTCGCAAACACTTCCTGTGTCTCACTCTCCACACCCTCTCCCATCCCCCCCTCCTTGAATCACTTTCCTCATTTAGAGAATTTTTCCCATTCTCTCCCCCCTCCCCCGTGCCCCCAACATTTCCCAGTATGGGTTTCCAGGAATCTGGGGGTACAGTGACCCTTGACGTCACTCACCTCCCCATCTCCAGCCCAGCCTGGTCATTGTGGGAGAATGGTGCAAGCACCCAAAAGGGTTAATGTTTAAACAATGTTGGAGATCAGAAGTTCATTTTGCCCCCTTCTCCTTATTTAGAAAGGGGGGGGCGGGGGGGCGACAAGGAAAAGAGACGGAGGACTCCTCCTAGTAGCCTGGATAGGTGGGAGGGAAAGTGAGGAGGCTGATGATGCTGGATGGCAGCTGGAGAAATCTCCCCAAGCCTCCCCCCCTCTGACCCCCACACTCCAGGGGCGTGTGAACTGAAGCAAGGGGCAGGAAAGAGAGCCTGGGGGCACCCTGCAGCTGCTTACAAGATCATACAAATGGAAAGGGCCTTAGTCCCACACTGTCCAGGGACCTATACTGCCTTGACAAACATTTCTCTCACCCTGCACACCAGCCTTGTTGGATCTCTCTCTCTCTCTCTCTCTCTCTCTCTCTCTCTCTCTCTCTCTCTCCCTCTCCCTCTCCTCTCCTCTCCTCTCCTCTCCTCTTCTCTCTGTCTCTGTCTATCTCTCTGTCTCTCTCTCTGTCTCTGTCTCTCTGTCTCTGTCTCTCTGTCTCTCTTCCCCCTCCCCACCCCCCACTCCCTACTCCCAGTAGGGAGCTGGACAACATCTTCCTGAAGCTTGTGACTTGCAAGGGACAAGGGAAAGATGTAGAAGGAAAGATCCCTTCCCAGTAGAACCTTAGAACCATCTAACAGATAGGGAAATCAAGGTCACTCAGCCCATGATCTCCAGAGCTGGCATCTGCCTCGAGGAGCATCTCCAGCTCACAGATCTTTCCATAACACCTTCAGTTTCTCCCCTGTTCCCTGAGAGGAGTGCTCCCTCTCCTCCTTCCCTCCTCCTCTCCATCTTTCTCCAGGCCTTGCCTTTCCCACAGTTTAGGCTGTGACCCTAACCTCCCCACTACGGAAAAAATGAATGCCCCCTCTCCATCTTGGCTCATGCCCTCTTTATGGATATTCTCACAAGATTCATTTGCATCTCGTTTGCACATAAGAGACAGGGGGTGGGACAATACCAGGGCAGACTCCACCGCAGGCTGGGGTCCAGCCAGGAGGCTGGTGGAGGAGGGTCACTGAGAGGGTGGCAGAATCTTGAGCTGCACGTCATCCCCTCTCGAGTGGGAATGGGAGGCCAGGGCCCCTCCCCAGTTGCAGCGGCCTACACTGTTCGTCTTGGATGCCAGCGGGGTCTCCAGAGTCAGGGAAGCATTGGCCATCTCCTGGGGTTTGTCGCTGGCCAGGAATCGCAGGAGGCTGTGCAGGGCCTTGGCCACGTCGCCGCGGGCGCCCTCGTTGACGAAGCAGTAGAGGATGGGGTCGGCAACGCAGTTGAGGCTGGTGAAGGCCAGCGAGCTGTGGTATGCAGCGAAGACCTTCTCCTCGAAGCCGCAGTCCCAGGGGCGGCCCAGGTAGACGGCGCTGCGGGACAGCAGGAGCACGTGGTAGGGCGCAAAGCAGACCAGCACGATGGCGATGAGGCTCAAAGCCAGCCGCTTGATCTTGGCCTTCTCCTGGCGCTCGGTGGACACGCTGCTGCGCACCGCGCGCAGGATGCCCCAGTAGGAGAAGAGCATGAGGGCCCAGGGAAAGAGGAAGCCGATGAAGATGCGGTAGAGATTCATCCAGGCCACCCAGCCCTCCATGGGGAACTTCTCAAAGCAAAATGTGTGGTTGTAGCGGTCCCGGAAGAGCTCGTCGTGGAAGAGTGGGGCCGAGTTGGCGCCCAACTCTGTGGCCCACACCACGGAGCTCACGGCCACGGCTGTCTTGACGCGCCGCAGGCGGGCGAAGCGCAGGGGGTGGGCCACGGCCAGGTAGCGGTCCACCGAGATGCAGCAGAGGAAGGCAATGCTGATGTAGATATTGGTGTAGAAGACGAAACCGAAGAGCTTGCAGGAACCGCGCCCGTGAATCCAGTTATCGTGGTGCAGAAAGTAGTCGACCCACAGAGGGAGCGTGGCGATGTACAGCAAGTCAGCGATGCTCAGGTTCATTAGGTAGACGCCTAGCTCGTTGTGCTGGCGGACCTGGCGGTAGGCAGCCCACAGGGCGAGGCAGTTGGTGGGCAGCCCGATGCCCATGACAATGATGTAGAGGGAAGGAGGGAACAGGTGGTCCACCCTCGAGTCCACATGACAGCCCTCCAGCGTGGTATTGCCCATCGTGGGTGAGGAGGGCAACGGAGGGGTAGGGGTGCACCCCCTGACCCAGGTGGGCGGTGGGGCCTCCAGAGACTGGAAGGCAGGAGGCCATTGGGGCCCCCTTATCCCCTCCAGGGGACTCAGGGACACATCATCAAGGGAAGCACAGGGAGCTGAAGGGATGGGAGACCGTGAGCTTGGAAGGCTTCGGGAAAGCAAGGAAGGGAGGGCTGGGAAGCAGAGAAGGGGTAATTGATGGGACAGGCAAGAGAAATAAGTATAGAGAATGTCAGGAGGATGGATCCCTCGGCCTGCTCCCTTCTCCTTCCCCTTTTTATCAGAGATCCTGGGGACAGTTAAGTGGGAGAGGGCTATGAAATCCTAGAAAGATAAGGAGAGAGCAAGAAAGGCAGTCTCTGGGACACTTGGGAGAGTAAGGGAGGAACTGGTTGAGTGGGCTGTAAGAATGGGGATGATGAATACTGAGTCCCTTAGTCTGCTTTCTCTGAAAATGAGTAGAGTTGCACCGTGGGGGAGAGGGAAAGGAGAGAGATCTTTGGGAAATAGAGAAGTGTTGAAATTAGGGAGTGAAGGTCAGTGTGGACGGGGATGGTGTAAAAATAGAAGGTTTCGGGGGAGATGAAAACGGTAGTTCAGGTTAGGGGGTTAGGTGTTTCTGAGATTCTTGGGGGTGTTTCTGATTGGAGATTTGGCTTCCTTATGCTCCTCTACCTCCAACAAACTGGCTTGAGAGTCTGAAATTCCTCCTGTGTTAAAAGAAAGAAGCAGGATTGTAACGGTTATAGAAGGAAAGTGAATGGTCAACCCCTCCCATACTGCCACGAGTTTCAATTTAATCCCATGAATGCTTATGAAAAGAATGGGGGAAGGGTCAGCATGGGAGGGTGAAAAGAAAGCCAGCTAGAATTGAGAAGACCTGAAGTTCAAATTCACATACCCTGAGACCTTAGGCAAGCCTTTTGGGCTGCAGAGGATTGATCTCTCTCTAAAATGAGGGAATTGGGGGCACAAGATGGCCTCTCAAATTTCCCAGTATGTGAGTCCATGGGTCTCTGCTGTCCTTTCCTGCCTAACCCATCATCAGATTCTGTAGCTGCAAAAAGCTGGAACTGTCAGTTTGGAGTCACCAAGGAGAAGTAGGTCCCTCCATCTGAAGACAAAACACCCACCCTAAGAAGCAGATCAAATCCTGGGGGGAAAGCCGGACCCAGGCGCTCTGAGCACCAGTCGGATTCTCCCCCGAGGAAGCTGGAAAATCACCTAGCAGACAGTTGATCAAAAAGCATTTCTTAATTACCCACTGTATTCCAGGCACCTGCAAAGCCCCAGGAATACAGAAAACAAACAGCAAAAGACAGCCTCTGCCCTGGAGGAGCCCATAATCTAATGGCAGGGAAGGGGTGGGGAGCAGACAGCCTGGATACAAATAGAGACAAAAAAGCTCTAAACAGGCTACATTGGAGCTAATAACAGAGGGAAGGATCTGGAGCCTAATATAACAGCAGACAGTGAAATGGACCTAACAGTCAAATGAGAGACAACTATGCTCAAACACACAGGAATTTCCATGCAGGGCAGCAAACACAAAGTTACATTCAAGGCACTCTTCCCATGGACCGCACAGGATAACTGTCAGTTCGTGCTTTAGGGTTTGTGGTGCTCTTTCCTTACAGCAAGAATCCTGAGACAGAGAAATCCCATTTTACCGAGACTGAAGCTGAAATGTAGAGAAGGAATGCAATATATCTATGCTTGCCCAACTACGACACAGGGTCTAGAGCTGGGTCACAGGTCTAGAGCTGGAAAGAGCTTCAGAGATTATCTAGTCCAACTCCCTTATTTTGCAGATTAAGAAACCGAGGCCCAGAGAGATGAAAGACTTGCCTCTCAGAGGTCACATACATAGTAAGAAGCAAAGCTGGGATTCCAACCTAGGGCTTCTGACTCCCAGCCCAGGGCTGGAACCCTCCCCCCATACTGTATCTAGCAAATCTGATCCTGATCTTTGCTTGCATGGGTAAGGTAACCTGTAGTTATCCGAAGGTGTGTGACTTCTGCTCTGTGAGTGTACCCGTGTAAGACACACATGCATATGTGTGTAGGGGGTCTTGTGTGTGTACTCTTTGGGACTCAGCCTGCCCTTCTGGCCTGCCAATATTCCCCTGGCACCAAAGCATGAGAGCAACCTCTTAATCCACCAAGAGAAAGGTCAAGTCTGCTTGGCAACCCTGGCCCCTTGCCTGGCCCCAAACAATTCCCATACCTTAACAACCATCCTATCCTTTCCATTGGGAGCTACCTGTCTCTGTCCCTCAGCCTCCTCACCCCTTGTCTCCTTTATTCTTATGTCTTCCCTCTTGGACCCTCAGTTTACCCTCTAATCCTTAAGTGTTCCCCACTCCTCATCCCTAATTCTCCTTCTTTCAATCCCTTAATCTCTCCCACCAGCTTTTCTGTGTCCTTTCTTTCTGTACCCAGTGATCTTCACTCTCTCTTCTTCAGTCTCCCTCTCTGCTTTCCACATATCTTTCCCTCAATGTCCCCTTTCTTCTGATCTGTCTTCCCTCTCAGTCACTCATTCTGCCTTTCTATCCTGTCCTTTTTCCTCATCTTTATCACTCCGTGTCTCCCCTCTTCATCCTTCGGTTTCTCACTCTGTCTTCTCCTCAATGATCCCTCTTTCTGTCCCTCTCTCTTCACTTTCTCAGTTTCTCCCACCCCTGACTCTCAGCATCTCCTCCCTCTGTCCTTCAATCTTTCCTCTCCGTATTCTTCAACCTGATTCTCTGTCCTCACTCCTTCCCATTTTTTTCTCTCAACATGTACCTGTTCTGAGTCTCTCCCATTTTCAGTTCCTTCAGTATCCTTTTCCCCCTGTAGCCTCCCTAATTGCTCCCACCTCTGTTCTTCAGTGCCCCTCTATCTTTTAATCTCCCTCTCTCCAACCCATTATCTCTCCCTCAATGTCTCCTCCCTCTTTCAGTCTTCCCTCCTTCTCCCTCCTTCTCCCTCCTTCTCTTTTCTTCCATTCCTCAATCCCCCTTCTCCCCAAATCTCTCTGTTAGTCTCCCCTGTCTGTGTCCACCAGTCTCCTTACTCTGTCTATCAAGTCTTCCCCATTTGTCCCAGTCCATCCTCCTCTCCTTTCCACTTGATCTCCCTCCACCCTGCTTTTCAGTCTTCTCCCTCTCTCTGTTCCTCAGTCATCCCCTTTCTTTCTCTCAGTTTCTTCTTTTCTAATAGATTCAATAAACATCTTTATCTCCCTTACCTGGTACCCCTTGGGGGTGCAGAAGAGAAAACCAACCACCCTGTTTCCTGATATCAAGGAAATTCACTTCCCACCCAATCATTTCCTCCTAGGGTGGGAGGAAGTGGGAGGGAGGTGTACTATTGCCCTCCCTCATCCAGAGGAAGGGGACACTTTAGGGCAGTAGCTGGGGATTGCTCTCACCCCTATGTCTTATTTGCTGATTCCAAGTAGTCCCCCCAAGAGACCCCCTTTCACAAATTCCTATGCAATGGCTCTTGGGACTTTTGAATGATAGTCTTATAACGCACAATGTTAGAACATGCATAGACTAGGAGAACAAGGAAGGACCTTAGAATATAAGAGACGTAAGGACATAAACTGTTAGAATTGAAAAGTGTCATTGAATACAGAATGCCAAAGTTGGGAAGGATGGTAAAACATAGAAGGTCAGGCCAAAAGTCCCATCTGCCAGTCTGACGAATAAGGAATTGAATTTGCCCAAGGTTACAGTCAGTAGGACTCGAACTCATGTATCTGAATGCTCAGGGTTTTTTATACCACCTGCATTACCCCCAGGCTTCCTCGTACTTTGACTGCTCTCCCTCTTCTGCTGCCTGGTGACTCTCTGGATCATCCCTCCTCCATATTTGCATCTTAGGGTTGTCACCCTCCCCTCTTCCCAGAACCTTCTGGAGCTCTGGAGAATGGGCCTCCAAACCCAACCCCCAACTTCCAACCTCCAGCCTTTGCCACTGACTCCCTCACCTCTTTGTCCTATTCTCACCTGCATGTAAGGAGGTCTAGGAAGAAAGGCGTTCTGGGAAGGAGAGGTAGGAAGGGAGGAGAAGGCTGCAGAGTCTTTCGGTTTATCTGGATCTTCCTCTGGCTCTCTGTATGTCTCTCTCCTCGTCCATCTCTCATATGTTTCTGTCTTTCTCTGTATGTCTGTCTCTGACTCTAATTCTCCCTCCACCTGTCTTTCTGTTCCTCTCCACCATGTCACCCTCATTCCAGCCCTCATTTGGGAATGAAGCAAAGAGACAGAGCCTGGGGGCATGAGGTGGGAAGAGGAAAACTGGCATCTTCCCCATCTCTCCCCCTTCATCCTGAGTCAAAGAGCCAGAAAGACGGAAAGAGAGAGACAGTGACAGAAAGAGAGAGGTAGGAAGTGGAACTTTGGGCAGAGGGTGAGAAGAGGGGTCAGGGAGGGGGAGAAAGGGGGGGGCACAGACACACAGAGATAGAGAGTTAAAGGGGCAATGAGGAGCGTTGGGCTGAATCAGAGACAGAAGCAAGGCGAGACAGAGATAGAACAAGAAGAGGGAGAAAGAAGGGATGAGGGGCTATAGCAAACATGGGGCTCCCCTCCCTCTCGGACCCCCCTCCAGCTTGCTCACCAGCTCCGCCGTCCCCCCGCGCGTGGCCGCCTGCTTCTCCGTCGGTCTCTGTGTCCCCCTCACATCCGCCCCCACCCCCGCCCCTCAGCCCCTCTCACCCGGTTCCCCCAGGGACTGACTGCCGACTCTTGCTCCCGCAGGCTGCCCATTAGAGGCTGAAATGTGATCACGCTGGCCCAGCCTCGCTCCCCACCTGGTGTCCAGGACGGCCAGAAACCTGACCCTCCTCCCCCCAGTCCCCCAGTCTTCGACGGCGCCGGCGACGGCTGGACCCGCTCGAAGCCTTGGAGCCCCCACCCCAGATAGAGAGAGACAGTGGCAAGGGGGAAAAGAGGAAGGAAAGAGAGGTACAAAGAGAAAATGAGACTGTCAGAAAAGGGGGCCGAGAGAGAGAAAGAGACATACAGAGAGAGACGGAGAGATAGTCAGAAATCACTGGGTTATAGTAGAAGTCCAGTGGGAGGAGAAGGGAAATCAGCTTACAGCCGTGGAAAGTGGTTTCTTCTCCCCAGCCCCTTATCGGGTCCACCCAGGTGGGAGCAGCCCCCAGTCTCCCCCAGAGACCAACACCTTCTCTCCTCCTCCCCCATCTCCATTCCCTGCTTCTGTCCCAGGCACACCAGCCAAGTTATTAGCTGTCTAGACACAGACCAAATTATAGCCCCCAGCAGGGAAGGAAAGGGGCAGGCATCAAGCTGGGGATTAACCCCTTGCCCCCCATTTTTCCACCCCCTCATCCAGATTCTCTTCTTCCCAATCCAGGTTCCCTCCCCATCCCTTGCTTTTTGGTGAGGGGCTTTTTGGTTTCTGGCCAAAGAATCTAGAGCAGGAACTTTTTACCTTTTGGGGATCAGGGACCCTTAGACAGACAGAATCATGTTGTTAAATGCATAAAGTTAAATCCACAGAATTAAAAAGGAACCAAAGAATATGAAAAACAATTGCCAAAATAAATTTTTGGGGAAAAAGTTCCACAGATCCTAGATGACGAACCTCTGGTCTCCAATGTGTAACTTTTAAGGTTCTAGAATTCCTACAATTGAAAGTACTAAGGTTCTCTGACACTATGGATCTAGACTCTTCAGGTTTTAGAATTCCATGATTTGAAAATTCTAAGGTTCTATGATCCTATTATCCCAAGATCACCAAATTTGGCAACCTAAGATTAAAATGCTATGGTTATTTCTCAGAAGCCCAGCTCTCATAACTTCAGGGACTAAGACAGTACCTCAGTAGGACCCTCTTAGAAGTGGGCAAGCCTTCTCCCCATCAACCCCATATCCAAAGTCAGACTCAGACATACAGATAGCGGTTGCAAGAGGGAGTGGAAGAGCCTAATTCCTAGTCTTTGGGTAGTGTCTGAGCCTGGAGAAGGAAGTGCAGCTGCCCAAGCCAAAGGGTCTAGGATCTGGGTGGGGGAGTATCAGGAAGGGGTTAAAGTTGGAAAATTCAAACCTTGTAAGGGAAGGAGGTGGGGGGGGGGAGGAAGAGACCCCCCCCCCCTCCTTCTAGACCCGGAATTCCTGAAGCCTTCCTGTCCTGGAGGGGGGGGCCAGGAGAGGAAGTCAGGGTGGGAGGGGGGGATCACAGGAAAGGTGGTGCCCGATCTGTCTCCTGCCTCCAAGGGCTTTATCTTCTCTTCCTGAACAGCCTCTTGAGGGAAATTACTCATCCCACCCCTCCATGAGAAGGTCTGAGGGCCTTAGAGACAGATCAAGAAACAGACAAGGATGGGAGAGGAAGGCGCTGTAGTTCTTGGGTGAGCAAAGGAAGACTTTTAATGGGCAGGAGGAGGGAATACTGAGGTTAAGGGTAACTGAAAGGGGTCAAGGATAAAGGAAGCGAGAAGAGGGAAGGAGAATGAGATGCTTGACTTCTCAATGATGCATCTGAGGTCTTCCTCTACTAGGCACAGATTCAGCCGGGTATGGGGAAAAGGGCTAAGTTCAGCCTTCATGAAGCCCTTTCAGACCAAGGTTGTTCTGGAACCAACCCATTGAGGAGGTGGGGAAGGGAGAGAGGAAGACTAAAAGACAGAGACAGAAACAGGAGTGGTTTTGGAGAGACAGAGACAGACAGACACAGAGACAGAGACAGGAAGGCATAGAGAGACAGTGAGAGAATGCAACAGAAAGACAGACACAAAGAGATAAAAAGACAGATACACAGAGAAAGTGAGAGATCAGAGAGGACTTTCCGGAAGGGACTGGGACAAGGCAGCACTAGCTTGGCCCAGATTGGTGAGGATGGCTGAGAGGGATAGAAAGATAGACTGGGACTGGGGTAGGAGGCAGCTGCAGTAGACAGAGCACCAGCCCTGGAGTCAGGAGAACCTGAGTTCAAATTCAGCCTCAGAAACTTATTAGCTGTGTGACCCTGGGCAAGTCACTTAATCCTGACACCCCCCCCCCCAAAAAAAATGGGTCTAGGGACTAGGACTCCAAAGGATTTGGATTTTTGTGGCCTTGATGTTATGTGTGTGACCTTGAGAAAATACTTGCCTTCTAAGTCTTATTTTTCTGCTCTTCACCTTGGGGGAGTCGGACAGGTGATCTCTAAGAATGTCATGGGCTTAGGACCCAGGAAGCCTTACTCTGCCAACTTGCTGTGTGATTCAGGGCAAGTCACATGCCCCCTCTGGCTTCCTTTTCGTCATTTACATAATGGGAACGATTAACCCTCCCACAATCCCAGAATGGTTATTGCTTGTGAAGAAAATGACTTATAAAACCTGAAAGAGGGAGAAACTGGAATCATTCCATGACCCTAGTCACCCAGGGTGCCAAAGAAAGCCGGGGGTCTTCCTGGGAAGGTAAGGTGGCATTGAGCCAGCCTCAGCAGGACTGGGAGGGGTAGAAGCAAGAACAGGGAAGAACCAAGGAGCAAGAGGGCCAGAGTCTGGTCATAAGCTAAAGGACCTGAGATTGCCCTGAATATCTGCCACAGAGCCCCTGGGAATGCAGGCTGGGACAGATGGTGATCTGAGGGTCCTGGAGGCTCCCACTTGTCCTGTAATTCCAGACCCTACTAGGAAAAAGGCTCCTTGAACTGGAGGCAAATCCCTTTCCCTCCTTCTCTGCCTTAGTTTCCTCAGTGGCACTTTCAGTGGGGAGTATCAGACTGTTGTAGCTGCATTGAGGCTTATAAAACTCCCAGATGGATGAGAGTGGCCAGCTCAGTCCAGGATTCGATAGATCTGGGCCCTGGTCTGGCCCTTTAACCTGGGGAAGACTCCTCTCCCTGGGCCCATCACACTGTAAGGCCTTGGGGCAAAGACTGTCTTTGGCTTCTTCTTTGTTTCTCTGGCACTCCACACAGTGCCAGGCACACTTGTCTGTGGTTTAGTCTTTTCATTCTCACTCTTCACAACCCCATCTGAGGTTTTTCACAGCAAAGACCCTGGACGGGTTTGTCATTTCCTCCTATTATTTTGCAGGTGAGGAAACTGAGGCAAACCTGGTTAAGTGACTTGCCCAAGGTCACACAGCTAGTAAGTATCTGAGGTCAAATTGGAATTCAGGTCTTCCTGACTCCAGGTCTAGTGCTTTATCCACTATAGCACCAGCTAGCTGTAATAGACACTTAATAAATGTTGACTGAATTTATTGAATTTGAATTCTTTCTAGCTCTGCCATCTTATGCTCTATCCCTAAAGATGCTTTTATTCCAATCCCCTCAACTTACAGATGAGGAAACTAAGGACCGGGGTTGGGGAGTGTCTTGTCCAAGGTTACATGGCCAGTCACCTGCAGGGCTGAGAGTGGGACCCAGGTTGACTGATTCCCAGCCCTTTCTTCTCTTTCTAAACAAAACCCAGGACACTGAATTCCCAGTCTGACCCCTTACAAAGGGACCCAAGTCTTAGGTTGCTGAGATAAGGGGCCAGAACTTTAAGTAGCTATATCAGGACCAGAGAGAGGGACAGCTGGGGTGGGGGGGAGAGAGGGAAACAGCAGCCGGAAATAAAAATGAGCCCTTTCCTACAAGGAACAAGGCTTTGGGGAGGCCAGGGCCACAGGCAGCCAGAGAAACAGACACTACACCAGAGAGCTAGAGCTCCACACAGTACACACTCAGTATCACACTCAAGTAAGTACACAATGATGCTCACAACCCCTGCCCCCATGTCACACATACACACACTCACATACATACACATACATATATATACACACTCACCCAATCACACATACACACACTCACACACATACTCACCCAGTCACACACACACACACTCACCCAGTCAGTCACACACACACACTCACCCAGTCACACATACACACACACTCACACACACATATACATACACCCCCATTCACCCACTCACACACATACACACACACACACGCACACACAGAGGCAGACATGCTCATACCACCCCTCAGTCACAGGAATGCACACTGTCCCAGAGAAATCCAGACACAGTCTTACTCTTGCAGTGCACGGATCTTTATTTCTGGATGATACAAAAGAATGAACTTAAAAAAAACCCTAAACTAATGTGCCTCTCCTCCCTGCAGCTGTGAGATCCCTCCCCCCCACCCCCTTCCCAACCTGGAGAAATACAGTGACCTTAGTCTGCTTTACTGGCTGTCCCCCCTCACCCACTTATAACTCTCTGTCATATATATATATATATATATTTATATATATTATATATATAAATCTCTCTCTACATATAGATTTTCATTTATATATTATATTTTTCTCCTACATAGTCAAAGCCCAGGCCTGTTCAGGGGCTCTCTTTTGCCAAGGTGCCCCCAAACCACAGGGATTCAGACCACCCGCCACTGTAAGACACTTGTGTCCTTGCCGCCAGCTGAAAGAGCAGTTGAATCATCCCACAGGAAGGCCACATTAGTCACGTGGCTGCTGTGGCCGCTGTATTTGTGGCTCGGAGCCTGAGGCGGGAGAAGAAGGGGAGGTGAGAAGTGGGGTGGATCCTCTCAGTCTCTCCCTCTGACCCCCACTGCTCTTCCCTTTCCCCCTCCCTCCAGTCCCCGGCACTCACTCTGGGATGAGAGCAGGGATAGGCGAACAGGTGCACTTTGCCAAAATCATCCACTGAAGCCAGCAGCGACCCGTCGTGAGAACGGGCCACGGCGTTGATGTCAGTACCATCTATTCCCTCAGACCAGATCCCTTTGGGGAAGAAGGTCATAGGGATGAGTGCTAGAAGAGACCTTGCAGGTTATGGAGCCCAAAGAATCCTCACACCCAAAGGGAGTAAATCAGGGAGGGGGAATCCAAACCCAGATTCCTATAGCTCAGGAGGGTCACTGTCTGTTCTCACTCCACCCCCCCATAGAGTACAGGCCAGTTAGGGGCAGAGGCTAGCAGAAGAGAAGGTTTTTACCCATTGCTCAATCACTCAGAGGGTGGGTGTGAAGTGGGGGAGGGGAGATCCCAGTGTACATTTCACCCCTCCTCGCATTCTCACCAAACACGCCAAATCCCAGGACGCAGGTGGCTGTTGCCCACTCCACATTCCGCATCATATCTGCATTAGTGATTTGCTTACAAGTGGCTGGATCCCCTGAAGACCAGAGGGAAGGAATTAGCCATAGTTTCCCCCAGAAAACTGGTCTCAAGGGTTATAATGCCCCCGGAAAGTCTCCTTCCTCCACTGGAATGAAGAATTCAAGGGTTAAGAACTCAGCTGATGAGCCAAGTCAAGCCAAAGAGCACTGGTCCTGGAAGTAATGAGACAAGGGAGCTCGGGAGGAGGGGCTGCCACTGGGCTGCCAAGACCCAGGACTGTTAAAGGAAGAGGCCAGGCTATGGCAGAAGCCAAGAAAAGGCTTGCAAATTAGCATGCTGACCAGACTGAGGGGCACCAGGCCCAAAGAAACATGGCTTGCTAGAGCTTTGGGTTCTCTTGCCTGACCCCCCACTTCCTGAGAAAACCAGGCTGTTTCACTCACAATACAGGATCTCATAGTCCCCTGAGTTGGTGACAAAGCAGGAGCTGTCTACTGCCCAGTCCAGATGCGTTATAAAGCTGGAGTGACCCTGGAAGTGATGAATGAGGGAAGATGGAGGGTGGAGGAAAAAATAATACTAACCAGCAGTTAGAAAGCACTTCACAGTTTTCCAAGTGCTTTCTCTACCTCTCAGGCCATCAGTGATCATTTCTTAAGGACCTACACTTTGCCAGGCACCTGGGCTTACAAAGAAAAAGATGCCATAGTCTCTGACCTCTAGTGAGAAGCCAGCATGCCCAGGCACCAATAGATACCAAATCAATTCAAGTACAAGGTAATTTGGTAGGGAGGGGGCATCAGGAATGGCCCCTGAAGAAAGGGATGCTTGGGCTGAGCCTGGAAGGAAACCAGGGAGGCTTTGAGGGAGGGGAGAAGGGAAGGAAGGCCTGTTTTATGGCTGATCCCCATGAGATAAGACATATTATTCCCATCCTATAGTTGAATGTCTCCATGTAGTAGTGGAAACACAACTGACTCAGAGCCAGGGAGAGCTGGGTTCTAGTCCTACCCCTGACACAGACTGGCTGTATGACTTCAGGGAAGGCACCAAATCTCTCAGTAACTAAGAGACTGAACAAGTGTCCAGGGCAGCTAGGTGGCGCCATAGTGGATAGAGCACCTGGCCTGGAGTCAGGAAGGCTTATCTTCCTGAATTCAAATCTGACCTCAGACACTTAAAAGCTCTGTGACCCTTGGCTAGTCACTTCACTCTGCCTCAGTTTCCTCATCTGTAAAATGAGCTGGACGAGGAAATGGTAAACCCCTCCAGCATCTTTTCCTAGAAAAACCAAATGGGGTCACAGAGAGTTGGATGTGACAGAAATGACTAAAAACAGATATCTTCCAGTCCTGATGGAGGGATCTTTCTCACTGGGAGTATTCTATGCCCATGCAATCACAGTTCCAGAAAGAAAAAATGAGGAGACTGAGCTTCAGAGTTCAGTCACATGCACAGGGTATTCTAGCTAATATGTGCCTGAGGCAGGATTTGAATTCAGGTCCTTACTCCCAAGTTTGGCCCTCCAGACACTATGCCAGGTTGCTTCCTGGGTTAAATGCTAGCAATGGGGATAAGGAAAATGACTAATAATAATCCAGGAGGGAGAACAATAGTCAAGATGGGGGACCATCACCCTCATAACAGCTGATAATTAGCTAATGCTGTTTAAGCCTTACAAGGTTACCCTGGGAAGTCCAAGTGATGATGGAGAAAAGGTCATGGAGATGGGTTTGGGTCAGGGTCTTGTGCACTCACCGAACACTTCCCCAGTCGGCTGACTTTCCGGCCTCCCTCGCTCACACTGTACACATATACTAGATTGTCATGGGAGCCAACTGCCAGGAACATCCCATCTGTTGGGGACATGAGGAGATGGGCCCTTAAGACCATGCCTTGCCTGGCCCCCAACTGAGCTTCTCCCCCCAGGTGTCCCTTCTGCCCAGAACTGGCTATTCTCTACCTGGGGAAAAGCTGACCACGGAGATCTGCTCATTCCCATCTGTATGAATGGCCACAAGGTCATGGGTCTCAGTATCCAGGAGCAGCCACCTGGAGGGGAGGGTCAAAGGCAGACTGAGCATTTCCTAGGCAGGAAAGCTCCCCCTACTCCCTTCTCAGGAGGGAGGAGAAGCCAGCAGAGTGGTTGAAGATTCTGAGCCTCAGTATGGTTAGAAGGAAAAGGTTTTGGAAACCATGAAACCCCAGAGAAAGGGAAGGTGTTATTTTAATGAAGTTCAAGTCCAGAGAGGTTACCAATTCGGTGAATGTAACACAGTGACTAAGTGTCAGAGCTGAGTCAAACACAGGTGCTACTATAAGATCTGATGGGCTATTTGAGAGTGGGGACTGAAGGCCCTGGCAAAAGAAGGCTCTTACCCAATGATGCAGCCGTGGGTGGGTTCCCTCCCTCCTACCTTCCCCCAGGTGGTGGCCCTCAGGTCCCTACCTGCCAGTGACTGTACCCACAGCCAGGACAGAACCATTGGGGTGGAAGCCAGCTGAACGGGCAGGATCCTGGAGGCCAGGAAAGAAATCAGAGGGACCTTTCTAATGTCTAATTCCCACCACCTTTCCTTGCTCAGCAGGCTCTTCTCCTCTTCCCCCATGCTCTGAGATTTTCCCTGGCTCCTCATAACCCCCACAGCACCATCTGTGCCTTTCAGTCTAGTACAGGGGTGAGGTTCCCCACCCTTTGTCTAGTATTTGAGGCCTCCCTTTCCAGTTTCTTCCCCTTCCAAAAGCCACTTCATCTCTCCACTTTGGGATCCTCCTCATCCCTCTGGGTTCAGATGGAGCTTCTCTTCTCCTTGACCAAAAAACCCTCCCAGATCTTCCTATCAACTAGTATTTAATAAGCCTCTGTATTTCCCTGCTCTGTGGGCTTAGGGCCCAGTGAGAAGAATTATACTAGCTGGAGGTAATGCAGAGGATGGGGACAGAGAAAATCTGGGGGGCTGAGTCAATCAAGGGGGATTCCTAGAGACAAAAGGGACCAGAGCTGGGCCCTGAAGAGCTGGTAGCTGCTTAGAAGGGAGAAAAGCTCTTGGAGTCCAAGAAGTCTGGGAGGGCTTCCTGGAGGAGGTGGGATCAGCAGAAGGATGGAGTGGAGTTTACCGCAGCACTCACGGCTTGGGCAGGCAAGTCAAGGGGGACTTCCTGGAGTCAGGCATGGGGATGGAGGGCCCTACTCGGAGGAGAACCTCAGAAGTAAATCACATAAAGAATGAGCAACTGGAATGTGGGAGATGGGATGAGATGGCGTCTTTCTCTGACTCACCTCTATGATCTTGCTCCATATGGGCTGGTGGGAATCTGTACTCCACAAGTGTACTTGCTTGTCCTGGCCACATGTGATGAATTGGCCTAGGCTGGGGTGGGCAGCCAGACCCCACAGCTCCTCAGTGTGGCCCTAGGTTCAGGGTAAGGGATGGAAGGGAGGAAGGACAATCACAGAACAGAGAATATGAGAAATGGAAGGGCTCTCCTGGCTGACTATCTCGTCCAATGTTCTTATCTCACCATGAAAGAATTGCTACCTGGCTCTGACATTCCTTGTTCTAAGGGCTCTCCCAGCTCTGACATTCCCTGTTCTCAGGGCTCTCCCAGCTCTGACATCCCCTGTTCTCAGGGCCCTCCTAGCCCTAACATTCCATCTTCTAAGGTCATTCCTCAGTTCTAAGTTCCCTCACGACTCTAACACTCTATGTTCTAAGACTACTTTCAGCTCTGACATTCTATGTCCAAAGGTCCCTCTGATTTCTAGTATGATGCCCCTCTGAAATCCTTAAGCTTCTGGTGTAGACAGCCAGGGAGAGACTGGGATTCTATGGGTCAATATTGCCATCTTGTGGTCAACTCCAGTACTAGAAGAATAGAGGCTTTATATAGCCTCTCCTGTTGGAAGAGTCTTCAAAGGCCTTCTTGCAACCCAGAAAAGGAAAGTGACTTTTCCTAGCTCCCAGGGTAGTAATCCTCTAGGAGAGCATTTGACACCAGGCCCTCTGAGTCTGGAGTCAGGGCTCATTCAAAGCAAGCTTAACCTGGCACTCTCTCAGCATTGCTCTGAGGCAGGGGGTCCGAGGGTGCTTGTCTGAACCCAGAGTTTAAGTGAACTGCCTCAGTGCCCTGACTGGAAAGTATCAGAGCCTGTATCCCAGAGAGCAATAGGGCTGGGCCCCCGGGAAGGGGGAGGAGGAGGGAAGGGGCATGCAGGGAGGCAGAGAGCTTACCTGGACAAGGGCAGAGAAGCCCGTGTGGACGGAGCCCTGAAGGATGGAGTTGCGGGTTGTGCCCACAAACAGCTCATCTCCCCGGCCTTCTGCCACCGTGCGCACTGGCCCAAGGGCCTCAGGGACCTGGGGAGGCGGCAGGGGAGGGGAGTGGACTGACCAGCAGGGACACACAGGCACACACATGGGGGACCAAGGGGGGGGACAGGGGCAGCGTTAGGGCTGGGCTTCCCAGACCTCCCTCCTGGCCTTAGCCAGGACACTGGATCTCCCAAGCCTTGTCTCCAGGCAGGAGACCCAGGAGAGGGAAGGTCCCAGGGAAGGAGTCCAAGCAGGGGAATCAGGACTGAGAGACGTCTTGGAGGCCACTGAATCCAACCCTCTCATTGTACATCTGGGGAAACTGAGGCCCGGAGAGAGCAAATAACTTGGTCAAGGTCACAAGGTAGCAAGTGACAGAGCCCAGATTTGAAGCCAGTGACTGACTACAAATCCAGCATTCTTTCCACAGAAAGAACAGGAGGTGGAACTCTAGGAAATAACTGGTATTCTCTCCTCTCATTTTCCGAGTGCTTCTGTGTTTCCAAAGTGTTTTCCACATCAGCACGGTCCTTTGCTGTGCAAACATCAAGATACCTACTTTACTGATGGGCAAATTAAGGCTCAGGAAAAGGGTGTATGTGGGGAGCTGTGGAGGAGACAAAGAAGCCGAATTCTGGACAAGGAGGAGGAAGGAGCCAGGTCTGGGTTCAGACAGCTGTTGGCGGGTAACAGCTGCAATCCAACCCGAGAATTCCACGATAAAGACTGGTCAGTGTAGGAGGACTGGCTAGGGGCCAGAAGTGGGCGGGGCTAGAAGGATGTGACGTCAGGCTCGAAGGGCGGGGCCAGAGCTGGGAACAGCAGGGGACTGCTCTCCCTGCCCGTTAAAAAATACAATCAATTTAATATTCAGACCAAAGACCTAAGGATCTTGGATTAAAAGGGCAGGTCAAAAGAGACCAGACAAGATTTGGGATCTGGGAGGTCTGGCTAACACTTCTGTCTAGCGCAGGAAGGTCTACAAGGTGCTACAAAGCTCAGGGCCTCCCTGGGTTGTGATACAGAATATCGCCAAGACAAGTGAGTCCCTTCTTTCTCTTCAGGGGACTTAAGAGCTGGAAAGAGATCTAGAAATCATCTACCAGAGCTGGAAACTGAGGCCCCGAGAGTTACGCCAAAGGCAGCCAGGCAAGCAAGAGGCCAGCTCCCATAGCTCCAAGTATGAGGCTGCCCCTTAAGGCTGGGGGCTAGAGGGCAGAGAGCCCAAAGCTCCGAATGGGCAGGGCCAAACCTAGCTCCCAGCCTCCTGCCCCTTACCTCAACCTCCTGCAGCTGGCTGTAGTCCCGGCCCCAGAGCACCACACGCCGGTCTCGGCCGCCCCCGGACACCAGCGTCCCGTCCCGCAGGACGCACAGGCCGAAGACACCGCCCTCGTGGGCCCCTTGCACCGCGTGGCTGATGCGAGTCCCTCCTGCAAGGGAGGCAGAAGGTGCATGCGACTCTGCTCTCTCCCACAATTCTCCATCCTTTTCTCCCTAGCTGGTCTCCACCCCTTCTCATTCGTCTTCTCCTCCAGTAAACGCCTCCTGACTGCCTCTCACCTCACTGGCAGCTTCTTACAAAACCAGAGCTGAGAGGGCCTTCTGAAACCAGAGACCCCTCCTCCCCTTCATTGTCCAGACAGAGAAACCAAGTCAAGAAAAGGGAAAAGACTCAGTCCAGATCACACATTAAGTCAATGGGGGTAGAATGCAAGCGTTCTTTTCTACCCACTCTGCCTCAGTTTCCTTTTGTGTCTTTTGTCTGAAGCTAAATGGAGAGGGGACTTCCTTGTTGAGGGAGAGAAGAGGGGGACCCTCAAAAGGAGTGTCTCTGACCTTTTCCCCAGATATAGATGTTTCCACTGGAATCTCCAGTGACCACGTCGCCACCTTCTGTGAAAGCCACACTCAGCACATACTTGGGCTTCTCACGTTTCTGGGGGAAAGGAGTGGGATAAAGGAAGAAACTTTTTGGGAATGGCCCTCTGCCTCACAACACACTCCTATGCCACCTGTCTGTAAGCTGGGTGTGCCTCTTATCTCCAATTGTTGCCTCCCTCTTTCTTCTCCATCTCCCTTCTCTACTTCAGCAATATCCCTGTTGCCATCTCTGATTGGCTCCTGTCTCTCCTTGCCTCGGTGGTTCTCTGGGCCTCTGTGGGGCTATGCCTTGGGCTTTCCTCCAATTAGATGCCTCTGTTTACTGATGAGGACTATGGAGAGCCAGGAAGACCCCAAAGCCCTTCCCCAAGCTTCCCCCCCTCCCCATCCGTCTCTGTCTCTTTAGCACTCAGGTCTCTGGTTTCTGCTTCCCATCTTAGTGTTTTTTTGTCTCGCCTCTGAAGCCATCTGTGTGTCTGTAACTCTTTCTGTGTATCACACACTCCCTTGCACTTGTTGATTCTTTCCTTTTCCATTTAAGAATCTGTCCATTGTCTCTGTTGGGGCTCCCTGTTTGAGTCTGTGGGTTTCACCCTCTCTCTTTGTGGCTGTGTCTTTCTGGCTCTGCTCTGTCTTGGCATTTCTCTTCCCTCCCTCCCAGCACCCATGCCCCCTAAAAGCCCAGAACAGGAAGGAACCTCAGGGGTCATCCTCACCTCAAAAATCCCTTGCCTCTTGCTCAGGCTTCCCCCTTCAAGGTTCCAGAAATAGATATGAGACTTCCCACAAGTGATGATGAGGTTGGGCTCGGTGGGATGGAAGGTAGCTACGAGGACAGCCTCATTGGAACACTGTGGGGAGGAAAGGGAACAAGGCAGATCCACATGTAGGTCAGATAGTTGGAGCCACAAGTACCCTAAGAGGTCATTGGATGCCACCTGCACATTTTACAGATGGGGAAACTGAGATCCAGAGAGGTTAATGTCTTTACTAACATCACAGGTGAAAAACATCCTGGACTAGAAGTTGGAAGACATGAGTTTGAACTGTCAGTTATATGACTTGGGGAAAGTGGCTTCCCCTCTCTAAGCCTCAGTTTCTCCATCTGAAAAAGCAAACAGTTTGGACCAGATGGTCTCTTAACAATTTTAGCTGGGGGTCATTTTTTCTAGTCTGCTAGAGGGAGCCCTTGGGTGAATGTTGGGTGGAGCAAGAGCAATCCCACAACATCTCCACTGATGAAAGACCCATAGGCTGGGAGGGAAGAAGTCTGAATTCGAGTTTCACTGATTTGCTGTGTCCTTTTTCTTCTCTTGGGCCTGGTTTTACTTTTTGTAAAATGAGAACCAGAAAGGGATGTTGGACTCCTAGGTCAGTCTGTGCTCCTAGGGGGCTGAGGGTGCTCAGGGAATGCTTGAGCCTCTGAATTCTTCTAAGGAATGAGGGAAAAGAGCCTCTGGTGTGGGGGAAGTTAGAAAAGGTGTGTGGGGGGTCTCCTCACCTTGACTTCAGTCACTTTTTGTTCCTTGGCCCAGTCCCACACAGACAGCACGTGGTCGTTGGATTCATCCACAGCGCACAGTAGGTTCCCTCCATTCTGGGTGGAAGAGGAGCCAGTCAACAGAAGCTACTCCTTCTAAATTAGCATTCCTGACATAGCTAGAGCCAGGGGCATTCAGCTGAGGCCAGTAACAGAAATCACAGCCAGAAAACGGGGGCCAGGCAGCCAGGGAAACATAAAGAAAGGCAGAAGTGGGTAGAAAGGGGATTCCACAGTATGCCTATTGAAGGACAAAGGGATCATTGGAAATAAATGGAACTTACGGACTTGGAGAAGCCCACACAACAGACCCCTCGGTCAAAAGCACCCAGGCCTAGCACGTGCAGAGTAGAGAGGGAGACTGAGTCCCAGACCCTCACATGGGGAGGCAGTGGCTACACAGAAAGACAAGGAGAGACGTGTACTTGAAGTCTGAGTCCTGGCCACTCACCTTTTCTTCCACCCACACTCCAGGGTTCCCCCCAGACCCCAGTCTCTCTTTCAGACATTCCTAGGGGCTGTGTCCTCCAGCTTCCCCTATCTGGAGCCTGCATCCCAAGTGTCTCTGGGCTTTTTACCTTGCCCTCTTTGGTGGTCCCAGCCACTTGTCCTGTGGCAATAGTGACCATGTCAGGGTGAACTGCCAGGCTGGAAAAGGGAGGGAAGGGAGACCCAAGTCACAGGGATCCCTTGATCTGTGGACTTTTCCATTCCACCTCCCTCTCCTTCCCCTCTTCCACCTGCCAAAGTCTGGAACGGAACCTTTCTGCAGGCTTGGAGAGCCCCAGCTTTCTCCCCGTTTTATAGATGAAGCGAAACTGAGGCGCAGAAAAGGGAAAGACTTTGCATGTGTCCAAGACTGCCCAGGGAGCGAGAGGCAGAAGTAGGATTCTTTTAGGTCTCCCAGGCTGCATTCCTGGCCCCCTCCCCCTCGTTGGTGCGGGGCTTCCATCCTGGTGACGTCACCACGTCCGGGGCGCACAACGAGTGGAGAGGAGGGGGAGTGAATGCCCTTCCGGAGGCGGGGTGGGGGCGGCGTCTCCTGGGACAATGAGTACTCCGCGGGTTCATTCTCACCACTTGATGTCGTCGGTGTGGCCCAGGTAGTGGCGCTGCCTTTGTTCCTCCACGCTGTAAAGGACGCCCACGGAGGCTACGAAGTACACGATCTCCCCCGTGGGCAGCAGGTAGAGGTTGGCCCGGCAGTCCCGACCCCGGTACCCGTAGCTGGGCCTACTGAGTCAAGGACTCTTTCCTCTAGTCTAGTGTCACCAGGAACAATCCCTCCCGTCCAAGAAGGCCCGGGTGGAACTGGCCTCCTCCAGAAGCCTTCTCACATTGCATCGAGACAAAAGGCTCTTTGTGCATCCCCTCTCCTCACCCCAGAATCCAAAGCTTCTTAGGTTATCCAAGGCTCAGCGGAAACTCACCTCTGCCTGGGAAGTCATCTGGGACTGTCCAAACCCTCATGCCCTCTGCATGTCTAAATCTTTCCCAGTCTCTTTTAGAAGACCCAGCTCAAAGCCATCTGAAAAATCTGGATTTTCTGAGCCTATACAATATCTCTTGCCTACTCCCCTACCCCTTACCCCCTTCTCACACTGTTCAAAGCTGAGGTTCATTCTGCCTCTTCCAAGGAGCCTTCCCAGACAGTCCTGGGGACTCTCTTCTGATACTTATTACCCCCTCCCTGTGCTTCTGGACTCTGGTCAATGTCACCAATCTGAAGTATCCACATAATATTAAAGCTCTAAGATCCTTGGAGCCCATGTGGTCCAACCTTCTTTGAGAAACTGAGTTCCAGCAAGTCGAGGTGGGAGCACTGGGATTCAAACCTAGATCTCCTGACTCTCCTGTCTTTCTTCTTGGGAGACTTTGGTATAGTGGAGTCATTATCAGATTCAGAGCCAGAAAACCTGGCTTTGAATCTTTGCTCTGACTCATATGAGCTGTATCACACTGGGCAAGACAAGACACATGATTAGAGGTAGAGACACTGAGGTGCAGTGGAAAGGGTCTAGACTTGGAGTCAGGAAAGAACTGAGTTAGAATTCTGCCCCTACTGCTTAATGGCCCTGTAAGTGACTCAAGCTCCATTAACTCATCTATAAAGCAGGAATGCCACTACCTTAGCATATCTGTCACAGGACAGCTGTGAAGCCCCAATGATATCTATGTTAAGGGAGGGATTGGGAAGCCAATCTCCCCTCACTTAGCTAACCTCCTTTCTGTTCTCTGTCAACCCTCTTACTGGAGCCTATGGAAAGGATACACCCAGTCTAACTTGAATCGTCTGGCAGGTAGCTCTGGGTGGGCATCCAGGCTGTAAGTGGGCGCCAGGGAGTCAGGGATCAGCATGGACACTGGACGGCCCCGAAGAAACATCTTCACGGATCCCTCCTCTGCAAGAGCAGCCAGGTCTAGTCAAGAGGCTGAGGCCCAGGTCTCTTTCTTCCCAGCTTGGCATCCTCCCCTCCCCCAATCTCTACCTGCCACCTCCCCAAATTCCCACTCACCCAGGCTGAAGATAACTTCTTTGGTCTTGCTGTTGGGGGAGGGAAAAGAATGAGAATTAGAGAATGAGATGGGGGAGGGAGTAGCTTCCCTTCTGAGGCCTTCTGGTGATCCTTATCCCATCTTCCCACTTCCCAAAAGGTTAATGGTTTCTTGACATCATAGACCCTTAGAATATTAGACGAATTGGAGACTTAGACATCCTTAATCTTGTATTCAAAGAGTATCTTGATGGCTTGGAATATGGAATGGCAGGGCTGAAAAACCCTTAAGAGCTCCCTGGGACCCTGAAACTACTTGCTAGAGCCAGGTGAAGAGAGCATGACCATGGCACGTCAGCTGGCTAGGAGGGCCTTTAGATACAGTCCAAAGCAAGCTATCATTTTACATTGGGGGAAACTGAGGCTGAGAGGGACTGAGGGAAGGGAAAGGTAGCCCAAAGAAAGTTAATTAATTAGAAGGTACAGTCAGGTAGTGAAACTTCTCTTCTTCAAAGTTTAGCCTGGAGAGTTTGTTTTGCAAGGGGGCATGATGCAAAAGAGCAGAAAATTTTAGGGAACCGGGGTAGTCTGGAACTGTAGCGGCCACTGTACCCTTCTCCTTCCCACCCGACGCACAGATAGCCCGGAACCCTTAGCCTCGAGATCGAGAAGGTTTAGGAAGACGGCTGCCTTCCCCTTCCACTGTCTGAACATGCAGGGAAGAGTTACTAAGGCCAGGCAAGAGCATCCGGAGAAAGGGAGAGTCTGAGGGAGCCCTCTGCAAGCAAGGGACACTGGGTGACCTCAGGGACTGCGGAGGGGAAGGGTCTCACCCAGGTCCAAAGCTGCTCATGGCGGCGGAGATGGTGATGGTAGTGGCTGCAGGGGTAAGGGTGGAGGCAGCAGGAGCAGCTCTCAGAGAGGGAGGCGGGGGCAGGGCGGAGCCAGGAACCAGAGCTTCAGCTTCCTGCCCCTGGAGGTCTGGGCTCCACCCCGCCCTGGCTGCTGCCCTCCCTGGGCCGCCTCAAACACCCCGCCCCTGTCCGGGCTTGCACTCAGAGAGATCTCTATGGCATTCTTAGGAGTCTCAAAATCAGCAGGCTCGTGGGGCTACGAACTTGTATCTCAGAACCTGGGTTCAAATTCCTTTCCGTTGCCAATTACCTGTGTGACCTTGTAGGTCTCAGGTTCCTGACCTCTAAGATGGAGGACAGGTGGTTAGAGAAGTGGATAGACTGCAGGGCCTCAGACACTTACTAGCTGTGTGACTCTGGGCAAGTCACTTCACCCTGTTAGCCTCAGTTTCCTCATCTGTAAAACAAGCTGGAGAAGGAAATTCCAGTATCTTTGCCAAGAGAACCCCAGGAGGGGTCATGAAGATTCCAATGTGACTGAAAAAAGCAAAGGGGCCTGACCTGGAAGACTCTCTGAGGTCTCTTCTAGTTATAAATCTACCGTCCGATTAAATGCTTACTATGTGCTGGGCGCTTTGCCAGATGTGCTGGGCATTGGGAATACAAAAGTAAAAACTGGCCCAGTCTTCCTCGAATTGTAGTATTCACATATAAGTAATTACGAAGTACATACAGCTACGATGGGAAAGTGACGATGGGAAAGACCTCACACACTCCTAGGCCACAGTCCCTGCCCTCTCCTCAAGGACTTTTATATTCTAGAGATGATAGGACAGAGAGGGGATGCAGCCGGAGTTTGGACCCGTGATTTCATTAGTGTGCGGGTCCTCCCAGCAGGGAAACTCCCTCCACTGATGTGGGTGGGCCACTAGTGATTAATTGATTCTCAGAGCTTTAATGCTAAGTGACTCTCCCAAGGTCACACATCCAGTAGGTGACAGCCAGGTAAACCTCCAAGTCTTCCTAACTCTGTCTACTACTCCAGGACATGACATGTACACAGACCCATGATACAGTATTATATACAGTAATACAGAATAGTGTGATGGGAGAAAGAACCCAGAGGAAAATGTGAGGAAGCTGGGAGGGGACGCGGCCTTGAAAGGAGAAGACAATGAAAGGCCAGCATGGCCTAGGGAGAGGCAGACATTCATCTAGGGTTCTGAGATCCGGCTGGGCCCGCTGCGCTTTGAGCAGGCTGCCTTTCTCATTGGCCTCCCCAATCTCGCTGTTCCTCTTGGCTCCGCCTCCTCAGCATTGGACCCGCCCCCAACCGAGGCCCCGCCTCCTACCCGTCCTTCTTGGAGCTACAGTTGCTGCTGGAGGATGTGGTGCGGCTGCGCTCGTCGCGGCGGACAGAGGACAGGCGTTCCGGGGATGGGCAGCGCCTCCCGCTGTGGCTAGGCAGGAGAGAGCGGGGCTGGCTGCTGGGGCCTTGACTCCTTCCCCTCTCCTTTCCTCCTCCCCTCCTTCCCTCCTCCTTCCCCTTGCTCCTCCCCTCCTCCTTCCCCTTGTTCCTCCCGTCCTAGCTTTCCCTGGTGCGCCTCACCTTCCTGTCTTTCCACCTTGTCCTCCTCCTCCTCCTCCTCCTCCTCCTCCTCCTCCTCCTCCTCCTCCTCCTCCTCCTCCCTATGCTCCTGCACCTCACCCCTCCCGCCCTGTCCCCTCCCCTCCATAGGCTCCCAGATCTAGACCCTGAAGACCTGTCCAACCCCCTAATTTTAGAGATGAGGAAATCAAGGCCTGGGAAAGTGAAGTGACTTGAACCAGGTCGTACAGATAGTAAGTGCCAGAGCTGGGATCCCTGTAATTCCCCTTCCTTTTTCTCCTTCCTCTCCGAACACTCTCGGAACCCAACCTCCATTCTTACCTTCTCCCCGAGGTCGCTTCCTTCTTAGGAGAGGAGGGGGAGGTGGCGTAGCCTCCAGGGCGTCGAGGGGTCGTCACTCCATTCACCGAGAGTCGGGATGGGAAGCCCTTCAGGAGCTGGCACACTGGGGGAGAGGAGGAAAAGGAGGTCATTAGAGCAGCTTGTCAGAGTTGGATGGCACCTTTAAGAGCTAGCTCCCTTGGGTCAACTCTCTCATTTTACAGATGGGGAGTCTTCGGCCCTAGAATCTAACCGGCATGTCCGAAATGACTGAGCTACTAGGTGGTAAAGGAGAGATCTGACTCCAAGTTTTCTCATTCCAAATCCCACTTTTCCCTTTCTGCTGTGCCTAGATGTCTCCCCAGTTAAACCTGGCCCACCTCATTGACCCTACTTTCACTGCGGCAGCACTGCCCCCATCCCCACCCCACCAGTCCTATTCGTTTGATTTTGGTCTTAACATTTCAAGATGCTTTAAGATTTTTAAGAATCTAAGATCTTTGCATAGTTCTAAGAGAAAAAAGAGAAAAACTCTAAATGAGGAGAGAAATCAGGTGTAATGAGACTTTAGAGTTCAGGAAACCTGGACTCAAGACACTTAAGCCAAGTTACACCAAAGCGATCTCATCACTTCCCTGAGCCTCAGTTTCCCTTTCTGTAAAATGCAACAATAATATTTGCATTCCCTATCTTCCATAGGTTTTGTTTAGGAAATTGCTTTAGATCGAAATTATTAATAAGAATAGGTGACTAAGAATAAATCTGAGGTATTCAAAGAAACATGAGATTTGTATGAACTGATGCAGACTTCATAAGTAGAATTGGGAAGTTATGTGACGGTGACTACAACAATGTAAAAAGAAAGGACAATTTTAAAACCTGAATTCTGTTTGACAGTTTCCATACCTTTTAACTAGCTGTGCTCCACACCTGAAATGTTCTCCCTTTTCACTTTTAACTCTTGGAATTCATGGTTTCCTTCTGGGCACAAACACCACTTAGTCAAACACCACTTAGGCCAAAGACTTTTCCTGGTGTTTCTCCCCTTCTCCTCTCCCAAAACTGCGAAGGGGGGAGGGTGCCTGCCCTGCTAAGGTTACTGTGTATTTACTTTGTATGTATCTTGGAAATACCTAAATACATACACATCTTCTTGATAGAATATAAGCTTCTCAAAGGAATCTATCTTTGTATTTCTAGCTTCTAGCACAGAGTAGGCACTTTAAAAAGCTGACTGATTCATTCTAATATCCAAGCTTGATGCCAGAGAAGAATTGAGAAAATGTACCTCCCTCCCTTCCTTGCAGAGATGCAGAGACCATAGCAAGCATAGTATATGGGGGGAGGGGCAGGAATGCTGAATTTGGCATCTGGATTAAAAATCCATGTTAAACACTCTCTGACTGTGTGACTCTGGCCAAATCTCTTAACCTCTCTGCTCCATCATCTGCAAAATGGCACCACATTGTAAGGACCAAATAAGAGTCAGTTATGTCTAGTGTCTTGTAAACACTAGAGAAAGATTCCTTTATAAGTGTGAACTATTTTGATATAATATTGCATATGTCAAGGCCTCAGAATCAGGAATATCTAGGTTCAAGTTCTGCCTTGACAAATAGAGGTTGTGTGACCCTGGGCAAGTCACTTAACCTCTCATTCGCCCAGCCTTAGTGCTGGTACATATTAGGTCCTTTAAAAATTCTTATCTACTGACTTATTGCCAACTTAAGCCATAAATTGCAAAGCAAATGCAATTTTTGAGGGGGCTTCCTTAACGGGAAACCTAAACCAAGGAAATAATAGATCAGGTCCTAAAGGTGTGTGTGTGGGCTTGAATATGCTCTCAGACTGGATTCATGCAGGAACTTTGCTGAACTGTTTTCTAAAAATCCTGGCGACAAAGAAAAGCTGGATGGGGGAGGGGAGGGTGTGTTGGCAAAAGCGGGCGATGTAGGGCTGAACACACTGCCTGGCACTCACCAAATGCCCTTTGACTTGATCTGACATGTCAAGACAAAAGTGATCGCTAAAAACGCCAGTTAACGACCGACAGTGACTAAGATCCCCAAAGTCAGGGGTTTCTCTGCGGTGGTCAGTGACTAAGGTTTTAGAGTTCTAAGGAGTTCAGCTCCCAGCCCAGTGCTGCCCGGATCCTAATGTCGGAGGATTCGGGCCCCGGTACCTGTGGCTGCGGGGCCCAAGCGCAGCGGGGCCCGCCCTTTGGGGGTACCGCGGGCGCGGACCGCCGTCCCCTGCTCCTCGCACACGCGGAGCCGGCGCAGGGCGTCCGCCAGCGCCGCCTTCAGCACGGCCAGCTCGTCCTCCTGCAGCTGCAGACGCTGCTCCAGCGCCGACACGCGGTCGTCCACCTCCATCCCGCTCCCGGACAGACCGTCATCTAATAGACGGAAGGCAAGGTGGAGAAGCGGGCACCCAGGCCAAACGGGCCAGCAGTCTCCCCGCCTGGCCCCATCGGCCTCCTCCATGGGTGGAGGGGACACGTGCTCTGGGGGCTTCATGGGACCTGACCTTGGGGCTGGAAGAGACTTTAAACCCATCCCTGCAGAGAGGGGGAACTGAGAGCCAGGACAGGTGCCAGGTCATAAAGACAGCAAGTTGCAGAAGCTGGAGCTGAACCCAGGTGCTCTGACTTCAGACTGCAGTCTGAAGAGGCAGGGCCATGAAAGAAATGGGGTCGGAGAAGGGAGTGGACAGGAGACTCGGAGTTCTCTCATTCCTACATCCTGGTGTCCGTCTCGAGGACACTTGGGCAAGTCGAGTTCCTCTCTTGGCCTCGGTTTCCCCTTTGGGGAAATGAGAAGCCTGTTTGAAGCAGGTTGTATCTAAGGGACCTTCCAGCACGGTCATTCTAAGCTTTAAGATCTGGATGTTATGTTCTTTCGACCCCTCCCTCCAATACACACATATGCTCCACCCCAGAGCCAATTGCGAGGACTTGGATTAAGATATCGTAGCGGTGACCCCTGGCGGCAAACGCAGGGAGTGCCGGCAGAGAGGCGCCAACTGGGAATCCTTAAAGCGAGGTGCGGGTCATTTCCTCGACAACCCACTCCCCAGTTCTCGGAGTCACTTTCCCCTCCCCCAAGGCTATATCTTGTTCCCCCTGTCCCATCCTGAACCCCACCCATCTTATCAGCCACCCTTCCCAGGCTTTCCCGGAGTGAGAGAGGCTGAGGACCCTCCCCCCTTTCCCCTATCTCCCAGCTACCAGGAGTTCCCTGATCCCATTTCTCCGGCTTGGTGGGGGGATTAGGGGGGCACCTGCCATCCTGAGGTTCGCTAGCTCCTCCCGCTAGGTCCGGGCTCTGCAGTGCCTCCAGCCCCGCCCCCTCCCGTTGCCCGCTGCCCAATCCCCTGCCCTAACTTCCCTGTCACCCCGCCCCCATTCCCCTCCCTTGGTCCGAAGCCAGCAGCCTGCAGCTGCCAGAGGAGTTGGGGGCAGAAGGGCTCCCTTTAGGAGAGGAACAGAAGGGTCCCCTTAGGTGGAGGTGGAGAGGAAGAAGGGGGCGGACCCATACAGGGTCCGCCATCCTATTATTTCTACGCTTCCCAGGTTCCATCTTCCCAAGATTCTGGTTCTATGAGAAGCGGAAGGCAGGGAAGGGGCGTGGGGTCTGCATCTCCCGCACCTCGCCCCACCGGGAGAAGGGAGCCAGGCACCCCGGCCCTCCAACTCTGCTCCTTCCAGTCCATCATCAGGCCCGCCCCGCAGCCGTTTCAAGCCATCACCCCCTTAACCTCTCAGGAGGAGCACCTGGCATGCGTAGGTTCTCGCGGCTACTCTGAGGACTCCCTAAATGCTAGGGAGTGGAGGGGAGGTGTTATATGGGGAGGAGAGGCCCCACAACTGGAGATCTTTCCCTCCCTCTCCTTCTCTCCGTTTCTCTTCTTCCCAAAGAGGGCCCCACCCCAGAAATAGTTGCATCTGGAGGCATGGAGAGATGATGTCGCATGCCACCCGTCGTCCAGCCCCCGGTAAGGATGGGGGGAGCCCCCTCTCCTCCAGTCTGAACACTCTCTTTACAGGAATCTGGCAGCCCCCCCAACAGTTTCAGTTTCTCCTCGGCACCTCTCATTTACCTAGTCCCAGGTATCCCCAGCTAAAGTCCTTTCCCCACCTACCCGCTGCTGGCTTTCTTCCCCTCGCCTCTATCTGTCTGCCTCCCCCCATCCTGGTTACACTCATCCTTCCTAATTTCTCTCAGGCCTTCTCTATCTCTGCCCCCTCTCTTTGTCCCTCAGTGATCTCATCACACCAAGCCTCTTTCACGTCTCTTGGCAATCTGTCCCTTTCCCTCTCTCTCCTGCCCAGAGGACCCACATTACCTTGTTTGCCTCAGTTTCCCCCAGGCCTGTCTAGCCCCAAATTCCCCATTGCTGGAGTCCTGTTCTCCCGCCCTCTCTCCCATCGTTCTTCCCTCCCCAGGTTTCCAACCCCATTGCTCCAGCACCAAACCCTGGTCCTCAGCCTCCTCCTATCCTTCCTGTGACTGGTCTCTCATTTGTACCTCAACTGGCTGCTCTGGAACCCCTAGATCCTACCTGTCCCTCAAGTCTCTAGTTCTCCCCTCAGCCTCCATCCTGCAGGCTTTTATCTCTCTGTCTGCACCCCCCAGGTCACCCCCCACCACCCCACCCTCCTCCTTCTCTCTCCTCCACCCATTCCCTCATCCCTCCTGTCCCCAGTTCTCCATTCCCCTCCAACCATCTCTCAGGTTCCTCAGCCATCCCTCCCCAGTTCTTCATTTCACCTGTTCTTTGCCCTTCTTATACGGCCCTCAGGCTCCCTTTGCATCCCTCAGACCCCACCACTCCCTCACGACCCAGTCTCTTTCCCATAGCTCTCAGTCCTCACCCTCCTTGTTGTTTCCTGACTCCCACCCCTCCTCTAGGACTGTGTTCCCTCAGGCAGGGAAGGAGTGGAGCTAGAGCCTTATCTCCCCAGTTCCTCATGCCCCTGGCCCTCTGCCCTATTCCCCTGACATTTCTCAATTCTACCCTGCCCTTCTTATCACCCATTACTCCTATTGCCTCAGTTTCCTCAATCTCCTATTCCCCAGGTCCCAACCCCATAACCTTCTCCAGTCCATCCTCTGCTCTGCTCTTCCCAGGTCCCTGGTCCCCCCTTACTCTCCAACCCCTCTCTTGTCTCAGTTTCCCTGTTCCCATGCTCTCATCCTTCCAGTGTCCCCTATCTTTACCTCCTCCTGTTCCCTGCAGTCCCTTCCTTCCTCCTCAGCTTCCTCTCCCTCTAGACTCTCTCAGCTCTCAGACCTTTCTCCCCCTTCCCCCCCCCCCCCCCCAGGACTTGTACTCTATCCTGCCTTCCCCAGATTTCTCCTTTCTTGTTCATACCCAAGCTCCCACCACTACCACCTTTGTGTCCTTGCCTGTGGGGAAGGGTGGGAGGAGAGAGGGGATGTAGCAACTATGGCCCTGCCCCTCCCCCATCGTCCTCAGCCCTTCAACCTCCAGGAACCCCCTTTGTTGCCTCAGTTTATCCCCGGGTTCCCCACCATGACTGTGCCTGCCAGCCCGTGGCGAGGAGTGGCAGGGAAGGAAGGGAGGATGAGGCGGAGCTTTGCTCCGTCTTTCATCTCTATCAGCTCCCTCTTGAACACACATACCCTCTTTATTGTCTCAGTTTCCCCCGGGTTCACTTCCCCCCGTCCTGTGAGTGGGAGGGTGGCAATGAGGGGGCAAAGAAGGTCTGGAGCTGGGACCCCAAACCGGGGACTGACCGTGACAGAAGCGAAGCAGAGAGGAGGTGTCGTACAGGCCGGGGGGGCAGGCCGGGCCCGGCTCCCGCTCTCGCTCAGACATCGCTGCGATCCCAGCCCGGGCCCGGCCTCCCGTCGCCATGGCAACCAAATCCCCCCCCCCCCCTCCCGGTGTCCTTCTCCACCCCCTCCTCCCGAAACTACTGGCGACGACCGGCGGCGGAGACCGGATCCGCGCCCAACACTACCTCAGACCCCGGGCTCTCCCCACTTCAGCTTCCTGATTGGCTGCCCTCCGGCCAATGGGGCTACAGCAGAGCCAAGGATGCTAAGCGCCTGGGGCTGCCCGGATCCCCAACACCTTCCCCAACCCCCATCTCGGGGAACCCCGCCCCCGCAGCCCTCACTGCTCGTCACGCTCAGCTCCAATCCCAATATTTTAGCCCTCCCCAAGACACACCCCATGTTCTAGGCTTCTGCCCCATTCCCACAGTTGCTTCCACAGAGCCTCTTTCCATTCGGCTCTTCTAGCTCTAGCCCTCTCCCAGTCCCCTCAGCCCCGACTCAGAACTCTCCTCCTAGTCCATGCTCCTTGGTCAGCAGTCTGATCTCCTTCGCCTTCCTGCTTCCTTGCCTCGCCATAGGTCTTTCCCAACGTTCCACGGGGCAACTGAGGCTTCGAAAATCTAAGTGATTTCTAACAAAGCCAGTAATTGTCCCAGGCTGAACGCCACCCGTCTAATTCCACTACCTAAATCCTGTTAGTTATAACAGGCTGCCTCTCAGAATCTCAGAACCTTCCGATCACAAGACCTTGAGACCTTGGAATTTATTTTCTAAGCGCCTCAAAATCTTAGAACCTCAGGACCTTAACAAACAGAATTGTAGAGTCTCAAAACTACAGAAACACAGAAACGCCTCCCCCCCCCAACTTTGGAATCTCTTGGCTTAAAACCTTTATAATCATAGAATCTCAGATCTTTGTTTAGCCCACTTTCTCCTAATTTGAACTTTCACTCATAGTTGTCCTCACAGGTCTTCAGAAGACTTCTCCTACTTCCAGGTTCTAAGGTACCCTTATGGGCCTGCACTCCTAAAACTCTAACCCTTAAGTCTCCAATGATGAACTCTCCCTAAAGTCAGAAGTAGATACAGTAACTTCATAGGAAGAAATCTCCTTAGAGGAATAGTAAGATACAGGAAATACACATTCCTTCTAACGTGTAGTTTCCTAAATTTGAATAAGCCAGAACTAATCCTCCCTCCAGTCCATAGCTGGCTCTCTTACTAATCCTCCCTCCAGCCCACTGCTGGCTCTCTTCTCTGCTGCCAGGGCTTTTGCTGATTGCAATCCTTTCTTGCCCCTGGAGTTATTGTCTCTCTGAGTCTGAGTCTGTCTGGAGATTATGTTTCTTTGTTCCTTGCTGAATGAGATTATCTCCTACCAGAGGAGTAGCTTCAATACTAACAGAGGCTTCACATATTGTCCCCCCTTCCCCCAAGAGGAGGCATTCCTTTCCTCCAGCAGAGTTCTTTCTCATCTGTTGGTTGCCACTAGGGTGAGCGTTGAAAGGTCTTGAGGGGTAGGCCAAGCTGTACCTGATCAAGGAATGGGCTTCTCTTCCAAGACTCCTTCCCATTTCACAAAGGGATGAAAGACTGTATATGAGTCTTAGAACCTCAGCTCTTTAGAAGCTCTCCAAACTTCAGCATCTTAGACTTTTAGAACTTTACAACATAAGAATCTGAATATGATGCAGCAGAAAGTGGACTGACTTGTGAGTCAGAGGACCTGGGTTCAAATTCCTGTTACTCTTTAGTTGTTTCAGTCATATCTGACTCTCCATGACCCCACTTGGGGTTTTCTTGGCAGAGATGCTGGAGTGGTTTGCCATTTCTTCCCCTAGCTCATTTTCTAGATGAGGCAGAGTGAAATGACTTGCTCAAGGCTACACAGCTAGTAAGTATCTGAGGTCAAATTTGAACTCAGATCTTCCTGACTCCAGACCTGGCATTCTATCCACTGTGCCACCTAGCTGCCCTACCCTGTCACTAGGTACCTTGTGACCTTGGGTAAGAACAGCCAACCAAGTTATTCAACCAACAGTTTCCTCATGCTTAGAATGAATCAATGAAGATGAAAATGAAGATAAACTCTAAGGTTTCTTCTAGCTCTTAATCAATGAGCCTTGGAATTTCACAACTATCATAACTCAGAAACATAAAATCTTCAAAATCTTAAAACTTAAAACCATTCAATCCTTAGAATCTCAAAACCTCAAAGTTCTAAGACCCAAGTCCAACCTCAGAGGATAAGAACCTTAAGACCTTTCAACCACAGTATTTTGAACAATATCCAAGAATGTGCAAAGCATTGGTGTTAGGGGTTGTGATGCCCCATGGTACATCTCAGAACTTCTCCTAGAATCTTAGAACCTCTGAGGAACTGGAACTGTGGAGCTAGAAAAGATCTTGGGCTACTAGCCCAAGGGAAAACTGGAACTCAGAAAAAGTCACACAATCACAGAGAGAGACCCTAGATCTCCTTATTTCCATTTGGAGGATCTTTCTGGTCCTGAGAGCTGAAATCTGAGCTTTGGGGTATGCCCTTGGGAAGAGGGAGAAAAATCAGCCTGCATACACACACACACACACACACATGAAAGAACCCAGGAAGTCAGCTCTATCCCTCCCTCTAACCTAGTCCAATATAAGAACAGTGTCCTCTCCCCTAATCTCCACCTTGGGATCTCAGGCACATAGAGAACTGGGATGAAGGGGATGGATGGGGTGTCCACAGGGAACTGACCCAGATCTTTCCTCATCTCTCCCTCTCTCCAGAGGCCCAGCGCTGAGAAAAAAGGGTTGACTCCGGAACCGACAATATTTGCTCCCTGGCTTCAAGGAAGTCACTATGACAACGAAAGGATTTGGACTCCAGACTGTGGAGGGAGATAGGCAGAGATAGAGAAGGAGGGAAATATGTGTGTGTGTGTGTTCATTCACATACAGTATATATAAAAATATAGCATATATTCATTATAGTATATACACATATTTATATATATGCAGAGACAGAAATATATGTGTATGTATGTAGAGATAAAAAGACACACACACATGCACCCACACACACGCACACAGGAGTCAGAGAGGCAGAGAGAGATAAAGCTAGAAACAGAGACCACGTAAGCTCCCTCAGGCAGTCCCAGCCTTCCAGGTGCTCAGGCTTCCACCTGAGGGAGGAGAGTGAACATTAGCTGGAGTAGTTTCTCTTGCGTCTCTGTAGGTGATAGTAGGAGCCTGGCTGGGGATAGGGTCTACAGGGAGCTGGGCATTGGAAGGCCAAAGGGGAGTGTGGCTGCCCTGTCTCGGGCTGGTTTTATGTCTGCTCTCTAGCTCTCCTGCCACTGGGTCTGTGTCTCTTCATTTTCTTGTCTCTGTCTCCCACCTCCCCTCCCCCAATCTCACCCCTTCAAGCAGTGCCCTCTCTCTCCCCAAGAGACCTCATTTCCCTGCCTCATCGACTTTGCCATCTGCCCAGGCTCCAGGGCCCTGCCTCTTCCTCCAGGATCTGTTTCCTGTCCCTGCTGTCTTCTCAGCCCCAGGCTACAGCCCCCTGACTAGCCTGGCAGTCCCTTGGTCGGGGGGAGGGTGTCGTTTAGGAGAGGCCCTCAAACTTCAAGCCAGGAGAAAGAAAGAAAGTGAGATACTGAGTCTGGGATAGAGACAGAAACAGCAGAAAACAAAATACACCCACAGAAACTCTCAGAGAAAGTCTGGGGTGGAGACCGAAGAAATGGAGAAAGGAGGAGAGAGATGTCCGTGGTCTCCTCTCTTGTCCCTGTTGGATCCTAAAAGGAGAGCCTGGGAGGGGCTCAAACACCTGTGTCCTGTATTTAAGAATCAGCTGACCCCAGCCCCACTCTCCTGAGGAGACGGCTCATTCCATCCCATCCTGGGTTTCTTCAGTGCTCTGAGATCTCCGAGAAGGGTTGGGGGGGTGGGTAGGAGGAGGGGTTCAGAAGGAGGTCACACCCACCAGTCTTCCCCTTCCTACTCCACCCCAACACCACAGCCAGGGGGGAGCCAAGGACAGGCACTATATGTTCCAGTGTCTTCTCTTTCTTCCTCTGTCTTTCAGTTTTCTCACTCACCCTTTCTGGACTCAGTTTCCTTTTCTGTGGAACAGGGAAATGGGTTTCTGATGAGTGGGTGTGAGTGTTTATGAATATTCAAGACGTTGATGAATATGGATGGAGCTCTTTTGCTAGTGAAGGAAGGTTTTTGTTCTGTTCCCCAAGTCTTATATCCACAGGTGGTACACGAGGATACACAGAAACAGGTCAATGGAATCAGGGAGAGACAGGTCGAGACAGATGACACACAGGCTGTCCCACAGTCAGTCCAGTTTTAAGTTTTTGGGTGTTCTTTGGGGAGACACCCTGTATTTATATTTGTTGATGCTTGTGAAATTTTCGATAATTTTTTTTGCTTTTGCTTTTTGGAGGGCAAGGCAATTGGGGTTAAGTGACTTGCCCAAAGTCACACGGTTAGTAAGTGTTAAGTATCTGAGGTCGGATTTGAACTCGGGTCCTCCTGACTCCAGGGCCCGTGCTCTATTCAACTGTGCCACCTAGCCATCCTCATAAAATTTTTTTGAAAAGAGCTCATTGGGACTTTGAAAGCGCCGTGATGTAGTGGACAGGTTGCTGTACTTGGAGTCTAGAAGATTTGGGTTTGGATTTGGCTGTGTGAACCTGGGTAAGTCACTTAAGTTTTCTGGGCCTCTTGTTGGACTTGACCTTTAAGATTCTTTCCAGTTCTAAACAGATGATACTGTGATCTCTCCTCTCACAGCAAAGCAAAGAAAAACAAGGGGAGGAATTGAGACTCAGAGATAGAAAGAGGAAGGGCCAGAGAAGAGAGAAAGAAGCCCCTGTGTGTTTGTTCTGCTCAGTTTTCCTTTCATCTGTGGGAGACACAGGATGACTGAGAGACTGAAAGAGGCAAAAAGAGAAGGGCTAGTTGGAGGTTAAGGTCCCTTCCAGATTCCAAATCCTAAGATTCTAAGAGACAGAAATAAAAGGTTGTGCACACACGCATGCACGCACACACAGGATGAGAGAGAGCCTCGGATAGGTATAGGAGGGCCGAGCCTGTGACGGACTCCATGTGTGACAATAAGTGTTTGCACCCACCCCGGGGCGGAGCTCAGAACCCAGAGCCCGGAGGAGAGAGCCAGAGGAAGAAGGGCAAAGCAGCAGCCACAGGTGAGAGAACAAGGAAGGGAAAAACCCAAACCTTTTGCTCTCTCTCTGCCTCTCTCTCTTTCTCTGTTTCTCTTCTCTCTGTCTCTCTGTCACTCTCTCTCTCTTTCTCCCTATTCCTCTCTCTTCTCTCTATATCTGTGTATCTCTCTCCCTCTGTCTCTGTCTCTATCTCTGTTTCATATCTCTTGGGAATAACTTCATATCTTTTCTCTCTCCCTACCAACATTTCTTTCAATCTCTTCCTCTGTCTCTCTCTCCCCTTTCTGTTTCTCTCTCTGTCTCTGTCTCTCTGTCTCTGTTTCTCTCTCTGTCTCTCTGTCTCTGTCTCTCTGTCTCTCTGTCTCTGTCTCTCTCTCTCTCATAGAACCTTGCAGATGACCTCATATCTTTTCTCTTCCCCTAAGAACATTTTTTTTTTCTATCTCTTCGTCGATCTCTCTCTGTGTCTCAGTGTCCCAAGACACTGATGATGTGGATTTGGAGGTAGGTGGGAAGATGTAGACGGGGTGGAGTCAGAGGAGAACTATGGGGACAAAGAAGATGGATCTCCCTTTCTCCCTCATGCAGATGCCTCAGACACTTGGGTTCCTCCCCCCAATCCCTTTCTAGCCCCCCAAAGTGCTAAGATCTGAGGTGTTGTCGAGAAGGAAAGTAGTGGATGGAACCCCTCCTGAGGAAAGTGGGGAATGGAAAGCACATTGAGATATGGGGCAAAATAGAGCCTGGGCAAACAGTTCTTGGAGAGAGTGGGAGGTGGCGCACCATCCATTCTCAGTCTCAGTTTGATATGGGGAAGCACCAGAGATAGTTTAGAAATGTTTTAGTGGTTCAGTCACTGAAATTGTGTCTGACCCTTCCTGGTCTCATTTGGGGTTTTCTTGGCAAAGATACTGGAGTGGTTTGCCATTTCTTTCTCCAGCTCATTTTCCAGGTGAGGAAACTGAGGCAAAGTATAGTGACTTGCCCAGGGTCACCCAGCTGGAAAGCGTCTGAGGGCGAATTTTAACTCAGGAAGATGAGTCTTCCGGACTTTGGCCTGGCACTCTACCTGGCTGCTTGATGGTTTAAAAGTTAGGAGAGATTAGAAGCTATCAACCAAACCCTCAGCTTCTGCCATGGATTTCAAAGTCCCTTCTGGAAAACCCAGAAACAGCTTGATCAAGTGGGTTGAAATCCTGTTTCTTTTACTTCATCTTTTCTGTACAATGGACATTGGTTTTTTGGGGTTGTTTTTTTTTTTTTTGCTTTTTTTTTTTGGAGGGCAATTGGGGTTAAGTGACTTGTCCAAAATCACATGGCTAGTAAGTGTGTCAAGTGTCTGAGGTCAGATTTAAACTCAGGTCTTCCTGACTTCAGGGCTGGTGCTCTATTCACTGCCCCACCTAGCCGCCCCTATAATGTACATTGTAATAACACCTCTCTCACAGGGTAGTTAGGCATGGGGACTGGACCCATGATTTTCATCGGTATAGAGAGCTGCTGGGTGAGGAAATTCCTTCTACTAATATAAGTTACCTCTTCTCTTCAATTTAATAGTCATCAGATTGTGTAGACTAGGGTACCAAGACGTCCTAAGATGAGGTGACCTGTCAGGGTCACAGAGCCAAAATGTGTCAGAGAACTTCTTGGCTCCAAGGTCATCTATCCCTTATGCCACCCTGCCCCTCCCCAAGATTGTTAAGAGGAGCTCCGAGGCAGCCCTGGAATCGTGGACTCTGAAAGCCAGATCCCTTCCTGTGATGTTGATACCTCTACCTGTCCTGATTCTCTTACTGTCCTATCCAGTCCTGTGGAAAGCACAAGTAAGGGGGCCATGAGGGCTTGGACATCCTCCTTGGTGGTAAAGGGGGGTGAGAGGGAAGAAGCAGTTTCAAGACCCTCCCAGGAGCACTAATGGTCTCCTCATTCCCAAGTAACTAAGTCACACAACCAAGCTTTTAAGGTTTTAAGACACCCCTCGGTTTGGATGGTCACTCAAGACCTCCTTTTGCCTTTCTCACACCAGCCTGCAAATCCTGATAGCTCGAACTCTGGGGTGAGGGATAAGTTCGAGATCGGCGAACCGAGGAGGGCAGGGCACATTTCAGGACTAGAGGGTGGGTCAGATGGAATGAGTTTTGATGGCTTTCCAAGAGGGTTTTAAGCCTCACAGCCAACTCTAGTAAGACTTCCAAGATCCCTTCCTCTTCCCTGTGTACCTGGGGGTCTGGGGAGGAGGGTTCTTTCTCCACAGGCCGGCTCTCTGAGGAGCACAGCCAATGAGGCCTACCATCGGTGGGTACAGTATCAGACTCAGTGCCAGGAAGCTCTAGCTGCCGCTGAGCCATTGGCAGGTGAGTTGGAGCTCCTGGGAGACAGAGCAGGTGGGCTGTCCTGAATCTCAGTGAGAATCTGGACAGAGGGGGGAGGATCAAACCTGTACCAGATCACTGTTTGGGCTGGTGGAGATGCCTTTGCAAGACCCAAAGTGACTCAACTGTGGGTGCTAGGGGAGGGTGTGGGTGTATATGTATGCAGGCAGAGAGTGAAATGTGCATGTTGGAGAGGGAGGATAGGAAGGGATTAATGGAACAGCCAGTCTGTCTAGACCTGGGGGAAAGCGACAAGGGTGGACATTCCATGGGGGCAGACATTTCACAGATTTGATGGATGGTGATTGAGCTGATGAAGGGAGGGAGGAGGCGATTAGGGCAGCCCTTAGGTGGGATAAGGGAAGAATCCACCTCCTTCACAAATCTAGATTCTCTTCCTCTTTCCTCCCCACTCCCATCCCCCCTTGGGGGAGCATGGGAGAAGAAACTGGGAGTGAATGTGTTTGCTCCCTTTGCTTCCTCCTCCCCCAGGCCTTGCCTGCAATGGGACCTTCGACATGTATGCCTGCTGGCCCCACTCACCCCCTAACACCACAGCCAGTGCTCCCTGCCCCTGGTACCTGCCCTGGCACCAGGAAGGTGAGGATCCCCTCCCTGGGAGAATAGCAAAAAGGCCCACCTCTTGAGGCTTTCTTTGAGTCCGAGACTGCCTCAGTTTCCCTTTCTCTACCTGTTTTGGTGTCTTAAGTGTGTGTAAGGGTCTGGTCTCCCCAATTTCTCTCTTATCTCCTCCTCGTCCTGAGTTTTTCTTGCCTCTCTCTCTCTCTCCTTTCTCCTCTTTGTGGTTCTGACTTGCTGTCTATCTCCATCTCTCTGTTTCTCTGGTTCCTTGGTTCTTTGAGTCTCTCAGTGTTGTCTGCATCTCTCTGGTTTCCTTTGGGAAAGTCTTTCCCCTGCATGGGCTTCAACTTTCCCCTCACCCCATGTCAAAAGAGGGATTGGGTTAAATGTTCTCCACAGTGCCTTCTATTCCCTCTTCTAATGCCTTGTATGCTCAGGGACTTCCAGGTCTGACACACTTATAGTGATCTCCTCTTTATCTGGGAATGTCTCTGTGTTTCTGTCTAGAATGGTGCAAGAGACAAGGACCTGGGCTTGGAATTAGGGAGGCCTCAAACTATGTGACCCTGGCCAAGTCACTGAACCTTTTTAGGCCTCAGTTTCCCCATCTGTAAAACGAAGAGGGGGCATATGGTGGCCTCTGAGGCCCCTTTCAGCTTGAAATCTGTGATCCTTTGAGTGCTCTTAGCCTCCAAGGGTGCCTCTCCAGGTCTCTGCCCCCTTCACCCTCCACCTTGACATCACACCCTTCCTTTAGCCCAGTCTCTGTCTTCCACATTCTCTTCAGTGACCATGGGCTCTGTGCTGCGTCTCTGTGGGGCCGATGGGCAGTGGGGATCCTGGAGGGACCATTCCCAATGTGTGTCTCCAGAGAGGGAGCAGGTTTTCCAGGTGAGATCATTGTGTTTAAGAAGAAACATAGCCCTTTCCTCAGCGAGAGTCTGGAAACATCTTGCTGTCTCATGAGAAGGTGCACCATTGTTCTCAGGGCTGTGTGCTGAGCTTTGAGGGTCTTCCTTCCTCCAGAGTCAAAGGCTCATCCTGGAGAAGCTGCAGCTGGTGTATACGGTGGGGTACTCACTCTCCCTGGTTGCCTTGTTGCTGGCTCTGCTGACACTCAGCTCCTTTAGGTAATTGGCCCTGGAGAAGAGACAAGATCCTGTCCTCAGGGGGTCCCAAGTCTAAAGAGTGAGACTCAGCTTTGCTCTTTAGGAGTCTCTGGCTGGGGGGAAATATGTGAGGGTGGAGGGCAGATGTGTTTTTAAGCATTGGAAGGGCCTTTAGGTGGATGATAGATCAAATTGGTTCTGTTTGGCTCCAGAAGGGAGGACTTTTAGGCTCTATGGCAGGAAGAATTGTCCAAAAGTGGAATGAGGTGTCTTGGGAGGTGGTAGATTCCCCTCTCAATAGACATTTTCAAGCAAAGACAGGATAACCATTGGTTAGGCAAGGAGAGAAGGTCCGTCCAGGGTAGGCTTCCTTAGGGAGAACTAGAAAGGAAGTATATGAAGTGGGGGGGGGGAGGCAGGGAAAGGAGAGAAGTGGAGGGCTGGTGGCTATGGGTCGAGGTCAATAGATTCTGTCATGACTCTCTCCCTCCAGGAAGCTTCGATGCACCCGAAACTATATCCACATGAATCTGTTCATCTCCTTTGTCTTCCGAGCAGCTGCCATCCTCACTAGGGACAAACTGCTGCCCACCTTGGGCGTTCACATTGGAGACCCATCTCAGGTGCTCCCTGATCAGGCCATTTCTGGATTCTCCCTTCTTTTCTCCTTTCAGTGTGGGCATAGAGCCTGCAGTTCTAGTATGCTGATGTTCTATGTTCTCCATTCTAAGTGGCTTCCCAGCTGTGACAGTCTGTTTTATGTTCTATGATCATTGGACTCCATCCCCTTCTTCCCACCCCCCTTGGCTCACACCCACTCACTACCTGACTGCCCACCCTCTCATCTATTTTCCTCCCTCCCCTCAAAAATCAGGTCTAGAAGAGGAGAACTTTATCTGGAGAGAGCGTCTGGTTGATGGGGTGGGGAGAAAGGGTTGGCTGTTGGCAGAGGGATTCTCCCTTGGGAGGTTTACCTCTCTGCTTCTGATCTCCTCACCCACCCCTAGACCCTAGCCACTTGCCGAGTGGCCCAGACTGTGACTCAGTACTGTGTGAGTGCTAACCACACGTGGCTGCTGGTGGAAGGTGTTTACCTGTACAGCTTGCTGGCATTGATGGCCTTTTCAGAGGATAGTCACTTCAAATGCTATCTGGTTTTCGGCTGGGGTGAGTTTCACACTGCCAGGCCCTCAGTGCTCCCCATTTGACAATACCACTGAGTCTTGGGCTAGTACCCATGGAGAAAATGAAGGGATAGACTCGATCGGGGTTAAGTGACTTGGTCAAGGTCACACAACTAGTAAATGTTAACTGTCTGAGGCCAGATTTGAACTCAGGTTCTCCCGACTCCGGGGCTGGTGCTCTATTCACTGCACCACCTAGCCGCCCCTATCAACACGCCTTTATTAAGCCTGACAGTGGACCAGGACCTGTGCTAACCCCAAGGTTGCAAAGGCAAAAAGAAATGCCTGCCTTCAAGGAGGATACATTCACATGGGAGAGATGATGTGTAAAGAACTGAGTCCGAACAAGATACAGCTACAAAGAGCGGGTGAAGGGCATCTGAACAAGGGGAAGGCATTGCTAGGACTTTGCTGGGTTTTAGGAATTTTACGTTCTCTGGCCTTAAAAAGCTTCAGACACACCGAGAAGCCCCACCCTGCCCTCCCCCCTCTCCCACCCCAACTCCGTTCTGGTGGAAGGTGGCGTCTCCCTTGTGACCTCTGTGGGCATGCTTGGTTTTCACAGGGGGCCCCGCGCTCTTCGTCATTCCGTGGGTGATCTCTCGACACCTCCACGAGAACACTCAGTGAGTGAAAGTGGAACCAGGAGGCGGAGCCAGTATGGAACGTGGGCGCGACCTTCTGGGAGAGGGCGAGATGGACTGACGTAGTGGGCGGGACTGGAATATGGGTGTGACCCTGCACAAAGGTGGGGCCGGGCTGGAAGGGCGGGGCCAGAAAAGATAGGCTGAGCAGGACCCTGGAGAGTTCCTCTTACAGGTGCTGGGAACGGAACGAGATCAAGGCCATCTGGTGGATTATCCGCGTGCCCATTCTCGCCACCATCTTGGTATGATTCGTCCTGCCCTGCCTCCTAGACTTAGTTTTCTCTCTTACTCAAGGAAGACGCCTGCTGAGCAGCCTCTGCACCCCCTCTCCTTAGTTCAGGATACTTTTCATTTTAGCTGAGGCTTTTCTAGGCTCCTTCGCGGACCTCTTCCTGTCAGAGCCCAGCCCGACTCGCCACCCCATCCAAGAAGCCCTCCTTGGCCATTCTCTCTTCTGAGCCCCTACTCCTGACTGTGTGGGCGCCCTCCCCCTGCCAGCCTCTGAAAGTGGGAGTACCCCTTGTTCCCTGAGGCTCTCCAAGGCCCCATACCTCCAGACTTAGCCTCAGTCCTTTCTTAGTGGTATTGGAGGGAGAGGGAGAGGTTCAGTAAAGAGAACAGCTGGATGAAAATGAACTATAACATTCTCAGATTCCATGATGTTCAGATTCTAGGTCTAACTTTCCAGAGCTGTAATGTTCTAACATTCTACATTCTTGAACCTCAACTGTCCACAGTGCTGATGGTCTAAGGTTCTAGCAGTCTATGAATCTGGAACCCTCCTGTTCCTTAGCTTCTTACTCCAATGGTTTTGCCCTCTCCCCCAGCATGACCCTTCCCTACATTTTTCATTCCCCTATTCAGGTGAATTTCCTTATCTTCGTTCGAATTCTGGGCATCCTGCTGGCCAAGCTGAGGGCCCACCAGATGCGTTGCCAGGACTACAGACTCAGGTGGGGGGAGGGGGGGTGGAAGGAAGGGTCACAGGGGTCACGGAGGATTCATATGGAGGGGAGGGTAGAAGGACCCTGGGGGTTCATGGTCCCTTTCCCCTCAGGCTGGCCAGGTCCACACTGACCCTGGTCCCCCTCCTGGGCATTCATGAGGTGGTGTTTGCACCTGTGATAGAGGAACAAGCAGAGGGCACCCTTCGCTACATCAAACTCTTCTTTGAGATCTTCCTGAGCTCCTTCCAGGTAGGGTGCTGGGATAGTAGCTGTCTCAATGCCATTCTAAATCCATCACCTGCCACCCTTGCCCTTGACCTCAGAACCTTTGTATAGCAACCCAAGCTGGTTCTGCAAACTGCTTTGAGAAGTCCTCCCAGACTGGAGCCCACCTCTAATGCTCCAAATACAAAGAATACAAAAACTTTCACTTCTGATTATAGATGTGGAAATTAAAACCGTTGTCTAACCCCCCACCCCCATATTTATATTTGGGAAAGCTTGGGCCCTGAAAAGGGAAGGGATGTATCTAATTGCAAATCTTTTGACTCTCACCCTTGCATGTCAACCAAGAGCAGATAATATAATTCACATCGGGTGGGTGCACCAAGGCTCACAAAAAGGGAGGGAAGGCAAAGATTATCAGGTTGTTTTGGGGGAGAGAACACTGAATTTGGAGCCTGATCAAGATTGAAGCCTTGGCCCTTTCTTTAGGAGAGGGTTCATGCTTCCCATAAAGCACTTGTATTCATTCGATGTCTTCTCTCCAGGGGCTCTTTGTCAGCATCCTCTACTGCTTCATCAATAAAGAGGTATGAAGCCCCCAGACCCGCTAGGATCTTCCCTAATGTAGGTCAATTGATCATGGTCATGTCCTGCCTTTGCCCCTTGGCCCCCACAGGTCCAGGCTGAGATCCAAAAACAATGGCAACGATGCCGTCTGGTCCAAAGTCTCTTGGATGAGCAGCGCCTGTCCCGGGACCACCGGTCTAGCCATGGGGCTGCCCCCAGCCTCTCCATATGCAGCAGGGCGCTGGGTGGAGAGGGAGAGGAGGCCAGCCCAGCCTCTGAGAGCTCCTGCTAGGAAAGGCTCCAACCACCCCCTGCTCCTCCCAGAGATGTATGTATGCTTAGCAAAAATGTGATAACCACCATACCCATATTTTCAGCCCTAATTTGAGGTTTATGGAGCTCTTTCCATGGCACAGCCTTAGGCTGGGGAAGGTGGTACAAGGCTGACTATCCCTCAGTTGCAGAAGGAAGAAGGCGGCTCCATGACCTGGTCAGGGTGTGCAAGTAGGAAGAGGCAGAACCATGAAGTTCAGATGAGGGGCAGGGGTCTGTGCTGAGAAGCCCATGGGTGTATGGGAGAATAGAATTATAGGATCCGAGAGCAGCAGGAGTAACTTAATCCAACCTGCCCCTGAGCTAGGTGTCTCTCTGTGGGATCCAGCCTCCTGATGGGAAACTCACTACAACATTCTCTCCCCTCTCCCCTTATGGCAGCCCATTCTATCCTTGGCTCATTATTAGGAATTATTCCCCCGAGACCTGGGTTTGAGAGCCATTTCTGCCACTGACTTCCTGTGTGACTTTTAGGAAAGATCGTCCCCATTCTCTGGGCCTCAGTTTGCCCATGTATATTTGGGAATCAAGCCAAAATTGGAATTCCCACCCTCTGAGACCAAGAAAAGGAGTTCTTCAGACAGAAGTCAGAGACTGTGTCATAAAATCACACCATTTCAGAGCTGAAAGGGACCGTGCACTCCAACTTGTACTTAAAAAAAACAACCGAGTCCTTGTATGATCTCCTGGTTACACAACCCCATCCAGGCTGGGCTTGGAGACCTCCAGAGGAGGGATTCACTGTGTCACAAGGCTGGCCACTCCAATTCATGAGGACTCATCTCAGGAGCGGTTTTTTTCCTGGTTATCAAATTTGCCTCTTTTCCACTCCCCCTCTCCAGCCTATGGTCCTGCCCTCTGGGGCCAATCATGGCAGGGTGGCTCCCTCTTCCACACATCCATTCTATTTCCTCCCCGAGTTCTCTTCTCCAGAGTAAAAGATCCCCTAGCCCCTCCTCATCTGGCATGAAGGAGGTCATTTCCTTCCTTTGGATGCTCTCCAGCCCATCAAGGTCTTTCATAAATTGTCCCCAGAACTAAACCGCCCCAGAGTGGGCCTTGTCAGGGACAGGGCAGAAGGAACACCCTCTCCTAGATGCTGGAAGTCAAGGTGGCCCAAGATCCTAATAGCTTTCTGGGCTGCTGTCTTGCCCTGTTGAATTCCGTTGAGCTTTCAGTCTCCTGAAGGCCTTGGACAGTCTGCAGATGAGCTATTAAGCCTCACCTCTCCCACTTGAAAGCTTCAAGTTTCAAGCATGAGGCTAACACTTGAATTTATCCCTATTTCATCTTAAAAGATTCAGCCCAATTTTCATAGACTCATAAGCTGGGAGGAACCTCGGAGCCTTCTAGCTCCAACTAATTCATTTTGCAGATGAAGAAACTGAGTTCCCAGGGGATCAAATAACTTGCCCGAGGTCACTTAGATCGGTTTTGGAATGAAGATCCTGATTCCAGACCTGGCATCCGTGTTGTGAGCCTGTCCAGATCTTTTTGGATCCTGATGCTGTCACTTGTGACAGCTGCCTCTTCCAGCTGTCATATCAAAGTCTGATAAAGACGCCACTTAGGTCCCTATTAAAGTCACTGAAAAAGACATTGAGCAGCAGAGTCCGGCACAGATCCCTGCGGCTCTCTCCTGGAGACCTCCTTGTGAAGGGACACTGAATTATCAACCACTACTTTTTGAAATCCTTTGGCTGTAGCATCATCTGGCCTGTGTCTCTCCACACCTTCCACAAGAATCAATGGAACTGTCTCCTGCAGTCCCCCGATGGATTAGCTTAGTAACATTGTCAAAAGAGAAAATAAAATTAGTTTTGTGTGACTGGTGCTCAATGAAACCATCTGGGTACTTGGTGCTTCCTGCTTCTCTTTCTCCATGGTTCCTGACCGTTCCTTTACTAATAATTCATTCCAGAATCTCTCCCAGGAACCGATGTTAAGCTCATTGGCCCCACTGAAGTCAAGCCCAGTGGCCTCAGGTTTGCAGGTTTGACCTCAGCTTGTGGTCCCTCTCCCATTCTCCACCTTTTCTAAGATCCCTGGTAGAGGCTCCGCAATCATACCCAGGGATGTGAGTATCTGGGTCACTGTGTTCTCATCCAGAGTAGTTAGGAGTCCTCTCCCTTTTTCCCAACTCAAAGATCAGCCCCCTAACAGCCATTTTCACTTTTCTTTCCCGTTGGAAATTCATTCTCCTTGGTAAACAGAAGCAAAATGTATATGGCACGGTCCCATCATCCACAGGCCTCTGCCTTCACTGGTCCTTGCTCTCAGCCTATACTACTCCCTTCTTCACCAATCCCAGCATCATTGGTCTGAGACATCTAACATGCACATCCATGGCTTGGTCTTCTGGAGGTCTCCTAAAAATCTAAGCTGGCTGCCGAGCTGTCTGTATATCCACACCACCTATCCTTTTCCTCCTCACTAGAAGAGTATTCAGAATTTCATTCTTGTGTTTCCTTTCCTTCCTCAGCTGTTTCCCCAACAGAACTCTAGTGCGTGGGATCCTATCCTACTCTGAACTCTTTGAAATCTGGTCTCTCAATTTCTAGGATGCATGGTGACAATTCTCAGCTCTCCTTTCCTCCATCACAAACCCTAGGAAGGAGCAGTCACTGCTTCTCCCTACTCCACAACTAGCTCCTCTGTTAGAGAAAATCAGATCCAGAATAGAATTCCCTTTCTTATTTCTGAAATTGTCGTTAAGATAAAGGCAAGAATGACTTCACACATACAACTGATACCATATTACTTGTCTTCTCAATGGGTGGGTGAGGGATGGGAGAGGGAGAATTTGGAAATTAAAAAAAGAATGTTAAAAACAAACATTTAAAAATCCACCAAAAAAGGCTAGATCAGCAGGAAACGAACATCAGTAGAGGTCTGGATGGGCTAGACCTACCCATCACTGCTCTATCATGCCTTCCTCTCCCCTCACAAATAACCATAAGATCTAAGTTTAAATCTTTTATTTCCACGGGTCTGAAGGATTCTTTCCCTCGGGAAGGAGTACCCTTCCCTCTTGCAATGTGACACAAGATTTTTCAAATCTGTACTGAGATGATATGAAGATCAGAGAGAGAGCCTTGAGGGTGTGAAGCTTTGTGACTGCGCTGGGAATAAGGCTCTGGGTCTTAAGCCTGTAACAGTCCCAGAGGATGGGGAGCTCCTTGGGGTCTAGTGTTGAGCAGTTGTGTCAAACCCAGTGTCTCCTCAAACAGAGTCTGGGAGGGCATGGGGAGGGTTCTGGCCCCACCCTGCTTACTGTGACCCAAACAAATCAAGGCTGCTCTTTTGGACTCAGTTTTCTTTATACAAAAATGGGACTGAATGAGTTGGTCTATAAAGCCCCTTCCAGGTCTATAGGCCTGTAACTCTATGCCTTCTTATTCTTAGGGCCCCCAAAGCATTCCCCCAACTCCTCCTCCTGTCTTCAGGGGTCTCAATTCCTTTACCCACCACTGCACCCATACTTCCATGACTTTATAATATAGTACTTGTTGGGATACAAACAGTAACTCCCTAAGGGTGAGGAGGAGCTCTCTGGAGTCAGTGCCAAGCCATCAGGAGGCTGTGTCCACATCCAGCAGAGCTAAGATGGGAGTCCCCCGACAGATGAGCATTTAGGGAGCGGGAGTTTACGTCTTTCAGGTGGGTCAAAGTAGCATATGTAAGTCAACAATGAAAAACAACTTGTTCTTTTCAGGGAGAGGGAATGAAAAAGTCAGCCTGAGAGTTCAGGCCCAAGAGCACCAGGTACAGCTCAGAGAAACTCTCAGCTGGGAATAGAAGAACTTGGCCTGTGCTGCCTCTGATGGTTCCAAGGTATGGGACCTGACATGCTGGGGCTCCAGGCTTACTTGGCTCCACATTCTGGAGGCCAGACTTGGCCTGAACCTCCAAGGTTCAGGACTTCATTAGCTACTAATGGCTGTCCCTTCAATAGGCTGCTTCATACTGAGCTTGTGGTGGGTTCTACCTGTGTCAACTCACAATCTAACAGTACAAACGGGGTGGGGGGGAGGGGAGAAACCAGACTACATAACAGGTCTGCTTCGCCTGAACTGCTGTCAAATCACATCTTTGCCCCAATCCCGGGGCTTGGACACCTTTTTCTGTTCTTTAACCCCATCCCTGCCTTATCTGCTGCTCTTGCCCCAACCCTACCAGGCGCACACTTTGTGGGAACCTGTTTGCTCAGTCCAACCTGGGCCACAAGAACGAGACTGGGGAAGAAAAAACAGGCAGGTTTTATTCACAAAAGGTAAAGCTAGAGGACCCCTCAGCCTTACTGGGCTGAGCTGAGTGTTGAGGTGGGAAGGGGGGTTCTGGTTCCACTACTTGCCAGCAATGAGTGGGTTCCTGAGAACCACAATGACTGAATCCCCCCTCAGGAACATCTTGGAAATATAACGATCTTTGTTCACTGGTTTCGACTTTTTCTTGCCTTTGCCACTTTTGGGTACCTCCGTCCACATCTCCTTCACATTCTCCAAGACCATGTTGCAGTGCCTGGGAACAGGAGGGGCAAAGGATGAGCAGAAACACTGGCTGAGCCTCCCCTGATGCCCTCAAAAGTGAGCCCCAGAAGGAGAGGGAAGATTTGGGCTGTAGCCAGCAGAGGGGAGTTAGGGACAGGATGACTGTCCTCAGGTACGTGAAACACTAATCCTCACTGTACCTGACTCCAGAGGAGGGGACAGGGAGGGGGATGCTGGGCTGATATAAGTAAGGCCTTAATGCCATAGCAATTAATGCCCATTTGCGATGCCACGAGTTCCTTTCACCCCTGTCCACAGTCAGGACCATGGAACTGTCCTTCTGGGAGATGCACATTCTGAAACTTCCCCCCATCCTGGCAGCCAGAGAGGAGCATCACCCACCTGTCAAAGGCCTTCACTCGGCCCAGAAGTTTCTTGTTGTTGCGGCAGTTGATGAGAACCTGGGTGTTGTTCTTCACTGACTGGGTGAGCACTGACAGGGGCCCAGTGTTGAACTCCTCCTCTTCCCGCTTTTGCAGCTCCTCAGGGGTCATTTCACTTTTGGGCTTGTTTAAAAGACTCCTAGGGGCAGAGCATGGATACAGACATGTTGGCTTCCCTCCCATCCCCTTGTGCACAAGCTCCGGCCCACTGATAAACCCCCTATCTAGGAAAGGAGAGAAAGACTTCCCAGGGTCTGTTCCAAGAGGTCTGCTGGGCTCGTGCTTCTCCGGATAACCCACCTCTGCATCTCTGGGGCTTCATCTCACCCTCAACAAAGCGCTCAAGACTCCCATTTTACCTCGGTCTCCACACTGACTTAACACCCCCATCTGCTCTGTAGGTGACCTGTATGGTGAAATGTCCCCCTCCACACTGGTCTGGACCAGGGACAGAGATCCTCCACAAATCCTGTCCTGCAAATTAAAACTCCCTTTTAATCTGGTGGTGGTAGTCCAGCAGCTCCCCTGACACTCAGATCACTTTCCACCTGGCAAGCTGTTCTCCATGCATGCCTTTACTCATGCAGACCTCTCCACCCAGGACCTCACTCTGATCCGTCAAAACTGGCTAGTTCAGTGGGTGTCATCTACAAGAAAGGCTTCTCATCCCATCCCATTCCAGACTCAAAGAAATCCAGGGATAGAAGACACTTGGGGAAAGGGACCTTAGTCCAAATACTACCCAAGTATGAATCCTTTATACGACAGTATTGGAGAAGGAACCATCTAGCCTTTGTGTGAATACTTCCAGTGACAGGGAACTCATTACCTCATGCAAATAAAAGAGGACTTTCCCCTAACAACAGTACCATTTTAGACCACCAGATCTCCAGAGACCACACACTGGGGAATCTAATTAGATATAGATCTCCCACTCAGCTTTGGAACTCCCATGCCAGGGGCTGTGTTGTCCCAAATGCTGAGTGTAAAAACATGAGACATGATATGTCTAGTTCTACCTGGGTCATATTAACCATCTGCTCTGCTACCCCACCCCAAATAATAATTAAATCCATTTTCATATCATAACTTACCCAGGCCTTGTCAATCCACTTCCCCACGGCTTCATTCACCATCCCAGGGACTCCCCACACCCCTATGACTGCTGTCTGCCTCTATTAGAATGCAAGCTCACTGAGGACAGGAAACGTCTTGCTTCTGTATTGATAATCTTTGAGCTTGTTCCACAGCATTTAGTAAACCAAATGAGATAATATTAGCACAATATACCCAGTAGGCACTTAAAAAATGCTTGCTCCTTCTCCTCCAAATAAATACTCTTCCATCCAGTCAATAGCCCTTAGGATTTATAAAGGTCTTGGTGGAGGAGAGAGTAGAGGGGAAGAGTTTCTATTCTTAAAGAAGTTTTTAGGTCCTGGAAAAAGGGCGAACGTAGGATCCTAGGTAAAGAAGTGGCCTGGCCAAGGCCATGTAGCTGTGGCCAATAGAGTAAGGGCCTAAGGCCAGGGATCCTGACGCCAGACAGAGTGCTCCACCCTGTCCTGAACTGCCTTTGGAGAGGGTCAGAAGATAGCAGCAGGGTACTGTAGGTGGAGAGCATGAGGGCTATGTCTGTTTAGGAAATGGACAGACCAATCTGGCTGGACTATATTCACAAGGTATTTCTCAAGACTCCATAATGTTAACTGTCAGTGACTCTGGAAACAGGAAAGAATTTTCTCATGCTACCCAAAAGGAACTGGATGAAGGGATGTTTCAAGTAGAGAAGAAAAGACTTTGTTAGGGACAGGATGACTGTCCTCAGGTACAGGAAACACTAAGCTTCACTGTACCTGACTCCAGAGGAGGGGACAGGGAGGGGGATGCTGGGCTGATATAAAGAAGGCCTTAATGCCACAGCAAGCTCTTGGTTTCTGAGGGTCCACAAGCCCCTTGTCAGGGAGTTCACGTTCGGTCCAGGCGACCTCGGGGCTTCTCCCCCAGGAGGGGACTGCCCAGTGAGCCCCTTATTTAATTCCTCTGTAGCTTTCCACCATCAAACCCCCAGGTCTCTACTTCTCCCTAAGTGACTCCTTTAGGGGTGCTCTTTACCCTCGGGTGAGCTCCTGGGGGGCAGGGACAATGCCTGACATGCACTGATGGTTCAGTCCTTTTCCAGTCGTGTCCCACTCTCTGTGACGCCATGTGGGATTTTCTTTGTAAAGATAATGGGACAGCTTGCCATTTCCTTCTCCGGCTCATTTTACAGGTGAGTAAACTGAGGCAAACGGGGCGAAGAGAATTGCCAAGGGTCACACTGCTCAGAAATGTCTGAGGCTGGATTTGAACTCAAACCTCCCGGACTCCAGGCCCAGCTCTCACCTACTGCACTATGTGGTTGCTGCCATACTACTGCATACAGCAGGCACTAAATCAATGCTCCCTAAATTCACAGCACAGCAGGCGGTGAATTCAGGATCCAAGCCGCAGACAAGGAAATGCTCAGATGCCCCCAGCCTGCTGAGCCCGCCCCCTTCCTCCCATTGGCCTCTAGAGCAGCGCTAAAGGCCCGTCCCGTCTCCCCATTGGCCGCACTGCCGCCTTCCCACCCCGCCCCCTGCCCCCATTGGCCACACGCCCCGCTCTACACTCCACGTGCTCCGCGAGCGCGCGCGCCCCTCCTCCCACTAGTTGCACGCCCCTCGGATTCCACTAGCGCGCTTCCTGCCAACCGGCCGCACGCGGCCCTCGCGTTATAATCCCCGACGTCTCCCAGGCGATTCCCCCGCCCCCCCCCCCGAGTGGTGGCTTTAGCTCGCCCTCCCTCAGCCCCGACTCCGTTCCCTCGAGGCCCGGTCGCGCCCCCTCCCGGGATGGCATCCCCGGGTTCGGGAGAGGGAAGGATTGCCGCTCACATGGTAGCGATGGCCCCTTGGTCCTTTACAATCCTGCCTTCCTCGCGCCGCAGCTGCCTCAGTGATATAGCTCCACTTTCGGAGGCTGCCTCGAGTCACTTCCGGTTCCGGTGCAAAGGAGCGCCGCAAGGCGAGTGGGAAGAGGGAGGCACTTCCGGTTCCGGGCTGAGAGGCGGTTGTGTTGGAACGGACGCACTAGCGGAAGATACTTAAAAAGGAACCGCCGGCGCATGCGTGCTGGGTCTGGTAAAGAAGCTGGGGGGGCGGGGGAAGGGAAGGTTGGCGCAGGCGCGTTGTCATGGCGACCAGGGATCGCTGTCCCTCGCCCACGGGGCGGGGCCCAAGATACCCAAGTTCCAAGGTGGGGAGCATCCCGAGGGCTCCAGAGGACCTGTTTCATCTCCAGTTTTGGGTTGCGGGGAGGAACATGCTTTCGCCTCCCACCCACACCGTGGTGCCCCTGAGGAAGCGCTAGACTTGGAGCCAGAGGACCTGGGTTCTAATTCTACTTGCTGCCTTCTGTCACCTAAGTGACTTTGGGCCCCCTCGGCCTCAGTTTACTCGTCTGTAGCCACAATAACAACAACAAAACACTCATACCTGACATTTCTATCGAACTTTAAAGTTTGCAAAGCACTTTAATAGGAATGAATGAATAAGCATTAAGCAGAGTGAATTCAAAGGAGTCAGCGCCTGCCCTCAAGGGTCTTACAATCTAACTGGGGAGAGGGCACACAGAGAGGAGTGTGGTGGCCAGGGAAGCCAGGCACGGATAGAGGAGTGCCTGGAGTGTTGATTTGACTGCTCTTTCTGGGCTGGAGGTGGCAAAAAAAATGGGGGGAGGATTGGCCTGTAGCAGTAGGTGGAGTCTGGGTCAGGGTACAGCAAAACCCATCAATCTCACCTGATTTTTACAACCACCAGGGAAGCAGGTGCTATTATTATCTCCAATTTACAGTTGAGGAAACTGAGTCAAAGGTTAAGTGACTTGTCCAGGGTCACACAGCTAGTAAGTGACTGAGTAGGGACTGGAACTCAGATAAACATAGTGGTGCCCCCTGGTGGACCCCATGGCTTAATTCTCTCACTGCACTGGCCATCAAGTTGGCCTTGGGGTGGGGCTGGGGAATAGACCAATGCTCTTTGCAGGCCTTTGGGATCTCTGAGAAGTGACCATCCAGCCCCTCTTTGATGGCCTGAGTGACAAGCCCTCACTGCCTCCAGAGGGCCCTGGCCATGTTTGGTCAAGTCCGGCTGGCTGTGCAGAAGTCAAGCCTGATGGGACCCATCAGCCGGCACCTGCTGCTCCTCGTTCTGTTCTGTGGGGCCACGCAGAAAAAGCCTCACCCCTCATGTGGAGAGCACTCCTCAGGAGGTACAGTGGGTAGAGTGCTGGTGATGGGATCAAGAGAGCCTGGGTTCCAAACCTGCCGCAGGCACCCACTAGCTATGGACACACCTCCCTGGGCCTGGTTCTCCTCCTCTGTTGGACCCCATGACCTAAGTCTGTGAGTCTGTGAAACACCAGGAGACAGCTGTCCTGTCCCTAGAGCCTGTAGTCCTAAGCAGACAATGCGTCAAGTGGAAATGACAGGTTAAATCAGCTGCCAGTTGGTGCTGCAGGGGTGAGAGCACTGGGCTTGAAGTTGTGGCCCCAGACACTTGAGATCTGGTTGCCTCAGGTTCATCTGCAAAATGGGGGAATAGCAGCACTTCCCTTCCAGGGTGGTTGTGAGGATCAAATGATGCAATGCCTGGCACACAGTAGGTGCTGTGTGTTAGCTGTAATTAGCACCATTACTGGGTGTGCACCCTGGACTTGGGTCAATGCCAAGTTATTTCCAAGGGCTGGGGAGAGCCCTAACAACTAGACCTGGACCCGAGCTGAGATGGAGGGAAGCTAAGGCTTCTGTGAGGAGGCAGAAAAGGGGAACAGAGGCCAGTTTGGCTGGAATTCAGTTTGGATTGATCAGCATTTACTGAGTACCTACTGCATGCATTGGTGCAGCCCTGGCCTGGAGGAGCTCTTGTGCTGCTGGAGGAGATGACAGCATGTGAAAGGAGGAATGCAGTCACTGGACAGAGCCTAGGCTCCTAATGTGGGGCTGGGAATGGCGCCTGAGTTGGGCCGAGCTCAGGATCCTGAGACTTGGAGGCGAGGTCTGCCAGTCTTGGAAAGTGGAATGTGACATCAGAGGGACACTCAGACTGGGAAGAGTTCTAAGGGCCAAGCTCTAGAAGAGCTCCTTGAGCAGAGAAGATCACTGGGGCAGCTGTGTGCGGGAGAAGCAGTCAGAAGCCTGCTGAGAGCTAAGGACGGCCTGAGCCGGCCATGCTTGGAGTGAAGGAAGGGCAGACAGGAGACTGTGCAGGTAGAATCCACAAGCCTTGGTGTCTGGGCTGGGGGAAGTGTGGATGACAGCTTGGCTGTCCGGAGGGAAGAGAACAGTGTTGGCGGCACCTTCAACAGAAGTAAAGATGTTAGGAAAGTGGGGTGGGGTGTGGGGAAGGAAAATGGGATCCATGGTGGACCTGCTGAGTACATGCTGAACAGGTGCACCCAAGGCCTCTGTCCAGCTAGGAGCTCTGGAGGCGGCTGAGCGCTGGGCTGGCAGAGGGGGTCACCTCAGCCTAGAGATGATGATGGAACCATGGTGGTGAAGGAGGTTGGCAAGAGTCTAGAGCCAACATTCTAAACACAGGGACTGTGAACTTTTGTTTTTAAAAGAACATTTGGAAGACAACGTCGATATAATTGGTTTCCTTCATAAAACATGATTCTAAGGTGTCCATAGGCTTCACCAGACTGCCAATGGCACATCCCTGGTCTAGAGAGGAGAGGAGCCAAGGCAGGAGCCTAGGCCTTTCCAATGGTGCCAACGATTCAGCAGAGGTGATTGTGGGGGGCTCAGACAGAGGAGAACCAGGAGAGACAGCATTGTGAATACCTAAGGAAGAGGACTCACTGGGAACCTCAGAGAAATTGGTGTCCCTTGAGAAATGGGACTGAAGTTAGCTTTGCAAAGAGTTGGGGGGGGGGGAGTAGGGTGGTGGAGGCAAGGAGACTGAAGACCCCTTTTCCTGTTTAGCTGTGAGATATGAGATGTCAGACAACCATCTTGAGGGGTATGGGGAGACGTGGGCAGGAGGTAAGAGAGGAAGATCATGAGGGGAAGGGATGAGATGAAGGGGATGAGGGGTGGGGCAGTTGGAGGGGCTTGGAAAGAAGGGCCACCTTTTCCTCGGTAAATGGGGGAAAGAAGAGAATGGGGGTATGTAGAGGGGATTAGGGAGAAGAGGGAGCTCATTGTGATGGGCGATGTCTCTCTCTCCTCAGTAAAGCATGGGGTGATGAGAGGTGAGGTCAAAAGCTCGGGAAGTGTTTGACTCCAGCCAATGGGGGATGGGGGTGGAGAGGGGCGTGTGTGACAGGGGAGGGCCCCAGTCAGCCTGGGTGTTGGCAGAGCATACCTCGGCCACACATGAGCAGCAGAGAAGGTGGGTGGTGGGCAAAGCCAGGATCGGGTTTGGGAAGCTCCTCAGATGCCCAGACCACCTTTTGCCTTTCTTTGTGTCCCTGGGGCTTGGCACACAGTTTAATAAATGCTTACTGGCTGATGAAAAGAGCACATCAGCCAAGAGATTTAAAGGTACAGGACAGTGTCAAGGTGAACCAATTACCTTTGGATTTGGTCAAGATTGTGAAGAGAGGAAGGGAAGGCAAAGAAGGGGTGACTGATGGTCAGGGAAGGAGGAGGAACTGGTGTTAATGCTGAGGAATTGGTTTAGGAGAAGGAAGGTAGCAGGAAGGATGCAAGGAGGGGAAGCCACCAGGGGGAGGTGTTTCAGAGTCCTCGACCTCAGAGATTACAGATCTAGAACTTGAAAGACCCCTAGAGACCATGAGCCCAAGTGCCTCATTTTACACCGGAGGAAGCCAGGGTGTAGAAAGCTATGGATGAAGGGGAGATGAAGGGGAGGGTATGCTCCTCCCTGTGGCTGGCTGGTCTTGGAGGGGACATCACCAAGTCTAGGGCAGGGGGACTGAAGCATGGGATGCAGATGCTGAGGAGCCCTTGAGACAGGAAAGGAGATGATGGCCTGGTTCAGCATTGGGAGAGGGTGATGTACCTGGACGGGACACCTTGTTTTCTAGCTGTACCGCTCAGGAGAGTTACCCTGTCTGCTGGGTTCACACTGCCGGTGTTAAAAAAATGAGAAAAATAATAAGATAGCCTTAATAATAAAAACATGTATATATAATACATATACATGTATATGTTATCCTGCACAGATGCCAAAGGCCTGTCATCTCATGATGCACCTGTTAGAGAGAGGCAGTCCAAGTCAATCCAACAAGCATTCATTAAGGCCCCCTGTGCTGGGAATACAAAGACAAAAATGGAAACCAGGTCCTGCCCTCACAGAGCTTACACTCTATATGACAACAGATAAGTGTATTCAGGACCATGCAAGGTGGAGGAAGGGAACACGTCCTACAGCAGACAAGTGTGGAGCCTCTGTGAGCCTCAGTCTCCTCAGCTCCACAATGGGAAGCGCAGCAGTACCTGTCTCCTAGGGCTCTTTTGTGGGGCCCGATGAGAGAGCATCTGAAAAAGCCTGCAAGCCTTAAAGTTCTGCACAAGGTCAGGGGCAGGAAAAGAGGCTCCCCTTGTGAACTAAGCCTGGAAGGAAGCTGGGGATTGGAGAGGAGAGAGCATCTCAGGCACAGAGATGGAAACCCGAAGACCACCGTCAGTGAATGACAAAAGGGCAGAGTGACTGGAAAGGACAAATACATGAACAGGGAACATGGGGAAATGGGCCTGGAAAGGCAGGCTGAGCTCACTCCTTGATCCTGGGGGTAACAGGGAGCCACGGAAGCTTCTTGAGCAAGGGAGTGAAGATGGTTTTGGCACTTGGGCTGGATGGACTGGAGAGGGGAGAAAGCGGAGGCAGGGAAACCAAGGAGGAGGCTATTGTGACACCATGATCACATGGGGCCTGAACTAGAGTGGTGATCTTGAGGCCAGCTGGGTGACTGTGGGCAGGTCCCTAAACCATCCTGAACCTGAGTTTCTTTCTCTATTGGACCCCTTACAAGGTGGTCCTGAGGTTCACAGGTGAACATGTTTCAGGTGTTGGATGAAGGATGCCCTCTAAGGAGCGTGTCACAAAGGGGCCCCTGTGCCCACAGCTGCTACCTTCCTGACCCAGAGGGGACCCTGAAGGCAGGGCAGGCTCAGCCAGGCCTGATAGGGCGAGCCGCCTGTGTGCACCTCACTGCCAGGGATAAGCTCAGCTCAGGGGTCCAAGACTGTCTGGCACCAGCGATGCCCAGCTGACTATGCACAAGGGAGTGGCAGGAGCCCTGCCCTCTGTGGGCAGAGACTGCAGGAAGCAGGTCAGTGTAGCAGGGAATTCTCTGACTCCCCCTGAGGTTCCTGAGAGAGGCGGTGCCTGTCACAGACACTTCTGTGAGCTAGAATGCTGGGAATTGTTCACTGTCAAAACCCTCTGGGTCTGTTTCCTCACATGTAAGCTGGGGAGAGTAACGGCTGAGCTGAAATGCAGACCAAATGGGACCCCAGCTGTCTGAGCATCAGAACGGCCCCGTAGGCACTCAGGAAGTGCCCCTTCTGAGCTGGGTGTGCACAGGAGAGGGGTGCTTGATGCAAGAGTCGTGATGGTTAGCGGTCACACAGGACTCTACATTTGGGCATGCTGCCTCTGGGGATCCCAAAACAGCCAGGTCAGGGATAGAATGGAGGGCCTTCATGTGAGGACATCATCATCATCACTTTATGGATGCAGAAACTGAGGCCCAGAGATGTGCAACAACAAGAGTAAGTGTGTGAGTCAGGATTTGAACTCAGGGCTTCCTGACTCTTGGTCCAGTACCATGACCAGTGAACGGCCTCCTTCCCTTCCTGGAGGCTCAGCTCAGGGGCCGCTGGCTGCTGCTCCCCCTTTCCAAATGACTTGGCATTTACTTATACATTTACAAGTGAAAACATTGAGTTCATGGAGGGTTTTTCCTTTCCCCGTCCTTGTGTTCCCAGTCCCCAGCACAGAGCCAGGCACACAGGAGGTGCTTAATAAATGGTGGCTTGCCCTCCTCAGCCTGGGCTCACTGAGGGCAGGCCCCTCAGACCAAATGAACAAAGCCAGAGAAGCCAAAAAGAGGATTTTTCTCACAGTAGCACATTTGCATAATCAATCCCTGAGGGTCACAGTCTGGCAGAGACAGTCCCCATGTCTCTGGGGTCCCCGCTGGGATAGGAGCTCAGAACAGGCCTTGCCCCAGGCCCAGGATGTGGAACTGCTGTCCAGGGGCTAGAGGAGGCCCAGGTACTCAGCCAGGAAGATGGCAAGGACACGACTGAGGTTGTGCACTGTGGGCGGATGCAGGTTGGCCTCGGTATCGGCTGGGGTGTGCCAGACAGCCGGGAAGGGTGTGGGGATGAGGTGCAGAATGGGCACGCCTGGAGAGGGAGGGAGAGGAGGGCTGTAAGCTGAGCTGCCCAGGCACCAGCGGGTCAGGCCCAGCGAGAAGCAGCCCTTTGGCAGGGATGTCACCACCCAGGCTAGGCGGGGGATCTGGGACAAGTACCTACCTCTCTGCAGGAAGGGGATGTGGTCATCATCCACCACCCCATAGGGTGGTCCTAGCTGGAAATACATCACCTCCCGAGGATGGGACACCAGAAGACCCAGGCGGTGCAGTCGTTTCTCTGCAGCGGGACAGAGGAGGAGGGGGTCAGAGGGAGGCCCCACTCAGTGCAGGGCTGCTCCCCTCCTCCCCTGCCCCCCATTACCTATGGAGCTGAGCCGCTGGAACCAGGGGGCCGTGTTGGGGAAGTGACTCTTCATGATGGGGTCAGGGGCTCCCAGCAGGTCCAGGAGGATAAACATTTCCTGGGATAGAGAGAGGGTGACAGAAGCATCAGCTCCCTGGCCCACTGATGGCCAGACTGCTCAGGTAGGGTCTCAATCCTCCACTGCATCTGGACACACAGACACAGCATCTGATCTTTTGTACAACCCAGTGGCCTTCCTGTGCCTGTGCCCACACAGCCGTGTAGAACAAAGGGAAATGCTTGCTTTGCCAGTGGTATGGTGATTGTGGCACGCTCTGGCCCTGGGCCTCACAGGGAGCTGCTGGAAGGCTGGGGCCCGGGGCCCCCTATGTGAGTGGAGCAGCCACGTCTGGGCTAGGAGATCCAGACCCAGCAGCTGAGCTCCCCTAACGCTGTGTGTCCTCTGGCCTCGGGAGCACAAGGCTCCTTACGGAGTCCTCTCCGGCAATGACCGCCTAGTGCTACTGAGTGGACGGAGGGCTGAGCCAAGGGTCAAGACCTGAGTTCCAACCGAGCTTCAGACACTTAGTAGCTGGGTGACCCTGGCTCAGACACTTAACCGCAGCCTGCCTCAGTTTCCTCAACTGTCAAACAGGGATAATAACAGCACCTGCCTTTCAGGCTGTTGTGAGGATCACATGAGAGCATATTTGTAAAGTGCCTGGTGCCTGGCACACAGTAGATGTTTAATGAATGCTTATTTCCATCCCTACCCAGGAAACCTGCCACCCACCCCCAGGAAAAGGAATCCAGTGGCCCTGACCTCCCGCTTGGAGCCTACCCCTAACCTGGAAGTTTCCCCATAGTTCTCCTGGACAGGAACCCAAAGGAAGGGAAGTGAACCTCTTGGTTGATAAAGTGGGGGGCAAGAGGGGAGCCCTGGAGGAATAAGGTGGATGCTGAGGCTGGGAGAAGAGGGAAGAAGGAGGACTGGGCATGCGGATCCCCCCCTCACACTCCAGGCACTCACAATTGCCTGAATCTCTGAGATGCCAATGCCATGGGGTGTCTGCTCCATGCGCTGGGCCAAGTGCCGGGCCCCATAAAGAGAGTCTTCTGGCCCCCACTCCTTCAGGGCCTCCTCACCATCCAGGAAAAGGAGCTGAAGGGTCACAGGAGCCCCCTGTGAAGAAAGATTGAAGGGCCATCAGGAACAGGAAGGAGGCAGAAGTCACCCCTTCCCCTCCACCTCCCCCCAAACTAAGCTTTAGTAGTCAATGTTCTCTGTTCCCAGAAAATCCTTCAGGCTTATCCCTCACTCCCTCCCCCCCACAATGCTCCCTGGTTATTACCTGGTTCTTAGAACGGCTGAGCTGAGGGTCAAGGGCACGAACCAGCTCAAGAAGCAGAGCACAGGGCACAGCAGAGTCTGTGGCACCCAGGAAAGGGGGTGCACCTGGAGGGAAGAGCTTGGAGTCCAAGTGGCAGGCCAAGGTCAAGCGGCGGGGGGCTTCTGGGGACAGTGTGGCCACCACATTGGCGAAGGCCACAGGCCCCAGTGGGGTCGGGGCTGAGAAGGCATCCACCTCCACCTGCCAGCCAGCACCTAGAGCCCGGAGTTCATCCTCCAAAAACTGTGGGTACAGGACGGGGGCTTGGAGGGCCAGGAAGCCTGGGTCCTGGCTATGAATCAGTGGGGGATCTAGTGGGCCAGATGCCCAGGTCCTGTCATGAATCTGGGGAGAAGGGGTCTAGTGGGCCTGCATCCTGTATACAGTTAGGGAGTAGGGAGAAATTGGGGAGGGGTAGTAAGGACATTTAGTTTCTCTAATAGATCAGGGGAGAAGGGTGAGCTCAGAAGTCCAGAATACTTAGTACCTGTCTATGGGTATGGGAAGGAACTAGGGCATTTAAGATTCCCAGCACCCTCCCAGGCCCTTCTCTTCCTTACCTGTCGGACCTTCAAGTTCCCAGGACTTCCTGGTGTCCTTTCAACCAGTAGGGGCTGAAGGTACTTGCCCCAGAGGCGTTGGGGGTCCAGTTGTTCTAACAGTGCCCGAAGGTGGGCTTCAGGGAGGCTTCGGGCAGGTCGGGACTGGGAAGAAAACAGCCAGGCCTGGGGAATGGTCCCTCGGTTCCCCCCCCTTCCCTGCCCTCTATTCTGCCTCCCTGAGGCCGTCCTCTGCCCACACTAATTCTAAATGGCCCCCACAGTCCAAAGCATCACAGACCCTTAGAACATTAAGAGGCACAGAATGCTGGGGCCCTAGAACTTTGGGGGGGTCACAGGATATTTAAATCAGGAAATGTTGGAACAAGAACACTAGAAACATGGAATTTCTTTAAAGAAATTAAAGACAAAGGACCCATAGTATAAAAACTCATAGCCCTTTTATTGTAGCAAAGAACTAAAAATTAAGGGGCGTGCATCATCTGCCTGACCAAACAGCCTATGGACATAATGGAATATTAGGGTGTTATAATATGGTGTATATATGATATAATGATATATATGATATAATATATAATATGGTATATATATGACAAAGGATGGTTACAGAGAAACCTGGGAAGATTTGTATGAACTGATACAGAACCAAGTGAGCAGGGACTGGAGGTGGATTTAAACAATGACTACAACATTGTAACAGAGCACCACTGTCGACCAATCATGACTCTGGATCCTAACACTCCTAGCATGTTAATTTCTTTTCTTGGCTTGATGCCTTTGAACTGGCCTTTCCCCATGTCTGGCATGCTCTCTCCAAATCCCCCTGCCTCTAGGCTTCCTTCAAGACTCAACTCAAATCCTATTTTCTGCAGGAGGCCTTTCTGGATCTTGTCCATACACAGTTTTGGCATGTGGTCTCCCCCAATTAAAATATGAGCTACTTGAAGACAGAGACCCTGTTTTTGCCTTTCTTTGTATGAAGAGCCTGGCACATAGTAAGTGTGTTCACTGGTTGATTATATTTGATTAAAAGAAAGGGCATTTTGGGGTGGGAGGTAGGGGAGAAGGATGTCAGTAATGCTAATGCCAAAAAGAAAAAAAAAAGATTATTAGTGAAACTTTTTTATTAAGTGGACAGAACAGAAAGCAATTCAAAATGAGAAAGAGACAAGTAGGACAGCTCTGAAACTAAACTACTGAATTTGTTCATACACACACACACACACACACACACACAAATAGAAACAAACACACAATCTGAGCTGTACATAATAAACTTGTATCTCATGTATAATCCTTCTTCTGTTCTTTGCATGTGAAAATGCTCATGTCTGTTAGTTTCATAATACAAATACTTTTCCCCCAAAAGGATAAAAGAATTTTAAAATGATAAAAGTCCATGAATAATATTGCTCTGAGATTCCATGAACATCAGAATTTTGGAACTTGCGAACATCAGAGTTGGAATTTGGAACTCTGCCCCAAAAGGTTACTAAATTCTGCATACCCTTTGACCTGGCAATACCCTTATTAGTCCTGTACCCCAGAGAGAACAAAGAAAGAGGAAAAGGGCCCATATATACAAAAAGGTCTGTAGCAGTTCCTTTTATAATGGTAAAAAAAAAAAAAAACCCTGGAAACTCTTGGTGATGAGGGAATGTCTAAACCAATTACACCATGTGAGTTTAAGAGAAATGGCAAAATGAAGGTTTCAGAGAAATCTCAGAAAACCTGTATGAACTGATGCAAAATGATGCAAGCCCAACCAGGAAAACCATTGCTACAAGCTCGGCAACACTGGAAAGGACAACTCTGAAAGATTCTGGAACTGTGATCAATGACAAACTGATTCTGGAGAGCTGACAATGAAGCCGCTGGCCACCTCCTGACAGGGAGGAGAAAGACTCAAAATGCAGAATGAAACATATATTTTTCAATAGAGCCGATGAGGGATTGTGCTTCATTTGACTTTGTTGCTATGGTTTTGCTTTTTCTCTTTCTCTTTTCTTTCTCCCTTGCTCCTTTTTTCCCCTTTTGTCCTCTCTTCCTCTCTCCCTCCCTCCTTTCCTTCCTTCCCTTTCTCCAATTTAATGGGAGGGAAAAGTAGAAGGGAGAGAAAAACAATAGTTAATGCATAGTCAATTATTTTGATTATTTATATAATGAATGGTTAATTAATAGAGGGGGGAAAGACTGTCAGAGCTGGGAAAGGACCTGAGATGCTACTCAGTCCACTGTCCAGTGAAGGAACATGCAAGGCAGTAAGGAATATCACTGAAGAGAGGAAGGAAAGGACCAGGAGTAAGGAACAAATCTGAGGCCCTTTGGGGAGAATACAGCTAAATGATCTGAACAGGAAACAGCTGCTTGGCCACCTAGAAATGATGATGCCAAAATCATCCAGTAAGGAAGGAGGGCAGTAGATACAAGGTGCCCTTAGAGGAGAAGGCTCTAGTAGTTGGAGGCATCAGAAGTGAGAGGAGCCAGGGATTCTGTGAGGTGAAGAAGAGGAAGAAGGGCTTTCTGGGCAACAGGGACAGCCAGTACACAGGCACAGTGATAGACTGTCATGTGTGAGCGACAGTGAAAAAACCATTTTGGCTGGATTTCAGAAACCAAGGAAGGAGTAATGTGGAGTAAGGCTGGGAAGGGCGGTCAGGGCCAAGTGGCAAATGGCTTTAAATGCCATGGGAGGTTCTATGTGATCCTAGCTAGAGACAAACAGAGATTACTGCATGGGGGAAGGGTGTTGTGGTCACACCCCAGATTTGGGAAACTTCCTTTAGCAGCTGAAAGGAGATTGGGCTAGAGAGGAGGCAGGGGACCCACAATACCATTATTGCAGTAGGACAGGTGAGAGGAGGCCCTGGACCAGAGGAGGCCCTGGACCAGGGTGGAGGCTGGTGGGAGTGGAAAGAAAGGGACCTATGGGAGGGGGGTTGTGGAGACAAACAAGATTTGGCCACAAAACTCGTTAATGGTTCGAGGGAGAATGAGAAGGTGAGGGTGACCCCGAGGCTGCAAATCTGAGTGAACAGAAGGATGGTGGTGACCTTGACAACAGCAGGGAAATTCAGAAGGTGGTTGTTGTTGTTTATTCTTCGTTCTCAAAGGGGACCATGACATCCAGGAGATGAGGCCGTGACACACAAGTGACTTGGACTGAAGCTGAGGCAGGGCTGTGCAAAATCACCAGCCTCACCTTCTCCTCCAGAGCCATCTGCATCCAGTGGCCAGACATCGATCAGGATGACTGGAGAGGGCCCCTCAGAAAAAGGTGGGTTTTAGGGAAAGGATAATGAATTCCATTTTAGATGCACTGAGTTTGAGATGCCTATGGGACATCCAGTTCCAAGTGTTAGTGATACAGGACGAGAGTCCAGGAGAGAGACTAGGCTGGGTATATATCTGGGACTCGTCGAATAGAGATGACGACTGTACCCTTACCACGAGATCAGCAAGTGAGACTGTAGAGAGAAAAGAGGACAGGGCTTGTGGTATACCAACATTTAGTGGATGAAAACCCAGCAAAAGAGACTGAGAAGGAGTCAGAAAGGTAGAGGAACTAGGAGAAAAAAGTGTTGTAAATATCCAGAAAGGAAAGATTCCTCAAGAAGAAGGTGTTCAGCAGAGTCAGCACATACAGAGGTCAAGAAGAACAAAGACCGAGAAAAGACTATTCGATTTGGCAAGGAAGACATCATTGGTACCAGGAGAGAGATGCTGGAACCCAGTGAGGAAGCTGGGCATGATCATAGAGGGCTTAGAGGAGAGATGGTGGAAGCATTGAGCATCATGGACCACTTTTTCTGAGAGTAAACAAATGGTGGTAAATAACAAGAAGAATCAGATCTGTTGAAGGCTCTTTGAGGATAGAGAAGATTTGGGTAAAGATTTGCAGGTAACTAGGAAGGAACAAGTAAATATGGAGGGACTGAAGCTAAGTGAGGGAATGAGGGAGGGGGAGTTTGTTGAAGAAGATGGGAGGGGATAGGATTGGCCTTGACAGGGAAGATGGTCACCTATTCCTCAGAGTTCCTCTCATCTCCAGGCTCAAATGCCATTCAAGGCCTTCTAATCCTGCCTACATTTCCAGTCTTCTCAGAACTTTACTCTCCAATACGGACTCTACAAGCCAGTGGCGATGGCCTCCTGCCTGTTCCATGAACAAGACCCCCCATTTCCCGATTCTGAGCACTCTCTCTGGCTCTGGAATGCAATCCTTCCTCATTTCTGCCTCCTCATTTCCCAGGTCCTGCTAAAATCCTACCTTAATGCTAGTACCTTCACTCTGCTAATGATTTCCTACTTATCCTGTCTCGAGAGTGTTGTCTCCGCTAGATTGTGAGCTTCTCAATGCCTTTCTTCATCTCCCCAAATTTAGTACAGTGCCTGGCACATAATGGGAGCTTAAGAAATGCTTCCTAACTGTCTGACTTTGTTGGTTTATCATGCATTTCATGTCCTCTAACTCTGGGGATTCCCCAAGGTTTGATCCTGGGTCTTCTTCTCTTCTTTCTCTAGACTCTTGATAACTTCGTTGTTTTTCAGTCATTTCAGTCATGTCCAACTCTTTGTGACACCATTTGGAGTTTTCTTGGCAAAGATACGGGGGTGGTTTGCCATTTCCTTCTTGGCAACTACCATGCGTTTAACCATCATTTCTACACAGATAACTCCAGGTTCTATTCCTCCAACCCCACACGGTTACATTCAAGGGAACACGGTCAAATATTTTACCAAGATTTCAGCCAAGTGTTTAGTAACATTTCTAATGCTATTCCTGTATAAAATACAGAGTGTGGTACAATGAGTTAGATTCAGAACAAGGTGAAAGGTCAGGAACAAAGAATAGCCATCATTCTGTAATTCTGTTTCCACCTACATATCAAGCCCTGAGCTTGAATCTTCCATAACCAACTGCCTGGACATTTCAAACCTGATGTCCTGGAGACATCTCCAACTCAAGATGTCTCAAACTGAACTTCTGGCCTTTCTCCCTTCTGAACAGCCCTATTCCTGTTAAGGACACACCCTGATCTTCCCAGTGTCTCAGGCTTGTGACCTTGGCATTATCCTGGTTCCCTCACTCTCCCTCATCCCATATATCCAGCCCTTTCCACCTTTACAACATCTATCATCTGACCTCTTCTCTTGACTCACATAGCTGCCATCTAAGTTTGGGCCCTTATCACCTCACCAAGATCATTTCAATTCCCCCGCCCCCTCCCCACTGGTCTTTCACAGGTCTCTCCCAATTGTCTGTTCTAGACTTAGCTACCGCAGTAATTTTCCTTATGCACAGAGCTGACCATGTGGGTCCACTACTCAGTCAACTCCAGTGGCTTCTGGTTGCCTTCAACTCCTCTGGCCCCAGCCTGGACATCAATCCCCTTCCTGTACTCTGCAATACAGCCAAGCTGGTCTTCTCATGTAACACATGATCTCATCTCTTTGCCTTTGCACTGGCCATCTCCCATGCCTGGCCTCCACTCCCCTCTGCCTCATAGAGGACATCTCTTCCTTTAAGATGCACCTTGGGCACCATCTCCTACAAGAAGCCTTCCCTGAGCCCCAGCTGCTCCTACCCTTCCTCCCAAGCCACTGTGTCTTTAACTACTTTGTAAATACATATCTATGTACATTGTGCTACATGTATATTCTGTCATGTACTTGTCTCTTTCCTCCTACAATGTAAGCACATTGTGAGTACAACTTTGTATATAGATATGTATTCATACTTCCTGTGTAGAATGTTGTATTTTTATGTTGTAAGCCATGAAGGCTTAAACCTGCATTAAGACTCTTGGGATATTTTGTCTATTTGCCTCCCCCGTACGGGGAGCAGAGATTGTTTCTTTCTTTGTATCCCCAGTGCCTGGCAAACAGTAAGTGATTACTAAATGCTTATTGACTGATTGCATATCAACTTGAAAGAAAATGGATTGCCTCAGATAGTTAATATTTTCCATCAGTTAATTGAATAAAGGATAGATGATGGTCAGGACCCAAGAAGATCATGTAATATCAGGCAGGATACATGTTGGGTTCAAGATGCCGGCTCCCAAGTACAATATGGGGAGGGGAGGCTAGATAGAGATTCAGTTGAAGAATACCTGGGGGTTTCAGGGGCCTGTAAGCTCAATATGAGTGTGATGTAGGGGGTCTAATAACCTAATGTGCACTCCATCTACATTCAGGGAGGCCTAGCTTTGGGGAACAAGGAGGTGCTCCTTTGCCCTGGTCAGAACACATCTGAAGTACTGTGTTCAGGCATAGGCACCACACATTAAGAAGGCCCCTGATACACTGGACAGCATGCAGGGGAGGGCAACCAGAATCCAGAAGAGCCCTGAGCCAATGTTGGATAAGGATGGGTTGAATAGCTGGTGATGTTTAGCCTAGAGAAGAAAAGGCTCAGGTGTTCCATGAGAACGGGGTCCTGTCTATAGAGGAAAAAATTGGGAGGTCTGGGGTATGCAATCTTTCTATGGGACTGCAATTATGGGGGAGCAGAGGAAGGTCAGTGGGATGGGGAGGTATCCTGGGAGACAAGAACCCTGAGTCTGGCTTCATATCTGGGGCTAACCTGGGTCTCTTACCTAATGAGATCAATAGGACTTAGAGCAAAAAGTAATCTTCGAAGTTGTCCAAAACTCTTATTTGATTAATGGGGAAATAGTCACCTGTGGAGGTGACTGTGCTTACTGAAGATCACAGGAGGGGCAGCTGCTGGAAATCCAACCCAGCCCATGACTCCAAAAGTCAGCAGTAGAGGATCACACACCTGTGCTCTACCTCACCCCCCCCCCCCCCCAACCCTCCACCAGCTTAAGGGTCTGGGAAGGAAACTAGCATTTGGAAGCATTTGGCCTATCATCTAAGGCCACTAAGACAGCTGTGCCTGGAAGAGGGGTGGGGCCAGAGGAACATCTGGTGCCAGGAACTAGAAATCACCCAATGGGACAGAACTACATAAGCCACCAGCAGATGGGATGGGTTTTGGCCGACTCTGTGCTGGGAAGAAGGAGCCACAGCCCACCAGATAGAGAGGACCTTTGAAAGGATCAGGTCTACTAGGCCTATAGAGGCACAGGGGACAGGAGAGACAGTCTCACCTATAATTTCATAAGATTCAGGTACTTGGACTACCAGGCCAGGACTTTAGAATCAGGAGTCTTGTAGATGAGTCTAGAAAAGGGCTGCCTTAGATCTACAGCAGTCACGACCAGCTGGGTCTTGGGGGGGGGGGGTGTCTTAACCTTACAGCCTTAAGTTAGGGTTCAAAGGGGTATGGAGCTGAAACATGTGGGCCATTTTTCCAGTCTCTGAGGTGTGATCCTGGACTCCTCACTCTCCCTCACCCCCCATGTCCAATTAGTTACCAAATCTCGCCATTTCTACCACTATCTCTCTCCCAGCTGACTCTTCTACAGTCCCACAGCTTTACTTCAGGCCCTCATCACTTCTCCTCTGGATTCCTTTGTAACAGCAATACTGATGGGTCTCCCCACCTCAGGTCTCTGTCCACTCCACTCCACTCTACTTTATACCTTGCCACTGCTGCCAAGTCATTTTCCTGAAGCACAGATCTGCACATCCCCTTCACTCCCCTCATTAATTTTCAGAGCCTGGCCCCAGCCCAGCTTTCCAGCTCACCAGACATCACCCCACTTTTGCAGTCTGCATTCCAGCCAAGCTGGCCTTCTCTCTGCTTCTCATACATGAAGCCTCTCATCTCCCTTCTCCACGTCTCTGTGCTTTGGCCATGCTTGGAATGCATGCCCTCCTTAGCTCTACACATAAAGGCTCTCTCTACATTTTAGATACACTTCAGTTACAGAGCTATTATGTAATAAACATAAAGTTCAGAACTACAACTATGTATGAGTTAGGGTGTAAGCTCCTTGCCAGTAGGAATTATTCCATTCTTTCTGCTTTTATCCCGAGGCCCTAGCAGTTTCGTGTGAATGGTCTCCCTTGGATTAATATGTGTGTGGGATCTGTCTCCGGTGGCCTAGGAGGCCAGTGTTTCCTGACTTTATCAGTGAGGTGTGTCCAGGTTTCAGTTTCCTATGGATGGGGGCGGGGAAGCATTTTGTGGATAGATTGGGGGTGGGGGGGGAGTGCCAGTCTCTCCTGGATAAGGGTGCTTGTGTGTAGGGGATGTATCTTTCCTACAGGGAGAGGGGAGGGCGGTCAGTCTCTGCTGGATAAGTCTGTATTGGGGAGGAGATCAGACTCATCCTATATTTGTGGATAGGTGGGAGGGGGTCAGATAAGTATAGGAGTGCTGATGTTAGTCTTCAGTGAATTTAGTGGGAGTATTGTCTCAGGCAGATTGGGTGGAGAGGCTGTCAGTCTCCTCTGGGTTGGTGGAGGGGCAGGAGGTCAGTCTCCTCTGGGTTATTGGAGGGGCAGGCTGTTAGTCTCCTCTGGGTTGGTGGAGAGGCAGGCTGTTAGTCTCCTATGGGTCTCTGGGGCGTGTCATTCTCTGGTGGATTGGGTGGGTGGGGTGTCAGTCTCCCATGGGTCAATGGTGGTGGGGGGGGTCAGTCTCCCATGTATTGGTGAGTGGGGGTGTGTGTCAGTCTCCCGTGGGTCAATGGGGGGGAATGTCAATCTCCCGAGAGTCAGTAGGGGCTGTCAGTCTCCCGCAGGTTGGCGGGGGGGAGGGAAATCAGTCCCTGGCTCTCTCCTGGACAGGGCTCTCTCACCCAGTGCCCTGCTCCCTCTTACCTGCCGCTCGGGGCCGCGGCCGCCGCTGCTCCTCCTCCGGGCCGTCTCGGCCCCTCCTGCTCCTCCGCCTCCCTTTTTCTCCCCTCCTCCCCTTCCTCCTCCTCCTCCTCCCCCCGGCGCCCAGGCCACGTAGAGCCCAGTGCCCACGGCCAGTGCCACCAGCAGCAGCGGCAGTGGCGGCCAAAGCCCCCGGCGCCGGAACAGGGGCCGGGCCTGGGACGGCTCGAACGGACCGCGCTCCCCGCTCCGCCACCGGGCTCGTCCTCCGCCGCCCCCGGGGCCCCCTCCGTTGCCTTTCCGCATGGTCCCGGACCAGCAGAGTTGCCTCGACTGCCCGGGAAGGCGAGGTGTGCCCGCCACGCCACGCCCCTCCGGAAATAACCCAGCCAATGAACTCCGGCTGAGTAGCGATCGCGACCAATGGGAGGCCTCGACCCAGGCATACAAGGGCACGCCCCCTCCCGCCTCTTTCGGCGGTAGCGGGAGGATTGGCTCCTCGGAAGCCACGCCCACTGAAATCGTTAAGGGGCCCCGGCACTTGCTACCCCGCATCCTACCTGTGTACGATTGGACACTCCTCCAATGTGTGTGATTCTGATTGGCTCTACAGAGGACACGCCTCCCGAATTTTCCGGCTTCTGATTGGAGAAGACGAAGGCGCGCTCCCCTAGAGATGGTCGAGCCCAAGTCCGGGCTGATCTAAAGCCTAGGAAGAGCATATTCGCTCTCATGGGAGTCATCCATGCGCCTTGTCTAAGAGGGCCAACGAGCTCCTGGGGTCCTGAAAACCTGGGCTGTAGCCACTTGGAGTCAATGTCAGAGGGCGACTCTTCCTCGACTGCACCCCAAGGGTGGACGTCCTGCCTCGGGAGGAAGCCCCACGTTCCCAGGCGGCCCATGATCTGGGGCAGCGCTAAGGAACCCGACCTGGCCTCAAGCTGCCTCCGAGCTCTGCTGCCCTCTGGGGCCAAATAATTATACAGTGCTTGAAGGTTTGCAAATATGTGCGTTACAAATATGACCTCACTTTGATCCTCAAAACAACTGACAGACAGGTGCTACTCTCATCTTACAGATAGGAAACAGGCTGGAAGGGGTTAAGTGACTTGCCCAGGGCCACCCAGCTAGGAAGTGACAGAGGATGGATTTGAACTCAGGTCTTCCTCACTCCAGGTCAATTACTCTATCCACTAATTATGCAAACATAAAAGCCCTGTTACTGTGGGATTACCAGATTTGAAAATAGTGGACCTGGACTGAAATCATGCCTCTGCCCCATACTACACGCATCACCATAGGCAAGCTACTTCTTCTCTGGGCCTGGGTCTCCTCTTCTATAAAAATAAGGGCTTGGTCAGCTCTAAACTGATGGGCCTGAGGTGCACTTTTTATTCTCTCTTCACAGGATAGCTCTCAGATACTTGAAGACCACGGTTAAGTGACCCCTGAGAGTGAAACATTCCCACTTCCTTCAGTTTATGACCCTTGACTGTTCTACACCATCTTGCCTGGTTACCCTTGTCTCTGTGACTATTTTAGGATCCTGAATCAGAAGGTGGAAAGATCTCAGGGACCATCTAGTTCAACTCTTTCAGCTGAGGTCCAGAGAGCTTAACTGTCTCACCCAAGGTTGTCACCCAGGCAGAAAACATCAGAGGCAAGATCTGAGTTCAGGTCCTCTGACTACACCCTCTACCCTTCCTAAAATGTGGCTTCCATAGCAGCCGGAGAGCAAATTGTGGTTTGACCATATCCAAAAATATGGCAAAAACCCTTCTATTTCATTTCCTAAAACCAGATTTATGATTTCACTGAATCGGGCAATTCCTGATGAGAACTCCCTCCACCTATAACATAGGGTGGTATCAGCTCTGCAATTAGAATTCCATAGAGTTGTCTGGGATCCCTTGGAGCTCAGGTGTGGGTGGCAGTAGGAAGTCTGGCCTTTTCTGGCTGCCATGTCATGCCATTGATACCAATTCAGCCATATATATGCATATATGTGCATGTATATATACATACACATGTACATATGTTACCTCCCTTTAAATTGGCTTTCTTGAAGCCCCTCACACACTTCTTCACTTTTGCACACCCTGTACCCCAGGTTTGGAAGGCCCTCTCTTCTCACCTTCACACCTTAGAATTCACAATTTCTTTCAGCTCAATTTAAATGCCACTTCCTGCACGAGAACTTTCTTTCCTGATTTCCCATCCCCAGTGACTTCCCCTCAAATCATCTTGTATTTATTTAGTTTTGGATTTCGAGGCAGCTGGATAGCATGGGAATAACAGGCTGAACCTGTGCTCCAGAAGACCCTGGAATTTGAATCCTGCCCCTGAGGGCAGCTGTGGGATCCCAGAAAGTCCCTTAACTTCCTTGGCTCCAGCTTCATCATTGGAACAAAGTGGGTAACAGCAGTACCTACCTCTTGGTGAGGATCAAATGAGATATTTGTAGGTCACTTTGCAAACCTTAAAATGAGACACAGATGTTGGCTATTGTAGATAATATTTGTAACTGACATAGCTCTTACAGTTTCCATTTAGACCATTTTGTGTTTAGTTTTCAGTATGCAGTCCCCCCTATAGCATATAAGCTCCTGAAAGGCAGAGGCTTGCATTTTATGGATCTCCAGTGTCTACCAAAATGCCAGGCAGATACAGCAGGAGCCTAATCAATGCTGTGTGGTTCGATGACTTGTATGGGGAATGCAGGCCAATTAAAACATCAGATCTTTGAGAGATGGGACTAGAAAATCTAGTCACAGTACCTACATCTCACAATCATCAAGGTGAGGGCAGTTACTCGCTCTTGTCCACAGGGTCCAGGATTTGGAACTTTCTTTGAACCTAAATATCAGTTGTTTGAGACATCATTCCACCCAAATCAGCTGTTGTTATGGTTATTTTTCAGGCGTGTCTGACTCTTCATGACCCCATTTGGGGTTTTCTTGGCAGAGACACTAGCCTGGTTTGCCATTTCCTTCTCCAGTCCATTTTACAGATGAGGAAACTAAGGCAAATAGGGTTAAATGACTCACCCAGGGTCACACAGTTAAGAAGTTTTTGAGGCCAGATTTGAACTCATGAAGATGTCTTCCTGATTCCAAGCCCAGAGCTCCATGCAGCACTATGGTGCCCCCTAGCTGCTCCCTATGACTTCTTTAAATAACTCAATCCTGTCTTTAACCCTTGTTAATGTCACTGTGGACAAGTGATTGAATTGGAACCCCTTTTCTTTTCTTTTCTGTAACAAGTAGGGAGCTGTAGTCCCTAGTTCAGTGTGTTGCTGTGAGGGTTGGATGAGGTCATGCAAAGCACCATCTGGCCTTTAAATGCTATATAAATGTCTGTCATCATCCAAAGCTCCTGGCTGTCATATGCAGTGTTCCTGGATTCCCCTAGTTGGCAAGGACCTTCCCTGGGAAGCCCAAGCACAGGACAATGCAAATAGTCAGGGGACCTTCCTTCTAGCTCCAGCCCTGCCTTTATCATCTCTATGACCTTGGGCAAGTCACAGGATGGCAGAATTTGAAACAAAAAAGGAACCTCCTAAGTCATCCTGCCCAAGTTCCTCATTTTAGAGACAAGAAAACTGGAGCAGAGAGAGAATCAGTGCTCTCCTCCCCGGGCACATAAGAGAGTTAAATGGAACAGGCTGGATTCGAACCCAGGGCCCCCAAAGTCCAGTCCTGTTCCCCCTACTCTGCCATGATGCCAATGCCCTGGGATCCTCATCTGTAAAGTGAAGGACCCTGGACCAGAAGCCGCTCAGTGGGCTCCCCCCCACTCCCCAGCTCTGAAGCAATCATCTGGGGGGTGCACACAGCCCTTGGTTTTGTTCAGTTGCTTTTCAGTCATGTCTGACTCTCCACGACCCCACTTGGAGTTTTCTTGACTGATACTGATAGAGATACTAGACTGGTTTGCCATTTCCTTCTCCAGCTCATTTTACAGATGAGGAAACTGAGGCAAACAGGGTGAAGTGACTTGCCCAGGGTCACACAGTTACTAAGTATCTGAGGTCGGATTTGAACTCAGGAAGGTGAGTCTTCCTGACTCCAGGCCCAATGCTCTGTGCACTTTGGCGCCACCTGGCTGCCCTCTGTTTAATGTACCTTTGATGTATTACAGTTATCAGTTCCAACATCTTATCCCTCTGCGCTAGCCTGTGAGTGCCAGGGCAGACATGGTGTGTTATTCTTACTGTATAGCCTCCAGGGCCCAGCACATGCTCAGTACAAATCTAAATGGACAACTGAAGGTCCCCTGATGCACAGTATATGCTTGGGAACTCAGGGGCCATTGTAGAAAGGAAAGAAAGCCCTAGGTTTGTCACCAGAGGACCTGGCTTTAAACTCTCACTCTTCTAATTACAGACCCTGGGTGACTTGAAACAAGGTTCTTGTCCTCTGAGCCTCTGCTGTCTGTCTGTCAGTGCAGAGTGTAGCACTGTCAGACTGGGTTCCTGCGGTGGAGAGGAAGCATCTAAAGATGACTGTGAGACTTTCCAAGTCTATGATAAAAAAGCTTTAGAGAATGAACATGCCGTTTGAAGTAGATGATTTGTGGCTATAAATTCTAAGATGCTACTTGTTCAAATGTGGATTATTGTCGTTAACCTTCCCAAGCCAAACTAGGCCTCTAGACACCTCCTCCTTGCACTCCCTTAACACAGACCAGACCAGGCCCAAGCTTATAAATAGTTGGTTTATAGAAAGGACCGATTCCCAAACCAGCCAGACTGCCACACATGAGAAGCATTCGGAACCACAAAGATGTAAAAACAAACAAAAAAACCACACGGAACAAATAAACAAAAAAAAATCAGACTGTCCCAGATTGGATACCCAGCTTCCCCAAGAAACCCAGGAGTCTGCTTGTCTTCTGGGAGCCAAGTGAAAGCAAGTCCAGCCTGGCTAAGAGAGGCCCAGGGACCCCCAGAGTTGGCTCTGAGCTGAGGTGGGAAACCCAGAAATTCCAACCCAGGCTCCCACCACTCTCAGAAAGGATTCACAGCTTTGGGATTGGGGGTTGCTTTAAATTGTGGGGTGAGGAGTAAATGGATTCAAATATTTCAAAAAGAAATGTTTTCCCTTCCCCCTACCCCAAATAAAGGGCAGGGGAAAGATTATGGATGAGACAGATTTGGGAGAAGATGCTGCTAATGTCTCTTCCAGAGACTGGAGAGAAACATTAAGCCGGGTAGGGAGAGAGGAGGTCTGGAGACTGTCCAGGAGAGTGGACATGAGGGTCGGTGAAGGAGACAAGCAGTCTAGGGGAGGGGTATAGGAGGATTGAGATAAAAAGGCCCGAAGAAATGACAGTGAGGAGTGGAGGAAATGGACACAGGAGGATGTTGGGGTAGGTACAAGGCCTCAGTCTACTCTCTGCTGGTAGGGCCCTTGGGGGGAGAGACTGAAAGGGGACAGGGCCCCTGGCTCATACCCCAGCACCATCCCCATCTGGAGAGGCCAGATCAGAGAAGGAGAGGGGTAGAGGGAGCTGAGATGAAGACAACACACTATTCTGAGATGCCCTTTTTCATCCCCCGCCCCAAAACACCTTAGGGAGAGGAGAAAGTCTGTATGTTTATGGAGGTGGGGCTTAAGTGACAAAGAGCCAATCAAAGGGGGTTGTCTCGGGTAGACTCTTCAATTCCCTTTTTGATTGGCTACCAATGGGGCAAGCCGAGAAGCAAGGTGGGAAGGGGCTGGGAGGGGGGGGGTGGGCATTCCCTCCCCCTCCCCCCCCTTCACCTGGCATCCTCACGGCCAGGCCGTGAACCCGCCAGCGTGTGGCAGGGAAGCACCCAGTTGTTATCGTGCAGGCCCAGCCTGCAGCCCGGCGTGTCCTTGTCGGGCCGCCGGCAGCACATCCAGTAGGAGCGGCCGTAGGGCAGGTCGTGGTGGTAGGGCTTGGGGTGCCAGCGGCACAGCGACACGTCCCCCTTCTCGTAGCACTTGCGGCACTGCTTGCACGGGTCGTCGCGGTAGAGCGGGTGGCGGCTCCAGCGGGAGTCCGTGGCCTGGACGCCGAAGGTCTCGATGACGCACTTGAAGTAGTGACAGGTGCACTTGAGAGCGGCCAGGGCGCGCGTGGGCAGGTAGCCGAAGATCTTCACCAGGACGTGGTCGGGCAACAGCAGCATGTACTGGCGGGGCTCCAGCAGGCGCTGGATCTTGAAGCGGATCTCCAAGAAGTCGTGGGAGACGTGGTGGTAGAGGCGGCACAGGGAGGCGTCGGAGGCGGAGCCTGCCGACTCGGGCTCGCTGCCCTCGGGCGTGGGCGCAGCAGGCGCCTCCGGGGTGGCGGGCGCTTCGGGTGCAGGCTCCCCTCCTCGGGCCGGCAGCAGGAAGAGCTGCCCCGGGGGCGGCGGCTCCTCCGGGCTGACGGTCAGACACACGGTCTCCTCTTTCACCGTCTTTGCTCCGTCCTTCCCAAAGAAGACGCACTCGTCCACCACGCCGGTAACCACCACGTCCACGTGGAAGCCTGCAGCACCAGCGCCCCCGCAATCTCGGGCCCCCGCGGGGGGCGGGGGCGGGGCCGGGGGCTTATCCCCAGCAGCTCGTTCGGCAGGCCCCTCGGGCCGGGTGGCTCCGGCCGCCTCCCCTTCGCCAGCCTCGTCTGCCCGGGCCAGCAGGAAGTCCACGTTGCTGGGCAGGGCGTCCCGGGAAGGGCTGATGAGCTGGTACAAGTCACAGGTGATCTTGTCCTGGGCCCGGCTGCTAGGGCCCGGCCCTCCGGAGTAGGTGCACCCTGTCCGGCCGCTGCAGCCGGCCCCTGGCTGGCCGCCTTCTGGGGAGCGGGGCTCACGGCCGCTGGAGATTCGAAAGGCGATTCGCACCTCACCAGACCCTCCACCGCGTCCCCCGTCCCCCGCGCGCACCTCCTCCTTGCGCGGTCCATCGCGCCGGGCCTCAAAGTGGGCCACGGCCTCGGCCACGCGGCTGCAGTCGCCACCGGGCCGCCGCTCTCCACCAGAGCCCTGCGCGCCCTGCTCGGCGGCTGACACGAACACGACGGGGGTCGGGGCTCCCGCACGGGGGTAGCTCTGCAGGGCCAGGGCAGCCCTCTGCTCCACCAGGGCCACCATCTCGGCCACAGAGAGCAGGTCCACGTCCTCGGGGGCACCGGCAGCAGTCTCGGCAGGAGCCTGCAGTTGCTGGTCCTCTTCTCCCCCGACATCAGGAGGCTTCCCCGGGCTGGGGCGGGGCTTGGTGGAGTCAAGGCAGCGCCGCCTCCGCTTGGCTTTGGAACTGTCACTGCCCCAGTGGCCCTTGACCTTCCCGGCACTGGCCCGGCTGGCACCACCACCGCACTGGTGGGCCACAAAAAAGGCCACCTTCTCCTTGGTGTTGCCTGGCTTGATGACATACCAGGTATCCAGCAGGACCCGGCCCTCCTCACCGGGGGCCGTGGAAAGCAGGGGAGCTGCTGGGGCCGCTGGGGCTGGAGGCGTGTTCTCTGATCGGGCCAGCCCATCGCCAGGGCTAATGCTGCTACTGTTCCCAGGCTCCGGACAGGATGGGGGAGGCAGAGGCTTGCGGGCTGAGGGGGCCGCTGAGCGGGGCTGATTCTGAGAATAGGTACCAAAGGGCCTCGGGCACCAAAGCTGCACTGGAGAGAGGCTGCTGGGGTCCATGGCTGTTGGGCCAGAAGAGGGTCACCACATGCTGAAGACCCCACGAGTGGAGATGAAGGCGCCCAGAGCCACCTGCAGAAGGGAAGACAGACAGAAGGGTCTGCTAGCAGTTGTGGATAGGACCTGCCTTTTTTTTTTTTTTAAAGAAACTGACTCAGCCTCACAGTTGGGAGAACTCCAGAGCCATATAGAACCCCGAGCTAGTGGCGCACAAGTAGCAGCACTGTGTAAGGGAAACTGTATGATGTTTGAATGGAAGGGGGGTGTTCGAATCCTGTATTTGCCCCTTCCCTCTTCTGGGCCTCCATTTCACCTTTATTAATGGGCCTGGGACATCAACACTTAGGATTGTCCAGTGGTTCTTGCGATAGGATTTCTAAGGGCTGTGTGGGGAGGCCAGATACCATAGCAATTTGGGGAGAATGCCCCATGGGGATGAGCTGAAGGAACTAGGAATTTAGTTTAAGCTGAGAAAAGAAGGTTTGGGGTTTCGGGGAGGGAGGAATGCCTTCAGAACTGAACTACCAGGTAAAGCTAGGATCAATGGTTGTGCATTGCAAAGCTGAAGCTTTAGGCCAGATGCAAGGAAAAACTTTTAAAGCTTTCCCACAGAGTGATGAATGCTCTGAAAAGGGAGGAGATCTCCAGAAACCAGCTGGGCACTTTGGGGGAGGTGCTACAGAGGGAATTTAGGTACTGACTGAGCCAGGAGGCCCCCAGGAGCAGAGATCTAGAGCTGAAAGGTGCCCTGGGGCACATCCTGCCACCACCCCCTCAGGTACACAGGGAAAAACACTGGCCAAGTCACTCAGCAAATGGACCCTGAGGGCTCTCTTGCTTCCAGGGCCCCTTTGTCTCCTCAGCTCCCTGGGCTGCTCCCGTCCCACACCCCCTCTTCTACAGCCCAGCTCACTGTGCTTGCCAGACTCCTCAAACAACCCTGCAAGAATTTGCCAGCACTGCCCACAGCTATGGATGCCAGGGCCCACTGGTCAGAAGGACTGGAAGGAGAGGACATAACTGTCAAGGCTATTATAGCTAGAAGGGAGGAATGGGGTACAACCTCATTCTACAGAGGTGTAAACTGAGGCCCAGAGAAGGAGGGGAAGGACACAAGGTCACAGTGGAGTCAGAGACTTCAGAGCTGTGGTTGACGCCAAAGTAGCAGGCCTGAGGTTGGGATCATCCACATAGGCTCTTGTCCTGTTCGAAGGAGCACAGCACCCCCTAGGACCTGGATCTTGCCTCTTCCTCCTGGCCCTATTTACTCGGAGTGCCACACATCAAGCCCCCTTCACTTTCCCTGACCCCCAACCACCAAATAAATCCACCTCACGGTCTTTTCACCCAGACTCTTCCCCAATTGTAAGCAGATATATTTAGTGCTGGCAGAGTCCTGGGAGGTCGTTCTAGAGTCCAGAATCTAGACCAAGCCTTTATTTTAGAGATGAGCAAACAGGCCCAGGGGTGCAATGACTCGCCCAGGGTCACACAGCTGGACAGCGGCGGGGTCCAGGACTCGCGACTCAAAATGCAGAACCACCCCCACTCCCACCCCCCCTCCCCAATGCCGCCAGGAGGCCTCCTGGCCTGCACTCCCTCTGGTCTCCCGGGACAGTTCAGAGAGAAGCCCAAAGCGTGATAAGTCAGGGCGCATGCGCCAGGAGTGCGGGTGGGAGCAGGCCACACCCCCTTCTCGTTCTCCAGTCTCCCCGGCTCTCGCCCAGCCTTGGAGTGAAGCGAAGGAGAGAGGGAGGGGGGAAGGAGGGAAGGGTGGAAAGGCGAGCTGTCCCGAGAGCCGGCGCCACCCCCCCCCCACACACACACACCCCGCCCCTTTGTTGACAGACTCGCGCATGACGGCGCTGCCCAATGAGAGGCCGATGTTCGGGGCCATGCCCATATATGGATGGACATTGGCGGAGGGGCGGGGCTGAGAGGTGGGGGTATGTGAGGGATGTGGGGGAGGGGAAGGTGTGCATGTGCTGGCCAGGGAGCGTCCTCCAGTTCTTAAGCCCGCACTCTCCCGTGCGGAGGGAGGGGGGATGGACTCCCGTCCTCCGTGGGTCTTCCTAAAGGAAGCTCCCCGAACTCCCCTACCCCGCTTCCC